>JAOQGH010000077.1:8657286-8720956 GCA_025769975.1 Gallinago jamesoni
CCCCCCCCAAAACAACAAACCAACAATAAAATTAACTGCTTTTCCAGAAACAAGTCCAATATGCAGAAGACTTTATGATACTCACTTACACTTTTTCAGAATATGATGTCTCATTATTCAAACTCTTATTTAAAAGAAAAAGAAATAAGGGAAACATAAATCTGGGCGGAAGAAGTGAGATGTACTAAGATATAAATGGATTTTAAAGCACAGCCAATTATGGTGTGACAACCTCTTTGTGAATTCATATTCTGTCATGCTTAAGTGTTAGATAATTTAAAACTTAAAGTAAAAGCATACCTGTTAACTATAATTTTAAAAGCTATATTTAGAATTTAAAAATGGGTTAAAGTTGGAGGCGTATGTTTTAATGAGCAGTTAATAATTCTTGTTACTTAAAACAGAATATTGTCCTCTCTGGAGGCTCAACCATGTTCAGGGACTTCGGCCGCCGTTTACAACGAGACTTGAAAAGGACTGTTGATGCTAGACTGAAACTTAGTGAAGAACTTAGCGGTGGCAGGCTGAAGGTTAGTTCTTGCAGCTAACATATTTAACTAGTATCTTTCTCTCCCTTATTACCTGGAAAATGCAAAAATAATGTATTGCAATGACGCTCTTGTTTGTTGAAATGTCTTTTCATTTAAAGTTCTTATAAAAGTTTTTCAAAGACTCATATATTGTAGAAAATTAGAGTCTGGTATTGCAAAATATTTATATAATCCTTTAATTGTAGGAAGCTGTAGTACTATTTCCCAGGTGTGCACTTGTGCTGCCTGGCCTTCATTATTGAACAATCAGCCTCAGCTAATGAAAGCATGGGGTTTATGTCTGTTGTAAAAGCAGTTGGTCACTCCTCAGCATTTTTTTGCTCTTAGTGCTTATTGATTAGTTGCAAATCATTATCTGCAGTCTTTTAAGAGAGATGGAGCAAGCTCATTGTCGAGCCACCCAGGCAGTCAGAGGACTCAAGCACTTGTCCTGTGGAGAAAGGCTGAGGAAATTGGCTTGTTTAGAGAAGAGAAGGCTTTGGGAGTCTTAATAGTGGCCCTGCAGTATATGTGGAAATGTAATCAAGGAAGTGGGACCAGGTGCTTGACGGTGGTTAGTGCATGAGAGACTACAGATACAAATTGAAACGAAAGAGGTTCAACTTGGATGAAAGGAAGAACTTTTTTATCATGGGGATAATCGGGCATTGGAACAGGTTGCCCAGAGAGGTTGTGCAATCTTCATCCTTGGAGGTTTTTGAGATTTAGCTGCAAAAAACTGAACTAGTTTCCTCTGACCTTGTAGCCAGATCTGCTTTTGAGCAGGAGGCTGAACTAGAGATATTGAGGTTGCTTCCCACCCAAACTATCCTATGAAATGACTTAATGTCTTCACTAAAATGCATGATCCTTTATTTTTTTCCTCACTCTTAACCTCTGATACAACCTTTGCATTTTTTCTGTTGACGTTGACTCTGAATACATAAAAGATACCAGCAGAGAAACAAATTATTTTATGTTTTTTCCTTTTAAGGGAAGAGTGAAGTGACTTTCCTTGTTTATTTTTTAGTAGTAATCTAGCTAGATGAGCTCTAACAATACTTAAAACTCCCAGCATGGCTTCGTAATATGCCATGTAGAAGACTGAAATTTCAGTTACATGCAGTTCTCTGGTTCAGGTACCCATTTTGTTCTTAGTTCTCCTTACTAGACTTTTACCACTTAGTAAGGAAGCAGGATATGAATAAGGAAATCTGATGTGATTCTTCATTCTTCAGAGTACTGGGCCTTGCAAGTAGTCACTGGCTTGAATTTTGCTAATGTATTGCAAATTATTTTTAGATACTGTTTCAAATTGTTCAGCTTTCAGCAGGTTACACTGAAAAAAAACCAAATTACTTCTTTCTGAAACTGTTCCATATACTGTTGTTTTTGGTAAGAACAAGTAAGGAATGAAAGTTTGTGTGGGTATGGAGGGAAAGTGCTAACTGGAATGACTGTTGTAGTTTTGAAAAGCATGACTGTGATTGCGTTAGCCCTGGATAAACTTTGATTCAATCTGCAACTGATGCTTTGTTAAAATAATGAAGTGAAACTTAAAAATTAACTTTCTGAAGTGTTTTTTTGAAAGGGGTAAGTAGTATGGATCTAACAGCTGCATAAATAAACAATCCCTCAAGAAACTCAGCAGAAAATAGAAGGTGGATAATTGGAGAGGAACACTGTATTGGAGCTCTTGGGAGAAAATTGGTGTGAATGCAAGTATCTCTTAATGTTTGGTAAAGTTGGTAACTAGTGATTTATAAGCAAGAGCTATTTCTTGGTCTGGGTTAAACAAGAGAATCTGATGCTATAATTGTAAATTTACCCAGCATTTAAGAAAATACTAATTTGTGAAAAGTAAGCTTGCAATGTACACTCCTTTTAAAAAAAGATTGAAATTTTACCAGCATAAGCGATTTGTAACATATTCCTTTTTTCTGTCTTTTCTTTTATAGCCTAAGCCCATTGATGTACAAGTCATTACACACCATATGCAAAGATACGCTGTTTGGTTTGGAGGATCAATGCTGGCTTCCACAGTAAGTTAGCGATAAAGCTGAGCGTGTTTCGGTCATTCTGGGGTACGCTTTTGGAGTTCTTGTCTCCACTTCATATTAAATGCAGTTGGGGGATTTCTGATAGACTTTGGGTAGCAAATACAGCCACCCTTTGATGTTTTTGCATTAGACTTTAAAGATTGGAAAGAGCAAATGAAAGCTCAATTACAGCTGTGAGTGAGATGTTAAATAGTGCATTTTAGGTTTGTGGCAAAAAACATTGTTTGCATTGGTGTTTAGCCAAGCGTGATACAATATTATATTTCAGGACTTCTAGGTTATCTGTATTTTGTTTTTTCCCATTTGCTGTATAAATGTTACTATTCCTCAGATAAGGTGTACATACTGCTGACTAATGTTTTTCTCCTTCCCTTTACAGCCTGAATTCTACCAAGTATGCCATACCAAAAAAGATTATGAAGAGATTGGTCCTAGCATCTGTCGTCACAACCCTGTGTTTGGAGTCATGTCTTAAAACAGACCTCGGAGGGGTCAGGGACAGGGAGGTGGGGAGGCGGAATCTTTCTGATTACTTGTTTGTCTGATGGCTGGTATTAAGATAACAAACATGACTTGACAATAAGAAAAAGACCAAACACAATTAAGCAGGATTATTTTAATAAGTGTCTCAACATGCGGATGTAGTGGAAAGCCAAAATGATCACGTTTTTTCTTTAGATTGATTATTTGAACCTGTGCGTAACAAAAGAAAAAAGTGGATTTTAGTTCTTTCTGTGCCCTGATATTTTGTATATTAATGGATTATCCAAGATTTGGTGGGATTTGACGGTGTGTAGATAGTCAGCTCTCTAATGCTTCCGTTGCACCCTTTCATGGGTGCAATGCAGGAGCTTGTTTATATTTCATACTTTTTTATACTTTGAGGAAAAATATGAATTAAAGAAACTGTAATATTTGAGGAAAAAGAATTTACCAGTGACCAACTTGAAAGTAAATTTAAAAAAAAAGTCATGACTCATGCAACTAGTTCTTGCAAATCATGACCAGTCTAAATCCTGGGTTCCATACAATGCAAGTGCTTTTGGAACTAAGAAGCTACTATCTTGGATTAACCGATGCCTGCTAGTGCTTTCTGATTACTTGGTGCATTTTCATACTATCTCTTGCTTTAAAAAAAAAAAAGTAAAGACGAGACTGTTGGACCAGTATTGCAGTTCTGTAGTGTCATTTCTAATTAAAAACCAAATAATCAGGTTATCAAAATTGGTGTATTTAAAACCTAACACCATTCCAATAAAGGCACAAAATTTCTTTTTATGTTTGTGTCAGACTTGTTAATCTCATTATGTGGGAAGTTGTGAGCATGGGTTCCTACATATCCGCTGTGGCTTTTGGAGAGTAAGATTGGTCTGTAAGGTAGAGATCATTATGTGCATTGTGTAAAATGAAGTGTGAGCATCTTAGAACTGCAGTTTATATGTTCATCTAGATAGCACTTACCCATATAAACCTAACATCTCCTCCACTGTTAGGTTGGTTCATCTTCTTTGTTCTGTAACTTTTTTTCCCCAGCTTTCTTTCAAGTGGTGGTATATGGGAGACAGCACTGCGTTTTAAATCTCTGTGGTTTTTCTGCAAGAAAATACCGTGTAGATAAAAATAAAGTGAAAACAATCTCTTTCTCATTCTTTCTAGGAAGAACGCTTCGTATAGTGAATGGAATTACTTACAGTTTCTGTTAATATTTGATGAAAGATACTTCTGAACTCCAAATGTAGTTAAGGTTGTTTACATAGAAGACCACAAGAGGGAGTTCTCTTGCTTTCTTGAGTTGTAAAGATTCCTCAGATATTTTTTTTCCCTGAGAAGCTTATAAATTGTCAGAGCTTCTAGTTGCTTCAAAGCATGATAAATGAGACTCTAAAATGAAGATAAATATGGGAAAGTATTTTTTACAGCAAGCATTATAACACTTCACGTGCTGGAATCAAGTAGAACCTTGGTGCAAACAAGAAAATGTTAAATAGTTGTAATACAAATACAAAACTGTATTATTAACATCTCCCTGTCAATGCTACAACTTCTGAGATTTTTTTTCAAATAAGTCACTTTTTGAGTCATAACTGCTGACTGATTCGTGTGGTAAGAAAGACCGATAGGCAAATACATAAAAAATAAAGAAGTTAATTTAAGCTCTGGTTTTGCAACTGTATCATGCTCCAGTGACCACATTTCCTGATACCCTGCAATGGCCTGAAGGTAAGGCCAGGCCGTGGGTTTTCCCCTCTATAGAGTCTAAAAAATTAACTTGAAAACCTCAAAAATTTGTGATAGTCCTACATGTATGTATGTATATCTCTAGGATTACATGCAAAGATGCACAGAATGTATAGATACGGAGTCACTCGTACCTGAAGATCAGGCTTGGTGTATATTAGCTGCAAGTTGTACTGCAGCTACTCCTAGGTGTAGTTACAGCTCTGGTTTGTGGAGTTTTTGGAACTTGAATTGGGCATATTTCCTTCCCATTTCTTTTCATTGCCACCTTGATGCCTCTGTTGCTGGGACTGCTGGTGAAGGGGCAGCAGCAGAAGAGCCCGAGGGCTGGGAGTTGGGGTGCAGGAACTGAGTGAGTGGTCACAGGTGATTTGGGGAGGTCCTGAGGGGCAGCACTAGTGAGACTTTAAAGCAAATCTGGATTTGTACAGATCCTTTGCAGTCTGTAAGTTACTGAGGTGCCCTGGGCTTGGGTGGACCTGCTCCAGAAAGAGCTGGCTGGATTTAGAGAGTCGTGGCATCCAGATCTTCAGAACTTGGCTGTTCTTGGTAATGGTGGGTAACAAGGAGAGACGGGTGGTTCTCATGTAGTGTGTTTCAGCAGCTGGGCTCTTGCAGGGAAGGGGAGGAGTAGGGGAAAAAACAGGCTGCAGCAGGAGGGAACGATGTGGAAGGGACTCACTGTATCAGGCAGGTCCCTTAGGTTGGCATTTTACAGAAAGGGGCTCTGCCTGGTGGTGGGGAGCCCTCTAGAGCTGGGCTGTGCATCTGGCGCGGTCATAACTGGATCAGCAAATGGCTTGTGTGTCAAGGAAAACAAGCCAGCTCTTCAATGAGCACTTTGATGGGAGGAAGAGTTGACATTCGAGCGTGAAAGCTGTCAGGCTGAGAGTAGGACTTGCTGCCAAGTGTAAAATAAGATGGGGTTTACATTCCAGCTGTATTCAGCAGGGAAAGTGCAGGTACCACCAGGCTTTTCACCATTAATTCGGTATGTCCAGGAGCAAGGCTGGGAGGTTTTCTCCCAGGCTGCGAGGGGATCCCTGCTGCCAAAATGGAAAACAAAAATAGCTGAAGCAGCCTGGGACAGTGTGGTTTTAGGCACTTCCCACACCAAACTCTTGCTCCTGTGTATAGAACTAGAAATCTCATGCTTGAAGAGAAGGTGTGCTGTCTCAGTGTTGTCTCACCGATGGACCTCGGCTCTCAGGAGAGGAGGTGGCACATGTGGCCATACAGTGCCTGGCATGTTCAGGTGAGGTGTGTAGAGTTTTACCTGGCTCCCTGAACATTACTTACAAAATCAGGGATGTAGGAGCTCAGTCTTTCATTATACTTACTTGTTCATGGCTCCAAGAAAGTTTCCTTAACCTTCTATTAGTCATTTGTGTGGAAGAGAAAGGAGGGAAAAGTACCCGTAGCCTTACACAACACTCATTTTCTTGTAGCTGTAACGTAAAATTATGTTACGCTTCTAACAGAATGAAGTAAGTAGAATTTTTTTACAATGTCTTCACTATATTTTTTTTTCTAATACTGTAAAGATCATTTTGGAGAAGGTATAGAGCCGTGGCTGATCTCTGGTGCATTAGAGAACTAAAAAAAAATAATTTATGAGCAGCTCCCATTTAATGACTTGGACTGAATGGAGAGTCATCAGTACTTAAGCACACAAGATACAATACTCAATTACAGTCTTGTATGCTGGGAATATCTCTGGGAATGGTTCAAATTGGTGTTCTGCACCTGTAACCCCAGTTCCCAGTCCGAGGTGAGGTGGTGGAGGGGCTGGGTGGCTGGCGGGTAAGTTGGCCCAGAGGTCATGGAGAAAAGAGAGACCATACACTGTGAATAAAAGGCAATTTCACCCTCTGCGCTCCTAAAACTTGTACCTCCCGTTGTTGTTCTGTGCTGGTTTGGGTTTAAAGCATCCAAAAGGTTAATTGCAAAGGCATTTGCTTCTGGAAAAAAAAGAAACCCTTAGAATTTAATTCTATTTTTTCTCTTCAGACTCATTACGGGAGAGATTACATAAAGAAGGCAGTTCCAATTTGTACCAGTGTACAAATTTAGCCTTTTTTTTTTTTTTTTCTCGGTTTCAAAGTCCTGTTTTGTTGGTAATTAATGTCCCAAGACTACACAAAACTCTTTTCCCTAATCTCTTCATGTTTCTTTGGTAAAGTGTAAATGGATAACCTGGCTGGGGCTGGATGCAGCTGGAACTCCTGTCCCTTCCCTTCCCAGCACAGAGCTGCAGCCACGGGACACGATGGGCCACTGAGCTCGCCTGGCTGGAAGCATCCAAAATGTAGGTGTAGAAATACGAGGTGGCAAAAAACCCACACTTGTGTTTCTTCTTGATCATCCAGTGTATCACAAAGATGCTGTGCTTATTGTGTAATGAGGGATTTAATGGGACTGATGTTACGGACCAGCATAAGAGATTCATACTTTGATTGTCCTGGTGACTGCCAGGTGACCCAGAGCAGTGCTGCTTCTGCACAGAAAATTGCAGGAGCACTGAAAACCTGCAGATTCATAGAATCATTTGGGTTGGAAGGGACCTTAAAGATCATTGAATTCCACCCCCCCTGCTCTGGGCAGGGACATCTCCCACCAGAGCAGGTTGCTCAAAGCCCCGTCCTGGCCTTGAACACCTCTAGGGATGGGGCATCTACGACTTCCCTGGGCAACACTTGTGACCACACATGACATTATTTTTGGGATGAAGAGTTATTACTTGCAAAGCTGACCACAGGTGACTGCTGGGTGTGCGGAGCTGAGCTGCGCCTGCTTAACCTTGCTGTCCTTACTTGGGCAGGATGAAAATACTCTTGCAAGATTTTTGTGGCAGTAAAACAGAGGCAAATATGTTAGTTGCTATCATCACTTAGTTGTTTTGAGTTTCGTTGTTTTGTTTTGTTTTGCTTTCTTTCCCTGAAGTAGCAAATGGTGCAGGGTAGTCCAAATGATCCTGTAGTCCAGATCTCATTTCTGATCAAACTATCGATCAAAGCTCAAAGCCCCCCTCCCCATTTTAGTATAAGATTTCATGGTTTCAACAGGAGCTGGGGAGCTCTGAGCTATGTGGATATTGCAAACATTTCTTTAATCTCTTAAAATCTTTACCAAAAACTCAGTCACCAAAGGAAAGGCACAGCCTGAGCTGCGCTGGGTGTAGGTGTGCCTCACTTGCACAAGCAACGATGTCTCGTGTATTTGGGTGTGCTGCTCAGTAATGAATCCTCACACCAGCAGAGAGATGGCAATTTCTGGTATTTTGCTCTCACTAAACCAACTGCTTTTTCCCAATATTGTATAAATTTTCTGGTAATGGAGGAGAGACCCAGTGAATACAGCAGCACTGAGCTCGTAGGAACCAAAGATGTAGAGCATGTAACACTGATATTGTTGAGAAAAGAAGAGATTGAGTAATTATTTTTTCATTCTCTTTATTAAAGAATTAAATATCAGGAAAGGTAGAATGTTTGAAAAGACCAGCACAGAAGAAGCAATTTGCACTTCCTTAAAGCCCAGAAGACACACTGCTTCATGGACATCCGGGACAATTTTTTTTTTCTTAGCATCTTGAAGTTGTTCCAGTTTTTATAAATAAACATTAACTGGAGCAGGGGCTTAAACATACCTCTCCTTCCCAGCAAAATGCCCTGGGTACTCAGTTATATCTAAGTTTTCTCCGTTTTGTTGTTTGGGTGACTGATCCTGGGAGAAAGTTTATGCCTTCCAATTCAAAGCCCAGGCTTGGATCTCCTTCGGTTTTGATTTGGAACCATTAACCCCTTTTCATCACCAAACTGGGGGGCTGGGTGCTCCTCCTGCCCTTTCCTGGCTGGCTGGGGTGAGCAGCTCCCTGCTCTGCTTGCTGCTGTTGGGTGCTTCAGCCTGATACTGCTGGTAAGGATAGGTGAACCTGGGCACGTCCTTGGGGACTCAAATTCTCCTGCAGGGCATCATCTAAAAGCTTGGCAGTGCAAAAGCAGTAACAACACACAGCTACTCCTCTCCCTGCTGCTGTCGCTCCTCTGCTCTTGCCATGAAACGTGGGAATGGCGGGAGCAGATCTGCAGCCCTCCCACACCTGCTGCTGGTACCCCAGCCTGGACTCCCATCCCTGGGCAGACATCCTCCTGCTGGACCCTGCTCCTCCTGTACCCTCCCACCGTCTTTGGGTTACATATGCTGGGTGCTGCTCCTCACTGTAAAGCGTTGCTGGGAATCTGGTGTTTTAGCAAGTCCTTCCAGCTTCTGATGGAGACTTTGCCAGACCCTTGACATGTCTATGCTGTTCATTGGTGGGATGGTTTAGTGCGTTTAATCATAGAATCATAGAATGGTTCAGGTTGGAAGGGACGTTGAAGATCGTTGAGTCCCAACCCCCCTGCCCTGGGCAGGGACACCTCCCACCAGACCAGGTTGCTCATCCAGCCTGGCCTTGAACACCTCCAAGAATGGGGCATTCACAGCTTCTCTGGGCAACCGTTTCCAGTGAAAAATAGTAGAAAATTTCTTCCTGATACCAAAGCTAAATCTACCCACCTTAAGTTTAAAAACCATTATCCCTCATCCTATTACTACATGGCCCTGCAAAAAGTCCCTCTCTAGCTTTCTTGTAGGCTCCCTTCAGATACTGGAAAGCTCCTATGTGGTCTCTCTGGAGCTCCAGTCTTCTCCAGGCTGAACTCATTGAAATGTTCCAAGCATGGGTAGCTTCAAGGCTTAAATAAACACACAGGTCAAATTAAAGTAAGACATTGTTCTGATCTCCTTTCAGATGGAAATCCCATAAATACGGGCTCAATACAGTACAGCAGTGCAGAGGTATCGAGTCTTAAGAGAAGCATGTTTGATGTACTGATGTCTAAAATTTAGTGATTCAGGGCAATGTATTTCCTGAGCTGTGCTCGGGGAAGGAGGAGTTTCTAGCTTGGCTTAAGCTGGGAAGAAAACATGTCCAGGTGTCCAGCTTTGCCTATCGGGCAGGCTACCAGAAGTCTCCCCATCCCTCCCTTGTGGCAGAGCTCTGACGCCGGGTTTGAAACGAAAATCCCTGAAACTCTCCATCCAGCAGGATAGTAATTGGTTTTGGTTTGTTCTCCTTATTTTCTCCCGAGTTCCAAACCACAGGATTTAGTCAGACCTTGTTAATGGTGAAAAATAACAAAAGTTGTGCCCCGAAGAATAATAACAGATAACAAATAGCAAATGCCCACGTAAAACTCCAAGGAAGCTCTAAAATAAGGAAGATGTGATAATGCAGGCTTGATGCTGAAGCACCGCGGGGGCAGGAGGTGGGCAGTTGGCCTCACTGCACCAAGACTCTGCTTAGAGATGTATTTACTAATTATTTTGTAGTTGTCAGAGGTGGTTTTTGAGTTTGCAGGCGCCATGCAGCCACGATTTCACTCTCAGCCACGGGATGGCGCTTTCCCACAAGAAATCTGGTTTCTCCACAGCCTGGAAAACCTTTTGGCACAACCTGCCTGGAACGAAGCATCTAATAGAGGGAGGCCATCGGCAAACCTTCACTGAAAGGCTGATGATGCCTCACAAGGAGGAGGATTTGAGCATTGTCTTCTTATTTGGAAGTAATAAATCAGCACCTCCCTGCAGATGTGGGTGCTCAGACACCTGCAAGGCCCTCCAGCCACCAAAAGCGGTGCAAGATGACCTATGGATGCCCAGCTGGGCCGAGTCCCTCAGTGCAGGGGGTGTCAGCGATGCGTTGGAAGGGAATCGATGTATGGGGAGATGCCACACGCAGTATGTGAAGCCACTTCAGGAGATAACCACAAAAAGGTTTTTGTACTCTCATTACAATTCACTTCCTAATTAATTGAACCTTTCCTTACACCTGGCTATCAGGAGCACACAGGAGGCAACCTGGGGGTGCTGTGGGTGATGCTGACGTCAGACCTGATGCGCTCACAAGCAGACATAAAGCCAGGCAGAGCTCTGAGTCTTGACAGAGTTTTGGTGTAACTAGGATCGTTAGCATGTTGTACTTGTCACCCACAAAGCGTAGAAAATGATAATATTACCCTGATGTGATGATACTTGCCACACAGATGTCACAGCTTTGTTGTCACTATAGCTCATCAGGCATTTCCGAGCAAAAAGTACTTTTACTTGAGAGTTGGTTTGTAAAAGTAGAACGTTTTTGTGGAAGTTTACCATCACCGTGATTTTTTCATCAGGAAGGTTTCTCTGGTCCCTGATCAAATTTCCTGCCAGTGTCCACCCTGGGTTTAGGGCACTCCTGGGCCTAAATCCTGACCCCACGTTCCCTAATTCAGGCTGGCGAGCGACAGTGGGCAAACAGCCATTTCTACTTTTGTCCTGTTTCTGACTAAATACCTTCTCTGAATGCCTGAGAAGTTTTGTGAGGCAGCTGTGAGGCTTTGCACAGTCTGCAGACAGCCTCTGGTGGGCTGGGAAGCACCAGCCTCCCTGCCTGCATCTTATTCTGCATCCTCCAAATCCAAACAGCATGGTGCGGCGTGAATGTGTCCAAACCGTGCCTGTGCCTAAGCCAGCTCAGATATTTTTCCTGGGAAGGACATCGTGAGCGTGATGGGTAGGTATCTCCCTGCCCATTGCTTTCCAACCTCCTCTCCTCTCCCTCTCCCTCTCCCTCTCCTCTCCCACAGCCACGCTTTGTGTTTGTGGGGAGGAGACATGGCCATGGGGGAGTCCGAGCTGGTGGCCCCCATGCAGCTGAGCTTGCCTGGCTACGGTCACACGAGCCTGGGAGCCAGCCTGAAGCCAAGGCACTGGAGTCACAGGGGAGGGCAGGGGGGTCAGAGGTCTATGAAAACATGTTAGGACTCACTCAACAAGAATTGTGGCCTTAAGGAGCCACGTGCCAAGACAGTTCTCACCCCGCAGCCCTCCTTTGGGGAGCAGAGCTGCAACCAGGCTGTTTTCATGGAGTTGTGACTCTTGGCCTGAGCAGATGCCACGGACATGGTCCTGGGCTGAGGCCATCTGCAATTCTTGCCTTTAATGCACCTGCGAGTAATTAGAACTCATCCTCTAATTATTGCCTAATGCATTTTGGTTTTATCAAAGTTGCAAGTTGACAACCTTCAGCTCCTCTCCCACCTCAGTTATCTCATCTGACTTAAGAAATGTCAAACATGGTTTATTTGCCAAACTGTACAAGCTGACAGCAAGGTCCCAAACTGCAGAAGACACCATCCCTCACCCGTGAAGCACCTTGGGGTGGGGGATGATTTTGCTCCGCCTGTGCCATCACATCCAGCTGGTGGCCCTTCCGCTCCCCTCTCCCCTGCTTGCCCTGCTGCAGGGACACAGGGGTGACAAAGCTGCAGCCTGAGTTTCTCCGGGTAATGCCAGACGTGCTGCACCCACAAAAGCAACCGTGCTCCTGTGTTGGGAAACTGGGGTAAGATCATCTCTCTGCTGGCACAGACACTGCCTCTGAAATACCTACAGTCCGCCTTCTCCTGCTGTACCGGGGGAAAGGGTCTCTCATTTGTCATCTTTGCCCTGCAGAGCTCCGTAGGTCAAAACTAACGATCGAAGGGGTGACAGGAGGTGACGCTCCACAACCTGTGGGGTCGATGTTTCGCTTTGTAGTGCTCTGCAAATGCCTTCCTCTCTGTTGGTCTTTTTTCTTTTTTTTTTTTTTTTAACCCTTCTTCCCATGTGCTCTTAAGTCCCTTAATGAGGGGGGTGGGTTTGCTGTGTGTTTGCTGCACCAGGCTGAGAAACTGGAGACAGTGCTGGGGGCTGGAGGGCCCTGTGGCATCTGTGGTGAGGTCCAGGCCCTGGTCACCAGCCAGGTCCCGTGGCTGCATGCAGCGTTCCCCTTCACGCCTGCTCCCTGCTTCTTATCCCAGCTGAAAATCTGGACGACAGGGCTATTGAAATACTTTCTGCAGGTAATGGCTGCCGGAGACCACATGCTGTGACCAAGTCCAACCCTAATGACAAATGCAAATCTACCCTTACCTTGCAGGAGCACAGACTATTTTACCTGTTAAGTCCTATGTCAGACACAGACGCCAGTACTGCTGAGGCCATATAGCAGTCATCGGGCAACACTATTTTGGGGAAGACCACAAAACCTTTAGGACACGATGTACTTCAACAGCAAAACCCACCTGAGTTTAAAATGCAATCTTCTCTTAAAGCAACCCTGGAGACAGCTGGGTGGAATTCAGCTGCCAGCTCGGACTGCTGCAATTCACAAAGATCAATTTGTGGAGCCCAAGGCCACAGGTAACCTGTTTCGGGTGGTGGCTTCCCGAGGGGAGCATGTGGAGGAGGTGACAAATACAAGTGGCCCGAAACAAATCAGAGGATAATGCTGTGCCATGGAACGATGTCGGACACCTTCTGTCTGTGGGTATCTAATACTGCTAATAAGCAACTAACACAACTGCCTAATCTGGCAGGAATTATTACCTGCTGAATAACTTAATAGATTTCTAGTCCCTAAGTGTGTAATTTCCACCAGTCCCCAAAGGAAGGCTATATAAATCTCGCCGTAGTTGTTTGTAGAATTGTGATGCACCACGGGTGTGCTTTGAACTTCATGAAGTGCACTAGATTACGTCCCATTACGCCTCCTGAGGGGCTGTAATTACCGTGAGCTCTTCTGGGGCAGCGGGTGCTGCTTCCCGTGTGACTTCCCAAAGCAGGACCTTCACCTGCCTGGCCTCTCTTTGTCACTGCGCCAGTCACGTTGATTAGCTGTAATGCACAGACGTTGTTAAATCCCCCCAAAATAACTCTTGGACAACTTTGAAATATGGTTAGTGTTTTTATAAGGGCTATGCTTTTAAATAAAGCAGGATATTGAAAAATGGTCTTGAAGAGAGGTGGACCTTTTTCAATAGCTTTTAAAAATAATATATTTAAATAAACAGCATGGTCACAGGCTTAATCATTTAAGTAGCCTACCTTATAGGAAAATAATTCACTATTTCAGATTCTAGTTCAAGAGGAAGAAATAAATTCTAGCATTTCTCAGAAATAATAAATTAGATCCTGACAAAATGCTGTGTGCATCTGTCCCTATATTAAAGGGGGAATGGTGTGATGTGAGTGTGAAATGAAAAGAAGGACCCAGTCATTGAACAAGGAGGGGTCCTGCTCACATTCATTAATCAAGATGATCGCGGCAGCCAAATATTTGATTAAAAGGATGTATAAAAATAGCCGCTGAAGAAAGTAAGCCTGCACAGGTCTTTGGCTGTGGTGTCTGGGAATGGCATAATCCTGGAACTGCAGCGTGCAAAGCCAGTGAAGACTTTTAAGCGCCCACCTAAGGGACCAGTGAAAATTAACGGCGCAGCAGAAAGGCTCTCTAAAGGTCAGCCAGAATTATACGTGGAGGCCTGCATTTGGAAGTAGTCAATTAGCACCGGACTGCCTATTGCAGTTGTTTTTCAGCAGAGGGGTTTTAATTACAGTAAGACTTTGCACATATGATAGTGCCTTGTGTGTGAGCAGCTTGAGGAACTCTCCACCTGAAGAATTATCCCCACTCACTGCCCGCTGGAGGTTGGTGTATTGCTGCTATTTACTGGTGGTTAAATGAAGTCGCGTTGGGAGGAATTGACCCATGTAGAAGGAGAATGCAATGGGGGGGGATATTTCTGCTCCAGTGTCATCTTCTTCAGTGGGGTTGGGACATCAGGGTGCCCTGTGCCAACTCCATTTGCAGCCAAGGGAAAGAAAAGGGACAAAACTCATCTGATGCTAAAGGACCCATCTTACCACTGCACCTGCAAAGTGAGGACGAGGGGCTTGGTTTGTGACGGGACCTTGACTTCTGAGGGATGACGGTGACACACATGAATCCAACATCTCACATCTGGCCGTCTGACCAGGCTGTGATCTCTGTGCCCTCAGGCTGCTCCAGGGTACCACCAGGTACAGCCAAAACTATGCTTGTGCAAGAAGCGTACTGCCTGTGACCTGGGGATGTTGCTTGTGAAACATCTCCTTGAAAATATACCAGAAATAGTCCTGAAAAATGCTGCCCTGAAAAAACAAATAAGCAAAGTCTTTGGAGCTCTAAGGCGGAAATGAGGAAAATCAAAGAACTGTAAAAGGTCTTTCAAAGCTCCATTTTCATTACAACTGCTACTGTCATTGCATTTAACAGCGAAGACAATCACTGTTTCTTGTGAGGAAAAGCATGTTTTCTTGCTATGGACACAAACTAGAAATTGCCTAAAAAGACTTCATTTCTGTAAGGATTTTTGATGTTGAAACTTCAACACAACTGAAGAAAAGGGCAAACAAGAACATTTTCAGCGGGAAACTACTGGAGTGGTGTTGCCTTGGTAGAGTGGGAGGTTATCTCTGCAGCAGTCTGGAGAAGGATGTGGCTGTGTGTCAGGAACTGTGGGGAGATGGCTCATGCTGGTCCAAAATGGGTGCATGATGCTCCCATCCCACCTCTTGGGAGCTGTCAGGGAGATTTCTGTGGTCTTCCAGCCGGCTATTTTACATTCCCTTCACATGCAGTGATATTGAAACCTGCTGGTGTTTCTTTGGATATTCCCATCTTGCAAAATCTTCAAGCGTGTAGCTGTCATGTCTCCTGTGTAGCCCCTCCAAGGCTGTTCTTGCTGCTCCTCAACAGTCCTTGCCATCTTCCTCCGTGATCCTGCCAGTGCATCCATCCAGCGTTGGTGCTCCCTGTCTGTATTCCCAGCAGGGCAGCAGAGCCCGTGGCTATTCCAGGGAACAGCCCCGAGGCATGGTCACGTTTTGGTGACATCTACCACTTTCTGCTTACAGTTACTTTATTTATTGCCCATTCTTGTTCTTGGATTGCTTCTGTGTTGTTGCTTTCCAACCTTCACTTTCTTTCTGAATAAAAATCTCACATTTTGGATTATATTTCCTATATATACAAGGTGGCTTTTTTCCTCTCTCTTTTAGCTGATATCTGTCTAACTTCATTATCTTCTCCGGACTTCTCAGCCTCTGAATTAGTCTCTTCTACAAATGTCATGAATCTGCCACTAATTCCCCTAGCTCCCTGGCAAGGGAATGTATTAAATAGTGCTGGTCCTAAGGGTCCCTCTGGTGCCCTGCTAATGCTTTAGCCAGTGATATCGCATTAAGTAAGAGGCAAGGAAGCAACACTGGTGTCTTGCCCACTGTGGGAACTCGTCAGATGTTGGAGCTGTGATGAGAGCAGCAAGTCTTTCTTTTTGGAGCCGGGGAGAGGAGGCAGCATATTGCTGTAGTTCATCCTGCCAGTCCTTTTCCTTTTTTTAAACAGGTCTAAAGCCCCGCTGGCCTGGACCAGGTATGCAGCCTCGCTTCACGAAACCCAGTGCGCTGCACGCTGCCTCGTGGCTCCATCCCCTCCGCCAGATGATGCTCCCTCTGAGCATTGCTGCCAGGCGGGAACGCCAGTATGTATTTGCATCTCCAGCCCCTGGGTCATTGTGTCTTGTTTTCCTCTGACCAGTTCTAAAGATGCTTTCATTTAGCCCGGGTGAAAACAACGGGAGTACCTGAAGCCTCATTAATTTGCTCGGAGCACAATGCCAAATTTGTCCTACCAGAGAGAGAGGACATGAAGGGGAGATTATAGCATTAGAATGAGATTAAGAGATGGGATATCTGAGGCTCATGGGGGGTGGCCTGCTCTTCTCTGCATCTATTAATTGAGTGCATTTCACACACAGTTGAGCTAGAGGAGAAAGCTTGAGTCTAAACAACAACAATAATAATAATAATAACAAAATCATAGTTCAAAAAGGAATACAAATTATGGGAGCATGAGTAAACCGTAAAGCCTTTTTGGTAGATGGACTGCAGAGCCTCAGTGTGTTCTGGAGAATTTCATAAATCTAATGAAGCTTTCACACCTTCAGGGACAGGGCTTAAGCTGCCAGGCTTCCTATCCATCTTGGGATCAATAGCGCAGTTAAGTAAAAATCACCTGCAAATAAAGAACACAGAGTTGGGAGTGCAGCTCATCTCTCACAGAGGAAACAGAATAATAACCCAAAAGCCCGAGCCAGTGGTTTTCAAACTTGCAGCTTTATCTGCGATGGTGCTTTTTCTGGGATGACCCAACAATAAATCAGGAAAATGATTGTGGGGGTGCAGGTAATTTCACATGGGATTGGATCCTCTACTGACACGTGAGAAAAACAAGTGTGAAAGATGGGTATGAAACACAAAGGCAGTTTGCAAACTTCTCCCCTCTCCCCTGCCCCTCACTGCAGTGTTGCTGATCCTGCACTCCTTGTAACTGCTTTTGGGCTGACTTGGAAACCAGCTCCTGAAATTGCATAAATGAAGAGCGATCCTTGCTTTTCTCTCAATTGAGGAGTCAGACATCTCTACCCCTGTGGCCTTGCCCATCTGGTGGCTGCCTGCTCGGGGAAGTCCAGGGGAAGCTCATGTTTAGGGAGATTTAGCTCACATGTCATGTTTACTGGGTCCTGACTGCGCTTGCAAAGAGACGCTGAGGTGTTTTCATGGTGGATCTACCAAACTCCTGGTTCTCAGACTCAACTGCTTTTCCTTGGGGCTGTGAGCCCCGTCCACCCACCTGGCCAGGCAGAGCTGGTGGCTGCAATCCCATTCCCAAAGGAGGGCAGAGGGAGTGGCTGTGAAAGAGTTGGACCATGGAAACCTTCTGAGATGGACACGGCAGCGAAGGGATTGCTGGTGGGTACTTAGGTCCTTCCACTCACTCATCTCCCTGTTGGCACCTCAACTTTGGGGGTTCAGGCTTCAAGGTAAAGAAGAAGATCTGAACAGAGTCCCCAAGCCCAGCAGAGCCAGTTGGGAGGTGAGAGACCCAGGCTTGTGTTGTTGTCTGTGTAGGTTCTAGGTGTGATCCTTAATGGTGACTCATTAAGGGCATGTCCATGGGCAACACATCCAGGGTACACAAACATTCAGTTCTTACAGAGGTAGGACTCACCCTTCCATTCCAGCCCAAACACAAAGACAACTCAGATTAATTCCCTAATGACCGAGGTACTTCACAGCACAAATTATTTTATTTCTGGTGACTGTGGAATTGCTTTTCTTTCTTTCACACTGCACAGTGCGGCCCTGACTGTGGGGAAGTGCTAGCGTAATAGTGGGGGAAGAGTCCTGATTTAGGAAAGCAAATTAAAGTTTTGCTTTTGCCTTTGTAGGGGTGCAAGAGCTATAAATTTACTCATCTCTAAGAGGTCATTGCACACCAATGCTCTGCCTTCTGCTGAAAAGAAAAAAGTAAAATAAAAGTTATGCTCTAGAGGATAAAAGTAAGGGAGCTGACTGTAGTAGTTAGATAAATCACACATCCCTGGCTTACGTAGTTGACATGGATCTGTGTGATGCCCAGAAATGAAGCCAGAAGATCCTGGTAAGGGAGAAATCAGCAGAAAAAGAGACAGCAAAGTGGGGATGGGCAAGTTCAGGGGACAGGTAACCAAGAGGAGGACATCAGCTGGGATGCAGGGACCTACTGTCTCCCTTTAGGCCACTTGGTTTTATGCTCTGGGCTTGCAGCCCCCATGAAAGGGGATATTAAGCCTCAGCCTTTCTCGTGCTGCGGAAGAGGGAGGGAGAGCTGGTTGTCAGCCAGCTTTTGGGGATGCGGACATCCTGCAGGAATGATGGTCCTGTGTCTCCTGGCCAAAGGGAAGAGCTACCCGGGATGGGGAGGGTGCAGACAGCTCGAAAATGAGATGGAGGCATGAAAGAGGTCTGCTCAGAGACTTTGGAGGTCTCACTCTTTCCTCTGCATGCTTTACATCTCAGAGGGAATGAATATCCTCGTGCTTTCTGCCTGAGTAATAATCCTGTGTTGTTTTAATCACCTCTCAGGTCCTGAATCTCTGCAGAAAAAGAGTGGATGGGTAAAAAAGTGGCTTTTTTTTGTGTGTTAACTCAGGCTTTGTTTCTGTTTGCTAACTGCAAAACCTGTCCTTTATGAATTATGTCTATCTGGAACTGTCGTGAAGGATGGGAAATTAAATGTATCATTGATACAGACTCAAATTTCATGGACCATCAGTGTCCCCTGGTGAGTAGGTCTGCATGTCTAAGGTTGTCAGTGAAGTGGCTGTTCACAGGAGGAAATGGGGTTTAGCCATCACTCCTTCTGCCAGGCGGGGTCTCTCTGCAGGCAGGATTTTATCTTAAGACACACAGATTTAAAGATAACTTCCCCCCCCCCTTTTTTTTTTCCTTCTTTTGCTTTGGCTTTCAGTCTGGCAAAACTAGAACACCTACAGCTTGTCAAAACATACTGGTAGAGCTTCGAGAAGACTAATGACCAAAAAGCACAAGATCTGTCGGTAACTGCTTAATAACAGAGTGTTTGAAAATGCTTCTCTGACACTACCATTTTTTATTTATAGAATGCTGAGTACATGCAAATAGGGTGTCTTTGGGATTGCGTGCTGAGCCCTGGGGCTTTCACAGATCCCAGTTATAAATCTGGAATAAGGCAATGAATACCGACTGTGATATCACTGCTGCTGTAATAAACATGACATGTTTGCTCTTTTCAATCTTTTCCTTATTCAAGATACTACAGACATCTACTGCCCAGTCCCGTACGAGCAGCTTTTGAAGACATCAGGACTCCCAAACCGGCAGGTCAGCCCTGGGCTGCTTGTTTCCCCTTAAAACCAGCAGAAAATAGGGCTCAGGATCTCAAAGGTACGTACTCACCTAACCCATGTTAATAGCAGGTGGTGGCAGCAGGATTTATTTGGTCAATTGACACCAAAATCTTGCCAAAAAAATATATTAAAATGTTGAAAAATGTATGAACTGGAGAAGGCAGAAAGTGAAATGTAGTGAGTAGGATGATCATATAGTCATGTCAGGAGGATAATTTAAAACAACGGGACTAATAAAAATTGCAACTGCCTGGAAATATAAAATAAATGATGTGAAATAAAATGACAGTATAGTATAAGAAGAGATGTGTAGGACCATGTAAGGCATGATGAAATCCTGCGTAGCAAATGTAGAGATACAATAGCATGTAGGCTGGTGTAGTACGGGACAGAGAAGAATGACGGGCAAAGGTTTAAAGCAAGGATTTCTGGGGTTGCAGTGATAATGAAGAGAGATGCTGTAGTTGGCAGAATGAGACAGAAAAATTATATTATGTAGAATTATACGGTAAGCGGTATATTATTCTGCCCTCTCCCAACTGAAACAGACTCACACTTCATACCTCCAGAATCTGGAAAAGTTGTTCCTGAACTGCCCTCTCTACAGCCAGATGAAATAACATCCAGAAAATCCCAAGAAGTGACTGTAGCATTTGATACCGCTGCTCGTGCCACAGGCTGACTCGGCAACAGGTACTAGCAATAGGCAGAGTGTGGCATTTTTAGTAATTCCTATTTTTCCTCCAGGTCTTTCTCTAAGCAGTTTCATTGGCCTTTCCCACTTATTTGAAAAGGCGAGCTGGAAAGCAATGCATGAAGAGAAATCTTTGCTCAAGGAAGGCCTCAAACTGGGAACACGTGTCTCAGTTAAGCCCCCTTTTCTTTATTATCTGCCTCTTTCCTAGCACTACACCGACCAAGTGCAGTGCTGGTGATTAGAGACAGCTGGTTAAAGCTTTTGGCTTTTGCTCCCTCAGATGTATCCTCTTACAGATATCTCCTCACCTTTACAGAAGCAGTAGGTTGATCCATGTTACGAAGAAGCTGCGTGTATTTTACAGCAGCAGAGAAGAGTTGACAGGGCATCTATGCCATTTCTCCATGCTAAGCAAATGGGTATCAAGCAAGTTAACAGTGAAATTAATTTGGAGTTGAAATAACTAGGAAAACCCCCACAACTCAACACGCAGATTTTCTTAAGTAGTGAAAATGATTCCAGCTAATAAAAAACTTCAAGAGACGGAATATGCTCAGGGATCTATAGAAATAAAATGTCCAAAATTTAATAGCAATAAAATATATATCACATTACAGTTCTTGCTGTTTTTCTTTAGAAATGAACAAACTACCAACAACATCTCGGAGAAAAGCAGGGTTGTGTCTTTGAATGGAATACTGTTCCTGCCTTCACAGGGTGGCTTGGATCATCACAGAATGCCTCAGCTTAGAGAAAAATGTGCTCAGGAATGTCACTTGGCAGCCGGGTCCATTGCTGAAACCCTAAAAGAAGTGACTTCCAGGCAGTAACCAGACTGGGCCCTAGTTTGTGTGGCTGAAAGGTCCTGCCTGGGAATAGTGACAGGCAAAGTCACCACTTGGATCTGTGATTGGTATCCCAACGTGACTCTTGAATGATGTTAAAATACAAAACGTGCATTTTTGGGAACTGTGCTCCCATGCGACAGTCCAGTGGGACAGACATGTCTGCAAAGTGGCCACTCAGGTCATCTGTTTCAACATGGGTATCTGATTCCATTTGAGATGCCCCTGGGGGACCCTGCTAAGCCTTCAGATGGGTGGGTATCCCTGGGTCCTGCGCCACATCTGCCTTGAGGATGTCTCAGGTGCCCTCAAATCACACCTCATGTGGCACTAGCCCTTCAGGCAGCTGAAGGGAGCCCTTGATACTGCATGGGGCAGCCTCCTAAGAGGAGAAGACACCAGGGCATCATAAGCCAAACTTGTTCACACTGAAACGAGAACAGCAACTTACTGGCAGAACTGAAGAAAGCAGTTTCAAGCCTCTCTGCACCACCTCCCCTGGATGCTCCCTGTCTGACATCGCTCTGGCTGTCCCCAGTGGGTGTTGAGCCTTTGTGGTCAGCCTCCTCTTCCTTGCCAGACTGTCCTGCTCTCAGCCAGGCAAGTGTTAAACCTGCCTCTGCCCCTCACCTTCAGGGACAAAAAAAGAGGAGAAGCACCGTTTGAAATGGAAATGTCACACAAGGTTGCTCTCTTGCCCCTGTAAGCTGTACATTATTAAAGGCCCAAGTCATGTTTTTCCCAGGGCTCTTCGCTGGAGCTGCAACACGAATAGAGACAGGAACAAGGGCACAAGAAACCCTTCCCTGAGGCAGCCCCAGGGTTGTGTGTCATCTCCTCAGTCAGCCTGTGCCCCAGCACTGACAGGATGTTGAATTTCTCTAGTGCTTTCCACAAAGTTTTTCAAAATTGTTGTTTGAACCTTGCAAAGATGCCCCTGGTGGTGAGGAAACCCCCCTCATTTTCCAACACTGTGGCAGACATGTCTGAAGAGCAGGGAAGGCAGCAGGGGGGGGAGAAACAAGGAGGCAAAGCATCATTGCTGCTCTCTGCTTACCGCTCTCAGCAGTTTTCAACAGCCAAACCCACTTCTTCATGAGATTTCTGATCACTTAGAGAAAAACCCTGAAGTGGGAAGAAGCTGATGTCTGTCTATCTGCTACCCTGGGGCCTCTCCTGGCTGTGCTCTGGCCCTTGAGAATGGGTCTGGGAGGTGTAACTGGCGGGAGGAGGGGAAGATATTTACCCTTTTCAACCTGCCAATGACTCTAAGCTGAATGTCCTGAAGCTCTGGGGCACGTTTTGGAGCCAGGACCCTCTGGGTGATCATTCAGAGCCCCTCATTGGGTTTCAGCTTGGAAGCGCTCACCTGCCTAGAAACCTTAGATAAAGCTCAAGCACAAACCTGTATTTAATGATAAAAGACAATTAAGGCAACATGCTCTATAGGCCCTCCAAAATGTTCCATTTGAGTCAAGGACAAGGTGGAGCTCAAGGAGAGCAAAATGGGACCATAAATGAAGAAGCTACCATGCCAAAGCCGAGCTGTGTTTATGTTTTCTGCACATGGTCTGAGCCCACTGGAAATCCCAGATAGCTGGACTTCACTCATCCTTCCCTCTTGAAGGATATATTCCTGTTTGACTCATGCTAAAAGCAGGGACATAGACAGTTCCCACAGCCCAGCTGCTCCTTGTAAACTTTCCAAGCCTGGGTAACTTGTTTTTGTATCTGCATCTCTATTTAAAGTCCAGTGTTTTGTGCTTACTTCTATTTCTCTAAATCTCAGCATGCTGTGTGAAAGGAATAAATCTACTCATCTGTAACTGAGGTCTACAGAGTGAACTAAATGTGCTGTGTGCTGGTTGGTGATTTTGCTTAAAGAATCAGCAGAAAAACATAGAGAGGATAAAGAATGATTAGACTTGGTATTTTGAGCAATTAGCATTTTGAGGCCCTTTAAAATGGAAGTGAACATCTGTTAATAAAAGAAGAAAATGAGAAAACAAGCCCCCTAAAAACAATTATGAGAATCAGCGGTAAAGGCTCAGATCTGTCATATGTTACTTTGAATTTTCTAGTAACTTTTAAAATTCTGAGTGCAGAGCCACAAGTGGATTTATTAGCACCTAAAGCAATTTCCAAAATGTGAAAGGTGAGCAGCATGCACAGAGGCAGAAGAATAAGCAGGAGCAAGGTATTAGAAAGCAAGCAGCACTTGGAGAGGCAGAGCTCTGGCCACACTGAAAAAAACCCAAAAACAAAAAAGGGAGAAACTCCTTCTTCATCTTCAGCAGAACTGGTGGAAAATGGAAATTTCCATTCCAAATGGAAATCAGATTTTCATGGAAAATCTGAACTGGACTGGATTAAAAAAAAAAAGCAAAAATAAAAACTAAGTAGAACCGCCTGCCCAAACACATTAAAGTATTGATCTGATCATTGTATCCAAAGGAAAATCAGCAAATCTCTGCAATGTGGCTGCACCTTTGCAGACCTGTTTCCTCCTCGCTACAGCCATCTTCTCCCATCCCAGGGAGCTCCCTAAGTTTTGCCTCGATAAGCTACAAACAAATGAAGCTCCCCAAAACACAGCAGTGGGGCACTTGTGCACTCCCCAGGCTTCCTGCCAGGGCTTCGCTTAATGCCACTTTTTGTTTTCCTTCTGCTCAAGATGTGGATTTCTTGTAACTGCTGCTCTTCTGGGAGCAAAGAGAGCGAATTTCTATAGCTGCAAAATGAAAAATACGTTCCAAACTTGAGAAGGGAGAAATATAATGGCTGCACCTCTCAACCTGACAGGATGACCTAGAGGTGGAGTAATTTGAATTAAAAATCAATTCCAGTAAATACCAGACAGAAGAAGAGTCCTTGTCCAGGAAAGAGAATAAAACCAGAAAGAAGTTTCCAAACCTTGAAAAAAATATGTTTCATTGATATTTGAAAGACTAAAACTGTCCAGGCTTTTAGTGCAAAGTGATAGGGAAAAGGAAAATATATTATCTCTTAGCCCACACGTTTCTAACCGAGGATGTCAAGTTTGATGTCAAGTTCACTGCACAGGTTCTTTAAAGAAAGCCCGAGCTGACTTCCAGTGCTCCTCCGTGCTGTTTCACACACTTGGTGCTCCAGGGGAGGTGAGTTTCATCGAGCAGTAAAGCTGCTGACCCCATTAGCAGATAAAACAGTGAAATTATTACATTTGTGTGGTTGGAAGGGGAGGGAAGGAAAGAAAGAGAGAACGTGTTAATACTGAAGGGTACTTCAGACCATCTGCTTTAAAATTGCTTGCCATGCTGAGGGCTGTGTTGGCTGTATTGTATCCTCTGGTGGTGTATCAGTGCTTTCCCCACGCGGTGGGAGAGATGGACCTTGCACCCGCTGCGCTGGGCTGCACAGAAATCACACCAGCCAGCAAACAGGCAATGAAGAAAGCTTGGCATTTGCTGATGATTTCTCTGGTACTAAGTTTGCCTCCAAAAAATAACTCTTAAAGTAGTAACTCCTTCCCTCCTAGAAGGTGAGGTGTGGCTCTTCTATAATCTTTAGTTATAAAAACCTAAACATTAGCTTGGGCTTTGCTTAGTGTTGACCCCTGTGCACCACAAAGGAGGGTGTGGATGGCCAGAAACCAGCCACCACCGCCCATTTTCACACTTGCTCTTATCTGCTTCTCTGCCAGCCGCTCGGCTCCGCGCACGCATGATCCTTTATCTGCCAAATTATAAGCTATGGCAGGTCCCTGAATAACATCTGCCCTAACTTAAAACAACTCAAGAAACAAGGGGCTGTAGAGAGCTGTTTCCCAGATGATTTCAGTGATGGAAAGATGCTGTCCTGTTATTTCCCCGCGGATGCCCAGCAGGCTCTGCCTGGCATTCCCATTTACAGGAGCTGCCTTCTGCTCAGAATGGCAATAGTGTCTTTCTGGCACTTGTTTTATTTTCATTATTTATTTTGGCTCTGGTTTCTAATTCTGCGGCTGCAGATCCCATAAAATGTAGAAGCTAAAACATGTTCCTAACTCCTGACTTGAGGAATGCAGGAAGGTAAATCCTGGAGAGGCATTTCTCAAGGCCCAGAGAAAATATAAACATGTCTTTCATTGTAACCCCATTTTCTTCAGTTCCCCTAGAGACAATCGAAAGTCCATTGAGTTATAAATACAAAGCACAGCAGGATTGTGTCTGCAGCCCTGGAGACATCAAGGCGTGGAATCTGTATTTCCTCTTCTACATAGCTGAAGTCCAGACGGTCAGGCTTGTAGCCATGGCCATCACCGGGTCTTGCAAAAACCGTGGCCCTAGGTGCAGAAAGTGGAATTACACAAGGGCTGAAGGAGAGATGGCAGCACTTTCGCTGCCACCCCTCTGCCATCCACCAACTTCACTCTCTTGGTATCAGTCTTGTGTTGCACATAGCAAATTTAGCTAAGCTACCAAAATTAATCAAGGAGCTATTTCTGAGCTTTTTATCTTATCTTGAATGAGCTGGACACAACGCTACTGGAAAGAAGAGAAGAAAAGGCACCTGTAGAAGTACTGTGATGAAAAAAACGACACCTATGGCATTTCAAATAGGAGGTCTGCAAAATATTGAACAGTTGAAGTTGGTCTCAGCTTTACCATTGCTCCTTTCATATCTCTTCGTGGGTGAAGCAGTATCGGTATACAGCAATGGGAGCTCTGACTGCACCAGACACATCAGCAAAACCCCTGTGTTGCGTTGCTTTGCTTGTTTTATTTGTTATGCTGCCTGCATAGGAAATACCTCAACAAATGTAGAGGAGCGTAAATACCACTGAACTACATACCCCTAAGGGCTCTCGTGAGGCAGGAGGAGTGGTTGGAGCTGATCCAGAGGGGTGCAGGGGCCACAGCTCGCCCAGCCCAGCTGGCTGCACTCTGCAGGGTCAGGTACAAGCCCAGGGGGTCCCTCAGCTTGCTGTCACAGGTAGGGGGGGGATATGTCACAGCTTCACAGCATCAGGCTGGGAAAAAGGCAGCTGTCACGTGGGATTCTATTAGGTGTGTAAGGCCACAGCGCTCCACGTAGACCTGCCACCTGCCCCGGGGGGCTCTGAGGTTGGTGGAGAGGAGCCCCCCCCTGGCACCACTGGCACTCTATCAAAGCAAATATAACAACATGGGTTACAAACCTGTGGCTGGTGCACAGCGAGAACTAACACGAGGAAGGGGAAATCTATTAAAGCCATGCAGATCACTTGGGAGGCAGGGCTTATTTGGGCAGAACGCATTTTAATCTGATTTTAATGAAGCTGATATTTTAAAAAGGATGTTGAAGAAAGCTATTGGGGATATAGAAAAAAACCAGCTGTACACAGAATTTCAGGCTGCAGAATTGTTTAGGTTCCATCTGAAAGTGGCAGCCGTAAAGAGTTTAAATTGTTCAGATTATCAAAAAGGAGATGGAGAGGTAACTTGATTATGGTGAAAATCCACAGGGAAAAAGTAATAGTTACTATAGAGTTAAGTGATTCAGAGAAAAAAAAGGTATAAAAAGAATGAATAGCTGAAAGCTGAAGCCAAATAAATTCAAATGAGAAATCCAGCACAGTTTTTAGCAGTGAGGATGATTAATCACTGGAACAAATTACCAAGTGAAGCAGCTGATTCACTGTCTCTCAAATGCTTCCAAATCACAAACAATTGTCTTAAGCCCAGAGTAGACATCTTCGGTTAAACAAAAAATATTAGGCTTAATAGAGAGGTGAGAGACTGGTAGTTAATTACAGCATGAGTGGCCAGGCTGAACCTACAGACAAGATGAGAGGCCACTCCTGCCTCACTCCTTCCTCCCAGCACCGAAATCTCCATGTACCCTACCCCATCACTGACCAGGGACAGCAGGACCAGGCTGCCCTCCCTGTTCCTGTGAGGAGTACAGGGATGGGGGCTGGCACTGAGACCAACGGTACTGGAAGCAGGAGAAGAGGCTGCCAAATCTCCCCTTAAACCTTACCTCTTGCAGTTCCTGGCCTTGCCAGAACCCCACACACCTCCTACAGCCACCCTGCAGCTCCCTGTGTCACCCCATCCTGCCAGACGTGTTCTTGGCCACAGCTCTTGAGAGCCGCCTGGCTCAATTAGCCCAGGGCTTGTTTGGAAACAAGTCTGGGTTTTACCTCACTGTTCCATTTCTCTCCATGTTTTACTGGGTTTGTTAAACACAATTATGTTTTAAACATTACACAGAAATTTGGACGGGAGCTCTCTCTGGCAGGAAATCCACCCAAATGCACTGAAAAAGAGAGATTCCCACATGGAAGGCAATAACTGACAACTTCCATCTTTTCTCAGCTGCAGTGTTACATTTATAATGTTAGGTGAAGCTATGCGAGGAAATAAATGCCAGAGCCATCCTCCCACAGTCCGGCACAGAGTCCATTAAGAAATCCTGTTGGCTCTCTGGAGAACACTCAAAGCTCAGGCGCTAAGATGCTGCTTTTGGAAAGATAATGGATAAAGATGAAATCAGTTTTTCAGATGGGGCTTTCCTTTCCATAGGGGCCATCTTTATAGTCTCGGTGATGTAGAATAAAAAGAAAGAGCATTCACTTCCTAATGAAATGAAAAATTTCATTAATTTTGGGATATTCATTCCTTTAAGAGCTTCACTCCTTGAGCACATTAACTCCGTGGCTGTGGCTTGCGCTGATGCTGCCCTGCAGTTCTTGCCAGGATTTACTTTCTGTTCTTTGGTCTGGGCCAAGACGTAGAGAGTTTGCCAAGCCCCAGCGTAATGCCTGCTGTTACCGAGCAGATACGCAGAGATATTGCCTATTGAACGATGAGAGAAAAATCCTCTGATATTCTCAGCTGCTGTCAATCTCAACAGTTCGATCTGGCTGACTTCTGCAGCAATGACAGAGCTCATCCTGGTCCTGCAAACTGTCCAGAGCTTGGTAATTCGTGAAACTTTCAAGGAAAGTTTTGCAAGCTCATTTGCTGTGACTCATGCAAGATGTGTCAACAGTCTCAGCCAAGTGGCCGGGGAAGCCTGTGTGAAGTGCTCTGCTGAGCTGGGGAGCAGATCCGTGGGGCTCCTGGAGAGTCTCAGTCATGGAGAGACCTTTTAGCAACACTGAGCATTGGCTTTTGCGTTATTTGATGTAAGCAGCCTTGTGTAGGGTTTCAGCAGCAGCATGAGATTTGGAGAGTTTTTCTCTTAACAGCATCAGGGGTGGGCCATAGGATGAGCATAAATATTTCAATTACAAAAAATGTTTTGTGAAACTCTTTTCTATACAGTTGAAATGATGAATTAAAAAACTGGGGAAAAAGAAGGTATTACAGAGGCTTAAAAGCAAACTTCTGATCATCGCCTTCCTCTCCCTTTTATGTCCCATTTCTCTTAAAACAGCATTCTTGGGGTTATAGAATCATAGAATCACAGAATGCTTTGGGTTGGACCCTAAAGATCACTTAGTTCCAAGACCCCTGCCATTGGCAAGGACACCTTCCCACTATAGAATCATGACACTTCCCGCTATAGAATCAGATTCTTTCTTAGCATTAGTTAAACAATTTTTTTCTTATTCTCCTTCAAGAGATAACAGATTTTCTGCGATAGAGATGTGTCCACTTGTAACTCGATTCAACAGGCTTGCTTAGCTTTGCATTGTGGAAATCATGTTCACCGCAAAATTGGGCAGAAAACAATCTCTAAAAATTCAAACCAATTAAATCCTGGACTGAAACCTACTATCCTTCCCTAAGCAAAAATGTAATTTCATTGAGTGGGGGTTCTACTGCTGCAAGATCAGCAGCATTTGGTCTTTTGTATTCAAAGTAAGCATCCTGTGAAATGTGTGTGAAATTTTGCAGTATTTTTGGATTTTGTTTTCTAAAACTAATAAATTATGAAAATGTGCTTCCAGGAAGCTTGTCTTTGATCTAAGGAAAGGCCATCTATAATGAATCCAAAGGAAAATGCACTGGAGGGAATAGATTCTGATGATGAACACTTTTTTATTTATTTATAAATTTATAACTCTCTGTTTGTGCCTATCTATACATACACAGAAATCTCTCTTTATACATATAGATGTTTTCTGTTCTTGTTCCATTAATGTTCATAACACAGGAATTATTAAAGTATGTTCTTCTGGTTCCAAAACACTGTGATTATTTGCTTGTCACTAAACAAAACCAACACTTTCATGAGAACCTGTTCTCTTGCATCAAATATCTAGAGTAGAGTGATCCAACCTATGGAAAAAAATGTTCTAAAATCTAAATGCCAGAAAGAGTAAGTTTAGTTGTAAAGTTGCTAACTAGTAAATGAGATTTGGAACTCACAAGCTGATCCTTGGCCAAAGACACAAGAGGAAGAGGGATGGTGAGGTGAATTTGCATAGTTGAGGTAAAGCTTTGGGAAGGACAAGAAGAAAAGCTGAAGTTCATTTTTACAAACACCTCAGGTACGTGCACACTACTCTGGGGGATAAGGAATGAGGAAGACCTAAGAAAGGAACTGTACAACTACTTTGGGGTCCAGAAAGTAATAGGCAATAAAGCCTAGCCTTTTGAAGTGCCTACTTAAATGTGAAAGGAATGAAAGACAAGTGTGGCAGTGGTAGGGACCAAGGTAAGCACATCAGGTGGACCTCATGTAACAACAAATAACAATAACAGAGAAGCAAAGAAAACAGAGAGAGGACTTGTCCAGCTTTGATCTGATCAGCACAAGGGACTCATTGGGAATATGACAGTGAAAGACACTTTCTTGATCATGAAATGATAGCGATAGCATTCTTGGGAAAGTGAAGAGAAAAGAATACAGTGGATGGAATCAAGACAGCACACTTTGATTCCCTCCAATAATTGGTAAGATTTCCTCCTGGGAAACAAATTGACAAACAATGCTTATAAAAAGGGTCTTTGGGCCACCCTGAGCTATCCTACAGCTGCTCTGCTGTCAGGGAAATCAGAAACTTACTCTTGCACCTCTTCTTCCCCCCCAAAATAGCAAGTAATGCAATATTTAAGGAGGAGCATGGCATTTAAAAAGTTTGAAGTAGTGTATGCCCAGTGCTCTGGGAATGTCTCACTTACTGTACTTAGTGCTGCCCTTAGTAATCAGAAGTGGGCCTGTCCAAGGAGGTTCAGAGCTACCAAAACTGAGATGTATGAGCAATGGTTGAGGTGCTATGTCTGCAGCCTGCAGAGGAGAGAGGATAGATAGAAGATCTCAGCCCTGAAATACAGCTGAGAAAAATGTTGCAGAGAGAAAGAAACTGTTTCCAGGGGTATGACAGGTAAGGGAGAAGTACTGGACCTAAATTGTAGCAAGGGAGACCTAGGCATTAGGAAGACATTTTTACTTCTGGGCGAGCTAAGCATGAGGGCACTCCTATTCTATGAGGATGCTCAAAATTCACCACGATGAGCTAGAATATAGCTCAAATTAACACTTCTCAGGCTGGCAGTTGGCTAGTCTGTCACTCTCACTTGGCGAAATGGTCATAGTCAAGGATTTTCTTCTTCCTCCATGTCTCTTTTTCATTTGAGCTGCAGTGAAAAAGGCTGTAGGGTTTCTACTGAGGTTTAAAGGACAGATTAGGCAGAAATTTGCCAGGATTCTTCCTGCCCAAGTGGACAGTTTGATAAGTAGTTTAAATCCTGAGTGAAGGAAACTTGCAAACTTTCAAAATTTCTTACGAACCAGAAATTCTAGGAAAAAACCCAAACACCCAAATAAAGGAGGCTCCTTTCCAGCCTCAGTCCCACCTCTGCAGTAGGGAATTGGAAGCTGTCAGAGCCCAGCTCCATTCAGCACTCGTGGGGCTTTCTAACACACAGAGCTGGAAGGCCTTTTTCCTCAGTGTTTGGCAGAAATGAAAAAGTCTTGGAAAGAGTGACAGGACTTGGAGATAACATCCTTTTTCGGAGCAACTCTGCCTTGTGGCAGATCTGCCTTAGATCTAAGGGTTCTGGCAAGGTCTGCCTGAAGATCAGCCCTGCTCTGGGAGCCAGGCTGAAGATTCGGCAAAAATCCGCTGATCTCAAGAAGTTTAGAGAGAAATATTCCAGCCTCCATGGCCATAGCTATCTTCTGATGAATGTTTCTGATTAGATTTCACCAGTTTATGGCATGAGCTGTTTCTTGCCTCTGATCTCAGAAGTGTGTTCTCTGACAGCATTGAATTCCCTAGAAACCTGCTGGGGTTTTTGATACGAGGAAAGACTCCTACATCCCGCAGCACTACAACATGTGTGCCCCTCGGAGGTTTGCCGTACAGGCATGGTCTGAGCTGGCTCCTCTCCGTTGTGAATCCTGCCAGAACCACAGCCTACGGTGCAGTGAATAAAGGCCCACAGTATAGACAGAAGGGCTAGTAGTCCTAAACAGTGTGTCTCTGGCAGCGGTGGGGGGCGGGAGGGGAGGGTATGAAAGAAATCACGATGTAAATAATTCAGTCGATGAATGGAAGTAAGATATCCGCCATTTTGGCATGCTGAAGACATGCTTTGCATACATGGAGGGTTGCAGTCAGTCCCTGACAGCTCCTCTCTGCCCGCCCTTCCTCCTGACACCGTTTTCCCTGCTCCAGTGTGGGCTCTCCAGGGCCATATCTCCTCTGGGGAACGTTCCCCTGCTCTGACATGGGGTCCTCCATGTGGGGGCCTGCTCACCTGTGGTCCCATCACGGGCTGCATGGATATACCCGTCCCCTCCTCATCTTCCTCCTCCTTCTCAGACCCACTCACAGGATGGTTTTCTCACACTTTTTCCCTCGCCCCTCGCTGCCTCCATGGTGTCTTGCCCTTTCTTAAGGGCTGCTGGCGTGGCTGACAGGCCTGGCTGTGCCTGTGGTGGGGCCATGGCAGACCTGGCTGGAACCGGCTGTGGGCCTCTCCTCACAGAGGAGCCCCCGCAGCCAGCGCCCGGACAAGCACACCCGGTGCAACACTCGGCTAAAAACACCCCAAATTTTAGTCACAAGTGTGAAAGGAGAGGTGACAGGCAAGCGTGTGAGTGCTGGCAGCCCTGGTGTCGTCAAGAGCAGCACCCAGCTGGTCTCCATCTCCCCATTCTCTGCTGTAAGTTGCTTTTTTTACTTTAGTTTTTTTCTTTTTTTTTTTTACTTTTCCTTCCTTTTCGGTTTTTGGATGATTTTATGTCAGACATCTCCTTTATTTGGGAACTAAGTTCTGGAAAGCAACACTTCTTTTGCAGCCACGCCTGTGGCTGTGACTAGCCTGGGGGCTCTTCTTCCCTGGATATCCCTAAAGGGCTTCTCCCATCAAACACCCTGGTGGGGTGGTGGCCGCCCCCTCAGGCCTGACCCCAGGTGGGACATTGGCCATGTCTAGCAGCACCAGGGCATGTCAGGGTGGTACCAGTGAGGGGACTGAGGGGACAGAGCGTGGAGGTTTATGAGCCGCTCTCGGGCAGCTTTGTGCAGCCAGGCCTTGGGAGGTTGGCAGCAAGGGCTGAGCCAAGCCTGGAATGGCACTGTGACCTCAAAATGGAGAGATGAAGGTAGGCGTGTGTACCTTGGGTGCCTCTTGCCCCCCTCAAAGCCTCTGAATAAACATCGAACCCTGCCACTCCCGAATTTTCTGCTGATGGTGGTCAGTGGCCTTCTGGTATCAGTAAGGTTTTGGGAGAGAGAGACATAAGTGCAGCCACCTGCAGGGTGGACAGTCAGTTCTAGCCCTTCCTTCAAGTATATCAAGTGTACCAAGTGTATTATAGCGAAAGGAAAGAGCTTGCAAGTCTTTAAAGAAGCGACTATTTCAAGGTTGTTCAGCTTATTGCACTGCAGTGCTTCTCACTGACGTTAATGCTGTATTTCCAACAAAGAAAGGCCACAAAAATGGTTAGAGAATATCTTTGTGAATCAGATAATGCTTGTCCACAATTACAAAAGATACACAGTTGAAATGACTGTGGAGAAAATATGGCTGAAAGGTAGCAATCAAGATTTTTAAACTTTAAATTTGTATTAAAAAATTCTCTGAGGTAAAATTTGAACCTTCATTTATTTCATTAGCTCTATGGAATCAAAACTTTCCTGTATTTCCTGTTTTATTGTGGGGAAGATAGTACTGCTGAGTGCAAGGAGCTGGCATGATGTCATAGCTAGTCTAATTAAACTCGTCATTTCTTCTAATGTTGGATGTGGTGTAGCATCCAGACAGGATAGTGTAACAATTTATCATCAGTGTGGGCATTTCCAGTAAAATAGCAAATCTAATAAACCATAATTACTTCTTGGCATTGGAACTACTATACTGAAACACATTATAGTCATTGATTTCGGCCTTTAAAAAACTTGTAGTATTTGTTTAAAAAATAAAAACTTTGAGAAAACAATTTACCTGAAAAATGTTAATTTTTTTTTTTTTCTGTGATAGGGTGGCAAATGTGGTACAAGAAGTTGTGGGCCTGAGTGTCTGCAGTGTGGCCCCAGTTCTGCATAGGCCAAGGCAGTAATCTATTTCATAAAGCTGAAAAAAACAAGATGCTATTCAAATAGAAAATACTCTAACTGGTAACAACTTTCTAGCTTATAGTTTTTCGTTTTCTTTAATTGGGTAACTTTATTCATTCTTAGATGCTTTAATTCTCTCAATGTTCTTGTCATTGTCTACAAAATAACTTCAGCTTTGATCAAGCATTTGCATTAGCTTCAGTTGTGATCTTACGCAATGGGGTGGTAAATAAAAAGTTTTTAACAAAAGCCAGTGTGAAGAAGCATAATAAAATCAAGATTCAGAATGCATGAATCAAAATATGCAAGCTATAAATTACATTTTCAATGGCTGAAGGGAAGCAGAAATTTTATGTTTAAGATATCAGAATTTTTTGTATGTGTTATCCTAAAATGAACAGATGTGTTTAAGGTCTGCTACCATTTGAATGCTATTATACCGAGGACCTCAATTCAGCCAACACTTACCTGCCACTGAGTACTGCAGGATTTAAGCACATACTGATAGCTAGTAGGTCTCTGGCACCTGCTCCGAGCCTTAACAGCCTGGGATTGCCTTTCTATCAGTACCATGGCAATTAAGTTGACCATACCAAAATTCCCTCTTGACCGTATCTTAACAGATAAATGTGTATTTTGTACCAGCCAGGTGCGATAGCAAAAGTACTCTTTCCTGTAAGACTCTTCTTTCTTCAATGAAAATGGTCTATTCATCCAAAAGCAGTTCTGGAGAGAAAAGCTTCTGACATTTCCTCTTTGTGCTTTCACCAGACTGCTGATAAATGTAGCTGTAAATGCTTTTATTTTGTGATTTCTAATGAAAGTGATGGCTTAGGTATCTATACTTTCTGACAAGCTCTGTAGCTCCTTGTGGATGGTGAAGCAGTCAGCTTTTCCCCAGCAGTGCAGAAGTACTGGGGAAGCAGGACACTAACGGGATTGCAATGGGAAAAGGGGTTAACCAGATTGGTGCAGAGAAACACTTTTCCTTCTGACATTATTCACCAAGTGCCACAACAGAGACTGAGAGGACCCTACTTATCCAGTGGGCACATGGGCAGCAGCTGTTCTATTTTCCAGTTCTGTGTGGGTATGCGTGTGGATTGGCTTTTCAGTCTGGCTGGATGCAGCAGCGAGGAGTGCTGAGTCATCTGAAGAGACTTTCTCTGAGCTTCTTTAAAAATGGAAAGGGAGAGGAAGAAAAATATTGTTCCTAAGTGGTTCCTTGGAATTACTTCTGGTAGGGGCCAGATTGCAATTACAGATGTGCTGAACACAGTGTCAGCTCTCTTGACAAACTCACTATTTGTGCTGCTGTCCACAATATCTATTTCAGACAGCTTGAGCCATAAAATGCTCTGCCAGTAAGATTGAGAGTGTGAGTAGAGCTTGCAGATGATGACAGAGCCTCAGGTTTGTGTTCCTCACATACGTTAACACTGATTGCTTTAACGAGGAGACCAAGTGATTTTAAAATCAGAGCACCACCAATTTGCACTTTTTTTTTCTGCAAGGTGTGTGCCTTTCTGTAGTCTGAGAAAAAATTGAAGCTAAAAACTTTACCTTTCTTTGCAGCTACGTTGTTCAGTCTTTCTTTATATTCTGAAAGAGTCTTTCTTTATATTTGGAGAGAGATTGAACTGAGGCCATTGCTCTAATTTCAGTATTTTCTATCACATTTTCTAGGCATCCAATTGCTTGATTATATTTTTTTGACCATTGCTGTGTCTGGAACAGAGATTTTTATTGAGCTACTCTGGAAGGTGCTTCATGAATTTAGAGTTGTGGAGCAAGTACAGGTAGTTCTTGCAGAATGTATTGCCTGAATGAGTCAACATTAATATTTATCATCTGCCCTATGTGACCAAAAAGGGTAGCTAAAAATTTGAAACATAGCTCCCTAAAAGTGAATACTCTTAAGTGTAATATTTCAAAGTATTTTAGAGGTGAGGAAAGCTGATGCTTCATAAATGCCACTTAGAGAATTTTAACTGATCTTTAACCCTGCCAAGACCACTTTTTTGATGTCTCCAGTGCTTATTGCATTATAAGAAACTTGTCTTGCAGTTATGGTTTATCCATCTACAGCAGAAAAAAAATGGATGACTTCATGAAACTTTGCATGTGATATTTTTCCCCTGAAAGCAGATTTTAAATCTGAGTGTGCTTAGAGCAGGAATTCTTTCTGAGACATTCCTCAATACTGAGTGGACTTTTCAGGCCTCCTGAAAACAATCCTCTAAGACCAATTCTAGGTTTGAACTGGTTTCTTATGAGGAGCTGTGCATTCAGGATTGGCTTGATCATTGTTTCATTTCCAAACATGAAGTAAATAAGAGTCAAGTTGCTCTAACATGCAATTGCACCCTTTCTGCACTCCTTTTTGTGTTATTCTTAAAACAGCTTAATGCAGGCTGTATGACTAACAGAAGAGGACGAGGCTGCATTTGGTGTCAGTCAATAGTAAATAACTCACCTGTTGTCAAGTGAGTTGTTGTTGAGCAATAAATAACAGCTTAGAGAAAGTGCAGCCTCAGCTGAATTGTGATTGGAAAAAGGGAGTGATTGGAAGGGAAATATCCACCAGATGTCAAGTAGGCCTTTCATCAAAACATTTACTTTCGAGTGTGCTGAGAATCTCTGGGTGAGTTGATACTGCTTTGGATGTGAAAGTAAAGATGTGAAATACAGAGAAATGCTTTATGTTCTGGAATATGGAGAAGGATGAAAAACTTACCTTTCACTGCTTTAGCTTTCATGGGTGCAAAATGGATCTCAGGTTAGTCCAGTGATGACTTGAAATACACTGTGCCTTGGGTGGGTGAGGGCTAGCTGCTGAGAATTCATGTTCAAGACATGAGGAGGTGCGATGACACCACACCACTCAGAAGGGTGAGTTTGGCTTCTGGTTGTGTGTTTTTACACCTGTCTTGTACCTGCTCTGGTCCTTATTATGTTGCTTTCTGCAGAAAGGTAAACCCAGGGTAGTAGCCTCTTACTTTAATTTAGACAATTTGGTGAAGCGTGAAGCTCTGGAGTTGGCAAAGGGTGTGGGGGGATGTCTGCATAACTGTCATAAAGCAGAGGGAGGTTAGAGGGGGTAGAGAGCAATGTTGCCCTAACACATCAGGGGTCATACACTAAAGGAACTCTACTGCCTTTGAAACCTTTACTAAGCACCTGGCATGTGAGACTTGACAGGTCTGAGTAACATGGAGGAATAAGGAAAATGTTGTTTTGCTATTAAGTACAGTCAAACAAGTAAAACAAGTAAAAATCACAACCACTGAATTTAGCCAGAAAGGTAATGCTGACTACCAAGGAGGTTGGTTTGTGTCTCTTCTGGACGAGTTGGACTTGGTCTTGGTACCTAGTGGCAGCAGTTTGGAGCAAGGCAGTGGGCTTCTTGTTTCTGGGATGGTTCCTGACAGTCTCAGGGCACTAAAGGGGGACTCTTTCCCTCCTGACCATTTTCAGTATTTACTTAACAGTGCTATTGTTACAGAGAGGGAATTTTCTGCTAAGTTTATATTTGGGTTTTTAATAATTATAGGAGATAATGGACATCCATCCCATTAGACATGAGCTCGTTGTGAAAAGCGACTATTGGAGTTGTATGCATTACTTCTTTTTATGACTGTGTTGATGTTCTTCTCAGCCACCCATACTTGACAAAGAAGTAAAATGCAGCGCCAATTTAAAAATAAGTGACTGTGAAGCTTGAAACTACTGAAACACTATTTTTTCCCACCTTTTTTGTTAAAGACCATTTGCAAGTTTCAGTTTCATTGCCCTGTTATCCTCAGGTTTGTCATGGCATATAACCTGGATTGAGTTGAAATTGGTTATGTAATGGAGATGAAATTTATAAGTCCTTCCTAAAGTATCTTACCTAATGAGATATACCTTTAGAGTATCGTATACATTAATATGTAGAGCAGAAACACTTTAACTAAAAGTCAGAGCATTTGAGACATTTAGATACTTAGGATGTAATTAGAAATACGTGTTAAAGTTTAGCTATTTCAGTGACTAGTTATAATCATCTATTAGTTATATGGGTAAGGATCTGAAATATAACACGCAGACCTAAAATTTTGATTAAAAACTGCCTTACAAGCAGCAACTAATTATGAGCATTTTGTCTATTCCTCATTTTCCTGTCAAGTTTCTTCACTTTGATCTTGTCCTCTTCTGCTTTTCTACTTGCATAATGAAATGTCCTTCTGTCAAGTTGCCCTCAGCTTATACCAGTCAATATAGAGATGAACCACATTACTGAATTGTGCCTACATGGGTACCATTTCTGCTTCTTTACCCCTTGTGTGATGTGAGTGTAAGGTTAGCCTTATGCAAATGCTTACAGTCCACTGTACACAAAAGCTTGTCTAAAGAAAGGTGTGTTGACTGTAGGCATGTATACTGGGGACCTGTCTTTAGGTATCGCAGTATGTACTGGTAAGAAATATACAACCCTATTTTGGCATCAGAAAGCTTACAGTGAAATTTAATATGAGTAATTTGAAGTTGCTGAAGTAACCAGAAACTTGTAAGTATCTCCTAAATGCTACTAGTGAAGGCGGAGAACAAAATATTCATAATAAAGCCTGTTCTGGGTCTGACTGGGATGGAGTTAGTTTTCTTCATAGGAGCCTGCATGATCCTGTATTTTTCATTTGTGACTAAAACCAGTGTTGATAACACACCAGTATTTTAGCTATTGCTGAACTGTGCCTGTTGGCTGGTTAACACTAAAAGCTTTGCTAACTGAACTGGCTGTGCCTAAACCAACCAACTATGTAGTGTATGGAGGTGAGGTCCTGGTAGTTGTTGGGAATAACCATGTGTGTTCCTTCTTCCTTAGGAAAAGGCAAACCCATTCATGGGATTGTTTTTACTCAAGGACCAAGGTGCATTTGGTGGGTAATGCAGAATGATAGAGAAATCCAATGTAAACCACAAGGGAATGTCATCTTGGGGAAAAAAAACTTATGACTTGAATGAAGCCCCATGGTCAGCTGGGGTTGTGGGGGCCTAGGTTTGAGTACAGTTGTTGGGATCCAGGACTGGCCTCAAAAGTATTTGGTTCAGGGACTAGTCCCTCAGTCATGTGGTGCTGGTGAGGCTGGCCACACAATTGCTGGGGTCAGGGTTGTGTCATGAGATTATGTTGGGGTTGGGGTTGCATTAGGAGATTTCATTGGGGTCAGGAGAGTGGGATGCAATTTGTTTGGAACAGGACCTGTCCCAGATGAGGGAGAAGGGCTCTGTGAAGTACCACATGGGAAGTATTACAGTAAAGATATGTCAGAAAAACAGGTGAGTTGTACGCCCTTTAAACACTTCAATACATAAAAATATTTTCTAGAGGAAAATACAACATGGGCAAAGATGTTAGGGAGACCTTCCAGAAATCTACAAATCTTCTACAAGAACCAAAATCTTCTACAAATTTGCTTCTCCTTTTAGTGGAAAATCCCTAGGTTTTGATCTCTGTATGATTGCTTCTAGTAAGTCAGCTCAAACAAATGTATCCATAATGTGTAAGGCTTCGTTTTTTCCTAGATATCCCCAACCATCTGTTTCTTCCAACGATTAAAAGTTTTGATATATTAAGATGTCTAAATTCTGTAACTAATCAAATGTGCTTTGCAAATAACAATGTTTTATTGATGTATTTCACAAGGTACCAAAGCACTATTCTCCTTCTATAAAACAAGTGTTATTTTGGTGAATTTTGTACAGAGCGAGACCAAAATAACTGGATTAACCCATTAGATGTAATAGTATCTATATGAAATATGGCTTCTTTTGGGAGGCCAAGGCTGCTACTTGAAAGTCTTCCTGTCTATGTAACAATTGTATTGCTAACAGGAAAAAGTGATGCGCCATTGTCTATCTGAAAGGATGCCTAAATGTTCAGAACAGCACAGTGCTTTTTTTCCCCATGCCAATCCCCTTTTTTCTGTTATAAGCAAGTTTTCCAGTCATAGAGGTGAAAGTGCCAGAAACCCTTTGTGCTTTCCCTTTTGAGTGAAGATGGCCTTTGTGCTGCTGAAGGCTACATCTTAAACCACTTCCTTTTCCTCTTAAACCAATCCCTTTGCCGAAGTCTGTTTGGCTTTAGTTCTGAAACATTAAATGTTCATGCTTTACAGGCCTAGCATTACTGAAACAGGAGAGTTAAGGCAAGAACAAACTGGATTAGAACCCCTCCTTAAGTAAACTAGGATACTAGCACTGATAAACCTGTTAATTATACCTTAGGAAAATTTCATAGTGAGAGTTTTCATCTTCAGTTTTTGGGTATGACTGTATAGGATATAATTTTTCTTCGTGTAGCAGTACAGAGTAAAAAAATGTTCTGCCAGTTAAAATTTTTCAGTGCCTTTTTATTGAGCTCAAGCCATTTCAAATGATATGTCAGAGGCAGCACAGGGACAAATCATCAGCAAGGCAGTCATGTTTAGCTGCTCATTAATGAAATCAGTGTTATGAAGCTTGGATTGGCAGAATGAACAAAGCTAAAGCAATTACTAAACTCTCTGCAGAAATGTGTAGAAAATTGAGGGTCTCATTTAAATTGTTAACATCTTACCAGTATTAGATTTGAACCCAGAAACAATTAATTTGATCATCTGTCATACATATTAGTTATAATGATGCTGAAACAATCAAGAAGAGGTTTACCTTCTCATTTGGTGGGAAAAGGAGGAAGGAAAATAATGTAGTATGTTGATGGTAGCACTGCTTTTAAACTTTAAAAGGTGTATTGAATCACTTTCTCTTGAGTATCACTTCTTTCTCAGAGGTAGGGAGAGCACAGGTTGGAGAAGCAAAGGGAAGACACACAGAAGATGCCACTTGCTGCATTTTGCTGCCTGTGCCTCAATTACTGTTGCCTTCATATCACTTAGTTGTGATCTCAGAGCAGCAGGGCTTGCTCATCAGAGCTAGCTAATCACCAGCAAAGAGCCTTTCTCAGGTGTGGGAGTTGCATCCTCACCAGGTACTAATCTGAATTCCCTTGCAGGAGACCAGTGTAAGCATCACTAATATCTCACACCACACCAGAGAAGTCATTATTTTTCTGATGAACAGCAGTTTTTACAAAAAGAGACTAAACTGTGCATTACTCTTGACATAAATCTATTGCAATGACACTAAATTGAGTAGGAGCGAGTGAAACAGCCCAAATGAAGCTCATACCTTGCTAACAGGCCAGTTAGATAGACAAGCCATAACTTTTGAACAGCCTGAAACAAATCTGTGGCGCATATAGTTTCCAAAATGCCTACATTATCTATTGCTTAATCAGTAGTTGTGTAAGAAATCACTGTGGTTATCGGAGCATAGGAAACAGCTTTACTGCTGCCATTAAGAAATACCATTATGCTATAGCGATGCATTATCTTCATAAATCATTTGTACTGGGAATATATTTGTCAGGTTTCAAACAGATTGTGTAATTATCATATAATTTTATTTCAAGGGTTCATAACAGCGAATTAGATATGACATTTGGTAATATAAACAGTGCACTTGACTTGCATAGCAGTTAGCCATAAATGTTTAAAGAACTTGGCTCTAAAGGATTTCTATAATGATGTATGACAACAGGTTCTCAGAATTCATATTGTACATATAACATATATAAGAGCAGCTTGTGAGTCGTTGGATAAGCAATGATATGTGCTGAGTGTTGTAAGGTGAGCGCAAGTGCTTTGCAGTGTGTCAGAGCTGCCAAAGTGGTGTCCACAATGCTTCTGGTGTAAAAAGTTAAAGGAAAAAAAACCAACCTAGGAAAGGCTAGAACTCTAAAACTTTCTACATTTGTCACAGAGAACCTGTGGAAGATTCAGAAATATGAGAGGTAATGGACTAGTAGTATAGTGGCAGTATTAATGATATCTGTCAATGTGTTAATATTACTTTGTAGAGTAGACCTGTTTTACAGAAATACATAGACTGATATAGCAAAAGAACCAGTGATTTGTCATCTCTAGCTGTATGTCACGTGCTGCTGAAACTGAAGAGTGTCCAGAATCTTTTTTGCTGTGAGTATTAGGACACCCTCTGTGTCTTAAGGAGCTCTAGTATATGGCATACGGGGTCCTGCAATTTTACTTATTTGCTGAAGCTGTCACAAAATATCCTTTGACAAGTTGCTTGATTTCATGATTACTCAGTTTGTTCTTCTGTAAAATGAATGTGAAGTATTTTTCCTCCTGAGGGTGCCCAGAGAAGCTAAACTAAGTGAAGTCTTCAGATAACTACAATATAAATGCAGTCTTTCTTTCACAATGCAACAAAGCTGTATGGCAGGTTGACAAAGGGAAAAGTTATGTCTGGAAACTGTAAGCTCTTTCTCCAGCTCCCAGGCCAACTATAAGGCTGGATATCCACACTCGTTACCAAGCACATCCTGCTTTCTGATTATTGTATTACACTGCTAAGTCTGAAAGTATCGTCTTTCCAAAGTAACGGTTTCCCATCTTATTCTCCTGGTAGCCTTTTAAATCTGTGATCCATAACCAGGGAGCTGGTAGCTCTGAAATGGGGATGTTTTTTCTGAAATGTTAGTATGAATTGGTTATAGTTTTAATATTCCAAAAGTAAGGATTGATGTCAAAATGGACATCTGTTGGACTGTACCCGCTGGTACGACGGTGCAAATAAAAATGACTATTTTTAAGCTTTTTTCTATATAGGTTTTGCTTGTAAATCCTGGCCTTTACTGCTTTTGAACTGTTTGTTGCTGCATTACATGCTAGATGCTGGTTGCTTCACACTTCTCACCATTTACAAATTAAATAGCAATTACTTCAATTATTGCTATAACTTTGAGCAATACAGCTTTAACAGAAAAGGCTTTTCCACCTTTACATTTAGGTAGATGTTTTAATACCTTAACTTATGATAAAAGGGCATTGTGCAGCTAAATATTCCAAATATAGTCTTTTGAGGAGTGGATAGCCTGGCAGTAACATCCTGGATAACTTGGTCTTCACCCTGGTCCTACCTGATCTTACCTGGTTTTAACTTGTAGGGCAGGAGTGGTCTCCTGCATCTGGCACAATGCATCTCATGATGCTGACGCATAATAGTGTTGCACATCTCACTGCCACCTACCTTCAGCATTATTTTTGCAGCTTTTGTTATTTTAGAAATGCAGATCACAGCTGGCTGCTGCTGAGGCTTTTGCTAGTTCATTGTTTGCCCAAGGCAATTTGTTTTTACTTCTGTCACTGTCAATTACAGCAAAATCCATTATACTCATGATTAACCAGTGAGCTTTATTTCCATCTCAGGAAGACTAAATGCTGTGGTAAGGAACTTGGGAGCTTAGCAAATTGGGTTGATTACAGGAGTGACACATGGGTGATGTCCTTGACACCAACATACAGATGGTGATACTGCCAAATTCTTTATGTCTGATTAATTGAGCAAAGGCCTTTTGAGAAACAATGTATCCTGAAGGCACACTGGCTTGCATCTTTAATATATTGTTCCAATTGTCTCTCTTGAAAGAAGATTAGTATTTTATTTTTAAAAAACAAGTTGTAGACAACCTGATGGCAGAGGTTTTAAGTGAAATTTCTGAAGGCTAAAGAGAAACAAGCTATGGCTGGTCTTTCTTTTTTTTCAAACTTACATTGTCTTTAATTTTACATAAAATCACATATTATTTGGTAACCCTCTGTCTTCCATCAATGATCAATGAGCCAAAAGCAACACAGGAAACCAAGTGTTTAAAAGGAGTGAATTCAGGGAAAAAAAAAAAAAGGAAAATCCTAATTATGGAATACAATGTATATAACTACTATAATAAAAACGTGCAGTAGCATACTTACAAACAAGATCACAAGCAGTATCTGTTCTGGGAATCTAAAACATGAAGAAGAACTAGTGGTTGGCCAGCCTGATAGAGATACACCTTACTTAATTTCATTCAAAATCATTATTCCTTGCACTACAGGTGAACAGGAGTTTGGGATCAGGGGAAAGGGTTGCAAAACCGAACCCTTTCTTCTTTCTCTGACCAGTGAGGTAGCACTTTGGTTACACAATGGGTTCTGTTGAAGGCAGATCCACCTAATCCCGTCCCTGTTTCCAGATGCACCAGGTCTTGTTTGAGGCTGACCTTTCTACCCTCCAGGTGCCCAAACTATCCTGATCCCATCCCTCAGATGAAACCACTGTTCCACACTGGTGAAATGCTTTCAGGAATGAGACACTCACTGTGTCTGAAGCTTCTTAGCTGTGAAAAGGGGTTTTCCCCAGCATGTTCCTGTTCTTCTGCTAAAGGCTTTCATCCACATTGGCTCATGTTCTTATAAATCATGGAAACACTGTCTAAATGGCGTACAGAAGTCCATTTCCATTACAGCATCCACACTATTCTTTCCAGGTACTTTGTTTGTTTGCGATGGTGGCATGGTTTTGCTCTCTATTTGCACAGCACTCAGAACAAAGGGCTCAGGGTCAGCCACTGCTGAAAAGTTTAGAATTCCTCAGTGCACTGTTAGTACGAGCAGCAGTTTGCTTGTGAGGGGGAGTGAAGATAGCCAGTTTTCACTGGCCTCAGCTATATCGGGTCACTAATAGGGATCATATCTCTTCTGTCTGAGATACACGTGGAATTATAACACCCCACATTCTACAGCACTTCCTATCTTGCATTACTTCCAGATATTGTGAAAACCATAGGCAGGATTTTGTGGTATGTAGAAGGCAAATTAACGAAGGTGCAGCCCAAGGAGAGAGGGCTTAAAGCGACTTTCACTGCTCTGACACCCTCTGATTATTCACTGCCCTGTGTCTGCTTGTCTTTTGCCACCACTGGCTGCTGACAGCAGAGCTGTATGAAGCTGCTCGCTCATGACATGGCTTTTCCAGCAGTTGCATTCCCAGCACATCCCCAGGTTACAATTTGCAAGAGAGTGGCCTGTGAAGAGCCTCTGCAGGGCTTGTGTTAGGGCTCCTCTGTGCAAGCCAGCACTTTTATGTATTGTTCAGAGACTTGAGCATGGCAAAGATCTTGCCTTTTGTAAGTATGCACAGTGCATAAATAATGCATGTCCCTGTGCAACAGCAGCTGGCAAAAATGTTTGCAGGACATTAAAAGCTGAAGGATATTGGTATGAAAGACACAGAAACAAACTTTTAATTGTAGTGTTTTGGTCTAGTTTTTGCTTATTTTCATGTTTATTGAGGGTAGAGAACCTTAACTTCTGTTTTATTTTGGCCTTTTCAGAAAAGTTCAACATTTTGTCCATTTATCTGGATTGTTTTCTTAAAGATCCAACATATGCATGTCTTGGAAAATCTCTGAAATCCAATGTATAGCAGATCTTTATAAATTTTTCTCCACCCCTACTCCGAATCAAATAACCCACTACAAACATACATGCTAAAATAATTTCCAGCATTGCTGTTTGGTTTCCCACCACTTTAGTCTTTTTCAGGGCAGGGGTGTAAAGCTGTTTGGCAAAAATGCCTTGAAGATTTCTTGGGAGGTGAGCAGGCCTCACCTAGGCCTTCAAAGGCCAAGGACTCTAAGGAAGGCTCAGCTCTTTATCATGCCGACAATGCTCAGCTCATGAACTTGACTACAGCCCCAGCAGTTGTGCTGCTAGGAAATGGAGAGGTGTGAGGTAGTTTAGGGCTTTGATTAGCTCAACTAATTGATTAGCTTAGAGTCATTTGGGAAGCATGCAGGAAGCTGACTTACACTGCTTGCCACATGGACTACCAAGTTCTTCAGGATCACTCCTAAAGTATCTAATATAGGCTGTTTTTAAGATGCTAAAGGCCTAGTTCTTTATTACTTGGTCTTCCTTTAAGAGAAGAGGTGCCAAGCCTTTAGATGACCTTTGCTGGGAATAGGTTGCCTTGGCTGTGGTAGCTGGGGGCGTATCAGAAGTCCAGGAGGCATGTCTTTAATTAGGCCCTTAGAAAAAGGCAGAGTCTGATTTTGCCTTATTATCAGGTTAAGGTCATCTAGCAGCCTGTCTGTACCATAGAAAAGCTATTAACTGGATAAACAAGGGTGAGGGAAGCACCAGACCTCATTACAACCTTTAAAATATTCTTAATCAAAATACTCAGCCTAATCTTAATTCATATTTACTTTGGTGCTTTCATTTAGAGGGATGATGAAAGAGATGTGCAGGAATATTTAGTTTGCAAAGAGGAGTGATTTGTATTATAACAGCAATGACAGCATGGGAGAATAGCAAGGGAAGAAAAACAACATACTGAGTGACAGAGGATGCTCAGAGGAACAGGTTTTCTGGTCTCTGACCAGGGGTGAATGTTTGAACCCAAATTTACTGAGCATCCAAACTATTTTCAGCAAGTACTGGAAGAAAGAAAACTTGAGGTTACACTTGCAAATTTGCAGTATACAGAAGGCTGTAATGTGTGGTTAACACTGGGCAGAAAAGTTGGACTGGACTATACCTCCTCTTTCAATGTCTGCAGCAAGCAGCAAACCATCATGGGATGTACAAATCCTGCATTAACCATGTGTTAAGGCAATGGGGAGGAGTAGAGAGCAAGCTTGGATATCCCTGCTCCCTCCCCTCCTCTTCCAGCAGCAGAGATGTAAAATCACTTTTTCTCTCTTAGCCTGACTCTTAAAGTAAGTGAAGTTATTGCAGATAAGCTCCCATCAAGGCTCTGTCAACAAACATACGGGAAGTCAAAATAAAATCCCCTTCCTCTGGGGAAAATTCAGTACAAAATAATGGTAATAAATAATTCCTGCCAGAGATGATTTCTCCCTGGTAAGTCATATAGCAAATATTGGAGAACAGGTTTTTGTCAGATTGTACAGGGCATGCTCTCTCACTGGTTTTCAACAAGGTATTTTGCACATAATTACAAATAATTTACCCCATTACTCTCATTTGTGTTTAAGGATACAACTTGGACCTGGGGCTTACTCCTGTCCTTGGGACATGAGCTTTCTTTTAAAACAAACATTTTTGGCAAAATTTAGGCTAATTTCATGGTGGTCCTGGTGATGGAGGAGGTTGTTTGGAGTGAGAAACTGGAGGAATAGGTTCCCTGATTTGTTGCTGTACCTTCACCCAAGCACATGACACGCTGCCAGAGACTAAGGAGGGTTTTACAGAAGCACCTTGTAACTCATTAAGGCTACTGCAATGCTTTGGTCCTGATACCTCCCATAGGATTTTAGACATTGAATGTAAAAATCTGTTGAAAATGTGTTGAGCATCTGAAATGTCTACAGGCAATGACTGTCCCACTGCAGACCAGAGGAAGGAGATGTTGAGGTGACTACACTGGCATAACTGGGGTCTTAATTGGCTCTCTAGTATTATATGAGGCCCTTCCACAATGACAAGCAATCTTCTCAGGTGCAGAGTTGTAAAGGGAGTAATTGATATCAAAGGCATTATTTTTGTTACTTTGGAAGGCAATACTGCTTTGCCACTACCTCTGGGAAACTAAATGAGTTTATTGTAATTGCTAATTCTGAACACTAATGGATTTTTTTTCAACAATTTAGAGAGAAAACTACTTCGCAAACTTCCAGACTCTTTATTTGAAGGAGGGATTAATTTTTGTACATGAATTTAAATGACTTGGTCATTCTAATTTTTGTTCTAAGGTATTTTTCAAATTAACTGGAGGCATTTTAGCTTAAAACCAGACTGTAATATTTACTGTAACTGTAGAGGCATTACTTCATGAATTTCCATATGCAACAAGTGGAGAGAGAGAAGCACGTGCCTCATTATATACTAAACATGTTTAAGCTTTTGTACTACATATTAAAGCAGGAAAAAAAATATTAATGTGTCCTAATTTGCTGTTGGAGGGGTCAGTGCTAGGCATGTTAGAAAGCTGTTCTCAATTTTAAAATTAGGCCTTAAGTTCCACTCATTTGCATACCCAATAGCAGGTGTCCCAGTCATGTTTTAATATACTGACCTGCTGCGTATGCAACAGCCCTTTCCAAATCCCCTGTAAAAGAAACAGCTCTGCACGGTGTCTCAGTGCCATTCTTTCCCTGAATTTGAAAAACAGGCTAAATGCAGGCTGAAATCTGGATGCGGTGAGAGGAGTGGGCACTAATGGGACATGTGGAGCTTTCTGTCCCCTGTTTTCAGTGCTCACTCACCCTGCCCTTGCTAAAGCTCTGCCCTGATGCTATGGGCATGAGTGCCAGGCTTGCACTCAGCCTCCCTTGGGAAAAGTGGGTGCTCGTGGGAAGTGGAAGGGGGGAAGCTGTTGGTAGTCATGTTGATGGACCCTAGTGCACCAGGGAGCAACATCCTTGCTCCATGGGACCTGACAGGGCTTTTAAAGGACAGTTTTTGCAGGGACAATATTACACCATATATCCAAGCAATATGATGTGAGCTGATGGTTTGTAGGGTTTTCTTTCTTTTACATAGTAATATGTATTTAGAAAAAATTGTTTTAGTGAAGGTAGGAGAATATTGTTCAAATCTGTTTATGGAAACAAAGCATATATAAAAATGTATCTTGAGTGCTTATAACTGCATTTACTCCAAAAAATGCTTTTAAATGTATTTGTTTCTAAGTAGATAGCATTAAACAGGACGAAAGTTGATACTTAGCTCAGTCTATACAATGAGTTGCTACTCCCAAAAACTGACTGAACAGATTACTCAGGGGCATATAATACAATAGAGTAATGTGTAAATTAAGTCTTGAAGAGAAACAAAAGGAAAGAAATAAAATTGTGTGAAGATGAAACTTGAAATGATGGCAACCTTTTACAAGAAGCACCTTTCGCGCAATTTCCATTCTTCTAATGGAGTCCTGGTGGAATGCAATAAACAATGTAAAGATCTATTTGTGTAGCAAAATCACATCAAATGAAGCTATTCAGAAATTTTTTGAAGATACATTTCTTTGTCAGAGATATTTGTGAGATATTTCATGGAAACATGTTGAACATCTTTCAATGCAGCATGGGCTTTGTTGGAAACCCACCCAGTGTCCTGCCAGCAGATGCCAAGGGATGCTCCTCTGAACCAGGACCTGGCGGGTGTCTGGAGCTGGCCCTGGGCTGCACAGGAATGCATTGTAGTTGGGAACATACTTGCTTGGGAAAATACTTTCTTTCTTTGAGAAATGCAATTTTCTTTCTGGAAATGTTAAAATATCACAGAGCTGAGCTTTTTTATCTCTTATTTATCTCAGTTCCATTTTCTAGATAGTTCTAATATAGAGCTCCTTGGAGAAAACAGATTTGGGGATTAGTTTGATTTGTTTGTCCTGACCCATGCAGCCGATGACCAGAGAGGCAGTCTCTGGGTGTGGATATTCTCACATTGGATTATCTGTTTTGCACTGCTTGTGTTGTGGAGCAGTATTTACTATTGTTGGAAATCAAGACCTTCTGCAACACTGGGAGAGGGAGAAACATAATTATGAGATTCAGATGAATTATGCCAAAGAACTTATGGGAATACTCATTTGATTTGGCAATGAACCAGGTTTGTCAATGGTTGCATAACTTTAGAATTTATCTTCTAAAATCATCCATAACATTTAGTTTACTGGCAAGACAGTGTTGGAAAACAGTTCCAGGTTTTAAAGTTGTGTGTTTGACTCTGGCAAAGTGGCACCAGCAGGGCATGTTTGCAATTGAAGAGAAAACATTACTGTATTTATCCAGTCGAATGTTTCATCTGATTAGTGCTAATCAAGCCAGCAAGGATGAATTAGTAAGATGTGGTTAAAAGGTTATAAAGTTTCATTTAGAATAAAATGTAACCGGCAAATACATTAAAAGAAATACTGAGATTTAATTTGGCAAATAGCTTGCAGCAAATAATGAATCTCTTATGGTTACATTTATTTTCTCTTTCTGTAATAACATCTCTCAAAATGTCATTGTACAATCCTTGTCTCTGTCAGCTTACTGAATTAAGCTGTATTTCGGCAAATAAGCACCATGTTATTACTGCTTTCTGCTTGGTAGCTGCTCACAGACAAGCTGTGGGGGAGGCCTGGCTCTCACCAGCCCGTGGCTGTCAACTGTTAGTCACTGTATGTGTTGGTGACACTGCGTATCTGATGCCACCTCACGCCAATCAGTTCAGTAACACAAGAATATCAAAGACAAAAAGCCACTCGGAGAATGACAGTTTGGCTCAACGACAAGTCATTAGCTTGGCTTATCCATTTAGCTGTGTTTTCCTACTTTTCTATGCTGTGGAGAAGGGGGAGGCAGGTCTATAGGGGTACCCATGTGGCATCTGCTAGTGCTGCTGGAGGAGGCTGTCGCCTGCCTGATCCCCACAACACATCTCAACCTCAGACCTACTGTGAAACAGAAAAATTCAGTCTTGTCTCCTCTTCCCTCTGAAACTGCTGGAACTGGAAGGTTAGCAAAAATTAGGAATTCAATCTAAGCTTTTTTAAATGCATGGAGACATTGAGAAACCATCACTACTTCCCAAGAGTTTATGATTAGATGCTTTTAGGAATGTGGCCATGTGAAACTTTCAGAAACTCTCAGTGAGTGGAACTTTGCCTTCAGGAGCCTTAGAAACCCCTTGTATCTGCATTTCCAGCTATACTCCTCAACTGCCTGGGTGCAATGTGTGAACTATGAAAACGTGCCAACCTGAAACGTGCCGATGTGATGTGTGATTGGTGTGTGCACAGCTGCCATGGCATTGCTCCGAGTGAAACTCAGCATGGGAAAAATGGTCTCCAAACTGATTTGTCTTTGTCTGTGGCTGACAGTTGTGCCCTGCAGAAAACATGGATCATAGTTCTATGCCTCAAGGTAGTTGTCCAAAAGTTATCTGGAACATTCATCTGGGGGTATCACTGGGCCTTCTGGCAAAGGAGTTCATTTGCCTTTGGGGTTGTTCCTTTCTGTAACCAGGAATACGGCAGCTTTGTAAAAGTTGGAGGAGACCCTCCTGCCCCCCCATGCAGACTGACTCTCCTGGAAGTAGCTGCATTGCTGAATGCCTCTATCTCTGAAAACGGTAGATTTTTTTGGTAAAGATTTCTTAAATTACCTGGCAAAGCACAGAGACTAATAAGAGGTGAGTGAGGCATGTACGTTTTACTCCTGCAGTGAAACCAGCTGGTTATAGATTTAAGAAAATGAGTTGTTGTGTTCTGTGTCTTAATCCTTGTTATTACTGTGTAAATGACTCCATCCAATTAAACTATAATGTGTTGACTTTGTTATGTGATGGCAGATTGTGCTTATGCTCTAACAACCACTGTAGCTCACTAGAAAATAGGTGTGCTCAAAGCATGATAATGCTTTGTTCAAACCAATAGTGCAAGTAAAATTGCTTTCTCACTGTGCATATTATGGGGAAGATCTTAAAAGCCTCTTCCCGTTGGCTTGCCCGGGCTCGTGCTGCTGTCAGCAGGAGCTTTGCCATTGACTTTAAAGGGAGCAGGCAGAGGTCAACAGTAAACACTTCTTGAAAGTGTCACTCTGTGTGACACCAAGGAGCTGTGAGGACAGTTTTACTACCAAGGCGCCTGGACCTTGAGATGGATCTGGCTCAGGTCCTTGCTCTGGGGGAGACTTCTCTTCTGGAACTTGCTTGGAGATTAAATTCTCTGTCAAGTGGGGTTAAGGTTTTTTCCTTGTGGTTTTTTTTTGGTCTATATTTAGACAATGCTCTGAAGTGGTCTTATTGTGTCTATGTGAACTGCTTGATCTTTTTTCCCAGGCATGACAGAGGCTTCATTGTAACATACATTGCTCTTAAGCCCAACATTAGCTTTTCAGAAAGCATCTTCAGAAATTTCTGGAGCTAAAGTTATCCAGATATTAGCCTTTGTCCCTATGGTATATGTTAAAATCTGAAAAGTCATGAAAACTATACATAAATATATATTCAATCAATCTATTAATATGTCACTTCCTGAATTGGACAACATGAAATGCACTTAATCAGATAATGAAGTTGCAACTGCAATTTATAAAAGCGCGCACTTGAGAGAAACTTATTTCTGCGGTTGTTGAAATACAAATTAGTTTTGATCTGCTAATTTGCTTTAAAAAGTAGCTGTTGGAGATAACATTTGAATCCAAGTGGATATTTGCTCATCCAGTTCCCTGCAGCACTCAGTAGAATCAGATCAGAAACCTCTATATGTATTAAAATTGTATCCAGCTACTTGAATGACATTGTAAACATCCAATGAATTTGGGAAATATTTGCATGAAGTTGGAAGAGAATATCTTCAAAAGAAGTTTCAAAGATGGGTTTTTCCCACTTCTTGATCTCAAATCAGAACTTAAATCCCAGCAGAAGTTCAAAAGGAGTAGTAGTGGTGTGTAGAAGAAGGGTTCATCCCTGCGTGAGGCCGAGAGGCTTTGATGGGGACTGTAGGACCACTCTGCTGCAAACTACTAACTTTTCTCATGTTTGTTTTAAACCTCTTACGCTTCTTCATAAAGCAGGCCATCCCCCTGTCAGGGTGCAGGCATTTAAACTCCATGAGCAAGTTATACAGTAGAATCTGAGTATTAGGCAAAACTGGGTGATTTGTAGCCTTGCTCTTAAGATGCAGGTTGGGAGCTTTGGCTGTCACTTATGCTTACCCAAGCGTCATCTCCAATGCCCGTGGCTCTCTGCTACAGGAAAGTCATGTCTGAGTGAATTATTTTTATGGACTGTGTGGGCCCATAAATACTGTGACTGTGTAAATACACTGGCAGGTGGTGGAGATGCTGGTTTAGTTGAGAGACTGAACTCCAGTTTGCTGCGGGGCTGTGCCGGGTGTGGGTTAGCCTGCAACATGAGGGGGCTGCAGGTGACAGTCAGGCCAGTGTCATCACCTGGGACCGCAAACGACTGATCTCTCTGTACCTCTGTGTGACTATTTTTCACAAAGCATTTTAAGCAATCTAGGCCACTAACTTCAACTGGGGCAGACAAGACAAATGGTTACCTTTCATTTGATGTTTAGACTTATTGCAACGCTGATTTACCCCTTTTCTTATGTAGGCAAGCAAGCTTTTTCAAAACATCTTTAGAAAATCTTCTCAGTGTTGTAATTGATATTCACTAAGCTGGGAAAAATCTGGAAATCTAATTTTTAATGTAAGTTCATGCCACAATTTTCTGTAAAGTATTTTTTTTTTAATTAAGTGGTACATTTGAAAAAGAGCTATAAGATGTAAGTGATCATAATTCCAATTCAAAATCAAAGACCTAAGTTCATTTATTATATGTTCTGCTCCTAGGTGGTTAAGTAAACTTTCATTATTTTACCTATTTTAATGTTTGAATAGAAGTTGTAAGGCATTACTTATGCATGACTTTGTTTTAAATATATGACCAGAAACTTATTAATATTTCTGAGTTCAAATGTACTTAATCACTTGTGTTGCATTATGAATCACCCTGTTCTTTCCTGTAAGTTTCCACAGCAGAGAGGGATGCTCAGGGACTACTAATGGTACTAAGAGATGCAGAAAACCAGAGTATGGAGCAGTTCTTCAAATTTTGCACAGATTCAAATGAAATATTCTCTATTCCTTCCAGGTCATTAGTTTAAAAGGTCCTTAAGTTAGGATAACTGTATTAGTCAAGAGAAGGCAGTATTAAATAACTTGAAAATTGAATTTATTATCAGTTTTATGAAGATTGTTTCAAGTGTGTGGAATTTTTAATAACTTTCTTTTATGTTGAACTGCCTGCTGCAGCCTTCTCATGGAAAAAGAAGGAGCTGAAGATGAAATGAATGCTAACGTGTTTGCTTCCCAGCTTTACCTTAGCAATTTTATAACTGGCAAGAAGCACAAAATCCCTTTTCTGCTGTAAATCAGCATCTTTGAAAAAAGCCTTGGGAAAGTACAATAGGTTACAGTTATTCTGTAGTGTATTAATGGAAAACAGAACACTAAGTTAATTGAAAGAGCAATCACACCGTATTTCTGAAAATTCAAGATAAAATCATTTTTCATAATGAAAAAGGAAATAGGGAGCATTTCTGGCATTCTACACAGTCAAGCTTTTATCTAGATTTCTGCTGACATTAATCTTTGTGCACAGGCTACTAAGGTTGAAATGTCTATCACAACTTACCCGTAGCCCTGCATTTCCAACAGAGGGGGGTTTCTGAGCTCAAAAGGGGCTTTGCTGGGAAGGAGTATGGGGGAGGCAGCTAAGGAAAGCAGCGGTTTTGCTCATCAGCCTGGGCTGATGCAGGCACAGTCGCAGGAATCGCTGAGACTGCGTTGTAGCCTGCAGTGTCGGGCACCAGAAAACTGTCTGCTGCCCCAGAGGTGTCCTGTAGCCAGATCCGAAACATATGGGCTGTGAGCTTGGAGACTGATAAATACCTCCAAAAGAAGCATTTCACCCAAATATTATTTTTTACATTACTGAAACATATTATTTCTTCCAAAATACATTGGTTTCAGTTATTGTGAGTTTTCTGTTCAACTATTCCCCCCTGCTTTTCCTTTTTGTGCATGTTGGTTTCCTTCCATGTGACCTTAGCTTATACAAAGTCTTAGAAATGAGTGCTCAAAGAGCTGATGTTCCCCTCTTGTGCTGTCTTCATAACATTAGTTTAAAAACTGGTGCTACAGAATTTGCAGGGGTAACATAGCACAATATTTAATGGCTGTAGATCTATTACTGGCACACTTTGAAGTATTCCTGCTTTCAGCTCATCATATTAAGGGCTTTGAATAAGGAAGTGAGGCAGGATTCATATAGAATCTGGGAAGTAGTGAGGCTGAATGTTTTCTTGGACTCCGAACAAAGCAAGCTCTCTTCCTTTCGTGGTTGGCTCTCGCTGATTCTTCACTCTTGACACAACATCAGATTCACTCTGAGAATGCTAAACACAGCTCAGACAAATGCTGTTTCTCAATTCTGACAGCTTTCTATATGAAGCACTTCAGTGTTTTATACAGGCTTGTGATGCCTGGTATATCTTAAGTGTGTTCAGAGTTTTTGGTTTGCTTAATTAAATGTAGTGGTATGAATGTTGAGAGAGAATCCAGGCAGAAATGAAACTGATTGTGCCTTTAAAAAAAAAAAGGCAATAAGACAGTAACCAAAGAATTGAAAATATTTGCTTAGTAGCTATAACTTAAAATTTTTAAAGACCTTTGTGTGACTTGAACATTTTAACCATTGTGCCAAGTAGTCGAAACTGCAAATTGAAATCCTCTGTCTGAGTTTGAGAATCTCAGCCCTTTGGTTGTCACTGAGGGGTAGTTCACAGAAGAGAGGTAACTAAAAATATTTTTTTTCTCTTTCTGATATTTAAATAATGAAATGGTTGGTTTTGCTACTGACTTTGGATAGATATCTCCTAACAGGTTTCTTAAGGAAAATATGGTTTGTGGGAAATCTTTGTATATCTATGGAAGAACTGCTCTCAACACCAGGTGATCAATCTACTTGTTTCTCTCTGTGGAGAACAAGCTTCTTTGCTCTGTTTGTGGCACTGCAGTTGTCTGTCAGCATAGGGATTTGTGCCTGCCAACTGCACTTGCTGCCATTTTGATTTCCTCTTCCCAAGGAGGGAAGCATGAAGAGCTAATTCATGTTAACATTTGAGGAAAGCAACAATGAAGCGCTTGATGGCATGTAGAGGTTAAATTTTAAATTCCACCTGTACTGGAATATCTGTAATGGATAGAACAGCCACCCAACTAATTCCAAACATCACTTTGAAATGGTTGTTAAGGTAGTGTTAATGTTTCCTGACAGGTTCTCGGTGTTTTCATTTGAGCTCATAAAAACTACTGCTTTCTTGGTATTGCTACTTGTGAATTTAATCTCTGATTTCAAAGACTTTCCTACTTAACCCTGAGGAATTTTTCTTTCGTCCCTGAAGAGGAGTTCCAAGAGCACAAACACTAGCTGTTTTTTTGAGACAAAACATATTTAAGCAAGAAAATAAAGTACAAAACCTGCACGTATTTAAAAGGGGTTCCCTGCCGTTGTCTTACAGATGAATCTGCATGCCATATTTTTGCATCTAGAATATATATATATTTATATAGTTGTGTATCACTGTAGGTGTACAACACTGAATTTTTGCTTTGGAAGCACAAATCTTTGAAAGTATAGCTACAGAAAAACAGTCGTGGTACACAGCTATTCTATTTGTTTCTGACAAGGGAATCTCTCTGAAGTGCCATATCCTGGTTTCAGCTGGGAAAGAGTTAATTTTCTCTCTAGTGATTGCTGTGAAAGGAATGTCAATAATACCTACAGTTTTCAGTTGTTGCCAAGTAATGTTTACACTATTCAAGGACTTTTTTCAGCTTCCCATAGAAGAGGCATAGGCAGAAGGATGGAATGTCCAATGAAATGTTCAGTACCAGACACATCATGCTCAGTATATAAATGGAATTGCTTGGAGGGTGGGAATCCGCAATCGCTACTCACAATGGTGAAAATCCACTGCGTGGTGAAAGTTACCTGTGTCATTATGATTGTTATTTTTGTATTACTATTATTTTTCCTCTTCTGTTATTGCGTCTGTTAAACTGTCTTTGTCAACCCACGGGTTTTTTTCTCACTTTCCCCTCCTTTTTTTCCCCCCCTTTTTCCCCCCATCCTTCCTAGGGGGTGATAAGGGGTAAGTGAGCAGGTGCTTGGATCTAGTTGCTGGCTGGGGTTAAACCACAACATACCAGAATAGCATGCAGGTTTATACTGGCTCATTTTTACTGCTATGTATAATATATATAATACGAATGTATGCATATGGTCATGTCAGTATATATGCAGTGTGTACTCACACCTGCAGGTTACTAGATGACAGTCCTTCCTTGGGCTCTATTTTCACATCTGCCTCTGGGGTGAAGTTGCTCAAAGTCAGAATTTGATTGGAAAAGTGTGATAAGTAAAACTGGTTTGCTGAACATGAAAAACTATTTACTGGCTTCAGGATTTTCTCAGATTTTGTACCCTACTTGTTAGTTTGATCATCAGTGATCGTGACAGAAATGCTTAATGTCTGTTTATTTCACAGTCCCAAATACTTATTAAATGCTCTTAACTTTAAGATTCATACTGAAGAAAATAACCTGTTACAGAAATCTGATAAGAGACTGCTGATCCATGAAGTCCATGATGCCAAAGGGCAGCATTTGATCACAAGTTTCTCCTTTTTGGTGGTTATTTGCTCTCATTAAATAAATACTCTGCATGTGCAATTTGCAGCTCAATGGTAGATTAATGTGCAGAGCAATGAAAATTTAACTAGGAAAGAGAATTTGATCTCTCATTCTACGAGAGACCCTGCTGCTAGAGCTAAATGCAACCTGAATCCCGGTGGTTTTGGATTTGAAAACCATTACTCCTTTCCAGGAATCTCATTTAGTTTTACCCCCTCTCCATGCCAATTTAACCAGGCTTTTCTACTGTAAGATTGGCAAGCAAAAAAAGAAGTTAGAAGTCAGCTGTCTAGTTATTACCAGCAGAGAAAAAAAATGGAATTACTGAAGTTCTTGTGGGAAACCTGATGTTGGAAAGCTTTCACTTATTGTTTCATTCTCAAAGATTTTGAATAACAACAAGAGAAACATAATTCTTAGTGAATCAAGACTTGAAACTTGTCTTTTTCATGCTGTTGAGTGAGGAAACCAAATGACATTTGAGTGTTTATTGCTCAACACACATGCTTGGGACACTAGCAGGGAAGAAAGGAGATGGAAAATTTTGGATTAACTGAAGAAAGTTGCAATATTAACAAATAATTTCAAGCTATTATATAGATTTTTTTTTTATCATTGCCTTGGAGAGGTCCTGCTACTTTTCCAGTTTAAAAAGCATCGAAGACACAGATTTATAGTTCCTTCTTATCCCAAGATAACATATATATTTAAGCCATTTGACATCAAATCAAAGATTTTTGGGACTATTGAAAAAAACTTTGTTGCATACTTTGTAGTTTGGACTTTGATACCTTTCGGTAAGGCTGCTGGATTTACCTTTTTTCTTCTTGGACTTCTCAGTCAAAGAAACAGAAAGCACTGAGAAAGTGAAACAGCATGGAAATGCTTTCTCTTCCATCAAGAAACACAACATGTCCTTTCAAAGCTTAATTGAGCAGCACAAAGCTAATTAGCTGTCCGAAGACATGCCATTTAATTCACAATCCAGCATTAATTTGTTCTGCAGACTGAGCTTATCGCATATATAAATGCCTTTGCCCTGTGGCTTTCCAAACAGCTGCAATACACAAAAAAGACTGATAACTCTGTCATTTAAATGTTGCTTGCTTCCTTCACTTCTGCATAAAATACTGAACTTCATGTGAATTGTAACTGGAAAGTTTTCACTGTCACAATGGAAAAATAATTTGTATTTTTATTTCCTTTCAGCTGGGAATAATATTATCAATCTGGGATGCAGAAGTCATCATTTGGGGTTTACGCTAGATTATCATTTACAACCTGCTAATCTAATGTGTAATTTTGATGGTGTGTTGAATAAATAGTTTCAAAGCTTTTTGTGGGTGGTAACTAATTGCCTTATAACTTTCTCTTCATTGTGAAAATCCTAAGTATATTTGTTAAGCTATTATAGCACAGAAGAATTGCTACAGTTAATATGAAAGAAGTTTTATGTTGCTAATCTTTGAAGCATATAGCATAATTTTCAGAGACTATTTAACAAATTCTCTCCCTTCTCCATCTTCAGTGAGAGTCATGATTTTCTTAGGATATGTAATGAGTGAGTTCATGAAGTATGACTTCTCATGCCCAAATACTAAAGCCTATAATGTTACCCTGGCTGTCTTGCTGAACTCATTGTTCTAGCAAATGTTTGCAATTAATTTTCTCTTCTCTTAATAAGAGTTGATGCCTTTTTACATTATACTATGTGTGTAAAGTCTCATTAGGAAACAAGTTTTTCTCTTTGCAGAGGCCAAATAATACACTTGGTCCTTAAAATATGTTTCCAGTAAGGATTTCCCCCCCCCCCCAAATTTTTCTTTGAACATCCACATCAAAGAATTTGGAGGTGCTTGTCTGGGACCCTAGGCTTTCTCCAGGCTCTGACTCATCCTCAGGAACCAGCCTCCAGCAGAACTTCTCTTTTAGGATGAGCCCTAAAGGCCAAAGGGACAGAGCTGCAACTTACCTGGGTTGCCAGAGACTGGGAGTAGGGAAGGAGAACACAAAGAGGGGAAGAATGAGAGAAAAATATTTATGGGATGGGCTGGAAGAGACAACTATATTAGTAAGAGTCCTTTTGCCAGGGAAGTGAGATGTAGCTTCCCAAAATTTAACCCTAATCCATATTAAATGACTAGGGATAGGAAATCAAGATTTACCTCTTCTCTTAACATTTTTTCATGCAACCCTTTCTCACTGGCAGGAAAGTCAAAAATGGTCTTTATGTGCTTTGGGGTTTGAATTTCAGATTAACATGTTTGAGCCTTAATTGGATATGGCAAGCCAGGCCAGAGGGACTTGATATTTCCCTTTTGTGGGCTGAAGATTTTGGAAGCCTTATGAAGCTGGAATTTGGTAACCTGCCTTTTTCACTCTGAGACAAGACCTTCCCAGGGCCCCATCCCTGCTCAGTGGGCTTTCTTCTGGCAAGTCTGACATGTGCTTGTGTGACAGCTGCTGCTTGCTCATCTTAGGAAATGGCACTACTCATAGAATCATAAAATGGTTAGAGTCGGAAGGGACATTAAAGATCAAGTTCCAACCCCCCTTCCATGGGCAGGGACACGTCCCTCACTCAAACCTGTGCAGGTCTGGGATTTCTTCTCTTCCTTCTGAGATGACTAGTGGAGTCCTGTCTGGTGTGCCTTTTACTAATAGATCAGCACTGGTTTGAAGTGCTTAGAACATCTGGTGACCTTGGAGCATATGTACTTGTCTGCATGTGTCCACTGAAGGATTACCCCTTATCTGCTGAATTTGGACTTCTGATGCAGACGCTTGAGACTGCTACACAGGGTGGGGAGCTGGTCTCCAATGGGGAAGGGGTAGAAAGGCAAGAAGTAAAACCTGAAAGTAGGCTCACATAAAAGCACCAGCAAAGGCAGGTACATGCATGCTGCATATTGTGTTTTGTCCAATACACAAACCTAACGGTGTTTCTGTTGCATATGCAGTCTGAGCTTGTTATTCATAACTAACCCTTGATTTTTTTCAAATGGAGACGATCGTACAAGTTATTGAGCTTATTATTGGTGCAGATGAATGAAAGGTAGAGCTGTGATACCTAAGGAGGTCAGTTCTAAGCGTCTATTCTGATTGGTGACTGAAAAGGAATAGATATTAATCTGGTGTGTGTGTGCATACTACACTGCATTTGAGTCTCTTGTGGATCTTGACTGGCAACCTTTATGGCTCGTGTGGCTCACTCTTTATCCTCCACTCTATGGAGTCTCTCATCTGCATCTTCCTTGGCCTTGAGTTGGTCTGCTTTGTGAGGAAATAAAAAGTAATGAAATTACATTATTATTTGCTCATATGAATTGGTTTCCCAGTGTAGACTATGGTATGCCAGTGATTTACAAAGCTTATAAATCAAGAAAAGGTATAATGGACAGATATTTTCCATTTCTAAACCTTAAGCAAAAAAAAAAAAGGCTTTCCTATGAATTTTATAGCTGGGTCATAATGCACCTTTCGTCTTTCCTATAGTTAACGTATTTCAATATTAAGAGAAGCCAATATTGAAATTCAGGATTTATAGGAAGCTATGGCCACATCCTCCCAACCTCAGCTTGCTGCTGCACACAAGGATGAAGTCTCTGGAGCAGGCAGCATTCATCCAGCAACTGCTCCTCGGCATCATCTGGTCCTGCCCTTTGCTTCCTCCATTCCCTTACCAAGTAAGGAGATTCCCATGGAGTTGTCCTCCCCTCTCTACCCTTCTTCAAGTAGAGAAGTGGATCCCTCTATCCTGAAGGACAGAAGTGATGATCCAGTTGCCAGCTGGCCAGAGTATTTTTACCTAGCTGAAAGACAGAGGACAAATTATCACCTTCCCAGGATAACATGTGGGAAGGCAATCAGTCCATCCACAGATCAGTTTTCCTGGGAACATGATCTCCAGCTCATACATGCTGATATTGTGGTTTATTGAGCTGCTAATCTCCCTTTCCTGCAGTGGGAACTGTGGCACTTCTGGATGCAAGGCATGGGGTGAGGAAGAGGGAAAGGGCTTTTCTGCTGCTGGTGTAAGTGCTTTGGGGCAGTTGTGCCCACTGTGCACTTTGTCTTCTTTCACAAAAATGAAATGTGATGAGACAATGTGAAATATTTACAGAATCCTGATATATTACAAATAAATATGGCACTTGTCACTTTGAGATGTTAAAATTTGAAAGTGGTTAAATAATGCACAAAGGTTCTTTTGCTGTGGAGAAACTCAGGGAATGGTCTATGCCAGGGTAGAGCACTGAAAGGGGTAACCTGACCGGAGCAAGAGACAAAACAGTGATTTTTGGTTGAGACATTTCATTTTGGTTGTCCTGGTTATTCCTAGAGACTGTGTACATATTTTTTCGGAGTAAGCACTTGATCACTCCATCTAAATACAAACTGTCTTGCAGAGGAGTTTATATCTAATAGTTCTTGCTGACTGTGTTTGAAAGCCTTGCTTTTTGGACCTTTCTTGTTGAATTTTTTCAGCTACTTAAGATGGTAACTTTTTTGTCTGGTATGTGATTTTAAAAATGTGGTTGCAAGATCTGCAGACTTTGTGAAGTAGCAATCTTCATGTTGGATGCTTAAAGTTGACACTTAGCTCAGCAGTAGACAGAAAAAGTTTAGGAAAAAAGAACTCTGGCAACAGCCTGATGGTCTGAGCTAACCAGGACAGGACCGAAAGAGGAACATTTCTTTGAAGATCCTCTGGGTTTCCTGTGTGGACAGCTTAGAGCTACTTTGCAGGTGAAGCATGAAGAAAATTAAGCCTTGATTTTGTTGGATTTTTTTTTTAATTTTGTTTGTTTTTCTGACAATTATTTTGGTCTTTGAAATACTTTGAGAATGAGTTAGGATTATTACTATTTATAACTATTTATATTTTAGAAAAGTTGGGATTGTCTATTTTATTACAACTGGATTAGTTCCTTTTTGTTGCCAACTGTGTTATCTACATAAATAACTTCACTGCACATCCTCAGTTGCAGCAATCCTTCATTTTGGCACCAACTTTAATATCATTGTTTATTCTTATCTATTATGTTCCATGTGAGATTAAGGAAAAGTTTATTTTTTTATTAAATGGCAACAGTTATTGCTGATAGATGATAATTTACAATTCTGCTACCAGTAAGAAAGAAATAAACCCCTTTTTTTTTATTATGCTCTTGGAACTGATTACTAGTATAAAAGAAATAAAACAACTCATACATCCAGGAAAGCTTATTGCATTATCAGGCAATACACCTGCCTAACTGATGAATAGGACTCAGTCTTGCAGTTAATAAAAAGCTGGAGTTATTTCAGGCTGAAATATAGTAGAATAAAACAACGCAAATGTTGTTCATGACAATTTCACCATCATAAGAGGTTTTAGCTGCGAGCTGAAGAAAATCAGTGCTCTCTAAGTTCTGGGTTTTCAAATTAATCTTTTGTATTGTTTTCTAAATGTCAAAATAGCCAATTTATCTTTAATGTTTAATTTGAAGCTGAAAATGACTTCATACTAATGTAAGTATTGCAAATACATAAAATCCTATGAATTTTCATTTAGTTTTTTCTTAAAAAAGTAACAAAAATTTTATGGATAATAGACTCCAGACATCCTAAGAGTAGCTAATTAACAATTACAAAATTTTGTTCAGCAGTATTTTACAGTCCACCATTAGACTACAATCTCGTGAAAATAATTATCCCAGGAGAAGAAAATCACACCGTTCCCCTTCCAGGCCTCCAACTTTGCCCACAGCAGCAGCAACGTGAAATAGGATACACAATGAGATGTGTATGCTCAGATGAGAAGAAAGGAGTAGGGAACAGAATGAAGAGAGTTCATAAAGAAAAAAACAGCCCAAAGCAACCATATCCCCCTCCCCCAAGATCCATCCTTCCTTTTCTCTAAAACAGAAATGCTCCCACTCCTTGTGATATCTACTGACTCTACTGACCTTTTGGTAAGACCTCTTTGTCTTGCCCAGGACCTGAGTTTCGCAGCTTGTTGGAGCTCCAGGACAAACTTTGTGTGTCCTCCTTGTCTTCCTCCTTGCTGACTTCTTTGCCCTGCTCTTCATTAACGGAAGATAGGATTGGGCTCATGAGATGCATTTTGAAGTGATCCAAGTGTCTAGTATCCTTTAAGTTTTGGGGGAAGATCAGGCAGGTGGCAATGCATGTCATTCTATTAATGGGAAATACAAACCCGTTTGTTATGCTAGTCTACATATATTTCATAAATGACAATGTTCAGCTCATGCTTTTCATAATTGTTTGAATTAAATTTAAGGGAGAGTATGGAGTTACAATTTTTAGGTAGTAGACATTTATAAAGGCTTTTTGTCCTTGTGTGCCTAGGGCAAGCTTTCTTGGATGATATTGCAAAGGAGAGTTGGACTTGGCAGCTTACAAGTTCAACAAAAGTGTCTTTTTTTTGTATCAGATATGTACACCTTCAAAATAAATTTTAGGTAATCTTGTGGGCTTTCCATGACAATTATTCTTGTCTCCTTCTGCATACAGAAAACCTTAAAAGTATAAATTAACTGTTCCTTCTTTACCTCCATCTTGCTTCATTAGATTTTTGCTAACTTTTCATGGCTCCCATTGGACACTACATTCTGATTCCTGTCCCCCTTAACTGGGTGAAAACATATTTACTCTGTAAATAGATGCTTTTCTCAGTTTAATGTAATTCAGGTCTTTGAGGTCAGAGCAAGTCAGCTCAGTGAAAGAACTGCCTGGTGACTTCTGAACCTTTTAAAAGCAAACTAAAGAAATTATTGGGAAGTAGCTGTCAGATTCAGAAGTGTTTGCCTCCACATGGTGTGTTTGCAGCCTTCCCAGAACCTAAAATAAATTGCTGGTTATCAGAAAAAGCAAACTAGGTCTCATCTCCTATTTTCTTTACATCATTCTGAAATATTAACTCACAGAATCACCTAGGTTGGAAGGGACCTTTTAAGATCACAGAATCACAGAATCACAGAATTGTGGTGGTTGGAAGGGACCTCAGAGATCATCGAGTCCAACCACAA
>JAOQGH010000077.1:8725840-8789953 GCA_025769975.1 Gallinago jamesoni
AGTGTCCAAAAAGTGACACATCTTCATGATGAAAATTAATTTATTATTTGCATGCCAAAGCACTCAAGGCCTCATCTGAGATCAGAAGCCTCATTGTGCTAAGCTGTTTATAAGCAAAATTGTAGACATTTGCTTCTCCCCCTTGTATGTGTTTTCCTCTAGAAGATGTTTCCTACCTCACCCAGAATTTTTAGAGAAGGAGCAAGAGCCATTGGGTGAAATTCTGCTGTGGGTGTTGGACCCGCCTTGCCTCAAGCCAGGTGAAGATGACCTGGAGGAGGAAAACAGTAAAGTAGTTGTTAGTGGAGAAATTTTAGAAAAGTACTGTGTTCCCCCTTCAGAGGAAAAAAGAATTATTTAGCTCATTCATATTTTAATTCATCATTGTTATCTTCCCTATTGCATTTGTCTAAGATTAAGACATTCTTACCTAAAAAAAATGGCACCATAAAACATGTGTTATTCTGTGGAACACCTTAGTGGAATTTCCTTTATTTTAGCTGTGTTCATGAAACTAAAGACAATTTTTCAATGGATCTGCTGAGAGGGGCTTCAGGGTACTGCATAGAAAAAAAAAGAAAGAATATATTTAGGTGTATATTCCACTATGAATCATTCTGAATTTTTTACACTATGAATCACACTGAATTTCAGAGTGCTAGCCTTTGTTGGACTGTTTCTGAGAAGACTGGAAACAAGTATTTAGCTAACCCAAAAGGTAGAGGGGAAGGTAAATTCTCTTTAACAGAGAGCAGTCAGACTTTGATCTCTCTTACCCAGGTATAACTGCACAGCATCGCCACTGATATGTGAAGTGAGCGATACTGTGATGCTGGGTATTATAACCTGGCTCAACATATTAAATTCAGTACAACAAAATCAACCTGTACTTGAAAGCGAGTAAATCTGTTTTAGTGTGTTCGGGACTTGAAAAACATCGTAACCAAGGTGAGTTTCTCCTGAACACCTGAAATCCTTGAAGACAAGGATGTTGGTGAGGAAACAGTAGGTGAGGCTCAGATAAGTCCTGCTTTATACTTTGGAAAACATAATAGCAGAGTACAACTGTGGTACATGAAAAATTTTCTTCACTCCTTCCCCTACCCCATATTTTTCAGGTAGTGAATCTATATGAAAATTAGTGAAAAAGTCATCGGTTTCCAGACAAAATAATATTTACCGTTTACAGGTTATTCACCCTCAGGTTTTGATGTGTACCGGACATGAAACACTTAAATGGTTTTATGAACGCATTTTCCTGATGTATTGTGCTTGGGTGCATGCTTCTCATGCCAGGTTATAGGAGTGGTTATTTGCTGGATTTTGTTTGTTTCCTTTTTATTTGATCACTTCAAAAACACTGAACAGGAGCATATGGAATGCTTAGATAAGTTGCTCCCCTCTGAAATGGGTGAAATAGTCAGCGTGGATGTCCCACACCACTTCACTAAAGGTGAAGATTTGTCTGTTGGTCTGTAAGTGATTCAGTCTTCATTTTCCTGAAGCATTCTGAAGCCAGAGAATAATTTCCTAAAAACAGTGGCATCTTGTAGCAGAGGCTGCCTCATCGCTTCCTCCCCAGGTTGGTTCCCATAGTACTGGGGAGTTGGATGACTCACACAGGGTAGGACAGGCTTTCTGGAAAATCTATGGCTGGTAGAAGCAAATCCTCCTGTCCCCTGGTGGGTTCTTCCAAGGGCTCCAGGAGTGGAAAACAGTGCAAAAGTGATACAGATCTTTTCTACAGAAGGAGAGAAAATGTCCACTTTGTGTGGGTGCAGATGATGATCTGCACATTATTTCACTGAGATGTCTCTTTGTATCTTGAAACGTAGATTCATCTTTCTCTTATGAGTTCTCTCAGAAATTACTCTTCAAAAAAGTGTCAAGCCATGTAATAGATTTGTGTGGCTATGACAAATTACAGGAAGGAACAAAAACATTTTTTTCTTCTTACTGAAAAATGGGGCAATTTGAGACACTTTTCAACAGGAGTAGTTCTAGTTTAATGGCATCTCAGTAGTCAGATCTTTTCAAAGTGTATTCCATGACAAAACACGCAACCATTTACAGTGGCCTTTGTGTCATTAAAGAAATTGAACATATTTAGTCTTCCTGATGAGTGCTCCTAAAATCATTTTTCACTGTTCCTAAGACTGCAACGATTTTCAAAGCAGTTACTTAGGATTTCATTTCAGAGAGCACTGAAACCTTTCACTGTTACTGTTGCCCAAAGATTTCCGCATTTTATGGCGTTCTTCACAAATATGTGTTTACTGAGAGACGTCCATAGAAGTGAAAACATTATGGTCTGAGTGCAAAGAGTTGTTCAAGCACTTTGGATGGTACCACCCAGTAGAAAATTACCCTAAGCCCAGTAGGCTGTTACCCCAAAGTACACCTGGGGAGCTGCCTGCTGGACTGAAAAATCATATCAAGTTTTGTGCTGCTGTTTGTGGGTGGTGTCGGGAGAGCATTCATGACTTTTCCAAACTTCTGAACATCTCTGGAGTAGAGGTACCTCTCCTAGTAAGATGCCATGGTTGTTCCAGCTGCTTCTGGGGTGATCTTGCCTATGCACTCAGCTGAAACTGAGGAAATAGCATTTTGTAGGTGGCGTTAGCAGTACTGCTTTCATCCGTTGCATGAACCAGTGCCGAGGATTGCTTCTTTCTCTGTATAACCCATATTCTGATTAGGATGTACAAGAGGAACCTCTACTGGTCTTGCTGAATGCTGTCTGTTTATATCTTTCCTCTATATGGCAGAGTGTTGGGCAGAGGACATGGGGACACTGACATTTCTCCCAGGACATGACAGGAGTAGAGGACCCGGGCGGTGTGAGTAGCGTCTGCTTGCCTCTGGTGGGTTAGCAATGAGGCAGACAACCAGGAGGTAGGAGGCCAGAAACATGTCGCAGATCCCTGCAGGGATGTTCACAAGGTATGGTGAGGATGCCATGGATCTCCCATGAAAAAGGACACCAAGGAGTAAAGCCAAAACTGCTTTCATGCCCCTTTTTGCCTGCAGCTCTGAGGAGAAGCAGGCTCTGGGCATATGCATCATCCCTATGGGTCAGTCCCTGTCCATGGGCTGTGTGGGGCAGCTCCTTCCTCTGACATGTGCAAGAGCAGATTTAAGATGACTTTCCAAAATTGACTTTGCTCTCCTTGCCACCCAGTTGATCTCAGCTCCTGCAAACAGACGGAATTGTTATTCAGCTATTTGCCAGCACATCACTGATGTGCTGCTGCAGGGAATATTAATTGGAAGAGGAAACAAATTTTTCCTGGGGATGAATAAATTTCCTGCTCCTTCCAATAGTTGTTGACCAAGAGCAAAATATTTATACTGGAAATAGTGATGTTTAGGTGGGCTGATCAAGCCTCTCCTAGTGCAGGCATGAGCACAACTCAAGTTATGGGATCTTCCTCTGGTCCAAGGTCTGATCAAACAGAGACTCCAACCTGACTCCAGGGAGTCCATTTCCTTTTTTTCTGAGGAGAAGAAAGCATGTGACAAAACTTTGTGGTTCATTTGAAGGAAATGGAGAGACCACAATCCAATTAAGTTAATTTAAAAATGAACAGACTTGCTGGAAAGGAAATTGCTGGTCTCAGAAGAGCAGCTTATGCAAAATCCTGAGGGTAAAACTATACTAATTTTGAAAATATGCATATTCAGAGGCTAAGGTAGTTCTTGCCAGCTGAAAACTTAATCTTGGAAATACCTCTCTTCTACCTGCCAAAGGGGGGAATTGCTCACGCAATGATAAAAATTTCACTCTTAGTCCCCCAAAAGAACTGTATGTATTTGTTAAAAAGTCAACATGGCCACTATAACTTCAGTTTTAAGAACCTTTTACACAGGCTGCAACTAAAACATCCTAAATTTAAACAAGGAGATATGAGATGGTACCCTCCAGCCCTTTTTTCCTGAGACAACTGAAATTCTTTGATATTGTTTTCTGGTTTGAGAAAGATGAAAATAAAAGATTGTTGTGTTCTGCTCTCTCTGTACTGTTTGTAACCTAAACGTGTCAGTGTCAAAGGATTTTGAAGATTTTTTTTCTCCTTGATTTTCAGTATATTCTTGGGAAAAAAAAAACCAAACCAAAGTTAAAAGTGAAAGATCACTGAGACAAGCTTTGACATATATATATTCTTACCAAAATTTCTGTGTCTTGAATACTGATTTTGTTTGTACAGGTTTGCTTATAATCCTGTACTTGTCACTGAAATGTTTTGCTTATCAGAAACATGACACAGAAAATGAGTTTTATTTAAAAGAAAATGCAAAAAGTAAAATTGGTAAATGTTTGCATCATGAATTCTGAGAGCTTTCTTTTTAAACATTTTTTTTTAATGATGAGACTCAGTAAGAACCCTTAATTTCACATCATTATCTTCTCAAATCTGTTTGGTAAGCCTGGCTAGTTATCAGTCCTGATTTACAAAGGTTGTCAATGCTTTCAGCTCCCTGGTCTTAAATGGGACTTGCAGACACTCAGCAGTTTTAAATATCAAGCTAATATTTTTTTCAGCAATTTATTTTACCCTTCGATTTATCTAGTCTTTTGTGAAATAGTATTCTGGCTGAAGATCTTCATCGTTGTCTTCGATCCCCTTTCCTCCCCATGTGAAAGAACCAGCTTTATAGCCAACTTCAGTCATCTCATCCAAAAAGTATATTTTATTGCTAAGAATAAATTAACTTAATCATCATAATAAGTAAGAAATCTATCAGCAGCACTCAGTTTGTTATTCCATGAGTGTCATTCTTTTCTTCTTTATCTTGGTTCCTCTTTATTTAAAATCACAGTTCCTTTAGTAATTTTTTTCTTTTGGACTGCCTTTGCCATTTCACAAAAGTATGGCTGGGGGATGTCCAGAAACCATACAACGTCATACTTCGTGCTCTATTTAGTATGTGACAGCAGTCTATTTAAAATCAGGGTTATAGATTTTGATATGCCTAAAAAGACAGATGAGCTTTTAGTGAATTTTTGAACTGTAGTTATCTGCATTCCTATTCCCTTAAATAGTTATAAAATTATGATCCTTGAGTTGTAACCTGTTACAGAAAAGGAACAAAGTTACTGGAGTTCTGTTCACGTTACACCAGGAGCTGCCTTGAAGTGTGGAGGTGTGCAGCCTGTTAACAGCTCTCTCAGGTTTTGGTTTTTGATCGAAACTTCTCTGCCTCAGCCTAAGTAGCAGTAGGAGCAGGGTGGCTGCTTGCTGGGATTTCTTCTAGACGAGAACTGGGTACCCCGCAGTCTTTTGCTCCCGTTGCATATACTGCTTTGTCCCTTCCCATGAGTGGTGCAGATGTGCTCATCACTGGAGGACTAAAAGCAACGTTATTTTTTGAAATACCCCAGCTGTAAAGCAAGCTTTGGGTTTTCAAGGCTTGCTCTCTCTATACCTTTCTACAGACAAGTGTGTTCACGACAGACTTGTTTCTTATATCACTTCAATATCAGTGAGGGAAGTGCAGATCTGCATGCAACCAAAATTATCAACTCATCCAGTCACTTCGCCTTTCTTTGGATTTTATCTTGACTTAGATTTTTAATTTGTACGCAGATTCTTAAATTCCTTCTTCTTACCCCAAATTATTCAGCCTCACAAGTGTATTATTGAGTTTTTGCAAAATGCTTGGAGGTGCAGTTTAATGAAAGGTATATTAAAAAGCTTTGTGGGATTGTTCAAGTAATGATCTCCCTGAAGTGATATTCAATTCACTCTGTGTCTACTTTGCTAATGATGGTCTGAGATACTGGTAATTAGATCTGTCTGTTTAGTTTTTCAGAGGAAGAGGAAACCAGAAGCAGCTGACCTGAGAAAAACAAAAGGCTACATGATGGCCCTCGATTTGAGGTTTTTCAAAGTGTGTATAGACAAAGGTCCCAGTCTTGCTGGTTTGTAATGCAGACACAGGAGTAACGGGAAATCTTTAGAAAAACATTTAGAGGGATGTAAAAAAGCCTCAGTCAAAGCTCAGCAACTGCAAGCTTTTAACAAACACCCAATTTTCTTTGCATATGCATTCATGTCAATAACAGATACTTTTATGCATGTATGTAGCAGAAGCAGAATGTGTAAAATGGATGCTAAAAGACCTCAATTCAGAGATGATGATAAAGTGAAAAGTTGGAGAAGAGAGAAGCAGCAAGGGAAAGTGCGGAGAAGTCATGAAAGAAAGATCGACTCAGAGACGGATGTAAATAGAACTGAGAATAGGAAGCTTAAAGTACATGAAAGTTAGACAAGGAAAATAGCACTAGAGGAAATGAAAGAAAGAAAAATTGCAAAGAAAGTGGATAGAAAATAATGGGAAAGAAGCAAGATAGAAGAAAATAGGGCATATTTGTGTTGCTGCCAAAAAGCTGTGCATTGGCACACTACAAAGTTTTTAAAAAAAACAACAAATCCCCTTTCTTTCTTCTGTGGGGAACAGCTTTGTGAGGCTGAGGCTGAAGCTGAAAAACACTGTTCCAAGCAATGATTTTTGGCACAGTGAAAGTGACTTTGGGCCTAAAAGTTTAGATGTGAGCAGGACACTGTGGAAGAAGTTGGTGGGAAAGCATGGTCCTAGTAATGCAGTTGTTGCTCTGAGTAGCCATGTTGCCTGTAAATTAAAATACCAAATCCTTATTTAGTGTTGCACATAGGATTGAATGATCAAACCTGCCAATAGTTTTATTTATCTATTTAGGACTTTTTTTTTTGGTGAAGCATCTGCTTTCAGACCCTCACTAGCACTTTCAGCAGTCCCATCTGTTTAGCCTGGAGAAAAGGAGACTGAGGGGAGACCTTATTTCTCTCTACAACTCCCTGAAAGGACTTTGTAGTGAGGTGGGGGTTGGTTTCTTCTCCCAAATCACAGGCAATAGGACAAGAGGAAATGGCCTCAAGCTGTACCAGGGGAGGTTTAGATTGGATGTTAGGAAAAATTTTTACACTGAAAGGGTTGTCAGGCATTGGAACAGGCTGCCCAAGGAAGTGAGTCACCATCCCTAAATGTATTGAAAAGACAGGCAGACATAGTGCTTAGAGATATAGTTTAGTGATGACTTTTGTCAGTGGTAGGTTGATGCTTTGAGTAGATGATCTGAAAGGTCCCTTCCAATCTAGACAATTCTATGATTCTATGTGGTAGCACAGGCTTTTGGCAGAAGACTTTTGCATAAAGCAAGTTCCAGCTCCAGAGCCAAAGTCCAGAAGATGCTGCTGGAGCCCACCTCTGTGGGAGAGTAACAGGAACTAGGCACATTAGACTGAAAGTGGAATGTCCTATTTTGGGCTTCCAGGAACTGCATCTTAGGACACCTCAGGAAGCTGCGTTGTTTATGTGGCAATTATTCATGAAGAGCAACTAGGGCATGAATGTGAGCCTATCTTTGGTGACCTCTTTGATATGGGGATCTTGTAAACTATTACTTGGTTCTCCAGCTGTAGTTTTAAGTCTGATCAATCTTCCTGAGGTTCAGATAGCACCTTATGCTCAAATGGAAAGCCACCTCTGTGCAGGCATCAAGGATTTTCTAATTTTTATCAAAACTGTATTTGTCTTAGGTTTGTTTTGAAACTCATTTATTCTTGATAGAATTTATTTTTTGCTTCTTAACACATGCTAGCATTGGAAAGAAGTGTCTTTTCAGCTATTAAGATATGGAAATCTACCTGTGATGGTTGGTATGTAAACAGTCTGCTTGGAAAAGCATGTAGGAACGGAGCATGTGAGGAGTTAACACACCTAACAATCTCTGTGGTTGTCAGAATAATTAATGTTTCCAATAAACATGCTAATTAGTTGACATGGAGAAAAATCTTCCTGCATGCATGTTGGACTTTTTCATATTATCCTGAATGCAAACACCACCTTATCATATCCTTACCTTTGAACACTACCTCTACATCATTTCCTGGGTTTAGACACTTGTTATTGACTATACAAAGAGCAGCAAAAAGACTTAATAAAATCTGACAGCAGGCAGCTTTTCCTGCCTGGAAAGATTAAGTGCTTAGCACTTTGCATTTCAATTACCTAAAACTAATGGAAAAAATATTTTAGATTTTAGCCCCTTATTTGGCAAATTACTTGGAGGAAAAAATATTTCTGATCTAGAATTACGTTATTCTTTTAAAAACGATTGAAAAGTGGATTAATCTATTGGCTGCAATATATAACGCTGCTTTTTTAATTAAGCAGATATTATGCAAATTTTAATCAATACTATTGTGTGTCTTCTCTTTGCTAATGCAGCCACTGCCACAATTTTAGCTCTTTGCTGATCTAAAAGTATATTTTAGAACTGCTTATATAAATTGTTTCCTATAAGTCATGAGTATTCTAATCTTCATAAATTAGCTAAAATAGTTTCTTATCCTTACCAAGGCCCATAAATGAATGTAATCAGTGGAGATTTTTCTATTTGAATGGTCATTGTATGGAATAAAACACCAACTTGAATTCCAGTTCTTCATTTGTTCTGTTTGAACTCAGAGTTTTTCATGCAGAAGGATGTTTATTTAAAGCAGCACATACAAATGACTTGAATCAAACTGTTTACTGAATACACTCTCCATAAATTATAATTATATGCTTCTTTTTCAGTATTGCGTATTTCAGTTTTAACGAGTGCATGCAACAAATCTTTTGGCTTATGGATAAAGGACTTGCCAATTTCAATATTTGAAGTGTTCTTTTGCAGAGAAATTATGTATTTGCCTCCAGGTACATCATAGTTTAGATATTGTTATTAAGAGTAAAAATATCATTTTTGATCATAAAATGAATGATGCAGAATGTGACTTGAAATTATGTATGAAGTACAGTGTAAATTTAAAGGCAGAGGCCTTGATGCTTCTGAGTTACTTAATCAACTGTTCCCACTGTAACTGATGATGGTATCTCTTGATTGACAGTGCTCTTTTAGCCTGGGCAGTTGCCAGTGTTACTCTCATTTATTCTCAGCCACTGGGAGAATTATTGATAATACGGCTCAAGTATTCCTTTGGAGCAGCCATATTTATTGACACAGATTACACAAAATTCTGTATGTCGAAATGCAGTGGAAATGGACTGGTTCTAGGGATGCCTCTGCAACAAGTCCTATGAGAAAAGGGACAAAATTCACTCTACCCCACACTTGTTGCTGCCACCTCTTTCTTACTTTGCTTTTGCCATGTTATTCCTGCAGAGGTCAGTTTATCTCACAAGAGCAGAGCAAAGGCTATGACTTTGGGAACCCACCAAACATTTACTTAAACAACAGCCAAACAGAGATGTTGAGGTTCAAACTGATTCTCTCTGTGAGACAAACTGATTTTTAAGAAACAGAATTTTGAGGGATTTGATTATTTTGGAAGCATTTCTTCATGGAGATGAAACTCCCCTTTACATGAAAAATGATTGAGACAAACTTCTAATCCTATGTATGTTATTTGTGTGGTTATGCAGCTTGTTGAAGATGTGAGGAAAGGATCCAAATACCAGCCAAAACTTTCTTTACTACTTCTCTCTTACTGCGCAATATAACACAATATATTAATTTTCATCCCTGAGATTTTAATCAGAAAGGCAAAGACATTTAATTAATACTTCAGCCAACGTATTACTCCTCAATGGAAAGGGCCACATACAAATTTGTTAGGCATTGTTTGTTGTGCATTTCCCATTTGCTCAGATGTATTTACTTCAGAGCCTGCATAGTAATCGATAGTTAGCAATCTGCAGCATGGGAAAGATAACGGAGTGATTTGTGATTGCTGTTTTTGACAGGATTCCATTCCCTTATCATTTTTAAATATCTCTACTGAGATAGGGATGGTAAGAGGGAAGAGGGGATGTTCCTCAGGCAGAAGAGCTGCGGGCAGAAGCAGACTGATAATCTCCAGTATCTCATGAAATGCTCTCATTACTGACAAACAAAATGGGCAAAGAGTATCATAGAATCATAGAATCATCTGGGCCGGAAGGGACCTCCAAAGGCCATCCAGTCATGGAAGTGAATTACGGCTGCTGTCACCTACTTGTCATGGCAACACGCAAGCTTCACCTCTGAGACCACAGCCTTGAAGCAAATAGATAGTTTCAGTTATCTAATTTTCACAATGAATGAGACCTGTTTATTGGAAATCTATAGGTGGTTGGCAATGGCAAATAGTAACTGTGACTATATCCAGTTCAGTGCTGGTTAATTTACAACCTCTTCTGAACTGTAGAGTAGCAATGTTATTTCTTGGAATGAACAGAGGCAGTATAAGTACCTGGGGCAGAATAAACAAACTTTGTCTTTTCCTTAATAGCTTTAAGTTGTTTGAATTTGTGTTTATTTATAAATGAACATTGGCTGGAGATCCTCATCTAGGGGTCAGGATCCTTTGTGCCACAATGAATAATTGAAGATAACAACTGTTTTTCTGGAAATTCAGTCAAAGTTTATAACAAGATGCCACATGTAAAGACCAAGCAAATAAGGGTGACATTTACCGCAGTAACAGCTTAATAGAATCAAACAAATAAGCTGGCAGCAGCTTGTGACAGCTTTATTATGAATTGTTCTCAAAATGCAGTGATATTTCACTATTAAACGGATCATTGTTTTCTTAGGTTTTGCATGTGGTTTTGTGCTATAATCCCTGAGTATCTCCCAATTTGGTTTAGCATTATGTGTACTGAAAGGATAACCAAAATTTTATTCTTGGCCTCTATTTGGCACAGAGACTTTTATGCAGTGAAATATCTTGCTCAAATCAGTGAGGAAGTCCTGCCCCTCTCCTGGGCAGCCCTTGTGACAAGGGGTGTCTTCTCACCTGTGAAACAGGCTTTGGCCATGGTCTTGATCCTGAAGCTATGGGAAATCTTTGAGATATGCAAAGCCATTGGTAAGTTGAGGGTTAGGACAGGGACGCTTTCTGGGAAGCTACTGGAGAATGAATGGCTCGTAACAGCCTACATGGTTGTGTCCTGTACTCCCCTCCTGGATATTGGTGGCTCCGTGTCCAGATAAATTGCTGCACTGTTGTACAGAATGGGACACATCCAACAGAGGAATGCAGATTGGTGCTAAGACACTGTCTGATAAACTGAAATCTTCTAGTTGACAGGGATTTGTAGAAACTATTAGTCACTGTTGCTGCTGTCTGACAGGAGTAGGGGACCATTTGTTGTCTGTACTGGTGAGGTGACCATGATGGACATCAGCCACAGGAGGGACCAAGATATGCCTGCAAACATTTTGCAATTCTTTTTTCTCCCCAGTGGTGTAACTCCTTCCTGGTGTGGATTCAGCTTTAACTAATGGAACGTTACTGGTGGATCGATCTTCTGTGGCTCCTTGCAGGACTAGAGGGTGTATCATCCAAATCTCATTGGCTGGGGAATTCAGGTATTGTCAAATTTGCTTTCTATGGAGGTGTAGAATAGGACTCCATAAACAAAGTAAGTGTGGCATAAACATGGTTTCCCTTCACTACTCCTAGGAAGGAAAATTTAAGGTTAGGAATCAGTTAAAAAAATTAGCCGATTCCCTTGAAATTTTGCTCAGGGAGACCTACAGCATCTCCTGACCAGCAGCACAGACAGGTAAAGGATGAGCCTTAATGTCTGACAACTGCTGTGAGTCTGGCGTGCTGCCTGCAAAAACTTACACCATTAACTAGCAAGAGAGAGAAATGTTTGAAACTGTGGCTGGTTGTGAGATTTAACATGGACGTGGCTTTATATCTTGTGTGTCCCCATAGACTGAGGGACTTATAAAATCTTAGGTAAAAGGCATTTTCTTATTTTCAAAGTAGTTCTTTCCTTTCATGTGAGATCTTGCCAATATAAGTGCTGAAATCTCCCGGGATGACTCTGGGGTATTTCACCAGCATGGCTGACAGTACATGCCTGAATGCCTTTTGTGGATTTGTTTACTCTTTGGTCTATAAATGAACATCAAATGAGTGTGATACTCTTGTAGGAGACTCTTGACTTCACATCCTTTGAATAGCTATTATTAAAGCCTGTCAAGGAACCTTTTTGAGCTTGGTGAAAAATACAAAGGCGATCAAATCCTTTGAGAAAAATATTAGAAAGGCAGATGAATAAAATTCTGTCTGAGCAAGGTAGAAAACCTCGTGTAGGAGCTACAGGAGTGACGAAAAGCTTTGCAGAGCCTACATGGGTACCTGCATCTTTGGGAGCAACACATTCACACAATGAGCGCAAACTGGCTACACACAAATTGTCTCCTGCAGACAGCAAACGATCACCAGCATTTCTGGTTCCCTTTGCAGACTGTCTAGAAGATTATGTCTTCTGCCCTTTGTAGGGCCTTTTCTTAATGTCATCTGTACAACTAATATATGATGAACTTAAAGCTAAAGCAAGTAAGCTGGTTTATCTGTTTCTAATTGGCTTTAACCTTAATGTGTACAACTCTCAGGACATTAAAAGGAACTTCACAGGTAAATCAAAACCAAAGATAGAGATTAGCCACGGGCGCATCTGGTTCACTGATGGCAGAGGGCAATTAGAAGAACTAGAGGTGTTTATTTTGCTGAACTATTAAAAAGAAGACCCTAGAAGCTGCATTTGATCTGCAGTTTCAGTTATGACACTCCATGTATTTGATTTCAGAGGTATTGATCTAAAACTGATCACCTTTTTTTTTTTTTTTAATGGCAGATAATGACTGTTAAAAGAATAGTAAGGAAAGTGGTATCTCTGCTAATGGCCAACATACTACCCCTAAAATAGGAGCTGCCTGCATTTGTGCTAAGTATAGGAAGTTTCTTATTGATATCTTCTGCCAGTTTAGATACAAAGATAATCAGTCTTTCTTTCAGTAAAATGACAGTCTAATGTCCAGATCAATAACTGTGTCCCTCTCGGTTTGGAAGACAGATCAGATTCAACCTTTTGCTGATATTTTGTTTACAGAAATAGAAAATGCCATCCAAAAGGATTGCATCTGCCCAACTTTTCCTGAATACTGATCAAAGAAGATCTAGTGTTTGTTAACCAGGGAAATGGGCTTGAAAAGAAAGATAAATAGAAATGTTGTGTTCAAGGCAGCAGAAGGCTCAGAAGTGAATCAGTCAGTGGGAAGTGAATATTCCTCCTTTACTGGGGGCACTGGTGGCACAGGTTAGCCCTGCTTCATTTTCCTGGGTCCTGCCACCTGCCTAGGTTGGGAGGTGTGATGGGACAGGGATTCTCTTTTCATGAACAGAAGACAACTTCCCCTGAATATCATTAGGCATCTCCTATGGCATTTAGATGATAGAAAACTTTGTTCTCCCCTTGCACATGCAGTACAGAAAAGAAGAGATGCTGGGATTTATTTTTTCAAATATAAAATATGGGGGAATCCTTCTGTTTAGCAGCAGCTTGTCCACGATAATGACCTCAGAAGGATATAGTGACTAATGTATTTCCACTAAGGATTAGCCCAAGCTTTGATGTAGCAGTTGAGCTGCAAACTTTGCAATGCTTGGATCTGGTATTTCTAGCTTTTCTTTTTTCCTGCCATATACAGGCCACAAATTTTATTAAAATTTGATGTAATTACATCTTTGACCCATGAAAATCTGCATGGGTGATTTTTAAGTCAAGGACGGTGCAGCCCTGAGATAAAATCTTTAAAGCTGGCTGTGAATTACATCCTCATTTGTAAATCTTCATGGGATTGATACTTGGTGGAAGACTGTAGTCTGCTGTAGCACACTGTGAGATTTGCCACTCGTACTCGAATTTAGTAAGTACCTTTGCATTCTGAGTCTGCTCACTGAAATCAGAGACAGATGATGAAACATGGTCCTTTCTAAAGAGTATCCCAGAAAGGTGCGTAAATAAGTACTGGAACTCATTGGAAAACTGATGGATGTAGGTAATGCTTAAAGGTTTATGTTGTGTCTTGCCAAAACACTGGATACTTTAAGATAACATGAGGGAAGAGTGGTCTGTGCTATTATGCATTTAATTTCATTTTTATGGCACAGTTTTTCATACTGTACATGACAACTGAATGCAGCAGCTGGATTAAAAACATTTATGTCTTGTTTCCTATGGAGTGAAATCAATCCTTTCCTTTCCTTGATGTATTTCCTATGGAAGAAAATCAATTTAATGTATTTTCTTTTATGTGAGTTGGTTAGTGATTGTAGGAGGGGGAAAATGCCATGCTTTACGTGAGTGTAATGAAAGCAAATTCTTATGGCTGGCAATTAAAATAATTAAATTTACAATGAAAACAAATATCTTTTCAAGAAGGATCCAGGAATAGAGTTTCTATGCAACTGAAATGAACTTTGTAGGCAGCCAGGGCAGTCATGTGTCAGCCATGAGAATTAATTCAAGGAGACTGCAAGGAAATGAGTTTTACTGAAAGCTGAATTTGACGGGTACCCAAACGTCAGTTCAGCCTCTTGAGGATGTTCCTCTAGTTCTAACTAAGGGATGAGAATAAAACCCATTCTCACTGACAAACATCCAGAACATCTTTATGAAAAAAGATACTGCTGTCCCTGCAGTGTGATTGCCTTGTTTTCCTTTTCCCCAAAGAATGGATGATTGAAAACAGGGAGATAACTCATCATGGTCCAGTTCAAGGCAAGAAGGGATCACACAGCAATGAAAAAACGTAACACAAAATAAAAATAGCCTGATGTATCCTGATCTCCAGTGAAAACAGAAACTCTGCATCATGCTGAAAGAAATGAAGTATGGAAGTGCAAACACCTCAGCTGCAACCACGTTCTCTGTCTAACCCTACGCTAGCAAGTGTCTGGTTCTGGCTGTGCACATCAAAGCCAAGAAGCTGCAGTGAGGTGCCCTCCCATGGGGGACACTTAGCACAGTTCTGTAACTGTGTCATTCTGAGGCAAACTGCTTAGAAATAATACTGTTAATGGATAGCAAACTGCAAAGAGAAATTTGTGTCCATGATGACTTAGCAAATGCATGGCAGAGGCCAAAGATGGACTGAACTTCTGTGAGCAACCACTTCTTCCAATGGAAACTCTTTTGAAATGGAGACTTGCTGCTAGGAAACTGCAGAACTTTCTCTGAACAAATTCCAGCATTCTGAGACAACTAAACAAAAAAATTGGCTTTACCAATATAGTCCCCTAAGACAAAAGTAGATACAGTCTCTTTATCTGTGGTATCAACATAGGCAATTTTCCAGGCATTCACAGCCACATTGCTGTTTTTTTTTACTGGTATTTATTCAGTTTTAAATGGCAAAGTATTATTTATGAAGTGTGATAATATTCTTTAAAGTAGTTCCCATAAAATGACATTAAACTTTTCTAGGCTTTAATATCTTTTAATTTCTTTGTAGCCAATCTGCTGAGTTCATGAGTAAACATTTTAAACGATTTTCTTTGTGAATCCACAAATCAAGATGCATTCTGTCTGACAGCACTTCATTTGTAAAGATGTTGTCAGTCAGATCTTGTCTTCAGCAACATCTCTCGCATAAAGCTGTCATTTTGGGGAGTTTTCAGTCAAGAGGAGAAGAGACACTAGAAATTAGAGCTTGGGATCTGCATGTAGTATATAGATGGAGATATAACGATAGCCAGGGGTGCTCAGCTCCCACGACTGGGGCATGTTAACACCTCCTGTTAAGATAAGGCACAGTCACAGGTTTTCCTTTGCTTTCTTAGAGCTGCTTTTCTTCCTCCCGCTCCCAGTCAGGGCTAGGGTGATGGGGCCAGCCTTGGGTCACAGGGAGAGGGGAGGAGGATGCCTAGAAAGGTCTTGGTTCTGGACAGGATGCCTTCTCCCAGTGTGTCTCTAGAAGAAAGTCTCTCCCAGCCTTATGCCCTGTAACCATTGCTTGCTGCTTCTCTGGGCAAAGCTTCAAATATCTTCACTGCTGTGTTTCCCAAAGAGCAGGAGCCGTGCCGGCCTTTGTGTGCGCCCCGTGCACTGCTTGCTCCGGGTGCGTTGATGATACACTGCCCTTGTCAGCTTAAATCTAAAATACCAGCGCGACAGAGGTCAGGAAGACTCTATAGGCTTTGGCTCAAAGTTCAGTGGGGAAAATAGCACTTATGGTGCTTTATATGCCTCAGGGCAGTGTTTAGCCAGGAAACCTCTGTTTTCTGAGTCCATTCATTCTCTCAGCTGGAAAAAAAATGCTGATGTTCATGTCTTGAAGTGCTGTAAAAGCCACTCAGCATTTAGACAACAGGCTCTGAACAATCTTCAGAACTGAGGTTAGGCAACTAGCAGAGGGGAATTTAGGAGGAGTGATGTCCCGTCTTGCCTTTTGGGCCTGCTTTGGGCAGCATCTGTGGTGTCCCCACCATTGTGAGACCCAGGTGTGTCCCTGGGAAGAAGTCCTGTTCTCACTGTTAGTAGCTGGTGACTGCAGTGATCTCTTCCCTGCCCTACCAAATGAGTGTATAGACAATAGGCAATGCCTATCTGTGACTTGATTTATGAGAAAAAAAGTTATTTAAAGAGAAAGTATAGAAAAGGGGAGATGATTGTGTGATTTCCTTTTTATTCTTTTCCCTGTGATGTGATGCTTGTGCCTTCAAGAACCAGCCTACAGAGTGCAAAAATCCCTGGATTTTTATGAAGAAGAGGAAGAAACAGAGAAAATACTGCACTACCCATGAGTTTAGTAGCAAATTTTTATTATTTCCCTCTCTCAGGCCATAGGTTTTTTCTAGTACTCAGACACTTTATTTAAATAATTACACTAGAGAAGATTTAGTTCTCACTGTTTCCACTGGAAAGTTTTAATTTATCTGGAACTAATGTTTTGTGTGGTGTATAGAAAATGAAGTTGACTTTTTTCTAGCTTAAAAAAAAGGGAAGCTAGCATTAAATAACTATGTTGGGGTCATATGGAAATTTTGTGTTGTGTCAAGGTTATTGTTTCTCTACAGTGATAATGCAAATTAAATAACTTGCAGAATTCATATTTTTGGAAAAAAAACCTCCTTCACACCTAGCTTATTATTAATGACATAGTTCAGTTCATTGATTTTACATCCCATATGGTTAGCTAATGATTACAGAAAGGCCTTCAAAGAATGTATATTAATGACATCAATTATCGCAAATTATAGACTTTATGGATTCTCATGAATACCAAGTGACACTTAGGGTACGAACAACAATAGCATGTGATGTGTGAAGTTATGTGAAGCAATTAAGGTCATGAAAACTTAGTTTTGTACCTTTTTCTTAAAAAAGGTTACACAATTATAATAATGGTCAATTCTCAGCACACACAAAAAAATATCCTTCATCTGGTTTCCTCCTGGGGATTTAGTAATGGAACTCCCACCTGCTGTTTAACATTTTATCATGTCATTACCAGTGAAAACAATTTGCACTGGCAGCACTAATTGAGTAGAAGCTTTCACGCATTATTTTTATAGGAATAGGTACCTTCAGTTTTGCATTCAAACACGTTCTTCACTATCAAATTCCTCACTGGTAATAAGATTCCTTAAAAGTGTGATTTTACTCATTTTTTAAAACAAAAGACCAAAAAGCAGGGAATAGCTGATAAGGCAACATGTGATCCTGCACCATGGACCCCATTGCGCCAGGCTGTATTTTTTCTTGTATTTGGCCCCAATGCACAGGGGCTGTGGCAGCCTGGCTTTGCTCAGAGGACCTGACCTTTCACAGCCTTTGCCTGACATAGTTGTAAAAGGACCATCATTCTGCATTTTGCAGCTGAGATGGACTGCCAATTAGCACTTGTGATTAATTATCCAATAGTAAGCATTTATTGTGAACCCACAATCAGTCAAATATCCCAGCTCCCTGTCATATGCCCCGGGATCTGCTTTGTGGTGTCTCTGCAATGGTGGCAGAACGTGATGGGGCTGCCTCAAGGCTAAGGGCTGAGTAAGGTGCTGCCCTCCTTGAGAGGCAGTGGTGAGGTTTGCATTGCAGGAGGGATGTTGTGGGGGCCACTGAGCTGGGCAAGTGGGTGGGGAGAGGCACTGCCTGTGGTGGCTACAGCTGCAGGGGCTTCCTTGTAGGGACAGGCTGCTGCAGGCTTCCTTGTAGCAGGACAGGCTGTTTCCACCATCAGCAGAACTGTGCAGGCATCATCTGCCTGCTCCTGGGTGAGCAAATGGTTTTGATGCACCCCCAAAAAGTGGCATAAGAGAAATAAGGTGATGTGGTGTGTGAACTGGTTCGGTTGTCCTTGGTGCTGGACTCTGCACGTGGAAGTGACCAAGATACCCGTGTTACCTTTACTGTGGGCTTTGGATAACTCACAGATATGACAGTATTTCAGTGTTAAAAAAAAAAGAAAAAAGAAGTTAAAACCAAGTCTTTTTTTTAGCTGAGAAGATGAACCATAAGAGTTTTGCTCTTAGGAGGCTTATGAATGCTAATGAGCCGCATGGATCCATTTGATGCTCTGTTCCACTGCGGTTTTGCTTTGAAGTGAGACACTTTTGATAAAAGTGATGGGCTTTACGCTTGGAGGAGGATTTATGCTGTGGTAAGATGTGAAATGCCTTGTCCTACGATATGAAGCTCATTGCACAAGTTCCTGTGGACAGATAGGTATAGGCTCTGTCCTGTGGAACACCCAGGCTACACCAATAGTTATAGACTTCTGCTCAACTGAAAAAACCTCAAATTGCAGATAAAGACTATTGCACTTCCAAAGAGCTCTTGAAAAGTGGAGTTCATCTATTCCAGTGCCTTTTCTCCATGGTCTAATAAGAATCCCAGTAAATATTTCAAACAAGAGGTAAAGGGAACTGCTATGATGAAAGCAAGGTTTGCTCTGGCTGGTCTGAAACCAGATCATTTGGGGACAAAGTGATTCATGCTCCCTCACATGTATGATATTAAAAACATGTGCAGAGGTGAAGAATTGCACTGCCTTTCTTGGTGTTATATTATTGTATACTCCCCATCTGGAGTACTGCATCCAGCTCTAGAGCCCCCAACATAACGTTGGAGCAGATCCAGAGGTGGGCCATGAAGGTGGTCCCATGGTGGTCTCACCATCAGAGGGCTGGAGCACTTCTCCTATGAAGACAGGCTGAGAGAGTTGGGATTGCTCAGCCTGGAGAAGAGAAGGCTCCGGTGTAGACCTTGTATCCACTTCCAGTACCTAAAGGGGGCCTACAGGAGAGATAAGAAAGGACTCTTTATCAGGGAGTGTAGCAATAAGGTGAGGGGTAGTGTTCTTAAACTGCAAGAGGGGAGATTAGATCTTGGGAAGAAATTCTTTAGTGTGAGAGTGGTGAGACACCAGAACATGTTTCCCAGACAAGTTGTGGATGCCCCATCCCTGGAGGTATTCAAGACCAGTCTGGATGGGGCTTTGAGCAACCTGCTCTAGTGGGAGGTGTCCCTGCCCACAGCAGGGGGCTTGGAACTTGATGATCTTTAAGGTCCCTTCCAACCCAAACCATTCTATGATTCTATTACTAACAGTTGCCTACAGTTTCTGCCTTGGATCGATCCATTCGCCCTGTGTGTGCCTGTAGGGATGCTAGCCTCGAGAACATTTTGCCTGAGATAGTTATCTACAGAATTGCACTGGGCAAGTTCTTGCAGACGGCTCTGCCATGAGGATGTTTGTTCACTTCTACAGACTTTCAAAAAAGTGATTTTAAGTGCAAGGGCACTGCCACTGTCACTGCTCAGTTTATAAAAGCTCAGAAGTTAAATCACATTTCAGGCTCTGGGATGGTTTCCCTGTGGTTTCCGGAAAGCTGCTTTGGTGCTGTCTGTCTCCTTATTTGAGGAATGGAGGGCAGTGATGTTTGCCAGCTTCACAGAGAGTTTGTGATAATTAACGTTTGAAGATGAAAAGCTGCTTGATTTTGTAACAGGATTTTGGCTTATGTGTCTGCTGATGGGAGACAAGAAGAGTAATGGATGAAATTGTGCAAAGACAAAATCCAAATAACTTCAAACTCCACTGAGGTTTAAATAAAACTGCTGTAGCACATTCATTTTTCTTAGGGATATATAATAACTTAGATAAAGTATTATAATGGGCAAATATAGATTTCAAGTCTCACTCAGCACCGCACTGCCTTTCCTGTGCAATGATGCTATGTATTGTCACTTCAAGCTGCCAACCACTGATTCATCCTCACATCATCTCTCGACATTAAATTCTGGGTGAGTTCAGTTTTAAAGTAAAACTTTGAAGTGGGGGTTATAAAGGAGATGGACCTCTTGAATTTTGTGTTTGAACTCTGGTTGTCACACATATCTTTTTAATGTTTATTTCAACTGCAAACTCTTTTTTTACCCTGTGGTCCAATATATCATCTTGAATCCAAATTAACAAAAGTACCCAAGCTATCTCTAGCTCCCTGGCTTTGACGTTTTGGCACTGCCTCGTTCCTCATCTGAACTTGGTCCGTGGCTGAAAATGGTAGTGTCATCCACAACAGTGAAAAATAATTTGGTTTAAATGCATTTCAGTCCCTTCAAGGATCAAAAGCATAATAGATGAAAACGCAGTAAGTTAGAGGGTTTGAGTGTTGATTTGAGACATGTCAGACTCAAATTACCTGCTTCTTTTTTAGAGTTAAAATGAAACACAAAAGATAAGCCAGGCACAATCGGAAGTAAAATAAAAGGTCTTCCAAACACGCTGGTAGAAATCTTGGGTCCTCCGATCCCTTTCCCCTGAGCTTGTGCTGATAGTTATTTAACACTTTTAGAAATGCGTTCTTTTGTGTGCCTGCAGCTGATGAGAACTACCCTGTGAGAGAAATCTGAGCATTCGAAGGTGTATGCCTTGACGCAGCATGATGGTGCTTATGCAGAAAGACATGAAGCAATTTAATGTTATTAATTGCTAGCTGGCTGATTAGATTTACAAGAAATTCTCAAACCTTAAAACCCCAAATAATTATTTCTTACAAAAAAGGAATTTATTATTCCATTAACTTTGTTCGTAGCAGGTTTTCCGAAGTGAAGTCACTAACTGCTATAAAACTTTTATTGCACATTTTAATTTATTTCTCCCTCCAGTCAGGACTTATTTTGATGTTCTCTACCATCATTATTTGCCATAAATAAAGAAAAATATTTGTAGCTTCTTATTCCATCCATTGTGATATTGAAACCTGTGTCACTCTCCTTTCTGCTCCTGGAAGGTCAGAGACAAAAGATATCAATAAAGAATTTATGTTTTTTGAGACTGAATGGTAAGAACCAGATGCCTTTTGCACATCTGTGGCAATAAAAATGAAGAGGATGAACATGAAGGCAAGATAGTAGCAATTCAGGGCATTTTAGTGCTAAGACTACACTAAAAGGGTATGGATTTAGCTCACCTGAGGCATCCAGGTTAGAAAAGCAATTGCACTGGGGTCTCTTCATAGTCAGTGGAGAGACAGGGGTGCTTCCAGGGGGAATGATCTTTTCCTGTGGATTACATGGGGTCATCAGCAACTACAATGCTACCCAAGTACTCTAACTCCCCACAACCAGGTAAGTTCTTGCTGCTCAATAGGGTTACTGTGAGTGGTGTATGTTCTGTCTCACTGAAGAAGCCGAGGGCTTAGGTGCCTCTGCCTGAGCACCCACTTTCAGAAACTCCACAATATACATTTTCACCAGGGTAAAAATTTTGCTACGTGGTGAGAAGCTATTCTGTGAAAAATACATGGTGTGAAAATATAGTACCAGGCTCGCCTCTTTGCTGTTATGTGGATGACTACGTAAGGGATCTGGGGAAAGGGATTAAATACTTTATAGTGAGACCAACCATTTTTTGACCTCAGCATAGGTTTAATACTCTGTAAGAGAAACAGCAGTGGTGAATCAACTCCAATACAGGGGGCTGCAAACTATGGGATGCCTAAATTTTCAGTAAAGATGTGAAATTTTAGCATCAAAAAAGCAGGCTTTGATACTTATAAGAGTAATGTAAAAGCTTTTGGTGGAGAAGTACATAAACAGAGACCTGAGAGTGGGTTTTGATTGTATAAATAATGAATATTTCCCAAGTGCTTAGTGAAGGGTTCTTATTTCCTCCATTATAAGGTGCATCTCTATGGATAAAATATCTCAGGTTTTGTCAAACCATTTATTGTTGCAATATTCCTGGAAGTTTTCCATCCAGTTTAAAGTAGTAGTTGATGTAAGAGAATACAAAAAGGATCAATATTAAAACCATCTTCATATCTCAGAATATCTAGTCTTGGAGTCAGATTAATCTGAGCTTCAGAAATATTGAAAGAGTGAAATGCTAGTTGCCTTTCAGTGCATTTAGCTAATAGACATTCCTGCTTTCCATTATCCAGGCTGCCAAACCCTTGAAGATTTTCCCCCATGAATCTGAATTTGCCAGCCCCTGGGCAAACATCCATGGTCACTCCAGTCCAGGCACCCAGGTGTTTTGGTGTGTGTGGCTGTAGGCAGTGTGGTGGCCACACATGGGACTGTTGTGGTCAGAGCAGTGACGGGACCCGGTCACAAGATGCTTTCTATTTCTCCCTGAAAGTTTCTGGTTTTCACTTCAGGGTCACTTATAATCCTAAAACACAGGGATGTATGGCCAGTCATGTGCTTGTCAGAACTGTTATACACTCCTGTGATCTGATAAAGGTATGATTTAGTGGGCGATGGGAACTGCTGCTGGAGCTGGAGACTTTTGCAAAGGGGTGAGCATCTCTGACAGCTGGTATTGTTAGACTCCAGCCTTGCTGAGGAGAGTTTATGGAATTGCCTTTGAAACTTACTGCATGGGTCAAATTCAGCCTGCTTTCTCGTTCATTCCTGTCAAATACAGACTGACTGACTGTGTTTTTCCTGCAGCTGATTGTCAGTACGAGATACCAAAATAGGAAGAGTACACTTTCATTATTTACGTGTCAGACAGAGGGATGTGCAGCAAAAGGAGATGATGGGAAGTATTAAATCCTTCGAGCAAGGTGCTTAGGAAAGCATTAAGGCTCTGCTAAAAGCAGCTGAGTGCTGTGCCTTAGTGCACCAGCTCTGTTAACACCCCCTGCACCCACACTGCAGGCAGAAGGGGTTTGTAAGAGAGGATAACGAATGTGCAGGCACATTGTTAGAAAGTGATGCATCCTCTAAACTGTCATGTTCTTCATCCCATAATGGATTATATAATAAAACATTGCTTTACAAAGTGTAACTTTGCACTGCATCACCGGAGTGACCGGGCTGGGCCCGTAACACTCAGCTGCTCCTCTGCTTTTGCTGCATCGTGTCACGTCCAGCAATGCCACTGCCCAGGGCTACTCTTGCTGTTGGGCTGGCAGCACTGAGTGGGACATGGGTGGAGGAGAAGATTGGTAGAAACTGCAGCTTTTACAGATAATGATCCTTTATGCAGCATTAAGCTGCATAATTTTTCCTTTATGTATGTTAGTGTGAAGTAAAATTCAAGAAAAGTAATCATTTAGGAACTGTATAATAGCCCTTGTGGAGAAAAAAATTGACCAAAGCTGCCTTCTGTAAAGGTACATCTGTTTCTGCTGCACCTCTGCCTTGCATTTCAGTGTCTCAGAAGTGACAAACCCAAGTGACACACAAACTGCACAGCAGGGGACAACTGCAAATAGGTTAAAGCCATCAAACCATTCTGCTTGCAGATTTGATTTCTGTCTTGGTAAAATTTGCATTCTCCTGGCCAGCAGAAATGGGTTGTGTGGATGGATGGGTAGATGACAGTGCCTGCAGGTTGCCTATGTAGCACATGGGTAGGTGCATCCGGTGTTTTCTGAACAGCCCCTTGGAAATGTATCCAAATCTGGCCGGACTATAGGTTGCAGTATGAGAATAGTTCTGGAACCCAAACCCAGAAGACCTCACTTTTGTACCCATGGTGTTACTGTACACTGAGGAAGAACTCAGATGTTGCCATGTATTCGCTCCTTTGCTATAACCACTTTTAACAATTGCTTTGTTGCTATCTAAAGCTGGGTTTTTTTGAGAGGACAGACTCAGAGCATGTTGTGATGATGCCTGTGCACTGCAGCATGCCAGGTACAGCTGTGTCCCCTCCTCTGACGTGTTCTTCAGGTTGCTTTTATAAGCAGATGAATTCTGAATAGGTTTCAGTTGACAAAAAAAAACCCAAGAAAAACAGGACATTGAACATCAAGCCACTCGTGGCATCCAGAATTTATTTGAAAATTAATAGGAGATTATTTCTTAGCCCACACAGACATACGAATCTGAGTACTGTCAGCTATTGCAATGTCTTACATGAGAGCATGCGCAGAATGTTTTTAAAAGAAGAAAACTCTTTCTGCCTTTTTTGTTTTTAAATCCTTATGCAGTTTCAGCACTAATTCTGCAGCTCCTGAGTACAAACAGTTAATGTGCAAATACTATGAATTCACTGAAAGTTAATATAATAACATGATAGGAGAAATACATATATTCTTCAGCAAGGATGAACATGTTTAATTTTCTGCCATCATGTGAGCTGGTTTTAGTGTTTTTAATCCTTTTTTAAGGATGAAATGTTGACAACACTGTTATACTACTTGCTAAGTCTAAAGAATAAATGAATATTAATATAGGCGACAATTTAAACTGAATTGTCATGTCATGTCATGCCCTTTAGATTTCTTCTGAATTATTTTAAAAGGAAGGGAAACTTCAGCGTTACACAAACAAATGGCTATTAATTTAGTTTAAATTCTTTTTTGTAGCGGTCTTCTTCAAGGTTTTCTTAATCCGTTCACATGAACCTTTGAGCCTTGGTAAAGCTCTGCTGTAGTAGCTTCTTTCCAACTAAATTATTCCTTAGTGTAACACAGTAGAACACATCATTATAAATATTATTCCTCTCTTTCTATATTTGTCCATATTTTAATCATTGCATTAACCTTGGCCAGATACTACAGGGCTTTCTGGAGGTACAGTGGTAAATGTTTAGTCAAATTTTAAAACCTTTATGTTTTTCATGTGTCCAAGGAATTTAAATATTTGCTTTTGAAATCCCTGCACTAAAGTTATGATTCTCTAAATTGCTTCTTTGTGTGTGTTTATGTAAATAAAAAAGTTCTTTATTTTTGTAATTTCTTAATATTTTCTTGTCTCTTCACACACATATGAAAGAAAATAGCACGCTATCTCATTTTTAAAAAAAGTCTTCTAAGGTATAAAGACAGTAAACATGATGTGAACCATTGGTTTGTTCAGGCTGTTTTGAATTAGTCTTTTGTGGTGAGAGGTAATACTTGAAGGAGGGCACAAAAATGAGACGGTATTTATTAGTATTTTTAGAAAACTGTTATAAATATTGTCATGGGGGATAAGGTTCTGAATATCTTCAAAGTTTGACAGCAGAGAGATTAGAAGGAATGTTGTAGGAAATGTATAATTTCTCCATTTCCAGGGCAAAACTGGCAAGAGAGTATTAGCTGAATAAGAAACCTTAATGTTGCTGTGTGATAGGCACCGACAGTGTCATGATGCTCTGTAAATCTGTTGTGAAAATGACTTTCTACCTTTTGGGTTACATTTTCCAGATCCCAAATCAGCTAAAGAGTGTAATTGCATGCTAAGTCTGTCTTTATTCAAGATGCTCTTGAGGATGCTTATCTTTCAGAGACTTCAGTGAGACTGAGCATATATTCAAAGACAAGCACATATTTGACTGCTTTTCCAAAGTGTGATGCTTTTCTGAATCAGAGTGATGCAGTGAAACTGTTTAGGAGAAGGATGCAACTCCCTGCTATCTGCTTCTGCTTGATCACATCTTTTGTTGATCTGCAGCTGTCTGTACTTTTTAATGGACTGCTTTCCAAATAGGCCAGTGAAATGTCACTTGTCACTGCTGAGGAGCACTTTGGTTTGGCATTGCGGCAAGAGGAATAGTCAGGAACAGGAGGTCTGGGTGCCCCTGCATAGCTGTGCCCGGGCGACATTGCGCAGCTCGGTGTAACCCAGTTCCCCACACCTTTGATTCCTTTCCAACCACTGTAATGCAAATAACAAATTATAACAGAGCTGTTGCTGGGGAAAAGAATCATCCTTGTATGGGTAAGTTCACATCAGATTGAGTGGGATGCCTGCAAACTTGAAAATTAGAATGGGGAGAACAAAGCAGAAACCATAAGCTTATTAGATTCACAGAGTCAGTTTTGTATGAGTTTTCCCAGCTTTCTGTGAGAAGGAATATTTTTAAAATGGGTTTGATTGCTAATCTGATTATGGCAGCTCAGAAGTTAAATGGAAACATGAAATAAATGAAGGCTTTTGGAGTTATGAATTAATTAGAAAACTAATTTGGACAGATAGAAGAAATGCAAGTCAGTGAATTGTTTTTCTTATCTTGGAATAAGAACATTTAAATTGAAAAGATGATATTAAACAAAGCCTACAAACAACTGGAAATCATGTTAGTACAAAGATAAGTACTAATAGGGGATTTTTTTTTTTTTTACATCATGATATGGCTTTTCAAAAATTATTTCCAAAGAGGGAAGAGCGGCTGTCTATAGGCCCTGAGACAGCTGGAAAAGAAATGCTGAATGGAGACTGAGTAGATGAGGAGAGAGATTGGGCTGGTGAATCTCAGCAAGTGCTCCACCACTGTCTACAGAGTGCCCGAGGGCTGGTCGTGCTCTCACACACCGGGATTTCAGGGCAGGAGCATCTCAGCGTGCACCATGTGGTCCTGATCTCCAGCTGGAAGGTGGGACAAGCCTTAGCCCCGGGCCATCTGTGCCTGCACCAGCAGCTGCCAGCGCCTTGGGGACCATCCCTGCACCTTGGTCAGCTTGCAGGCACTACGGCTGCCTCCTGGACCAAGAGAAAGAAGGGGATGTTTTCTAAGTCACTAGGTTGGAAAAGTTGCCTTAAAACTTTTTGTCTTGGAGGAAGTCATACAGGAGTGTACCATAATTGCCTGAACCACCTGTCATAACACCTTTTGTAAGAAAACGCTACTGATCTGTTTCACATATGGTAACACTGAATATAAACTGCATCAAATGATAAAATATCAGTGCATGAACTGGAGGAATCAGAGATAACTTTCAGAAATCAGATGAGAAGAAACTGGTTGCTCTCAAGCACTGGAAGGTGGCTAGAGGAGAACAGCCGGGATACACCACGCTGAAACCTTGATGAGACCCACAGTCACCGAATCTTCCATGCTGCTGTTGGCACTGTTGGCATTGCTACTAAATTATCAGGGAGGGTCTCTGGTGGCACAGGCAGCCTTACATGGTGAGCACCACAGGACGGAGTGTCAGTGCTACCGCCTTGACGGGCACAAATGGGCTCTAGAGAGGATCCGTGGCACGGTGCTGTGGGCAGAGAGGCACTCATGCTGTGCCACCCCTCCCTACGCGGTCCTTTGGGTGACCACTGACTTGAAAAGTCCATGAGTGCCTCACAGATCCTGGAAACCCAAAATTTATGCTGCTTTAGAGAAGGTGCTAAATCTACTACTGCTGCTCTCTTAAAATACAAGGACTGTCACCGTAATACATTTTAAAACCAGAATGAGCTTTAAGCCCTAAGTTAAGTCTAGCCAGTAAGAAAGAGTCTCTGCTCTGAAAAGCTGGAAGCAGCATAAGCATTAGGGAAGTTTAAAGCTATCGTTAACATTAATATATTTCTCTCATCACCTGCATGAACATGAGAAGGAGAACCATAGAGGTGATGTATAGTATTCATATTGCTTAACGCGTTACAGGAAAGTCTTCAGACGCTGCAGAGAAAAGACAGATAAAGGACCCGTAGAGGACAGTAAATGAATATGCCCCTGAAATGTGTTGCAGTATTGGCTGATCACTCAGCCTGGAAGACAGAGACTGCATGGCAGCTACCTGGCTCTTATTTATTAAACTACCTGGCTAGTAGTTGTTGAATTATATGTTAGCAAGCAACTAAAATAATTTCCTGAAGTAGTTTCTCTTCAAGATGAGAACAGTGAACAGCTTACAAACAACATATTCAAGGAATTATGAATAGCCTGTAGATTAAAACTTCTAACAGGTGAAATTGTTGCAATAGTTTCTGCAAACAGATAACCTGCTTGTATGATCTATCAAGCATTTAACTATGATTTAAGCCCAGGCCAGAAGCTGTGGTTAGGGTGGGAGCTAGATGCTTTAATAGCTTTGAGGATCAGTGCCTTTCAGCCTTTCAGCCAAGCCCATGTGTTCAGCTAAATGAGAGGATGTGAGTCCTCGTGGTTTTTGTCTGTGTGTTCTCTGGCTTGGTGAGGTGGGTTCATACTTACCAAAATAGAAGCACATTTCTACTGCAGGTTCCCTATGCAGAAGAACAAGTGCCATTTTCATGCTGTGGATGTTGCTGGAGAAGTGACAGAAACAGTCTGTGCTAATTCTCGTGAGAAAGTTTCTGTTTGTTAATTAGTTTTCTCAGTGTTTGCCTGTACCTGCTGCCCCTTTACCCTCATGTATAGAGGATGATGCTGATTCTCTTTATTATCTCCTCTCGACAGTGTCTTCTCTCCCGATTTTCACTGTTGACTGCTCCTTGCACACCTGAGCTGGCAACCACAGCTTCTTGTCAAGGCAAGAGTCACAAATAACTTATTTTAATAAAGAAGAAAATGCTGTTTTTCAGATAGCACCTAATCACTTGGCAGAACTTCCTGCCTCAGGATGCCAACTTTTTATTTAATATATTTAAGGACTATAGGTCCACTCTGGTTGTTAAACACAGTGGTCTTTATGCAGATATGGACTCGAGAAGATTTTCTCCTGAGGCTGTAAAACGGAGGAGAAATAATCTATGCACTGATTGCTCGCTGTCAGCATTCGTTGGATGGTGAGGTCACTGGTCACTTGTGGTTACTGGTTTCACTGGTCTCACCAACATCTTAAGAAAACAGTTCTCAGTGATAATTCAGGATATGCACACATACATACATGTGTGTATGCGTCCATCTATTGCCTCTGCTTCTCTCACCCCAGCTCTTCTATCTCCATATCCAAGGCTGTTACCTTCTCTCTGTAATGTTTGTAGCACCTCAGAATCACAGTGCAACACATGCAGGAGTGTTTTGCAGGGTGTTAAAAGCCATTGGTAGAACAAATCAAGTTTTTTTGGATTACTGCTCAAATTTAGATAGGATCACGGGAGAATTTGGAAGGCAGAACTGTGCAAATGGTAAACGTTGCAAAGATAAGTGATGTTAAATAGAGATTGAGCTTCCTGAGTCCCCCAAGGAACTTCAAAAACGGATGTGTCCTTATGTCTTTCCTTTTTTCATGAAAATTCTACATGTATATAAAGGAACATTAGTATACCAGTACAGTACTTTGTCTTCATTATTGTTAACTCATTATTGATTTTTTATCCACAGGTTCATATGTCTTGAGTTATTCCAAATACCCTGCACATCAGTGAACTCTGGCAAATTTGAATTTAAAACTCTTTTAGGTTTTGGAAACAAAAAAACATCTTAAAGTTATAAAATTTTCTGTTCTTGGGGGTTGAACGTGCATGCACCGGTAGCAGGAGTATGACTCCTGATGTCTGGGTAAATCACGTATTTCCTGTTTCATTTTCCTATGTGTGAACGAGGGACAGAGCTGAGAAGCTACCAGTAGCTACTCAGACAGACAAGCCAGGCTGCCAGCAACTGCCTGCTGAACCTTTTGCTCTGCTTTTGCTGGATAAGCAGTTGTACAATCAAGAGCTGCATCTGCTTCAGTTTTATCGTACGCTGAAGTACCTCTCTTCAGCATTTCAAGTGCTATAAATGAATTACAGTAAGCGGATCCTAGTAACTCTCTCTGAATTAACAATCGAGAGTGTGCTCAAAATCTCATGTTATTGTAGGGGAGTAACTTGTGACATAGAGCCCAAAGGGAGAGGGGAATCCCATTCCCCAGAGTCTTGTACCTGTCCATGACTTCAGTTTGTGCTTTGGGAGATCAACCCTGGTAGAAATGGCCCAGGAAGGAGACAGCCACACTATCCTGGAATGGTCTTTGCCTTGCTACAAGTGAAAAATGGGACATGGCAGCTTGCCTGAGCAGAGCTGAAACATCCCTCTGGGGACTTGCTTTTGAACATGGCTATGCTGTGCTCCCTGTGTGGCTTCCTCATTACTTGGGATTGTAGGCCCTTTTGGCAGCAACTGCTTCAATCAAAAATCTCAGCAGTCCGAATGAGTGTCTTTAAGGGAGGAATGTACCGGGGAGTCACCAGGGAAATCAAAAGGTGCTCTGCAATAATAAATGTATAAGTGTTTTTCTTAGATTTTGCATGTGATAGGAAAAGTTATCCTTCTCCTGAAGGATCATTAATAAATACAGTCTCAAACATGCCCACAAAAAATGTCTTGTCTATCAGTCTGAAGTTAATCCTCTTCTTTTGTCGCTCTCTTTTCCTCCCAAAATAGTGAGTTGGTAGCTAGCACCCACCATAGTTTACCTAGAACCACCTTGATGCTGAGTCAGTGGCATTTTGCAGGATGGTTTGAATTTAGTTTCACTGAAAACAGAGGCGAGTGGTGTAGCCAACACTTTAAAGGCAGATGCAGTCAGCACTGTCACATGAAGGCATCTGAGGTAGCTTCAGAAGTGCTAGACTGGATACTAGAGCACAGCTATGAAGTTCAGAGCTAATTTAACCCACTGTTTTGCAGGGCAGCTGATTTTAACCTAAGCCTGGATATCTCTCAGTTATGCTCTAGCTGTGTGGTAGGCACATGAAACGTTAGGGGCTATATGAAATAAGGTAGTGGCTTTGAGACAATGGTTTTCCATCCCAAAATATGCAAAACACCCTGAAATCAAGTTGTGGCACACCTTAGGGAACTGGCAATGCAGGGTCTGTACTGCAGAAAGGGTTTAACAAGGAGATCATGGCAACAGTGCAGTTTAAAAAATAACCCTGAAAGAAGTTCTGAAGAAGAAGAAGTTTCTGACTAGTTGGAGAGGAGAATGATGTAAGGACCTGGTCTCATGAGGATATCCATCCCTTTTCCTTTGTCACTGATACTGCTCCCAGGCACTAGCTAGTGGCTGAGTCAGCAGACAGCATGGAGAAATTAGTAAAATAAACTCCCTCATCACCTATCAGCCCCAGATCTTTTACGTGTGGCTCCAAGGGGAAATTACTTCACCCTCATTCTCCTTTTGGAGTATCATGTGTCCTTGTCCTTGCAGCCACTCAGGCTGTCCCACTACTGCTACCCACCACAGAGCAGCTGGAGCAACTCCAGTTCAGCCATACGCCTCATGAATAATAATATGTAATTAATAATACAGCTATAATGCCCTTGCTCAACTCTAGTAGATGCTGAGGAGTGACTTGAACACTGCTGAGCCTGTGTTGGTGGTGTGGAGGGACGTGTCAATGAATAGCACTGACCAGCAGGAAGGGACTCCTGCAACGAGAGTAGGGAGTTAACACTGTTTTCTTGGCCAGCTGTGAGAAAAAGCATGAATGGACTTGTTTTGGGAAGGGAAAAGGTCTGTCCAAAGAAAATCCCATACTTCCCTGAAGCAGATGCTCATGGAGAAAACTCCTTCTTGCAGAGAGCTTTTATAAAATGGTGTTATGACATTACAGCTCTGTAAGAAGCAGTCTACCTCTGTGATCTAGGAGTTTGAAAAATCCAGACAAATTTGAAGGAAAAATGCAAAAAGAAGAATTGCCATAATAAAATATATTGTAGGAAGCCTGAAAAACTGAAGCTTGGCTTAATTGACAAAAAGTATCACAAAGAGTAAAGAATGTGGTTCAATAATTGATTTTCTCCCATTTTAATATTTTAGTCCTAGTCAGATATTGCAGAAACTGGAGATAGTGAAATACTTTCTTTAAACTCTCTGTTTCTTTGAAGTTTATGATAGGTTGATAGTTGCTGTTCGAAAGATAATTTTTCATCATTATAACCCACAGAAAGTAACACAGCTTCATTTGGTTTTAGGAGTTTAATGGACGCAGGAAGAATTCAGATAACTATCAGAGCACAAAGTTATGCATCATGTCTAAATGAAGTAAATCCTACGAATCTACAAAGATATTGCAGGAAAATGGGATCAGAAACTATCCAGATTAGTAGGGACAGTAATGACAGTCAATGTCAATTTTTCAGCAATAAAAGTTCTGTTCAAGTTAAGCTCACGCTTTGTGGAAGAATCCAAACACTGTGAATATTGACTGGATCAAACAAAATGGAAAAAAGAAGGATTTCACTTCTGAGTTTATATTTTTAGCCCACGCAAACCAGTCTTTTCTGATCATAACCTGCACAATAAGCAAGTTCACCACTGCCGGAACTTCAAGTAGAAGTTCAGTATGGCGATTAGTCAGGTTTTTAAAAATCCCTACAGCTTCCAAAACTTTCTCAAATGCTAATCTCCAAAAGGACTTTCTAAGTTGCATCTGGTCAGTCTTGGTTTTTAAAGTTAAAATACTGAAATAGCAAAAGAAAGAGCATTTTTTGTTAAATTTCGAGCTCAAATAGATTTTGGGTTTGCATTGGCTATGGGCTAGCCTGTTTTATGTCACTTCTAGAGTTTTTATACCCACTGGGTGACTGAGACGTGAGACTGGAGCAGTTATATGTGGTATTTTTAACAAGTATTGACAAAAATATTTAGAAAGCATTTTTCGTTTTGGCCAAATTTATCTCCAGCCAGGCTAGGTTCATTGTCTGATAAGGGTTAAAGTAAGAAAAGCTCTGCCCAGAACTTCTGATTTCCCTTCCTGCTTGACACTGTAGTATTTATTTCAAAGATACTCAGAAAACTATTAAATAAACCTTAGAGTACAGCGCAGAGTTGAGCAACAACACTACAGCCAGAAATACAATTTGGAAATAGTCTCAAGAGCAATTGGAGATAATATAAATTACCTCTGTATCCTGAAAGAATTTATGAGTGTAGCTGGAAGAGCAATATTGCTGTGTTAGGGGAGCAGAGGCATTGCATGACACTGGCAAAGGCACTGGGCAGTTTGAGGGTGCCCTTGAACTCAAAATTAAGTGCTTTTGGTTGCCTCGTCTGAGCACGTGAAAAGAAACCAGGACTTGGATGTGCTACATGAGCTCCTGCCCTGCAGAAGCACGGAGTCAGAGTCACAGCCGAAGGGCCAGGGTCCTGGTCTAAGGGCTACCTGGATGCTAAATAAATAACTAGCCAGAGGACACGCTCCCAGGCTTGCTGAGTTTTTGTTGAGGCGAATGGGCGAATCCTTGCTATGCACAGCTCCCCGCAGGCTGTGGGGATGGGGTGGGGTGGGGATGGGATGGGATGGGGTCTCTCCCAGGCTGGGATGAGCCTTGGGGAAGTGCCTGCAGAACAGGACACCTGCAGGTGGCACAATTCGTGTGGCGTAAGGATGCACATTTTTTTTGTATTAATTTTTTATATATGACTATTTTCTGCTTTTTTTTTAAGATCAAGGGGGCCATTGGTCACCATTTTACTGTGGAAATAGAAAAGGAGAAGGGAACTGGCTTTTGAAGCACTAGATGGTCATCTGCATTACTATGTGGTAAGATGCACAGTTTGGATACAATTTTGTGAAGGGTGTGCTGCACAGAGGCAGGCAAGCAATGTCAAATTGATGTCTTGAGACTGTAGAATTATAATGCAGGAGATAGCCTTATTCCACCCTCACTTCACAGATTATGCCTTCTGTGTGTGTATATAAACACAAACTGTGTTTGAATAAACTAGCATGCTAGAAATCAATGCTAAATCTGCTTCGTGTCAAAGTAGCCAAAGCAATATTAAACCATCGGCAATTTTCATTCATTAACCTGATTTAATGCAGTACCAAAGGACAGAAAGAAGCACTAATTGGATAGCAAACACATTTAAAGTATCTGTGCTAAATTGCCACAAGCAGAAAACAAGGATGAGGTGTTATGATCATTTATAAGTGTTCCTGCTTCACGCTCTGGCCTTTTCACTCCGAATCACTCCTGGCTTCTTGGAAGTTTTTGAGAAATAAGGTTCTAATTATTATGCAAGAATAAAATACAACAGGTACGTGCTGTTCTGGAATGATTTGTTTGGTAAACCAGAAAATACACTCTCATAAAACTTTGAGAATTCAGAGTGATCTTTTTCTGATGCGTAATTTAGCTACTCAGCATGTGCCATCCTGGTACACAATGAATCGAATCACTTGTATTACAGATGATACTAACAAAACCTGTACTAGTTAATAAAACAGAATGGTTTGCTTTAAAAAAGCAGAATGACTGGTAGTTACCAACTGCTTTCCTGAAAGTGCTGTATAATGCTTATGAATAAAATAGGACTCACTCGATTTAGGAGACTGTTGCCAACTTGAGAAGTGTTGATAGTAGAGAAACAAATTAGCTTCCATGTGTTTTGTGTCTCCAAAGCAAAGAACATTGTGTACAGTCACATTTACTTTCCTTTCTAATAGTTCTACCCAGCAGATTAATGTAATTGCTAATGATAGGGGTCTTTTCTATATTTATGTGTTGTGTGTTACCTCCATTAAGTAATTTTGAGAAAAGATTTCCTACAATTAAGATTTAAAAAACCCAGCTAGAATTATTTAGCATGATATGTGGTTCTTGCTCTTTGCAGTTTACATTACGTGAGTGAGTAAAGGATAAGGACTATTTCTAGGATCAGTTCCAAAGTAGTAACAAATCTATCAGCCAAAGTGTGCTCTGCATGGTCCTTCAGTTCAGAACCGTGTTCATGAAAGTCCTTGCTCAACTGTTGCCTTGCAGTGGTGACATCTAAACTGCGTGCGGCCTTTCTCCTGGTTAGCTACACTGTCAAGAAACCTCATAAACAATGTACCATATTTAAATATTTAGAAAGTGCATTGAAGACAAATGACCTCATAAAGTCTGTGTTCATTTCCCGAAGTAATCTGGGAGGTGCTTTAAAAGCTACCCAGAGGTGTGAGAGGACCTGGGGTCTGAAGGGAGCCAGGGGGAGGGTGCTGTATGAGCACACTCATCGCTGGGGCTTTTGGGGTAAAATGTTTTTCACCAGAAATCCCACTGGAAAGCAAAAAATGGCCTCTAGTAAATCAAAACTGACATGTTGCAAGACAGGAATTAATTTCTACAGACTGGCATTTCTTTTATGGATAGCTGTTTTGTTGGAAACTTTATGATCAGCTGCAACAGCAATCCTTTAGCCTGTTTGGATGAGGTGCAAGAGCACTAATCCTGCATGGGCACTCGGGGGGAAATTCATCATCAAAAGCACAGGCCATAAGTGTAACTGGGGGGTAAGTATTGTACAGATGGATATGACGGCATCTTTCTAAGAGGAGGTAATCCATGCTGCTGAGATGTTTGGAAATCTTCCTAATTACAGATGTTTCTGACAACAACAGCACTTGTAGCTGGATTCTTCACCAGAAATAAAACTACAGTATTAAGCAGCTGATCATTTTGCAAATCACCATCTTTTTGCCATCTAGTTTGGATCTGTTATTTGACAACATGGGAAATGACTCATGCCTTACTTTTTGCTTTCGGAACAGGTACTGAAGTTAGTCAGAATGTCCCCAGTGGGACTGTGATAAAGTACCTAATTTCTGAACATTTCGCAGGCTCAGCCCAGTCCCAGTGCTTGTCAGTCCTTCTTTAAGGATGCAACCACCTAAGGGAAAATGCAATGATAAAGGACTTGTTTCTGTTGGCTCATTTTATATCCATCCTTTTGTTGGCCTTTTGAAATGTAGTATTATGCCAGAACTTAATTGCAGTGCTGTTAATTGCATGCAGAGCCATAAACACTGAGTTAATTTATTACATATGATTTTGTCTGTGTAAATGTCAATGGCAGATTACTTAGCTACCTTTTTAGACATCAAATTTGTGAATGTTTCTTAGGAAAGAAATCTTTGACAACATGAAATCTTTTGAGCTACAGTGAGATTTAAGTCATGCAGAGAGCTTACTTCCCCCGCTGCAAACAAATTAATATTGGCATGGAAAAGTTTAACACATAAGTCAATGATAGCTCATCTCTGCATAAGACTCAAATATATATACCTGTCAAAATTAATGAGGAATATTTCTTACGAGTTAGTGGTAATATTTTAAGAACGCTGACAGAAATAATTTCACAGAAAAGGTGAACTGAGTTACTCCAAATCATGGCCAGATCTAAATATAGCATTTGTAGATGTTTACTTCTGCTGCAATATTTGCTTCTGTCATCTTTGTAATGTGTTAGTGTCATTCATTCACTGCGCTCATCTGATCATTGTATTTCCAAATGTAGCAGCAGTGCTCTACTTCACACTGCCCACGCCTGGTGGAGTTTCTAGGGAGCTGGTGTTCACATCCCAGGTACCAAACCGAATGCGCTGTGCATGAGGCAAAGGGAAATTTGCTTCACCCTGTAGGCATTGTAGGATTTTTAAAATCCATTTTCATTACACATGAAGCAGGGTGGGGTGGGTCAACACTTTCTGTCTGAATTGTCTTTTACTGGGAAATTAGTTTGCTAATTAAATGAAACTTTTTGGTGAGAAGTTGGTGAGTTTGCTTTCTGCCAAAACCGAGGGGGTTTTTTGTTTGGTTGGTTGGGTTTGGGGTTTTTTTTGTTTCATTTTGTATCTAGAATTGAAATATAAAATATTGACAATGAAAAATCTTAATTCAAAACCTAGATTATTTTTATTTAGGAATGCTTCCTTTAGGAACAGCAGCACCACCAGTTTAGGACTGTCGGTTACTATCTCCTGTTATTTTAGCAAAAGTTTGTATTCAATGGCTGCTGCTGCTTTTCTCAGCAATGACCTGCCTCTGTGCTGGCCTCTAACCAGCTGCCAGGCTGCCTTCTTAGATTCCCCACCGATCAGCTGCTTTCCTCCAACAGGGGTTTGCAAGGGGTTCCTCTCCTTTTTGGACCAGAAAGGGGCCAGGTACATACTGGGCTTTCTGCTCAGTTGTCATTTTCCAGCCAAGCCTTTTTTAAGGAGGTGCCTTCTAGATTATACACTGTACACAGGTTTAAGTATTTGTGTGCATAGAGCTCACAAGCATTTATGCATCTGTCTTCTCTCAAAACATAATTTTGTCTCTTGGGATAGAACTGAATACATTCCACTTCAAGTAATTTGTCAGGGAATTTCTATTTTTCATGTAAAGGAGGGATGCATTTTAATAGTCATCTTCATGAATTCAGATCATTCCCATGGAAAGACGGATCCAAACCAATACAGCAAACCCCCACTCTTAAATTTCTCAGACATTCTCAAATATTTGTTCACAATTCACTTTGATCACTTTCCTGGCTCATTTAAGACCATTCAGATTTTGTCTGGGAAGTGAAATTTAAGGTTAAATCTAAGAAACAAGATTTAATATTTGTGCATGCACATATTCTTACTATAAATCCTTATGCTTGTCTAATATGGGAACAGAAATACAGAAAGGAGGCTAAAATATACCCAATTATAAATTTCTTATTATTCAGGGAATTTCATACTATGGAAGCTCGTCTAGAACATGTAGAGAATTTGGTAAAATACATAGGTAAAATGGACATAAGTAGGAGAGAGAATTGTTTTTCTCAGGTTCATCTTAACAAAATTTATTTATTTACCTACCTATATAATTTGCCCGTCAAAATCAGAGCTAACAAGGCATCTTTAAGGCAACTGCTTGCTAAGTACTGGCATCTTCAGTATGGTCATATATGGCCTGGATTTTGGAGAAAAGAGAAAGCACCTCACAAGATGTCCATAGGTAGAGATCAATCAAAATATTTGAAAAATTAATTGATCCTTGTTCCAAGGTGTTCATTTGTGGTGCAGGTTAAGAGAGCACCAGAGGCGTGGGCAGCTGACAGGAGTCTGTCCTGGTGCTCTGTCTGCAGCCAGAGAGGGAGCCTCCTGAGGCTCTAAACCACACATTAAAGGGATGGTAAAAAGGCACCAGGTGGGTCGTGCCCAGAAGACACAATAAAGCTTCTAACACAACATCCCTCGCATCCCTGTGCGGTGCCTTGCAGAATGTCCCAAAGCATAAACCAGCTGTGCTGGGGCAGTGCCAGAGCAACAGCACAGCAGCAGTGCAGATCTGAATGTGGGAATAATTTAGCATATAGATTAAATAATTTTGTTAAAGCAGAATGGCGGTGCCAAGAAAGCTGCCGCTCCTTGGAGGGAGCTGAGAGCTTTCTTCTCTTTTGACAAAAGTCCCATGGTATTTAGGTGCAGCAAGTTATTACGGTGCTTGGAGAGAGGGGATTTGACAATCATGTCAATTATGCTTCATTTTGTGAGCAATTTCAGGAACATAATAGGGGTCAGAGAAGAGGACAAGTCTTGTTCCATGGTATGTTTAGAACAGTGCTGCAGAAATACTTTCCTCTTTCCCTGCCTTCCCCTCAGTTAAAACAAAAATGTTTCATTAAAACACAGTAAAAGACACTGAATTTTTTATGCATCCATAGATTTGCCATTGCTTTCTGTCTTCCTTGTGAGAGCTCAGACACACTGTAATGATTCAAATCTGTCCTTTATGTAACTCTGTTTTCTTCAGTTAAATTAAAACAGGGGAATTAGCCCCTTTGATACTTCTCTTCCAAAGCTGGTTGGAAGTGTTGTACATGTGGAAAATGAGGTTTTAAATGAAAGGGGAATGACTCATATTAATTTAAAACTCAAACTAAAGAGATAATTGCATATACTATAACTTCTGTTATGATGAGGAGTTAGTCATAAGCGATTACATAAATTTTAGAGTTCGCATAATTTCTTTTAAACATGCTTAGGGTTAAATCCCATCCTGGCAGGGATGGAAAGTGCAGAGGCATCCTGCCTCTTTGGCAGAGAGCCTGCTGCTGGCCAGACTAAAATTTATAGGGGTGGGCTCAGGGATTTGCTGAGGAAACATTTTGTTGTTTAACCCAGACTGCTCGCTTACCTAGCCAATTTTGCCACTTTTTGACCAATGCGATAATTATTCCTTCCTCCTTAGAATTTTTTGGGTTTGGGGTTCACATTTGCCCTCTGAAAGCCAAAACACTTTCCTTATTATTTCTCCCTCACCTCTTCTTTTTGACCAAAGGTTATCTCTTAGATTTAAAAAAAACAAAACTATTCCTAATGAAGACTAGCAATATTCACTGTAAATACCTTTCCTGTATGAACTGCAGAAGAGAGGCTTGGTTCTGTGGAGATCCAGTTCCCTATTCAATTAGACTTACTGGATTGATTTGAATTACAGTGGTAGCCTTAATTAGCAATAACTGAGGAAAAAACTGTTAAGCTTGTATCAACAAGCCTATATTCCAAATGCCTTGGCAAAAGCAGATAGGTGGCTAAATCTTCATACAGGGATGATTCATGCAATCATGGGCTGGCAATAGGGCTGGCAAAATTATAGCAATGCTGCGTGCTACTATTTATTTTGAAATGTTATATATGTTGGACTCTCATTTCATCTTAACACAAATCATTCAGCCTTGCCAATACTGATGAACAAAGCATTTTTTCAAAAGTAAAGGTCTTTTTGAATGCTTATGCTTAGATTTTACCAAATTCAAAGTTCTGAAAATAAAAGAACAAGGCAAGATCTCTCCCCAACCCAAAGCCTGATGTTTTGTATGTACCAGAGTAGTTTTGTTTTAAAGGCAGAGCTTAGATTTGAAATGTCTCAGTAGAGGGGCAGTTTCTTTTATGGTCTTTACAAAGCCTAGGACAACAGCAGCTCTGATATTTTCTTAGGTCTCATATTACTAGAAGTATTTCTGTGCTCTTTACTAAGTTACCCTGTCTTCAGTCTTGGCTTTTCTTGTTTGTGGCAGATACCTCAGGGAACGAATCAACTAAAAATGTTTCAGTAACTTAGAAAGGCATGTTCTCATCATTTGACATTCAGACCTTCCACTGACATAAAAAGAAATTTTGCTTTTAGAGAGATGTCAGCGTGACAGCTCTTACAAAATAAAACTGATAGTCTGCTGCTGCTGCCAGATTTTTTTTTCCATAATAGAAAGATTTAGTTCAAATAAGTGTGTTCTGCACAAAATCACATTTCTCAGCTGGGTGTTAGGGTGAGGACTCACTTTTTCTTTTAGTCCGGGACATTATGTCACCATATGTGTCCTATCTCCTTCCGAATAGCATTTGCTAACTCCTGTGATGCCAGGATGGGTGCTTTCAGCCCCCTGGCCCAGCACAATGCTGGGCTGAAGGCCACTCACTGGTACCTGCCTGTGGGAGGGTGTCAGGGACCTCGAGAGGTCCTTGCTCTTTTTTTTTCAGCCTATGCTTGGATCTGGGGCAAGTCATGAGGCTCCTTTATTCCTCTGTTTCTGGATTTTGTTTTTAGGAGCTGGGATGGAAATAGTAACATCCTGGAGATGTTTGGAATGGAAATACAGAAATACTAGGTTTTTTGACTGGGTGGCATGGTTGGGTCTGGGCTGCCCACTAAACAAATGACATATGCTCTCTTTCAATCTCGCTCTCCCTTCCCAGCAGAGAAGGACACAGGGCAGGGAAGTTCCTTGGAACTAAAGAGTGTGTACAATACCTCTAGCTCTGATAGGAATGGTGTTATAAAGTCACACAGTAAATAGATACATGTGTTGGTCTCAGACATTTATGTTTTCTGTTGCAATTTGTTATACATTAAATCGATTTTTCTTGCTGCTTTTTCTTGCAAATTCTCTCATTAAATTAAATAGTCTGAGAGGAATAGCCATTAAATGTTCATTCCTTATTAATAAAGTGGTTTAAAATCTAGGTCTTTGAGCACTTCCCTAATTAATTGTGTAAAGCTGGGCATAAAGTTAACAGGGAATGAAAGAGTATTACTTTAGGGAGGTGTTTTACAATAAACTAGCAAGCTATCTACCAAGTAGTGCAGAAGCTTAAGATCTTTATGTTCTTACAGGCTAGAGGTGAAGAAGTCTCTTTCCAACAGCTGTGATGGGAGTGAAACCTCTCACAGTTACATCCTGATTATAACCCAATGTGATACCAGGTGAGCTCCAAGTTATTCAATACTGATAATATTTCCGTGTCCATTGCACAACTCATATGTCCTGTTCTGCCTTCAGCCTCCTCTTCCTGCTCTCTCCTTCTCCAAAATTTTCAACAGCTCCTTTAATAACTGTGAAAAAAATCCCTCTTGAGCATCTTGGGTTCTGCTTCTTATGTGGTCGAATATTTGGTCTCCCCTCTTTTGTGCACCTTCTCAGTTGTGGACATTGTATTTCATTGGGGATTTTCTATGACAAGTCCCTTTCGTTGCCAGTGTGTCCAGCTATTCTAGTTCCCACATTTTAAGAAACTTTAATACTTGACATTTGTCAGTTTTAAAATCTATGTTACTCTGTCGATTGATTTATGTAATCGAGCAGTTCCCAATATTATTGACTACCTCACTAGTTTTTAATGTTACTATGAATTTTATTAATGATCACTTATATCTGCTTTTAAATGCAATATACAGCAGCACTGAACTAAGACAGATACTTACATTTAAATTTATGCTTTAAGATCTATCAGTTCTATAATTTTAATCCATTTAGCACGAACTGTGTTGTATAGTGTTATAGTGCTCTTTTCAGTTAGAGCATCAGCTGGAAGCGAATCAAATGAGATACAGAATTTCATTCCATGAGTACAGCCAAGTTTTTACTTTAATAGTAAGACAACTTTAATTTTGTTTGAGAAGACGCATTTTCCATACTGCCATGTATACTGGAAATAAGTATACTCCTAAGTCCTAATGCTTTATTGATTGTGTCTCATTGCATATATTTTGATACTTGGGTTTTTGCCCTTTCCCAGAGCTGTGGAGCTCCACACGATTCAGCATGAGAAGTGCACAAACTCTGATCTCTCAAAGCTCCCAGGGCAGTGGAGAACATGCACAATCTCCTGACCTGAGCACAGCACACTTTGGTACACAGATGTGCTTCAGCAGGTGAGTTTGCACCCATGTCACTCCCCAGGCACCACTCAGTGTCGGGCAGAAACACACACAGCCACTGGAGCAAAGCAGGCTGCAATTATATCTGTGAAAGGCTCAGATCTGTGTTAGATGTATAGGAAGGATTACATTTTTTTCCCTCTTTGGCTGAGGTGAGAACTTGCATAGATTTGCTGTTCTGAAATGGGCCAAGGAGAAAATGGTGCTTCTGAATTCTAAAGATTTCAGCTCCTTTTAAACAACCTTTTCTCATAAGGGAAAGTAGTACAGTAAAGTTGTGTCTGAGCTTCAGGATCTTCTTTGGGCCTCTCTCTTTTCTCCTTCCTTCCCAATGCTTTAATATCCTGGGAGTGCAAAAGACACTTCTATCAAGAGTATGCTTGGCACTGATTGAAAGTTTCTGTAACTAGAAATAAAACTACAGGACTTGAAATGTCTTACGACAGAACAAAGCAATCCATCAGTTTATAAAATGGATTTTATTATTTGGTCACCTGCAATAGCACAGGGTTGGACTGAATACCTCAGACTGTCTTTCCAGTCCAGTGTACTATGATTAGAAATATAGGAAGCGGCAAGTACATACTCCCTGTTATCAGGTTTCTGCAATTATTCTTTATCGAGCTCCAAAGTCAGTGCGAGACCTATTATGCTGATAATCAAAATCCTTGCTATTTTCAGACCAACTCCTCACAATGGCTGTGCTTCACAAGAGCAGTGAAACCACAGATGAAGATTTGTGGGACCACTAGGGTCATCTAATACACTCCCTCGCAGTTACAAGCTCCATGTTATAAATCATTTCCATAAATATATGAACACAGAAGATAAAATTGAACTATGGAATTAACTCCTGTTTGCAGTAAAGGCAAAGACAGAGCTTGTTTTATGCAGAAATTACTACAGAATATTACTCCTTTGGTGCAATTTTTTTTTGCCCTTGCTCCTACTCACTTTCACAAATCCAGTTTTGAAGTCTGTTCTGGCTTAGATGCTCTGGAGAGGATGGGAGAGAAAGAGACAGCCGTTACTGGTGACACTTGGGTAATACATTTCCAGATCCAGGCTAGTCCCTCGGCAGTTAAATGTCAAGAAATGGGGATGAATGAAACAGATTAGTGTGGGGTGAGATTCCCAGGTGGTATAAATTGGCATAGCTTTTTTGGGCAGCTTTTCTACTAAATGAAATTGTTTTTCACCTCTTGAAGATGTGTACCACAAATTGAAGCAGTATGAAGATTGAAAAATAAATAAACCCCATATATTCCGTGTTTTAGTTTCAGAGTTTAGCCCAAACCAGTCTTATTATGAGGTCTGTTATTTGTTGACTTTTTTTTTTCCTTGGCATCTGTCTCTTAACAGACAACACTGAATACTTGCAATTTCTAAGGACTTTCTAATTAAAGAAAGATGTCCTTTCATTGCCTCTTTACTCCCTAAAAAGTAATAAGGAGAAGAAATCCAGTGTGAGGCAATGCAATCAACCATCTCCAGCATCCCATTATGAAAACTGCTTGAATAATTCACTTGTCTCAAGTGCTGTTAGTGGATCAGCCATCAGCAGCCCAGAGATCATGAGGAAGGGCAAAAAGAATTCCCACCCAATCACTTCTTTCTCTGTATTGTCATAGCAAACTCCTGTTTCCCTCCCCAGAGAGATGCTGCAGCTGCCACCCGGGAGTGAAACAGAAATATGGTGCCACGCGGGTAGCAAAAATGGCAAGATTTGCCCCTGATGTTATTTTATCTAAAAAAACCCACAAACCAAACAAAAGGCAACCCACCCCCCGAAAAGCCCAGTTATCTTTTCCACCTTCCTGAGGCAGTAACACTTCTGATGATGAGCAGTGAGGCCAATCCTTTTCACTGATCAGATTGATTGCAGACACATTAGCCATGCAGATCAGATGCTGCAGTCCTGTTGTATGTGCTGTTCTCATTCAATCCATTAAAACTCCTGAATTTTCCTGACAGGCCTACGTACATGTTTTGGTAGAGAAATACATTACAGAGGGCTGAGCAAGGGAAAAGAGTAAGTTTCCTACCCTTGAGATTGAAGTGTCCTCTGGCTTTAAGGTGTTTTGATTCACCTTCCCAATTTTAGAATGTGGTAACAATATATAGCTGTTCCTTCAAATGCTGGGTTTTTGCATTGATCTCTTTGGACCTGAAGATTGCCAGGGAGCTTTGCTGTTGTGTTTATAACTCACATTGCAAAAGATAATTTTTTTTACCAAAATTTGCCTTTTGGGGATCTTACAAAGTGAACAGCTAATGCTTTCAAAGTTTGGGTGCCCACACTTTGTTGACTAGGGAAAGCCAATAGAAAATTTATGTTTATAATACAGAAAGAGCCAGTAGCCCTTTTCCATGTAAAAATGCAAATGAATTACCAGTTAATTTTTAGAAATGCCTATCTGTTTAGTTCCCCAACCTTCCTTTCGCCCAGCGCCCCAGGACTGCAGTTTGAGTATTAGGGAACCAGCAGCTATTTCACAGTTATGTTTAAAGACTAATTTGTACCTCCATGGCCTGGTGCTATTGACAGTGTTGGGGCTCCAGCAAGCACCCCTAGACTGTCTGCTTTCATCTGTTGCGCAGCTGGTGGGTAAATGATATTTCAGAACTAGCACAGAAAAATCACTGTAGGCCAGTGTTTACCCAGAGTCTGAGTGGATCAGAAATAAATTTTATAAGGGAAAAGAGAAGTAGGAATAGATATTGAGAACTTTATTCTCTCCAGAATAATGTGTTAATCCTGGTAGTGCTTCAGGTGAGCACTTCCTGGAATTGGATATGACATCTGGTGGGCAGTGTTATATCGGTTCCTTTCTTAATTTCTCAAAATCATTGACTGAAATTGAACGAAGATTCAGAATATATCTGACAGTGTGAACCTAGACCACTCTTAAATTTGGGAGACAGAAGATTGTAATAGATTTTATTCAAACTGCTAGAAGGATAAGGGGCATATGTAAAGTTTTGGACTGCAAAGATCGGCATGGTTTAGAGAATCCCTCAATTCCCAAGTAGCTCCTTGGCATTATTGTTTTCATATCAGTCACATCTATATTGTGTATAAATTGCTTTAGGATCCTTGGGGTGAAAGGCTTTAGATAAGTATAAATTACTGTGTTGCCTGTAGTTATTTTGAAGTGGTGATTGCTGGGCCATGCTTTTTATTTGTATTGTGGGGGGTTATGATTCTAGTATAGAGATATGGCAGCTTCGGAATTGGAGAAGAAATATGTCCTGAGACTGATTTATGTTTTTCTATTCTACTCTTTGAACATAAGGAGGAGGGCAAGAAGGAGAGCATGAACGTTTAGTGAACGTGCTCCTGCAGTGCAATTCATCTTTGAGACTGAAACAGCAGGTTTATAAACTTGGTTAAGCAGGGTCCAATTTCTCTGCTCTTTTTCTTACACTGGCTGGAAGACAAACAATGCACTTTAATAAAAACATATTTTCAAAATGATTTAGAAAGTATACTGCAATCAAAATAATGGCTGAATTATGTGTTTGGAGCTAGTGTCCTTTTGTTGTGTGTGCAGATGGCTATGTTGCACTTATCTCAGGATTTATTTAAATATAATGAACAGCACTTACCTACAGGTTCTATAGCTGTCAGTGAAGCCTGCATTTGAGGCCTTCAGCATCCCAATAAGCACAAATTTTGGTATTTTACCTAAGATGAGAGCAGGATAATATAATTTCTGGATTTAGTTATTAGAAGTTTGCACAATTGCTGGAGAATATGTAACTGCACATGAGAGTCAGTTGTTCTCGATAAATTCCTCCCAACACTGTGAGTCTTCACATCCTGCAGGTCTTCAAGACCTCTCTGGGATTTACTAAAATGCTCACAGCCCAAGAGAAAGAAGAACCATTCTAATCTCATGTCTTCTTCCTTGGTTAGTTTAAGCATTGTGACATTTAATGTAATTTCCATTGAAACAGTCCGTGATTCATTGCAAAGTACAGGAATGGATGATCCACGCTGTTTTTCCTCACATGGTGTTCTACTTTTTTATAACTGGAATATAAAAAAGGATGCTAAAGTATAAGGAAATGATTTCTATGCATGTTTAAGTGATATTGGAATGAGCAGCTGGCAGTAATGTTGCGTCTCATGAACAAGGTAGTATTTCTTACCTAGTTGGAAACAATACTTGATGTCACTAAAACTCAATGATGTATATGTGTGAAGGTACATTGGCACATGACAATGAGATGAAAACATCTCATAATTCTACCAAAAGGAAATAAAAATGTTCACAATGGTTTTGGGCAGCCAAAACTTTCACAGCCTGTCAGCTGAAGCACGGCAGCAATCATGGTGGCTGAGTAGCGTGGGCTACTGACACACTTGTGACTGAAAATAAAAAGAGAGATAAAGGGATTTCAGATGTTTTCTTATTAAAAAAGCATCACAGATCTAAAGAGACTGAGAAATGTTCCACATGGAAGAAGAGGATTGTCTTCCACGAACGTGTTAAGCAGCAGCATTTAAGGCTGTAACAGTAGCAGTCAAGGGCATAGCATGGCCAATTCTGGTCCTGGACTGCAACCCCACCATTGTCTTCATAGCGCTACAGTAGGGATTATATCTGAAATGTGAGGTTTATCACCTCTTTCATTACTGGTGCTTTGGCCAAGTTCTTCCTTCAAGTTCCTGTGGTCTATCTTCTCCCACCATCATTAAAATAGTTGTTTAAGCTTTTTCCCCCGGCACTTTCCTTGTACCGTCTTGCATTTTTGTTTAGTGAAGCAACGATTAGATATTGTGCAGAATCCTAAATTTACCAGGTAGGTAAACTCTCAGATGTCAGCATAGCTGAAAAAAACTGCTAGCAGCTTGCGTGAGTCTGCTGCTTTTCTCAGGTTGCTTTCTCTTGCCTTAGACATGGGGAGACAAAGCAGTATCCTCAGAAGGAAATCCGAGCTGTAGTCCTTCTAACAGGGTTGTTTGCTATCCCATCCTTCATCCTGTTTAATTAAAATGATGGCTTTTGCCATGACAAAGAAACATGTATACAAACTATGCCCAACCAAAAAATTAATACTGTGAGGAAAGAATAAACCAGAAGATTAATCACCAATCTGCGGTTTTATACATGTGGCAATGAGTTAGAGCCTTCGTCAGCATCCTGGGAGTCTTGCAAAAACATCTTTAAAGTGGGGAGACAGGAATACATATCATGTAAGGAAAAGAGACTTTGGGTTGGCTTTGGGGGTTGGATTAGATGATCTCCAGAGGTCCCCTCCAACACCATATCATTCTGTGATTCTATGTGAGGGGCAGAAAAAACATCTTTTAATTTCTGATGGCAAGTGCTCCTTGTTGTTTCTTGAGCAAACCACTCTGCAGTGCTTTAGGGAAAGTACTCATTTGATTGTAGATTATCTTTCATGTGTAAAAAAACAACAACATGTTATGTGCTATTAGATTTAGACTGAGGGAAGGGAGACTTTTGGTCTATTGTTCAGTAACATTGAAGCATAATGTTTGGAATAATTATGGATTCAGTATTTTTCTCCTAAAATCTTTTTTCTTACACCCACAGGTGATAGCATGCCTCTAAAATTTTGATCTCTTTTTTTTGCTGTTGTCATTGAACATTTCTGTTTTGTTTAGTCTGGAAAGCATCTTTCTTTCCTGCAGCCTCTGAGATCTAACATAAAAAACCCATCCCACCACTTTAGTCTCCATAGCTACAAACTATTAATTAAAACTTCAAACTCTCTAAATAAGCGAACTTTTCCTTTTTTTTTTTTTTTAATTTTCATTTCTGCTTTATTGTCAGCTGATTTCAGGATGCTGCCTCTACATACAAACAGCTCAGCGTAAAATTTCTCAGCGCAACACAATAGCTCAGCATGAATTTTGCTTCCGTGTGATACCTAATGCAGCTCTCCCAGATGCAGAAGCAACCATGGGGTAACTTCTTCATGTTGAGGGGACAAAGAATTTGATCGGACCAAGTTCTGTGAGAGTAAGCTTGGCAAAGCCTTGACAAGTTTTCAGGGCCACCCATTAGGTACGTAAATACTTGGAAAGCAGCTGGACTGACTCTCAGTGTGGGAGTTCTTATAGAAGAAGTTTAGCTACTAGCTTTAAAAAAAGGGAGCTTCTTCTGGGTGTCTTGTTATATATACTGAAAACAAGGGATAGGATCCTGCTCAGACAAAAAATCATCAGTCTTGCTTGACATTTCATTCAAGCTTGTGTACTAATCTTGAAACTTCAATAAAGCCCCTCTGGACTGTGGATTTTGGCTATGGTCTCAGAAATTCAATGCTCAGGCCTATCTTCAGGGAGCAAGAATGTCCCTGGAGGCTCAGCCCGGGACAGGGCTGTGATGTTCTTGCAGATTGAGTGTTCTGCACGGGGTTCAGCGTTTTCCACGGCAAGCAAGATTTTAAGGTTTAAAGAAGCATAAACTTGTACAGAAAGACCCTTCACACTACTTTTGGCAGGTCTGCAGTATTTTGTGGCAGCTCCTGGGGGCTGTGCAATGAGACTGGGAACATGGCTACGCTCACAGGCAGGGAGATGGTTCGCTGTGTTCCTGTAAGTCTCCACGCGTGCAAAAAACATTACTCACGCTGTCGCTCTCGCACGGGAGAAGCAGTGAATCCTGTTAGCAGTGTGAGTAATACTTATGCATGAAATTAAATCTACTTCTCAAATCAGTCAGGTTTGCCTTTTTATCATGCAATAGCTTCTGCAGATGGAAGGCTAAATGAATGCGGTAAGTTGGAGCATAGTCCTCCCAGGGTCTACGCTGGACTGGATGTGAGATTGAAGATTTGTTCTTCTTTCCTGAAGTTCCTCATGTGTAAAATATATGCATGTTAATATTCTTATTTATTTATTTATTCATTTATTTTCCTACACTTTTCTGCATTTTCTGGCCAGTTTGTAAATGCAGTGTGAATGCTGGGATGTTCACACTGAGCAGCAGAGTGTATCTTTGGTCTCTGGCACTTAAGGAATGACCACAGTGTAAATAGGTAATCAAAATGAGACAAGAGTTTTGGACAGCAGTGTGCTAAAGTAAATTAATATAGTTTGTTGGCCATAAATGTTTTTTTGCATCATTTTGTTTTGTTTTCTTAAATAGTATTGACTGTTACTCTGAAGCCTCATTTGAAAATGAAAAGGACCAAAGGTTGCTCTTTTCTAATTCTCTATTTGACTCTGGTAACAGGCATACACGAAAGAGACTGAAGGGATCCTAAAGATGCTCTCTGCTTCTGCTGCTGCTCGTGATTCATCAGAATTCATTCAGCAGCCCTGAGAAACCTGCTAAGAGGTGCATTGTGATGTACCGCTCATAAAGTCACTCACCTACTGTCTGTGCAAGTTTTTGCAGGCAATGTGTTCAGTTCATTCAGGCACAGATCCATATTCTCTTGCCCCTGTTTACAGTCTTGTCAAAAATTGCTTGCTTCTCTTCCCTGGTAACAAGGCAGTAGTACGTAGTCTTTTTTTAACTTCCATTGCTTCTCACAACACACTCCCCATATTGAGTTAGTGATATGTAGATATTACTGATCCTATTTTCATGACATCCCCCCATTGTTTGCATGCAAAATCTAGTCAAAATAATTCATTATTATTTTAAGAGGGAGGACTTATCTCTTCCTCTGGCTTTATTTTCGTGCTATTTACCTTCACTTTTATAGAAAACTAATGGAAGGAATCTTTGTGCATGTAAAGTATTTTAGTATACCTTTTGTTTCTAAAAAGAGGTACAAATATTTCATCTGAATATTTTCCATTAAAATAAATGTAGTGAATAAGAGCAAAAGTACATAACATATGTACCTGTATATTTTTTGGATGTTGGCTTGTGCAAATGAGGAATATCTATATTTGTTCCTTCATCCAACACATTGGACTGGAGATTATAAATTTTAAGCATGACTTTCAGCAATGGAGTGAGTTCTCCTTGGTTTTGTTCAAAATACAATTAATGAACCACATTGAGATGTTCAGAAAACACCCCTCAAAACCTGAAGGTGGTAAGCTGTGAGGGAATTTTGGGGCGGTAAAAGGAGTGGAAATACATGCAGTGAATAAGACAACACCGTGCAGGGATAGCGCAGTGTTTTCCCAGCCAAAGGAACTGGCCACTCTGAGGATTCCTTCATTCCAGTAACCAAACATTGACATTGTGGGTTAACAGAGCAGCAGCAGTTCCTGGCACCGCAGCCAGACTGAAGCCTGGCGTCTCACTGATCTATTGAGTCTGTCTGAAGTTACGCTTTACTTGAGGGAATTCTCCTTCACGTTCCCTGCATCAGCTGCGGTGAGGCTGTCGGCTGCAGGGGATGTGGGGGCGTGCGTGTGTGTACACGCGTGTGTGCATACCGCTGCATCACCATCCTCCAGAACAGCTTTTCCTGGGGTACCTTGAGCTGTGTGTGAACTCGCTGGCCATGACGGTGGCGTATGATAGCTGCTGGCCTTTCCACTGACAGCTCCTTGGGGTAAGAGATGAGAAGTAGAGGAATTTTTGCACAGCTGACTGGAGGGAGACCATGCCCTGTTTTCGTTTCACGCAAGCCCAGAGTCGACACACAGTGCAGCTCCTTGTGATTAATAATTCTGAGGAAGCCGGCAGCCGAGCAGCCATCCCCAGTCAGCCTCCCTTGAGGTATTAAAACTTCTTCGTCCATAAACAGAGAAGTCTGTAATCTGATTATGAACTGGTGTGAGTTAGAAATTGAGTTCACTCACGTCAATAGCTGCCAATGTATGCAAACACAGAATTAGGCCCTGGGTGTGTCGAAGAGAAGTAAGAGTAAATTTTATGTACTTGCATAAAGCAGAAAAGACAGCAAACAGCTATAGGAAAAGATATTGTCATGTAGTATAAATGATTACCAATATACACTTTAATTTTTTATTTCTCAGAACAGTGATTACACAACGTAATTCACGAAGCGTGTCTTAAAAAGTAAAGAAAGAGTTTGTGGGTTTTTTTTATTTATTTAAAGAACATAAGGTTTAGAAAGCAAATGAGCAAGCAAGGGGCAGGTAAATGTGTGTCCAGGGAACTATATCGGGAGTTACTAACAGCAGGTTACTGCAGGACTTGAATAATGATCAGGAACCTTTGGGAAACGCCACCTCCAGCAGCAGATCCGGCTGCCCATGGCCACTCATTGTGTCTGGGCAGTGGAGCAGGCAGGGTTTTCTATCAGGAAGAGGGATTTTGTTTTTACTTAAACTTTCTGGATAGTTTAACCAATTTTCCTGGCTGATCTTGTTGATTTCTTGCTAATTTTAAATATTTCAAGAAGGAGATTCGCTCAGTGCGCTGAGAGGCTGCTCCGACACCAGCAGGTCCCACCTGCTCTATTGGAATATGTAAAAGAGGCATCTGCTCACAGCTTTAATATTCTCCAACATATTTTGGTAATCACTCAGTTATTTAATTGCACCCTAAAGGCACCGATATTTTTGAAAACCTCCTTGCGGGGCTAACATGGATACTCACATTAGCAGTCAGCATCCAGGGTGAACTGCGTTTTGCTAAGCAGCCAGTTCCCAAAGAAGATTACACACTACGGAGGATTAACGGCTGCATCGAGGAACCGGGGGGATGGCAGTGACTGACACTACTGGAGAAGGAAGCAGCAGGGTGGTGCGCTGGAGGATTTCAGTCGGCATGTTTTGGAATCCCACTCTATCGATCTAACTTGTTTCTGAGATATTTTATAATGACAAACGATGCACTTACAGAGTCATTACAACTCCTGATCACCCTTGTTAGGTTCATACTCCAAGTAGGTTCCACCTTGTGAGAGCGGTAGGCTAATGGAGCAAAATTTATACTTTCTAGGAATAGATACATTAAAATTTGTAGTAGTTCATTTAAAAACAATGCCAGCAAATTATTGATCTTATTTCTGTCTTTGGCAGCTTTTTTACCCAAGCTGCCTTTTCTTTGTTATTATAAGGAAGAGATTTCTGTCTTAACTTATAGCTGGTTTTGGCAGCTCGCATAGAAGGCCAGTCACTGTGAAGCATAAAATCAAGCATAAAAACTTTACGCAAAGTTCTCATAGGAGCTTATAAAAATCCACAGATACTTAATCCAACTAAAAATATTGTGAGTTCATTCTCTTGCCTTAAAGTAGTTCCATTCTGAGATTGTTAAACACAAACATATTTCAAGATGAAGAAGAAGAATGAATCCTCCAGGTTGCCTCTGCTTGCTAGGGCTCCTGGCGCCAATAACTCGAAGCCATCATTTTCTTTTCAGTACAAACGTTTAGGTGCAAGACAGAGTACGGTGAAAGTTAGACTGTTAGTCCTTTTCCCAAAGAGCCATTTGCTTTTTTTCTCCTCCTCAATAGTAACCAAAGAACCTTCAAGGAGAATCATAAGTCTCATTTTTCTGTGAGGTTTTTTCCCATCTGTAACCATTAGGTTTCACTCCTGCCTGCATATGAGGGAGGGAGGTGAAAGAGCACTGCTGAGCCCCTGACGTGCTTGCTAAACGTGTTTTTTATTGCTCAAAACCCAATAAATCCAATAATGTGAAGGAGGCTAATGTGAGCAGGTCCTGCAGGCTAGAGGCCAGCCCAGATGCTGCATTTGCGGTGCCCAGAGGTGACTGCGTCTGGGCCAGGAGGGACCCTCTTGCTGGGCCTTTACTCTGCATTTGGCTTTCATTGGAAATGACATTTTTCTGGGTGCCACTGGAGTAAATGCTGTCTGAGTGCTTTCCCACCTTGGAGGGAACATTTGTACCCAGGGCTGGTTCCCACACAGGGCAGCTTTCTGCAGGCTGAGCAGAGGACTAGCAGAGGACTCACCAGCATAATCTCTTTTGCCATCCCTTTGCAGCAGTATCTGGGTTTGAGTCTGGGTTGAAATGTGCAAAATGAATTTTGTCTTTGGAGATACTGGATTTGAGATCATTTAAAGCAAATTTCCATGCAGGAAATTCAAATCTTCTGGAAATGAACCCCACTTAAAAGAGCTAAGGAGGACATCTGAATTGACCATGAGATTTGCAAGCTCAACTAAGATCCATGTAGTCTTCCTGGAGTACAAGTTGAGCTGTGAGCACAGCAAGCTCTCAGCCTTCTCCCTTTTTCCCTCCCTTGCAGAGTGAGATGGACCCTCGACTCGCACCTCCAGGCCTGGACACAGCCACCTCTGGGCAGGCGCTTGGAGGAGATGAGTGCCCACCTGGTGTTTCTTCATGCCACTCTAAGCACAGCTTGAAGTCTTTGACAAAACTTTTTTTTTATTTTCTTACCTCCCTATTTTGGACACAGGCTTTGTACATTTTCTTCAAACTGCTTAAAAAAAAAAGGGGTGGGGGGAAGAATAGGGGAAAAAACCCAAGAGACAGAACTAGAGAACAAGCTCAACCTGGGGTCTGAATTTTCAAAAGCCATTTTATTTTGGAGTAATAGCTTCCTGCGCTGGGAGTGTAGCTTTTGATACGGTATCAAACAGCACTCAACAACTTCCCTCTTGAACTAACAGATGCTTCAGAAATGCCTGAAGCTGGAGTCTCACACAGGGAGAGACTCCAAGTCAGCAGTTTCTTTGGGAGATTTGTGCCCGTGGCTTCTGGCTCTGGTCTCTCCTTTTTCTTCTTTGCTTTCTCCTGAACTGACTTTACCTGCCCCGGCTGCAGTTTCATGCACCCCTCAAAGATGCCCCAGGACGGGTGGTACTCTGTGTCTTGTTTTGCTGCGAGGTTTCTCTAACGTAAGAGGTCATCTATGAACATTATGTGTAGATAAGGTATTGCTTGCTCATTATTAGCCTGGGGTCTGACAATCTGCTCACAGAACTTACCAGCTTCCGTCCCAAAATCCTCTGGCTTTGATACCAGCTCTGGGCTGGGCCCACGGAAAGAGCATTTCATCTGTTCCTGGCAAGTCCTGCTCACGAGCCTGGAGGGGATAGTTTTTTAGACTGTACCACAAACAAACCCACCAAAAAAAAAAAAAAAAGTTATTTGGGTAAAAGTTTAATCAGACCTGCTTTTCTTCTGCTCTATGGGGAAGCGTGGAGCTGCTGCAGTACGTCAAAAAAGCCCAGGGAATTTGGAAATTCCGTGCAGGTGGGCAGTGGCTGTGCGGCTGGTGCTTGTGCCTCGTACCTGCTTTAGACAGCAACGCCTGGACCCCCAACCCGCAGTGGGATGGAGGCGCCTTAAAGCCGGCGGGGGAGGCGGCGGAAGGGAACGGGAGGGGAAAGGAGACAGGAAAGCAATGCCGGGGGACCGGGAGGGAAAAGCACCCGCTACGAACTTTCTCTTGCGATTTGATTAATTTCAGCAAAGAGCGAGGCGGGGTTTGGCTTTTGCAGAGGGCTCTGATCTCCCTCAGCCTCCGCTGCCGGGCTCCGGGGGCGAGGGCGGCGAGCATCGGCTGGGCACCGACCGGCCCCGCTCAGCCCCGGTGCCGGTGAGCCCCGGTGTCGGTACCGGTGCCGGCGGGCGGTGCGGGGCGGTGCGGTGCCGGGCTGGGCGGGGCGGGCGGGGCGGCCCCCGCCGGGCGGAGCTGTGGCGGCGCCCCGGGGTGCGGAGCTGCCGCAGCCGGAGCCGCAGCCGGATCGAGCCCCCCACCCCCGGACCGTTCGGAGGCGCCGGGAGCCGCGGTCCCCCTCTCCCCCTCCCCGCCCCGTGCCCAGCCCGGCGCCGCAGCCCGCAGCGCCACCGGCAACATGAACCAGACGGCGACGGTGTCCCACCACGTCCAGTGCCAGTCCACCCGCGCCGTGAAGGTAGGACCGGCGCCCGGGCACCGGCGGGGAGAGCGGCTGCGGGGCTCGGCCGGGTCCGTGGCGGGGCTGGGAGCGGAGCGGGGTGTGTGGGGGGGTGCGTTGCGGGCAACTTTGCCCGGTGCTTTCGCCGTGCGTTGCGCGTCTGCGGGAGCGGGGCTCCGCCGCTGTCGGCGGCGACACCTCCCGGTCCCTTCGCGGGTCCCTTCCAAAAGTTTGCCCTGGAGGAGGCGGCCGCTGGGCAGGGAGCTGCTTGTTGCCTCCCTAAGCGTTTCTCTGCTAGTAACGGCATGGCTACAGGCTGCGGTTGAAGAATACAAGAGTAAAGATCGGCTTGTTAGTCGTGATGTCGCCGGTGCCCGGTCGGAACGACCCAGGACGATTATGAGCGTGTTTGCTGCTCTTGGTGCCCTCAGGGATGAGAGACGCGTGCGGGGGCTGTGCCCGGGCGGGGAGGAGGGTGGTGCGGGAGAGCCTGGGCTAACAGCGGGCTCTCACCTTGCCTGCCTTGCTCCCCAGCCTCTGACACCATCCTGCCTTTGCATTGATTTGAAAACTATTTTCTGGCGGAGGTAACTGTGCTCTACAGCGATAAAATGAAATCCCCAAACAGATTTGTATACCCTAGGAAGTATCTCTACGGGAATAAGTGGGTTTTCCTGAAATAAAATAATAATGCAATCAGTGACTGTATTTGATTATTGATTCTTAGTTCTGAAAATACATCAAGAAATTTTATACCAGCTATTTCGTTTCATAAAATGCTGTGAAAGCCTAAAAAGTTCATTTTAGTGCTTTGATATTGGTGACTCAGGGCTGCCCAGTGTGAGTTGAGCGCAGGTTCGTGTGCGGTGAGAAAACCTGCTGGGGCTTCGCTCCGTTTGTGGGCAAAGTTAGAGAGTTTGGGGTTTGTTTGTCTTCTGAGAAGGATCAGCTGACCCGCACATGGTGATAGCAAATTGTCAGTTGGGCTTTATCCAGTTAGTGCTGGGAATAAAAATCATGACTTAGAGCAGGAGGGGATTAAAGGTATAAATCTAATATTAGCACTGTCCCTTTCAATATAGGCTGCATTACACTTTGCAGTGTATAATCAATAGTGCAGAATGTCTGTAGGGTTGGGGACGAGGTGGAGATTGACCTGTGGCTCTAATGAGCGGCTGTGTAATGGGTAACCATATCCATTACACCATAAACGGCCGGTTAGTTCATGCCCAAATGGGCAAGGTCACTGGAATTGATGAATTACAATTGCCCTGGCCCACTTCAAAGAGTCAGCATATATAATATTAAATTGATTAAAACCATTTCATCCTCTCTAGGTCTATCTCTGAAAGTACCCGAGAACAGAGAGCAGTGTGGTACTTGCTCTGGGAAGTATTCCCCTCTTTGGGACAGCCAATGCTAATTTTTCAGTGACAGCAACATTTATTAAATTAATTTGACTGGACCTCTAAGCCAAAACAAGAGCAGCAACCAATATCAATATGCCATTAAAAAATAAAAAAAAAGACCCAGACGAGTCAATAGTCTTCAAAAAGAGAGAACATGAATCAGAGCCTTCTAGACATGAGTCCATTTTACAACCAACACAGTAATACTGATGCCATTAGAAAACTGTCTCATTTTTCTGCTCTTAATTTAATGTGTCAGGTGTAAAATGTGCTTTATAAATAGTTTCAAGTGCTTCCATGGTAGGCAATTGCATACTCCATGAGAAAGTATTTATGACCCTCGGTGAGCAGTAACTGCCCTATGGTAATGAGAACCTCGTATTGGAAATAACTTCAAAAATAGGTTGTCAGTGACCAGACAAATATAAATTGCTTATTAATCATAACTTGTCAAGAAACAGTTTTAGTTTCAGTAATTATGAAAATTCAAGAAAAAAAGTGGCAGGAAAACTTCACACCTACTAGAATGAGATCTATGAAAACACTTCTCTTTTCTCTTTTTGTTATACTTTGTTTCTCTCCAGCACAGGGACTGTGACATCTCAGCCCTGGTGTGTTATGATCAATGAGATGTTACTTCTCAATGTTTTTTGGATCAGGTACTCGCTGCTCTGTAATGCAGCATAAACTTTTGAATCCACATAAGAAAAAGTAGAATGATCCTCTTATCCAGTAAATTGAACCATGCAAACTTTATCCGTGATGGGTCCCACTGGAGGAGGGCTGGTGCCTGAACATAGGGACATCCCATCCCTTTCTCACATCTGTCTTCAGAGGGAAGGGTGCAACTTTTTGCATCCCTGCGCACTGAGAACCGAGTGCACTGCATCCCAAGCAGTTTTGCTGGATGGAGAAGCAAGTTGACAGAGGAAATCTAATATAAAGCAAAAAAAAAAAAAAAAAGCCCAAAGTTATCAAACCCCTTGGATAAAATACAAAATCTCCTAATAAAACCTTCTTTTACCTCTAAGCTATTTTACAGCTTTTCTGAAATGATTGCAAATCTTACCATCTTGCTGACACTACTATGAATAATGATCTTTCACTCCGAGATATGTAACAAAAACTTTTAGGGTCTAGCTGGGAATGCTAAATACCTGTCTTATTTCTGTATCATTACAGCCTTGACTTCAGGAGCCCCCCCAGGGCAATGAACCTGGTTTTGTTCTTCACACTCGTGGTTCATCTTGTCAACATGGCAAGTAAATTAGCTCTTCAGAGGAATCACTCTGTTGTTGTGCACTTTCTTGTTGCACCGATGGCCAAATTATTTTTTTTATTCCCCCACCCCGCCCCGACAGAGACAAAGTCTGTTAAAAAATTGTTCATCTAGTTAAAAAATTGTTTGATCTGCCTGGATGCAGTCCTGAGTGGTGTGCTCTAGGCATTCCTGCTTTAGCAGTGGAGTTGGACTAGATGATCTCTAGAGGTCCCTTCCAACTCTGACAATTCCATGATTCTGTGATTTGGAGGGAAAAAAAAAGAAAAAAAAACATCCCACAACCCAGAAATAGAAAAAAAATTATGATCTTGGCTGGCTAGGGTCTGCCATTCTAACCAAACATTTGTAAACATTTGTACTGAAATTACAGGGACCACAGCACAGAAATACCTATGTCTTGCTCTTAACATAGTCAGGAATACAAATTGCACTTAAAAAAAAAAAAGGGTGGGAGTTAAGCTAATATTTCTGTGGCTTCCTGTATTCTTTAATAATAAAACATTCTCTGCCAGATCATGACTCTCCGCTGTTATCAACCTAATATTGATCTGACTATGAGCTGGATCATGGAAGGCCTTACTAATTGGCATTTTAGAAGCACATAATTACTGTGTAATATAATATGTATGTTATATCCTTTTACTCTACTCTTCCTTCTTCCTTGCCTTCCTTTCACTTTTATTTATTCATTAGCTTCTAGATTGTAAACTGTAAAAGGCAAGTGCAGATAGGTCCTTAACAGCAAGTTTCATCAGTATCCAGGGACAGTATGAGGAATTTTTACATTTCAGGTTTATTGTAGTAGTGTTTTGGCACTCACTAATTGATGAATAGTGGTTTACTAATAGTTTTCTTATTTACAGTTAGGTGGAGAAATGCTTATTTAAAGGGAGTTTGTTGTGTTCCCTGTGGACTTACTTGTGTGTTTACAGCAACTAAGATTTTTACACCAAACCTGCACCTTGGCAGGAAGGATCTGCCTGCTCCTGCAAACTGCTATACATATGCCTCCTCCTAAAGAGATAGATATATAGCTGTCCCTGTTCATAAAGGCTGCTCGGTAATCCTTTCCACATTGAAACTTCAGGTAGTTAGAGCTTTAAATGCCCACAGGATGTGCACGAAACAGGTATGGGAATCATTCAAGTCTACCAGCTGTTTGGGAAATAAATCCCTTAAAATGAGAACAGCATTGCAGAAATCCATTACATCAGAAGCAAGTCACTACAGATAATCTCAGTGAGTGTTCAATTATGATTTTTCCAAGATAATATGTAATGAAGGGCACAAGTAATACAGGACTGTGTCATTGTTAGGAAGGCAGTCTATGGCAGCAGCTTAATAATGCAAAAAAAGAGTGATCCTTTAAAACTAATAGGTTTGCATGGTATTTTGTTTAGGGCATTAGATGATTAGAGCACTGCCGTGCCATGTGGAAACTTGTTTGTATTCCCACATGAGGAGCCACAGCTCCCGGGAAGCGCAATGCGGAGGTGGCAGTGGAGGCTGGAGACAGGCTGGCAGAGGGACGGCAGGTCACTGTCACACCTCTAGATGTAGCCATCTCAAAATGGACCCTTACAATGAAGTAAATATTTCTATTTTTGTAAATGCTGAGCAGATATACAAGGCACTTGTGTTTATCCCGTTCTTGAGACTGTCTGGAGGAACATAGTGACCGCTTCAGGGAAACCAAAAGTGATGATAGCACTAGGCAAAGAGACTGGCTTGGAGCATGATAGAAATACCTCGAGTCTTGCTCCCTGAAAAAATTTTGGGCTCTTTTGCATCTTCTTCATCTGCAGTTGTTTTTCTGCCATTCTGGCAAACCAGTTTTCATGACATTTGGATTGAGTGGAATTGCTGGTGTGATTGATTAATATTTTGCAGACCAAAAATAGAGACATGATGACACGTATGTATGGGGAGAACAAGCTGGAGGTCTTTAGATGGAAATTTGAAGAACTAGTTACAACTTGTGAATCTTCCCATTTCCGCATATTACCTTTCTGTATTGTTTTACTCTCCTTGCCAACTTCTGTACTACCAGGGAATAACCATTACCTTTTCCTTTTAAAATCAACCCTCCCTTCATCGTAAGAAGATGCACAATTACAAATAAAGAGCTGCAGGAATGAGGAAAAAAAAACATTTGAAATACATCTATTTTCCCCTTCCAGTCTATGAGGAAACAATTGCTCTATGTCAAAGGTAAATAACATCAAGATTAGTTTTATTTAGGTGACTTTCAATTGGTACCAATGGGAACAAAACCAGTACTAGAAAAAAAACCTGACAGTACTATTAAAAAAATCAGAGTAAGGGAAAGATATGCTATCAAATCCAAGTTCATGCTGTAAGGAGTGGCTCAGTGTCAGTGTAGGTCCGAGGCTCGGGCACAGTGTATGCCAGCAGCAATTGCCCAGCACTTCTCCACGGAGATGGAAGCCATCGGGCTCATTCCTTGTAGGGACCATGGTTCTGTTGCCTACTGTGAACTTGCTGGGGGGTTACGTTTGTTGGCCCTTCCTTGGCTGTGCAAGTTGTTAATGTGCTTTCAAAAGTTTCCATTCTTAATTCCCCTGCTCTTCTCATAAAACTTAAAAGCAATTAGCAAAAAAAGTGTAAATGTTGGATACTTCTATATATTAAACTATATATGCTGATTCTGTGGTGTGGATTTGATATATGTATGTCCATACACACCAGTGTGTTCTAATACACATACAATTTATAGCTTTCAATTTAATGATAATGCTAGGAGTTAGAAGGCAGTCACTTTAAAACTAATATACACAAATATACATGAACATTATGATGAATGATATTTAATAACAGGGTAGTGCTTTCCTGGACTGTAATCATATAAAAATTTTCCTACCATAAGTTGTTACTTTAAGAAATATGGCATTAAGTTTGATTCTCTTTGAAGCCACTTCGAAGCCACTTAAGACATGGGTCTGTGCGTGTTGGGTAACTCTGCCCTGAGCTGATACCACATCATGACAAATTTAATCTTTCTCATTCTTTAATCCAAAACTGTTTTACTAAACATGTGTAAAGATAAATTTGTGCTTATTTTGTTCAGTATTCATTCTTAAACTTAGCATGGTAAGACTTGCATGCTGTCTATCGACTGAATGTTGTTTTAGAATTTATTTAGGGTCTTTCTTGTTTAAAGATTTTTATCTGAAGTCCTCAAATTGAATTATAAATGTTAAATTATGCAACATCCAGGTTAGTTATTGTATTGTGTTAATCATTTGACAGCTTTTTGGATCAGTGACTTTGACTTCTCACATGTTGACAGCACCCAGTGTTACTGGCAGTATGTGCCAGAAGCAAAGAATCCTCTCAGGCACCTACAAATTAACCTCTGTGATTCTTAAAAACGACGCACCTGATCACAGCAAATGCCTCAGGGACTTTTTGTTTCAAAGAAAGGGAATTAGACATGCAGGTTCGTTACACTGTTGATGGAGTTAAGAGAGATTAACAGCAACGTATGCCAACCCAAGGTATCTAAGGGAAGGCACCACCTAGAATCAAAGTCACCAGTTTAAAGATTCTCCACAGTCCTGAGCTGTGAAGTTAATGCAACTGCTGCAGATGAGTACATGATTTATTTCATACTAAATTTAACCTGTACAATAGTTTGAGTGAATTGTGCTTTAAAATGCTAATTTCTCTTTGCTGATGGCAAAGGGAGCACCAGGTAACAAACTGAATGGTGGCTGGGTGCTGTGAGCATCCAATGGGTCTCATTCCCACATCAGCAGTGCCAGAAAGAGGGGAGGATGCTGATGCTCTTCAGGGGTCTCAAGGGAAGTGGGGCAGAGTCCGAGGGTGTTTAAAGCTTAATGTTAATGATGCTGGTTTTGAGCTGCTGACCCTGAGGCCATATCAGAAAAATAATCTGAAATTTTAGCTTGGAAAGAGGGAGGCTGAAACTGAAATGGTTTGTGACTCCGCAACAGAGACGGCGGTTCAGTTTGAGCCTGTGTGAATTTACTGAGGGAAAAGGATGTGGAGGGTGAGCCCTGTGGAAGCTTTACAGAAAGTTGAGAAGGAAACAAAGATGTTATCTGAAGGACACCTCGAGGCGGTGATGGCAGCTTGGCAGGAGAAGGCAGAGACACAGGAGTTGCAGGACGATGGGATCTCAGAGTGTGCCTGGCTGCTAAAAGGCAGCTGGCAAGTCAAGAAAGATTAGGATGGAGTATTGTATTTTAGCTTCGGCTAAGAAGATGTTACTAGGGCTATTGGCTGTAAGATTAGATTACATTGCTAGACCTGGCCGGTCACACTAAAGTTGTTACAGAAGGTCACAGCCTTAAAGAGAAGCCAAGAGACAGAGATTGCATACTTTTATTGAGAAGTGTCAATAAATTGACAAAATTTTCCCTTTAAAAAATGTTTTGGAAGCATAAAAAGATAGTATTTTGCTAATCTTTGTCCAAATTTAGCTGCCTGTGTGATAATGGTTTAGCACTATAAGAGGCAATAACAGTACGTAGGTGTTAAATTCTTAGTCTTTTCAAAATTATAAGTTGTTTTAAAATTATTCTATAATGTTTTAGTTGATGTAATTTATAAAAATGAATATTCTGATAATAAAAATAAGCCTATTATTTATTGTAAAACCTGAGCTACCTTTATAAATAAGAGATGTCAGGTATAGTAATCCAGTGACATTTCTGCTGGGAGATTTCTAAGAATTTTTACATAAACACAATTGTGGAACAGTCAAAATGAAAGCTATTTGTGTAACAAAAGTGTGCAAGCTCCTGTGATTTACAGTAGCAAACGTCAGAGGTCCTTATGGGTTGCTAAGCATGGAAAAATTGATGCTATTATGTTAAAGGACGACACTTAGGTTGTTTTATTTTCCTATAGCTTGAGAAAATTACAACATGCTAGCACTTAATAGCAAATTTGCTTGAAAGGTTATAGCATTAAAAAGATGAACTTTGTCTTCAAAGGCAAGCCTGTTCTTTAAGGTGTTCTTTAATCCTGTTCCTCCTCCTGCTGCTGCCTCCTGGGCAAGTGTCATGTCTGACCCTTTCAGTGACCCTAATTCTTCTTTGCACTAATTGTACGTTGTCCAAGGGTAAGTCCCCTGGTTGGCAATGTGAGTGTTCATCAGAGAGCCCTGGTTTTCATCTGTAGGTGCAGTAGGTAGACCATTTTCTTACCCTATGGGTAAGTGAGATGCAAGCATTTGCTGTGCTGATGAAACTGGGACCTGCTGAGGGTTTTTTATGGGAGAAGGAGAAAGCAGGAGGAGATGCCTGTGCCTGGTGGTTGCACTGGGGACAGGGAATGCTCCATTCACGCTCCTGTGTAAGGTGGGGGAATTTCCCAGGCAGGGTAAGGTACTGGAGCTTTGTGCTTGGATCTCCAGCACTGTGCCATTCAATACACCAAAGTCTTTTAAGCTTAAGGGAAGCTGGTCTCCAAAACCATTACAAGTCAGTGGTGAGAGCTGAGTGCACCTCCAGGGACCCCACTTCCCCATGCCCTGCTGATGGGGGAAATGATTTGGCAACTTGGTACATCCAGTGCTGGATTTACTCTTCAGTACAACAACAGTTGGGGCATGAAGAAACTGTATTTAAATAATATTGGTTTATTAGCCTTATTTATGTTTTTAAAGTTGTGGTTTCGGAAACTTAAAGGCGAGTGTCTATCCATTTGCTCAGTTTTCCCTGGATATTATGGATGAATAGCAGGTTCAGATTTTGAGATAAGCTTTTTTTCTTTTGTAAAATCAATTGCTTAGGCAGGAGAATTCTTGACTTCCCAATTAAGCAATTTATCTGAAAGAAATCTTTTTTCCCCTTCCCTTTAGAGCATTAAACACTTACTCAGCTTGAAAGCTGCATCAGTCTGCCGGCACGGGATTTAATGCCACACACACTTCCCTTCATAGTTGCTGCAGAGATGACCTGCAGACAGGAGCGTCACGTTAAAAAATAGCTTTTATAACACCCGGTGCGTGATAACTGAGAGCCAAAACCTGCCTCTCTTTTCCTTTATTTCATCTTCCTGGCTAGAGGAGGGGAGGAGGTGTGAGACCTGATGCCCCCTCCCCGATGGCTTGTCCATCCCCTGCTGCCTCCTCAGGCTGGGGCAGTTGCTGGCTTTGCTTTCTGGAGGTGGTGGCTTTGCTGTGTCCCTTTGCTGTGTCCCTTTGTTGTCTTTGTGTGCACCGTGGGAGCATCAGCACACTCTGGTTCCTCTGTGTTCAACGCTACGGGCTGTTGATGAGGACACACAACCCTGCATCCCAAAACCTAAACGGAGGCTGGTCCCACTGAAGAGCCAGGAAGACTTTGGGCTTACTCGAGCTTTTTGGATAAATCTAGGGAAGGGAGGAGCCTTTTTAATTTTTTTCTTTGTCCTCTTTGCCCCTTGTCAGTATAAATAAATTCGGACATGTTCTGAGATTTCCATCGCAGCTCCTGAATGCTGAAAAGAATCAAACCCACAAAGCTTTCAAGCTTTGCCTCACATTTTACCCGTACAAGCAAATCTGCTGTGTGTGGCACTGGGCAGCACAATAATCTGTTTATTCAGTCTCTGTCCTAACCTTGCCCCTCTGTGAGGTTGGAAGGAAATTGCTGTGCTTCTGCGTTGGCCTCTTGTGGGACATATTAGTTTCTACTGCTTGTAAGTATCCTTTCCCCTCCCTTCCTGCTAATCCAAACCCATAAAAGCTTCTTAGCAGTGCTGGAATGATTGACTAAAGGTTTTCCTGCTGTAATTTATACACATATCAATAATTACTTAGTTGACCTTTTTTTTT
>JAOQGH010000077.1:8798495-8812934 GCA_025769975.1 Gallinago jamesoni
ATAAAATGAAGGAGATTTTCTCTTTTTTTTCTTTTTTTTTTTTTTTTTTTTTGTATTAATACTTCAGTTAAATATTTATAAATAGAAGCTTCTGTGTTGTACTTTGAAGTCGGACTGTTTCTTAGATATGTGTTAGTGTCCAAACCTGTCACTATCATCCTGAATTCTCTAATTAGGTTTGCCAGTTCATAAGCAAAATAAAGTTTCTACATCAGATGTTTCTTTCTTTGAGACACAGAAGATTTTTCCTTGATGTTTTGGGTTATTTAAATTTTCTGCAATGCAAATTCTAGACATAGTCTTACAGAAGGCTAAATTAGCTTGAAAAACAGAGGTCGTATGAAAGCTGGTGTAGAGCTGTGGCTTGCTGGTTTTGGCTTTTTTTTGTTTATAAATAAAAAAATCTTCAGAAATGAAAACCCCTCCTTCAGCTCAAGAGTTCATACAATAGAAATTGCTCTGAGACTTCTCTCTTACGTGGCAATAGACTTTCTTTCTCCTTCCTTTTAACATTTTTACCCAGATGTTACAATATAAAATTCCCTATGAATTAACAGTATATAAATATACTTAATTGATACGCCTCTCTGTATTTTCTAGGAGGAGCTGTAGGATTTTATAGCAAGACCATCTTCTCTGTGGATGGAAAAGCTTTTTGGTATCAGGTTTGTTGGCTGTGGTATGAAACAGCATAGCTAACACGATGAGAGTCAGCATGAGGCATGACTTCCCTCTCCTGACAGCACATCTGCCAAAAAGATATAAACAATTTTAAAAATGATGCAAGCTTTTACACTGTGTGTGAGCAAGTACTATTCCATTGGGTTCTACCATGCGTGTTGTTCCAAGGAACAACATTTGAAGGAAAAAATGCTGGTTTGGCTCATCTGAGGGTCCTGAAGGTCCAAAGAATAAGCAGTATTTCTCAGCTTGTGTAGTTTTGAAGATATTTAAGGGGGGGAAGTTTAAGATATATTGTAATGAAAAATATTTTCAGAGCACTTGTATATTTTGCATTCAATCTTGCCTTTAGAATGGCAAGTTTTCTGTTTTTTCTCTGGAATGGAAATGGAACTTTAAGTAAAAGTACTCATGCTTTACACAACTATATACTGTCATATTTTGCAAGCTCTCTGTGTTGAACTGAGGTCAAATTTCACATGCCAATAATGATACAAAGATTCAGTATTCATGGAGTAAAAAGTTGATGATCAGTAACTGCTGATTTTGGTAACCAAGTGAAGACTTTAGAAAATATTATTATTTCAGAATAAAGTTCCAGCTGAGATCTAAGAATAATTTAACCAATTCTTGGGAAAAAAAACCAACAAATGAAGAAGAATTTGGCAAAGAATTTGTTGTTAATATACATTCTTATACATAGGAATTAAATGCAAAAGAATTTGTCTTCAGTCTAAAACACTTATCATGATTCAGCTGAAATGTTCAATATTGCCTTCTCTTCTAGTCTTTTAGCTGGTATAAACTCAGGGAATACTGATGAGCATTTACTTTGTTAGTGATCCCCCATGTGCTTCTCACTGCTAAGTTTCAGAATAACATGACTTCAAAAATTTATGCTTACCTGTTGACCTGGAAGAAGACTAAAATACAATGGAAATATAAGTATGCAGAGCAAATCACATGGGAGAAAACCAGCTTTTGTTTAGAGCATGGATTATTCTACTAAGACTTTAAGGCATGAATAGTCCATAAACTTTACATTTTTGAAGACTTAAGAGATCAAAATGCTGCAAAAATTAAACTTTTTTGCTCTATAAGGAATAAGAAATCTCAAAGCTGGTTTTGTAAATCAGACTTTACAGCAGGCGCCCCCAACTTAAAGCAGTGGGGGATCTTGAGGCATTTTAAGAATAAACATATAAATATTCATTCTCTTTCCATCCCCCTAATTTGTTACAGTTTGTAGGATTAAAGAGGGGAGCAGTAGAAGGCTTACAGTCCTCTCCAGAAGAGGAGCAGAAGGGTTTTCAGGCAAAAACCCCTTTGGAGCTTTGAAAACACCAAGTACATTTTAAAGAAAAGACAGTCTTATTAACGTTCATTTTACTGATAATGGTGATAAAACACCTAACGTGCGGTGTGTGAAGCAGCTAGTTTTGACATTAAAAATTCAAAATAAGTTCAAAATACCATAAAATTGTAGTACTTTACAAAGTGTTAAAAGACTGACATTTTCCTCCCTCTGTCTGGGACTGTCAGAAGTTTCTGAATCTGACTTCTAAAACTCTTGTTGCTGCCTTACGGCACTGTTCCCAAACACAGTTACCTCATGGGAGACTCTCTGAAGGTTTTTCTTGGAGATAAAAGTTGTGTTTTCTTTATATTCAGTCCTATGGCAGCCCTGAAGATATTTTTTGTTAGTTTCTCATTGGAAATTGGAGAATTAAAAAGCTAGAAACAACACTTAAAATTCCCCTTCTAAAAATGACATAATTTCCAGCTTCCAATGAGGAATTAACATCAGTAGTGGGTGCAATTGGCCTAATTTTTCCCTTCAGCTGGTTAATCAAGATGTCCCAAGTAGGTTTATGACAGGAGCAGTTGCTGGTGCTCCCTCCAGCTGTATCAACTTCAGCCAAGACACCGCATTGCTCTGCAACCCCGTGCAGCCACGTGCTGTCTCTCTGTGTTGGGTGTTGAAGAGCCTTGGTCTAATTCTTGGAGTACAGTAAGCTCATTAGTTATTTTGAGAAGTAAATAAATTCTAAGAAAAATTGAAGAAAATGAGCACCTGAGCATTGATCTGGACTTTGCTCCTCTGTGATGAGAAAATACACGTAGCTTAGTTTTGGAAAAGGAGAATCCCCCTGCACTGCCAAGTGCTGTATCCGTATATGCTGTGAAATGCAGATGGCTGAAAAATTTTGTCAGAAATAGCAATATTTTTCAACAGCAACAGAATTCGTGTGGAAACAGCTAATGACAGCCATGGCTGTAAAGGTCATGTTTTTGGGCAGTCCTGTGTTACTACTGAGTACCTGTCTGGGGAGGCAAAATTGAAGGCACATTTCTTAAGTTGATTAATAATGACATATGCATAATCTTTAATAAGCTATTAATTAGAAAGGTGCCTGCATTTTCAGCCTCAACAGATACTGCAAAACTGTGCTCTGGAATATCTGCTTATGCATGAGTAGCATAGACAGGCTGAACTGGAGACAGACAGGAATCACGGGCACACAAATCCCCCCGCGTTGGAATATATGCAAATAATGCATTAGCATTCCATGAGGAATTTGTGGTGAAATTAGAATCCAGGTCACTAAACTGCATGTTTTTGTCCCAGGCTGATCTGCTTGTGAAGAGAGGTGGCTCGTGCTATGGCCACCCCCATGCCGCTCTGTGGAAGGCTGTCGTTAGTGATTACAACTTTCATGTCTTTAATTACTGAGATACTTTAATTCAATCTGATATGAAATGAACTTAAGGCTCTGTGGATTCTACTTGTGCTTTTTTTAAAAGCCACTTTCATAACGGAGCCTGAAATTTAATTCAATACGAACTTTCTAGTTGAAAGCTGACTACTGTCAGTGATTTTGGGCCCAGTTTTGACCAAGGTGGTTTGTGACTTTCTGGGAAACCCTGTGAAAATTTGAGAGGTTGGAGGAGTTTCCTCATACTCATTATTTCATGTCAGAAGGGAAATAATATTAATTTTTTTCAGGTTACTGTTATTTTTTTTAGGCCAAGTAGATAATTGCTTCTGTCTACAAGGGCCCTCAAAAACAGACAATCTGTATCTTCATGCCAAACTGAAAAAAATGGCGAAAAAAAAAACAACTTATGGAGAGGAAAGTGGTTTATGAAAATATAAGTGGATTGATGGTGAGTCCAAAAATACTACTTTTTCTCCTTCTCTGTCTCCTGCAGTCCAAAGCCTTCACTGAGCCTGGCTGTATCTTGACTCAGATCAATTTAAGCAGTACTTATGTTTATTATTTATAAACACATATGCCGTATAACAGCATTATATTGACAGCTATATAATTTAAATAGGACTCACTGGTTAGTGGGCTTTATTGTAGAAACACAGATACATGCCATTCAAGTTAGCTATAGGACTCTACAGAAACAGGCACTGCATGTGAAAAGAAGAGATGGTCACTCCTCCTGAAGAACTTGCCTTCAAAGATAAGAGAGGTAGAATTGAGCTGCCTAGACATGGGTGTTCAGTGCCATCTTGGATAGCCTTGGGTATCTGGAATATGCCTTTGGTTGTCACATATGACATGGTGCCCACAGGAGACCTTGTCCTGGGGCATCAGCTGAAGGCTGACCATGAAACCCTGAAGCATATAAAATGACCCTACAGACACATGTAAGCACCAGATTTAGGCCAGGGATGCTTTATGTATACACTCAGAGGTGTTTGCAAGACAACAGACATCATGTAAATATAGAAATAGCTTAACTATTGTAAAGGTTCTAGTAGGTGTTACTACAGGGTAAAGTGTTGAAGAACAATGTGTCCTTCAAATACAGCTTTGTAGGGAGCTGTCTGGCAAGGGAGATGATCCTAATTTATGTGCAGAGTGATAATGCATATAAGCAAAAAGATTCTCCTAAATGCAGTTGAATGGCATTATCATGTAGGCCAACTAATGCAAAATAACAATCTGATTATCTCCCTTTTGTCTTGCGGCATTCAGTATTGATCTAACACAAAAGCAGGAGCCAGATAAAGAACAGCACTGAGTTAAGTAACCAGTAAAACTCATCCTCTCAGTTAAGGATTTCAAGAAAGAAAAAAGTGCTTATCTGAAGTCAAATCTGCAACTGCCTGTAAATTGCTTAAAAAATGCCCTTGGTGCAACCCTTAGAAGCATGTACTTAATTTTACTGCATGGATGGTTAGCTTTGAAATGCAAAGAATATATGATAGCATAAAAGTAATTTTAGAACAACATCATTAAAGGTACTCAGGTATTCTGTATTTTGCTGTGGTCAGCAATGATATTCTATGCTGCACCCCTGTTACACCTGCCAGGTGAAATGGAGAAACAGTGATGGATGGGCTTGCTGGAAAATGTCGAGAAATGGATGTATAAATTACCAAGGGTATTTTCAGTGCTTTCCTTTGAAGGTTTTGCTTCAGGAGGGAAATCTGGGCTTCCTAAGGTACCTGAGAAGAGTGAGAAATCAAAATTATGCATGGAGTGAGGGACTACCTACAGCTACTTAATGGAGCTTTATTAGGGTTTTCCTTGAACTTTTGCCATCCCTTTGGAGCTTGTGGGAAGAAGCATTCAATTGCCTTCCAGAGACGTGAATCTTTTGAGGACCAGCCAGACCAGTGCTTTTTCTCAGCAAATGAGTTTTGCAGAGGAAAAACCTACACGTTCACTTTGCAGGGGCTGAAATCCTGTTCCGTGAATGATGCACCGTGCTGGGTGTTTCATGACAAGGACTGTTCCCTGTGGCATGGGGCAGCAGTGCTATGTCCCTGCTGAGCCCCATTTTGCTTCTCAAGATGGTCTGTCTCTTTGGGTTCTCAATTTGTCCCAGTTAAGCCATTTTCTTACTTTTTGCGTGCTCCCCGAGTGGCCAAAGTTGAAGCCCAAAGACAATACAGACACGTAACACATATGGAGAATCCTTTAATTATTGTGTATCACCAGAGACTACTGTTTCATGATAACTAACTAGGATTATCAATATACAAGATTTTTGTACTTTGCACTTACACGTCAGTACCATATAGGGATTAGTACAACACTTTCTGAAACTAGAACCTAAGAAAACTGGCTGGTGCTGCACCTTTTTGTTCCTGTCAGCAGCAACAGCAGAAAAAGCCGGAGAGCATGAAAAATGTGGTCTATGAGGCTTTTGAGGAGAGATGAAGTGGGAGAAGAGGTGCCAAACCTCAGGTGTAGATAAGGCATTTCTACAATGGTCAGCTGACAGTCTGGCACTACAACCTATTCAAATCATTCCTGCCTGGAAGTTAGCTACTGTTTCAGCTGCTGCTGGTGAAAGCAAAAAGAACAAGTTATCTAGCCATTTGCAAATTTGTAACACTTTTATCTGCAGAAATTGACATTTTGATTGCTTTCATCCTGCCGTGGAGGAACAATATGATAGAATATAGTTTTCTATTTTTAATATTTTACTTTGGTCTGATATTATACCAGAATCTGCTGGGAAAGGAAATATGACTTTCTATACACTAACATATAGTCAAATAGGCTTCTTGGATATGTAAATTGTGAATCGCAGTGGAACTGGAAGTTCATTAGCTCAGTTAAAAGTTGTTTTCAAGAATACTAACCACTAATCTTATCACTGGGTTGCACTTGCTACAAATATGAGTGAAATTTAGGAAGGCTGAATAGGAGGAATGTGCCTTGTGTTGATGAGAGCAGCGCTGTGCTGAAAAAGAGAAGATGCACTTTATAAACAACTGCTGCTTACAAGGCAGAAGGGAAGAAAACCTCAGTGCAGTCAACTAAAATCATCTGAAACCTTTTGTGGAAAGATGTCAGGTTTCCCCAGCGGGTTGGCCAGTCTCTCTGTGTTACAAGGCCTTTTCCATACAGCCACTTCTCTTCCTTGCTGGGACAGATCGGCACTAATGGTGCTGGGAGGCTGATTTGCTGCCTCTCTGATCTGTTGCACCTATTTTTATATTCTGAGAAGGGATGAGTATAACTACACAACTTAAATTTTCTGCAATTTTCATTATTTTATCTGTTTTCACATTTTCAAAACCAAATATTCACATGATTCTGTTTTTTCCTTATGTAATGTCATAAATTTTATGTTTGGAGGCTCATCCAGTCCCATCTCCTGTAGACAGCAGGCTTTGAAATGTGTTTAATTTCTTTTGTGGATGTGTGTGGTGAAAACTAGAGGCAAAGGAGTGTTAGCAGAGTGGGCTGTTAACCGAGAGATACAAATAGTATCTGTACTTTATCCTATCAAAAATGAAACTGTTGAACATCCCTGGACCAAGACGTTTAGTTTTATCTCAGTTGTACAGTAATCTATGCCCTCCAAGACAAACCAGTGTGCCATGAAAGCTTTATTTTTGATGCCACCAGCTGGAGTTCTCTCCTAAGGGCTGGGTTCCTTGTGCTATAAAGAAAAAGAGAAGCAGAAAGAAAAAGAGGTTTAAAGCACTTTTTAAAAGACTGGTATCCTGTGAAACTTTTAAGGGATTATAAATCATATCAGTAGCTACCGAAATCTTTAGTCATGAGTGTTTTTACAGAAAATGTCAGAAGAACATCACAGAATGTGCTAACTGTGGCTTTCTCTTACCGCATGATCCTGAGTGTACGTGCAAGTGTTAAAAAATGAGTATTTTAAAAGAAAAATTGGCAGCAGAACATCTAGCATTTTCAGGAGAAAATGTATATTTCTTTGATGTGGATCATGTGTTAGCAAGGAGGGATAATCAGAAAGTGTCATATACACTCAGTATCATGTCATATATAAATCTTTTATAAATAATTTTCATCAGATATGGCTAATTTAACACACTTTATTGACATTACCTGTTGCTGCTATCGAATATGCTTGCAGCAGTAATTTCAGGTCCTTAACATTGATTCTGCTACCTTCTGTTTTGGCATTATTAAATCTTCCTTCGTTGTTTAAAAAATTCCCCCCAATTTTTTATTCCCATATTCATGCTATTCCTAGTTTTGCACAGCTTGTTAAAAGCTGATGTATAATTTTGTGTTAAAGCATAAAGCATGTGTGGTTTTGCTAAAAATTGTGCCCGTAATCATGTCCGGTACTTCGAATGTAGATCCCTTATCTAGCAGGAGTGTGACCACACTAGGGATGTAAAAGGCTCCTACCTTTGCGTTAAAGACAGCGTTCAAAAATCAGTTGGGCAAAACACTTAGCAGAGAGCACAACCCGTTGTACAGGTGAGCACTCCATAAAAGCACTCTCAATATGTAAGCTGATACACTGAAGAAACGCTCAAGATAAAATTTGAATTATTTATTTCCACGTGTTATCCTTTAAAAGCACTTTAAGATCACTCCGAAACAGTCCTGTCAGCACATGGGAATCTCAGAAACAGGAGATGAAAGACATACTACCTGGGAGAGGTTTTGGAGAATGGAAGTGCGGATAACTGTCGCTTAAATGGGCCAGCAATGTCTTTCTCTAGTTCTTTAGACACTGGGATAGGACTGAGACATTTATTTTAATTTTGCAAATGGCTTTGCCTTTAAAATCCCCAGGCTTTAGTGATCACCACATGACACTGCCCAGCTTTGATCCCCACAGAGAATTTGTCTGTCCTCAAAATGGGGCTCAGCTGTGCAGTTAAGCCCCAAACCTTTCTTCCTGGTGGGATGAGCCAAGTGAGAGTGGGAGTTCGTGCCCCTAATGGATGTCAAAATGCACGGATCATCCCCCATTTTCTTCCAAAAGAGACATGACAGGCAGCATCACAGACCATGAAATGGCAGGTTTTCAATCCCAAGCATAGAGCTGTGGCACAGGCAGCCCCTCGTTCCCTCCTGCCATTTCCAGTTTGGCTTCCTTTTGAGTGACTTAAAACAATTCTCTGAAAAATATGAAAACAAACCTGCAGTTTTACTCCCCTGTAGGTGCCTGCCGGGGCCATGCAATGTCCCCGCTGGATGTGGCAGTCAGGCTCGAAAGGCAATGAACCACCCTGTCAAAGGCGACCCCCAAGGGTCATTCCTGCAGTTTGGTGTGTTGGTGGTCAAGATTTGTGGCAGCGTTTATTGACATAAGTGTGGAGTCCCTTACCTTGCTTCGGTGCTTCCAACGTGAGAGGGTGCGTTCAGATCTCTGTCACTGAGCTGTCTTCATGGTTTCTTCGTTCCTTTTCATCTGCTTTCTACTAACATTTATTTTCCTCCTTAAAAAGATAAAAGGAATAGATCAGACTATTTATTCCTACTAGATTTCCAGTTTTCTTCTGTCTGTCATTTTAAATAAAAAGGAAATGAAGAAGATGAAATTCTGGGAGAGTAAGTTGAGTGTAAATGTTTATTGCTAACAAGTGTGAAATTCTACAATTCTAGCTTACAATGATGCATTAACCCTAAGATTATGTTTCTATAAATTGGCTTTCTCATAATGCAGGGAGAGTGCTGTCAAAACAATTATTTGTATGGAGTTTCAAATATCATAGATGTGATTTACAGCCTATTGAAAATCAGTGGGATATCTTTAAAGTTGTGCTTTTTAAAATTCCACCAAGGATGTGATCTTCCAATGCTCCCAAAGTACTAATTCGGCTACTTTGAACTGTAACGTGGTCTTGAGGTGAATATCTTGTTTGCTCTATGGGAGAAGAAACACATCGATCTGTTTTTGACAATCCCTACAGCAGATCTGAAGGCCCGGCTGAGATGGCTGCTTATGCTTCTGCCTGTCTGGTGTTCTTTTGTGGCTCTTTTGCCTTTTCTGACAGAGCATAGTTTTATATTAGGTGATAACGGCCAAGGTCGCAGGAGAAAATACCGTAAAACTTGGATGGTTTTGCATGGCAAATGAGGGCATCTTTTTTCTTAAGTGGAAAAGCCATTCCAGGAATATAACGGAACAGCGGATAACCTAGTTTGACCTGCTTTTAACTGCCTGAATTTCCCATTAAATCTATGGTATTTGGTGCTATTGAACATCAGAGAAAATACTTGTAACAAGACTTTGTCATTGGAAAACACTGATTTGTCAAAATGGAAAAGGTTTCTTTTCACTGTATTGCCTTGCTCCTATCAGAAAAAAGCTTTGAAATTGTGGGAATATTTTATTTAAACAATTTTGTGAAAAAAATCAAAATTAGTATCCTCTCATAATTCAGTTTGGTGATTAATCTATTCCTAAAAATAAACAAGTCAAATGAAACTTTAACAAAATATTGAAAAGAAATATTTACCTATTTTGCAACTTCTCTTGTATTTTAAAGACTTTTCCCACTTATTCAGGACAAGAAAAAAAAAGTCTCCCTTAGCTATTCCAAACCTCTTAAAATGAGAGTGATTCAGTACATAGACAATATTTGAACACATTTGAGTTTGATATCTTACAATATGCAGAAACATAAAGCCTTACCATGAAACAAGAATAGAATAGGGATTTCCTAGAAATGCTGTTGAGCTAAAAAAAGCAATTCTCCTCCTCCCACCAAAAAATCCCCATTCAAGTCTCTTACATTACTGAATCAACAGCACACTGTGATTTTTTAGAGATGACCTTACAAGGATTTCATTTCCCCAGGCTTTCCAGTCACCTCTGCTCATAGGTTAAATGAGCTTTTCTCTGCTGTAATGGAAATATCTGGATGACAAACCTGTGATATTTATTGCACTTTACTGAACACAATCTGTATTTCCCTTCTGAAAAGAAGCAGCTGAAAGTATTGTGTGTTTAATTAGTGTGTTAGGGATGGTTTACAGACTATAAAAGATAAATTGTGGAGAAGTCTCTGTCCCGTTTTAGGTAAAAGTATTTTCATTTGAAAGGAAAGCTATACAAGTAGGTAATAAACTAAAATAAAATGCCATTTGCTGCAGTTAGGTGTTTGTTTTCCAGATGTACCACATATCATTGTCCTTACCTGCACTTATGGAACTTAATCATTTAAAACCTGGATAAAGAAAACCTTCTGATATTTTGGGAATTACTCATTGGTTGTACTCTTAGAATTCAGTCTTTGTGCATCAGTGTCAACTTCCCTACATGTGTGTGATTAAAATTTAACTCCTCCTGAAATAGAAATAGCATTCAGCAAGCAGTAGAAAAAAAGCTAAAGAAATGGTACCACATCTACTCTTCTTGGTGAAGATGGGGGGCCCCTGAGCTCACTGAAGAGTTCACTGTTTTAACCAGATGAAAATTAGACTCACTGAATTTTATGTTTTGCTTGAATCCCACCTGTCACATTCACCAGTTTTTAAAGATGGAAAATCTATGCTTTATATGGTTTTCCTCAGAAACAAAGCTTTCTATTTCGTGTAGCTTGGGAGATGGTCATTCTGTCAGCAAGTTTAAATCCAGCAGACAGAAAATACCCCAGAGAAGGAAAAACATTGGAGCGAGCTCAGGCTTCATTAAACAACACCAAGTCCCTGAGGAAGAAATTTTTCTGGCTCTGATGGCATGGAAGAGAGCATAAAACTGGCCTCCACTGGATCCAGCAATATGACCATGGTCAAAGAAACTTTGAAAACCTCTTTCAGCAGTTTTGCTGCTGAGAGAGCTACTTAATTACCTATAAAATGGTCCGATTAAAGCATATTATGAACACCTATAAATATGGTCAGTTCATCTGGGTGCCAAACAGGGACCTGAGTTTTTCTGATAGTCCCTAAAATTACTCCCTGAGAGGTTGCTGTTTCTTTCATGACATCCCATGATGTGGTTGCTGTTGTCATCTGGTGGTGTTACTGTGAAGATACAGGATTAACTTCTGTTCAAGACATTTGTAGTCTACACTACAATGTGTCCTTTTCTCTCTAGAAAGTTAATCTGAAATTAATTTGAGTCATTTGCATGAATTCAATATATGATTGATGAAAAAAGCACCGGACATTACTATATGTCCTACCAGAGACACATGATAGTCTTTTTTTATGTGTGTGTGTTGTCTGGGCAGGTAGATGCCTGGTTTTTTTTTTTATCTGGCTAGCGTCAACTTTATGGCGGTGTATTTGGAAGCTGAAATTAAGTTATATTGAAAAAACTCACCAACTTACCCTCAAAACTTGCTGGCAAAATAAGGTTGAGCGTGTCATTAAATAGATCTCCATAAACCCAATTTGTAATGGTAATGAAGGTAATTTTGTCAAAGCAAAGGAGAACAAAATAACAGTGGCCACCATTATTTACAGAACAACCAGTCCTGTTTTCCAGTATTTTAAAACACTTTCAGTAATATTAAATACTATCTAATTTGGTACCAAATCTTCCATTGCATTTTGCAGTGCACATCAGGAAATACAGGTTGAATTTACTTAAAAAAGTGCAGTTATCAGTACAGAATGAAATGGTAGGTCATCCAGTGAAAAAGATGAGGGTAGATATATTCTTGGATCTCTGTCTGAATTTTGTTTGAGGAGTAGGGTTAATGAGTCAAATAAAAATCAGGGAATTATCTCCAGGCCAAAAGGATTCCAGTCACCAAGATAAAATTCTCATGAACTCCCCTGTTCTAGCAAAATTACTTTAGAATAGGCCTTTCTAGGCTTTGATTTGATTTAAAGCCAACATAATGCAAAAAGGCAGAGCTGTGGATTCACTTTCTCCCTCTTCTAATATATATATATAACATTTCATCCTCCTTGCAGAGATTGCAAATGCTAATTTTGGCCAGTTTTCCATGGTGGCTCTTTTAAGCTATTCACAGCCATGGGGTCTTACGGCTAATGTCTGATACCGAAAGCCTGGCATGCCAGCATGTTTTCTTGCCAGTCTCAGGTTATAAATTATCTGATTTATTAATACTTAGAACATCCACTCAAGTTGATAAATGACCTCTTCCATCTTGCAAAAGCTGTGGAGATTTCGATTAACAAAAATAATAAAAAAAAGACATGGGTATTAATTTTTTCATTAAAAATTCCAACGTTTTCTACAAAAAGGAAAGTTTGTTTGCTGTATGTCAGGCATGTAGCCAGGCCTCCTTATTGGCAGCTGTGGAGCTGTGGGAAACACATGGCTTCTCTCTGGCCCTACAGGAGCTTCTCTCTGGCCGGCTTCAGGGGGGGCAGGAGAAATGAAATTAATATGCTCAGTATTTTTTGAGAAGAGCAACAGGCTCTGCTTGAATCTCAGCAGGCCAGAGATTGCTTAAGTGGGCTTCTCTGCAGGCAATTTTTGCCCTTTTATGAAAGTCTGTAAATCTTTAATGGCAGATGTGCTCCTTTCCTTTTGCAGCCCGATTACTTTTCATGTATTTGGGTGTGCCTCTTGATTCTGTGAAATGATTTACATGCGTTAGTTTAGGAAGTAACACTTGCAAAGATAAGCTTTTGCTCTGTTGGCTGAAGCATTTCTTTCTTCCCAGACAGGACAGCATTTGCTGTTTTATAGATGTGTCTGTAGTTCACTCCCCCGGAAAAAAAAGAAGGGAAGGCGATTTAATAGTCTTACCACTTGCTCACCCACCTTTGAACACACATCAAAAGAGCAGTTCAAGGGGGAAAGAATAACTATTTTATTTTTGAAGAATAAGTTTGTAAGGACAACTTAGTAGCCTGATAACTGTGGCAACAAGGGAATATGTTTGCTATTTGCTTTCATGTAAATTGAAAAAAAAAGGAAGTAATTTCTTCTAGTAAAATTGTGGGGTTTTCTCTGTTGACAAAATTATGGAAATTGTGCAGATTTAGAGCTAGAGCTGCTAAAAAAGTTATAGTGCACCATACCACATCTTAACTAATACTTTCATGCAATGTTTTTTTAAGAAATAATAGTTCTGGAATTTTATTGAAAAACTTAGCATAAATATAAATTTAAAATCTTCTTTGTACTTTTATTTTCACTGAATTACTCTTTAAGGTCCTAATTTCTACATGGAAATTTAGAAGGATGCCCCGATTAACTTGCACTAGAATGCTCTAAAAGTTGAAATAATAACATTGCCCTTTTATGTTATACTGTGAATAACTACGACAGTTTAAGGTCAAAACAATTAGCCTAAGGCTGCCAAAACAAGCTTGCTAAATTTGGTCAGTTTATTCAAGTTAATTTTCAGCGCAGAGCACAAGCTTTGATTTAAGCAGTTAAAAAGAATCCGATGGCCACAAATTATTTTTCAAATCCATGCATGACCAAATGATAAAAATAATAGCAGTGGCTGAAAATTCAGTGGTTTGGCTGTAAGTTTTGTCTCATTTTAAGTTTTCAGTTAAACCTTTCATCCATGATTATTAGCAGAAAAAGCATGACTTAATGTTACTTCAGGACCTGACTATGTTTTGATAAATACATTTATTTGTCCAATGACAGAGACTAAGACATGACTGAAAATACTTTTGATTTGCAAAGAGTACCTATGCACTCCCTTCACACCAACAAATGTTTATCTTCCATCCTGTCTGGGTATCAATAAAAATAATAGTCAACTTCTGACTACATGTCACTTGCAGTATTCAGGTGTTAGTTAGCACCATGCTTTAGTTGTCAGTGTCTTCTCCTGTACCTAATCTGGGCGTGCCCAGCAGTAATCTGCCCATTGCCTTGTTTCACGTTATCAGTTTAATTAGCTAATGAGGAACACCTTGTAAACCAGGAACTATGAGCTTCTTCCAATTGTATACTGCCCTTTGCTTTTTCTCTCTGGACCTGTTCACAGAGGGTAGATCTTTTCCCAGTAGGCAGATTTACCAATGCAATCTTTACATTTGTACTGGGTCTGGTGGAGAAAGGGTTAATTTCTTCCCAGGACCTAGCAGGGACACAGGTATTCCATCCCATGTG
>JAOQGH010000077.1:8819741-8952796 GCA_025769975.1 Gallinago jamesoni
CGGCCAGGGGATAATTTTAACTCATCCTTAGGTGAACAAACCTTCAAACCATATTTAGCACTATTCTTTAATTCAGTATCCAAAGCTCCTGGCAGGACCCCCTGTGCACTCTGTCAGCTGCCCCATGTGCATTTCAAACATCCTCCATAAGTAGCTTTTCCTTTTGTCACCATTCTCCTGGCTCAAGGCAGAGCAGGAACAAGAACCAGACACAGAATCTGGGTGCATCCATTCTCTGGTCTGTACTTGCATTTTGGAGGTTATCGTCTGACATCTCTGGACCAGTTCACCAAAATGCATGTGTTCAACCCCAAAACCAATGGCTGCAACCAAACAATGCCTGGTTCTGGCCTTCTGCTGTCATCACCATGGTCTGTGGCCTCTGCTTTAGACAAAGGTTGGTCTTGGGCCTTAAAATCTTCACCCACATGTGTGCCTCCAGATCCACTAAAAAGCAACTGGCAAAGACCTGCCTGACTTCTGGCCATGGCTGGGATATCCTGAAATGATGTATTTAGCTCTACCTGAATCACAGGTGGGCTGTCTGAGCCTGGGGTGAGGAATCTGGGCAGAAAAGGGACAGAGTTGGGAAATGGCACTGGCACTTGCTTTTTGCAAGTTACCCGCAGGAAACTGCTGGATTTGTGTTTCTGCAGTATTATTTATAAAACATGAACTGTTGTGTTATCAGAGTGTGTTCAACTGCAGTGGCCTCACCTTCAGGTGGTTAAGGGGCTAAAAAGTAGTTCCAGGTGTTACATCGCTATCATTTATTAGTAATTTGTCTTCAGACTGAACTCCAGCATCTGGTGGCTTGCAAGCATACAGCTACACCTGTCCCCTTCGCTGCAGATACTGGTCTCTGTGCACCCGGGGGGGCTTGTCTAGTATTGGCTTTCTGATCTACCACGAAGATAATGCAGTTAAAAATTGCCTGCATATGTTAAATAGTGTAGCTCCCTTTTGTGGGGAAAAAACAAACAACCAAATACCTGTTTTCTCAAAATGAGATATTTCTGAGTGTGATCTGTGTTATTCATTCCTATTCAAACATTAAATTCTTTTCCTTCCTCTGTATCATACTGTGGAAAGGATTTGCATTGAAAGATTAATATTCAAAGGGTTGTGACTTGCTAAAAGAAGCATCAAGACACTTTATCAAGCAATAATTTGTTTCCAAGTGGCTAAAACTTGATTGAAGTTAAAATAATTTATAGCAGCAAGCAACGCTTCTGCAATTGAATTCAGATGTATTTATTGCCTACAGCATTAAAATAACAATTAAAACCTGCACAGTTTCTTTTAATGAAATAATTACTCATCTTCCACTTTCCAATTAATAGAATATTGTTGTATTTTTTTACTAAGAAAACTTCTTTCTAAACTACTGGAAGTAGTTATCACTGTGTTTGATTTTTAGACACCTATGGGAAATAAAAAAAAGGCATCTTAAAAGAATTTTCTGGGTAGTCCATATTGAACTGAAATCACACTTCAACTTGAAATAGCTAAAATCTACTCTGGCAGTGGATTGCTTTCATTGTTTTATATGGATAGAGTTTAGGAATTTTGAAGTGATTGAATAACTTTTTCATGTCTTCTGCTGCTGGAATGGAACTGAATATATCTTTTAGACAATTTCTTCAGACAGGCTCTTTCTGAAATAAAGGAATGAAGGAAATCCAAGCTGTAAAAACAGACTGTGCCTCCTGGTGGCAGTTCAGTGCAAGTCAGCCTTCCTCCCTAAGGCACATGACTGTAGCTCCTGTGAGGAATAGATTAAGGAGAGTTCATTTTGCTACAAGAAACTCAGATTTTTCTCAACTGTGAAAGCAATCACCACCACTTCCAATAGATAAAGAAAATCAACATCTCTTCCACTTTGCATGTGGCTTTCATATTTAATGATATTTTCATGAGTATAAGGCTGACAACTTCATTCTTTTGTCTTTTAGAGTTCAAGTCTGTTTTTATTATAAAATGTGGCATATGCATGGGAAATAATAACATATTGGATGCTTCTTGTCTCTGTTGCTGGAAATCAATACCTATGATGCTGAAAAGAGATGGTAACAAATATTTAGCTGAAGTTTTCCCTCTGACACAGCTCAGATGAACCCCATACCCCTCCCAGAGGAGGGAGGGTCTGTGTGGTCATCTGGTAAGACCAGGGCATGGTTGGGCAGAAGACTGATTTGTCAAAAAAGCCCAGATTTCTGCTGAGGTGGGAGAAAAGGGGAGAGATGTCTCTTGGCAGAGTGTCAGAGTTCTTCTCTACTGTGAAAGGCTGGTGCCACTGGCTATGTCGTGGGACTGGTGAGCCCCATGGTGTGGGAAACGCCTGCTTCCCTCAGGAGATATGATGTGCTCCTCCCAAAGGCAGTCTTTTGGAATAAAATGAGGCTCCTACTTTGAAGTGCTGGTGGACCCCGTCTTTTCCCACTGGCTGACTATACATTAAGCCCTTTGCAGACTCAATCCAGATTTTCAAATATCCTCCCAGAAGCTCATGGAGACTTACAGATGCTCAGGCAGATATAAGAAGGCTGGAGCCGAGGGGGTTTCCTGTGTACATCATTTTCATAATATTATACAGGAGGAAATCTGCCTTCAGCATGCACTGTGGCTGCTTTATTCTCCAAGCACATTTCATAACTTGTTCCTGTGTCATGTTCACACAATACTGCACAAAGTACCAGCAGATGGTGCATCTTTGTATAGGTTGTTTTCTATCATCAAATAATCTATGCTTAAAATGGAGTCCAAGAGGTATTACTGAGATAAGTGCAGCCTCTCCACTTCTGCTTCCTCTTAAGATGAAGTCTGGTTTGAGTTACATTTTAGTGTCTTTTGATTTGCCTGAAGCATTTCTAAAGCAAGTAGAAAGACTAAGTTATTGCAGCTGTTGTTTAGCATTTACCATAAACGACATTATACTGTAATATCCAAGTCAATGGAAGTGTTTCTTACTATGTAATGAAGCTTGGTATAGTGCAAGGTCTCTTGCTGCTCCTGAGGCCTTCAATGCAAAGAGCTGTTTCGCTGTACTGATCTTACGGGGTTCTGTCCTTTTAATTCTTTTATACTTCAGTAATCTGTAGTTTATGAAGAGATGAGGTTTATACTGTTTTGTAGAAATAAGATTGTGCTGGGCAATGGCTGGGAGGCTTGCAGAAAATGTGGAAAATTATGCACCAAGAGCTTGCTTTGGAAAGTATTTCAAATTTAGAATTTTCCCTTTGTAGTAGAGGTGTGTTAAATAGCTTTGAAGTTGTATGTCATCTATAAACCTAAAACACTTCCTGTTTTCTATTCCCTGTTTTCCAAAATAGGGAATGTTTCTAACTGCATAAAATGTATCTAAGCAAAAAGGACTACCAAAATATATTTACTCTGTTAAATATTAAGATTTTTTTCCACTAATTCAGTAGATCTTTCATTTTACTCATTGGAAACTTAACATGAAAAGACAAGCAAGATGTTTGGGATTTTTTCTTGAATTGTGTGGCAGACTGTCTGTACATATCTTTTCAGATGTACTGCAAGTAAAGCAACAGGAAAACTTTGTTTTTATGGAAACAAGTTGCACACATTGGTGTGTTGCCATGCTGCTATGGCAGATAAACACTAAAATTTGACTTTCTCAAATATCCAGTACTATTTGTAGATACGACCATTTCCGGTGGAAGAACATACATGTAGGGGAGACAGTTTTTGGTTTTGTTTTTAATCCCTTCATTAACTGAGGTTTTCAGCTGGAACAGCAGTTAGGTATGAGGCATAGCTGATGTTGTAGAAGTCTGACTTCTCTAGGCATGACCTCTGCTGTTGGGCGTGGCTAAGACAGCGATCATACCTATAATGGCACTTTTTTCCTGAGAAAGTTTTCAATTATGCTTAAATAGTACCTATTTGGAAAAGTAAAGCCTTCCATATCTAAAGTATATCACACTCTGGGGATGGGAAGTACTTGCTCCTCTTCAATGGATCAAAGTTTGTTATATTGTGTATTTGTGGAATTAATGTGGCTTCTCAGCTGTGTCTCTTACCTACTTGCCTTGAAAAAGGAAAGAGCTATTTTTTTTTTTTCTTGGAGGTGCATAACTGAGTTTCTCAGTGTTGCAGCTGATACAGACAGTGAGATGGTTGTCTTGTGGAGAAGTGGTTCGATGCATTCTGGCAAGAGGTGCTGGACTGGGTTTGGTAATTAACTGCTGTTAAGGAGTATTTTTGCCTAGCTCTAGAACTTAGTGCTGGAACTCCTGTTGGATCAGTAAATAGAGGCACAAAGATGCATTTTTTTTTTTTTTGTTAGTGGTCCTCATCTTTCTCTTAGTTTGTCTCATGTATTTGTCAGATTCCAGAGGGAAGGATTTTTTTTTTTCTCAACTTGATTTATATCAGTTAAATTATGAGTGTCAGTGGAGGCAAAAAAGCATCCAGAAGTTACTATTTTAAGTTAAAAAATATATACACATTTCTTATTCTGTGACAGCAGCTTTGTCATAAGTTGACTGAACTACCCAGAGGGGGAAGTTGCAGGTTGGTTGCTAATGCATCATCCTGGAAAGGCTGTTGGAATGTCCTGGCCTGTGGGAGATCCTGTCTGGTCATATAGCAGAAAAAAAAAAAATTGGAAAGGGAAAAACCAAAAACATAGCACGTAACTATTTTGGAGAGTCTTTGTGTTCCCTAAAATTGAGAAGGCAACAGGTTTATATCAGAGTAAATCAAAAATCCCCAGCTGTTTGCATTTCTTCAGCAGATTTTTCCTGCTACATAACAAAATGCTTTTAAGCTATATTCATATGTCGTGTGAAAATTACTGGCACTTACCGTGCACTTTAGTCTTTTTTGAGGATTAGAGAGAGAAGATTAACTCTTCCATGGCTCAGCAGCGTAACTTGAAGGTCATGGAAATCTTGGATCAGATTGTGAGAGATTAGCGCTCCTGGAAGGTGAGGTAGTGAAGGGCATATTCCTAAACATTCATGCTTTCCTTTTGTGTGTGTGGCTAGATTGGGAGGCAACCTGAATGCTTGTAGCTCCATCCAATTGTGAGAACATCAGATAATTAGAGCAGGAAAACGTCCACATGTGCCAGCAGTGGGCTCTGTCATTGCACAAATACGAATGTCGGTATTGCCTTTGATATTTGATGCAATGACTGCTGCTATCGTGAGGTGTCTTTTCTTTCCACTTATATTTTCTGGATTTTGGTGAGAGAGCCAGAATCTTCTCTAGCTATAATTGTATCTTTATTTGTTGTGTGATCAGAAGTAATCCCACTCTTCCATGTGTATCTAATACTCTGTCAGTAATCTTACATGGCATATTTGGTCTTTCCTTTAACATCTAGAGTTAGATTTGTATTTCAGTGGCAATAAATCAGGCTCTGTATCAATAACCTAAGCTTATGAACCATACATCAAAGTTTCCTTTCTGTTTTGCAAAGCCTTTTTGCTTTTTTTAATGTCTCTTCTCACTATACATTTTCTGTTCCTCTTGGTTATATCTTGCCAGCTCTCAATCATCTGTCCTCATACACACTTTTCATCACTTCTTATCACATCCATTGTCATCTTGTCTTCACTTGAAGTATTTTATCTGCTACTTTCATCTGCCGCTTAAATTCTTCAGAGGCTTGAATGACTGCACAGCCCTCCCTTCGTTTCTAGGATATCTCTTTGGCCAACCTTTCAGATGTGTTCTGTCTGTCTTAGATGGCCCTCCCCCCCCTTAGGGGAGGGCTACCCCTTCTCCACAGTACATGCTGGTTTGTGGTGGGTTTTTTTTTTCTACCTCTAAAGGGAGTTACTCCTCTCCTTCACGTAGTTTTCTCAGATCACTTCCAGGCAAAATCTTATGTATAGAAATTATAGGTTTGACTGCAGCTAAAATCTCTTGGTGTTATCAGCACACTGTGTTCATGGGGAGATGCTGTAGAGGAAAATGACAGATTTCTAGTGACCGGAATCATAAAGTATCATTCCTGATGGCAAATATTTGTGTGAGTTGCCTTTAGGCAGTGGGATTTTGTAGTCTTCCTGGAAATAAACCACAATTTGTGGAGAATTTGAGGTTTATTGCTATGAGAAATACTGACAATGGAAACAAAGTATCTGATTGCTTTTTTCTTGATTTTAAGATTAAATGCTGAGGACACTTAGTCAAAATTTTGAAATACTGAGGTTATTGTACCACATTGCGAAGCTGATTTATCCTGAACCTGAAGGGTTGGAAGGGACCTTTGAGATCGAGTCCCCTTCTGATTTCATGCTGTTACGGCCCTGTGTAATTCTTTTAGGAGATATGATGGTGGTGTTGCTGTGTTTTGTTCTTTTGGAAATCTGTTCATGGAGATCCTCACTTGTGCCTTTCTTTTCTTCCACTTCAGTCTATGTTCCCTCATTTCATGCTTCTAATCTCTATTTCTCTTTTCCACCCTTATTATCTTAGTCTCTTCCTCGTGCTCCTACTACTTTCCTGTCACTGCTGGCAAGTGGTGTCCCACAGGGTGATGTCCTTGTGTGTGTCTCCTGTGTGACTCAGACTTGTGTTTTTCCCTACCTGCCCTATGGCACTATCAGCAAGATGCAGGTGGCTTTCTAGAAACCTATTTCAGACATCCTAATAATCTCTGAAAAACTTCACATCAACAAGAAAACAGAAGGCAAAAGAGGGGCATGGTCATTTAAATGCAAATGCTGAACAAGTAGAAAGTTGGAGAAATGAGCCTTGAAGTGTTGCAATTAGTCTGAATTCCTCTTTACCTTGATGAACAAAAATTTATTGAGAAGCAACTGTTTGAAGATGCATGTAATATTTAATGATATTCATTCACTCCTTGTGGAAGTTAATTATCAGAGCAGCCATTATAGCCAGGAACAACATATGTTTCCTCTGAAATGCGTTTCTGAACTCATATAAACTTTTTTATTCTTAGAAAGTCATGCTGGAAAGTCTGTCTAGTGTGTGATGTCTCCAGAGAACTGTGGGCTGATCTTCCCTTGCTCAGAAAGTACCTGCTGCTGTTGGGTGTACATGATCAGGGTTTATCAACTTCATCTGTACAGGGCCACTTTCTTCTTCCTTTCTCAATCTGGTAATTGAGTAAGGTGATTTCATAATTACCCTTGTTATCATGTGAAGACAAGCAAATTTTTTTTGTTGTCATAATGGTTCCTATCTGCATTTGTAGGTATTTTTAGGTTTTGCTGATATTTTACTTTCTTGATGTGAAATGTGCTATTACATATAAAACCAAGAGAAATGGTTTGTTTTCAAGGACAACTGGTTTCAAGGTTGCACTGCTCCATGCTGTCACTTACGAATGCCTGAAAAGTAGATAAACCCCAGTCTTGAGCATCATGAAGTCTTTCCTAAGCATAGAGGTGTGACGTGGAGTTTGTAGGAGCAACTTGCTGTATTGCTACCAAAAAAATTAAATAAATTAATCACTCCAAATCAAGCAGGGTTAGCATATATTGACTGGCCTCACTGCAAGCTAAGTATTAGATCTTAATGACTTTGTCGGGGGAGAAATGGTGCTATTAAATAGATTATGGTACTTTTTCTGTGGATTGTAATTATCCATGGAGACTTGGCAGGCCTACGAGTTTCTGTTGAACTCCTTAGGTAACATAGCTCTTTCTAATAAACTTTTCATTATTTGTCTAGAGTCTCATTAGTTTCATTGTTATTACAGTCTAGAGGGTTTTTGCCGTGAAAGTGACCCTCTGGGATAATTATGAAGTGGAAAAAGGCTCACAAGTTTGAGATTACTGAACCATCAAAGTAGTTTTGGAGGAAAGAACTATCCAATCTTTACCTGCAGTGACTAAACTGTAAATTTAGTACTTAAGGATAGTTTAAAGGATAGTACTTAAAGATAGTTTTCTTTAGGAATGAATTTCTTTAAAAACTCAGATTCAGATGCTATGATGCGGACTTCTAATGTTGACTATTTTTACCTTCTGAATGAGCATCCATTTGTGAATGAAATTTGGTTGCTAGGTGCTGGGAGCAGTGCATTCCTATTTGCTGGAAAGTTATGCTCTTTCAGCAGTCTCTGCAGTTACTTGCAGCAGTCCAGTGCAATGAGATGTTCTGAATTTAATTTGATCAAATATTTGCTTTGAATATAATGTTTAGAATCAGGAAGTAAATGAAGCTTCCATAGATGCACACCCTTGAAGGATGTTGTTATTTATTCAGTTTATAAATCAGCCCTGTTTTGTGCTTCTGAATGTAATCCAAACATTGGCAAAGAAAAATAATGATAACATACATCATTGCTGCATAATATTAAGGCATTTTATAGCCTGGAAAATGTGGTGGATTCTATAAAAGTGACAAATGACACAACACTGTAATAAATAGCCATAGTTTATGCATTGCGAATTGGAATTTAGATTCAAATGGAAATTTTTTCAGCAGACTGGATATGAATTCAATCTTACAACCTCTCCACACAAATTATTCTGATTTCCATATATTTTTCTGTATTCTAATCAACAATAGTATGCACATTCTATTTAATATAAATACAGTAAAACATATTTAAAGGGTATATGAAATCAGTTGCTATGGATATACAACAATAGGACAAACTGTCGTGACTTAACCCATAATGACTTTGATTCATTGTCTCTTTGGAATGTTTGCTAAGTGAGCTTGTAAGTGAATGTCTTGGGTATGTGCTGCATCTTTATCATGGTAATTAAATCCATCTTAGTGGAGAAGATTCTGTTTCCACTTTCACTTAATAAATAATATACATTTTTACAAGAATCAAGTTGTTTGACACTCTGAAACTTATTATTATGTGAGATGACTCTTTTGGAAAACAATGTTCCAGCAGTAGTTTTATTAATATTGGACAGAAAGATTACATTTAGAATATTTGTGGTTGATTTTTCTTCTTTTAATTTAATGAAAATGCATTAGTAAGTATTTTTTTGGTTGCAAAGAATTGTTAGGGTGTAGAAAACTGTGAACCAATATTAGACTTGATACCTCATGGCTAATTAAGCAATGTAATAAGTAATCATAAGGCTCAAATAAAATCTGTAGGCTTTGCTAAATTATTCTATGAATAGCATGATTTACAGAATATCACCTAATTATAGTTTGTATGGAATATATTTTCATGACTGTATTGTTCTTCCCAAATAAAAAGTAAACTTTGGCTGCAATTTTATTAATGTTTACCAGACTAGAACAGATTCTACTCAGCCTGGAACAAAATTAACTTCTAATGGTGTGTCACATTCAAGATCAAAACTTCACCACGGTGTCTGGAGCAGCTTGAGTTGCTGTTAGTGGTTCAAAAGTCTTTCAGGAGGGTGCTGTTCACGGGGAACATGGCAAGTCCACGTAGTGCCAATATGCTCCATGACAGTTAGGAAAAATACACAATACTAAAAGAAAAAGTTTTCTGACCATATCAGTCAGAAAGCCAGCATGGTTGGGTCACAACATCAGTTTTCAAGACTCTGCAATGTAACATATCTGACAACTGGGCAGTACCAGATCTAATTGGGTGTTCTGCTGGCACCTGCTGTGAGTAACACTTTGGTCAAGAGAAAGGGCCAAATAATCCTGTTACAGAAACTGGAAACACCTTTGGAAAACTGGTCCCATCTCCCTGAGGTTACCTTAAACTATGAATTATTAGTGTTTGCAAACTTCAACATTTTCATTAAATCCTTAGTTGTAATTCTAGATGTTTCAGCAAGCTTGATACGGCTCTAAAAAACCCAACCCCTCACAGGCCGCTCCAAATTGTATTTATGTATTGAGGGAGGAAGATGAGGAAAGGATCCCATATCAACAAAATAATTACTCATATGGACTGGAGAAATAAGATTTTGGATAAAGTAGTAAAACTAATAGTGAAATGACTGAGAAAATATATCAGAATGTCTAAAGTCTGCCTTTTCAATGTTTGTTAATTTAACACCTATGCAAGTGCAGTGATGTGTGTTTAAGAGGGTTTTGGGTTTACTCTGGCATATACTAATACAGTCAATTTGCCAAAGGGTAAAAAAGAGTGTAAACCAGGTTGCTGAAGAATATGAGGAATAAACCATGAAACCAAAACACAATCTGCAAAAGAGTGGTACAAAACGTACTAGAGAGCATAAAATTAGTATGAAACTTTAATTAGTATGAAATTCTCCTGTACCGGTGCTCTGTATTTTAGGAAGGTTTGAAGTAACACAGCACTCTGCTAAAAGGTTACCATAGGCTACCATAGTAGCATTTAGAAGCCAGTAAGTGTCATATAAAGATGTAAAGCTGCCGTGATTTTAATGCATAAGTCCCTGAGGACATGCTATTCCAAGTTTGTGACCATTTAAGCTCCAGGTCAGTAAATCACTTGAACTTGTGCTTCATTCAGTTTAAGAGGGCTTATTTGAATATAAGTAGAGCACTTTGACTCAAGGCAGGGTATGTACTTAAATGTTCCTTGAGATCAGTGTCATTTGTTTGACTTCAAATTGCCATAACTTAACAATTTTTTTTTTCATTTAAAGGCAGTGCAGCTGTGCACTTGGAATGCTCAGAGCATCAATTTGTAAGCAAAAATATCCAACCCATGTAATAGTGTCCAATGCTTCCCTGATCTAGGAAAGCAAAATCAGTAGCTAAAGCAGAATCCTTTGGGCTTGAAACTCAAGGAACTGTTAAAGTAGATTTTTGACTCAAGCATATGTTTGACCCATTGTAATTATTCTAGAATGCTGAAGCACCATGAATTTTATTTCTGAACTGTCCATGACAACCATAAACAAACATGAATAAATGTGAATATATTGACTCTAAATGGCCAATTAAGAAATACTGTAGAAATGGCATCTTTCCTCATGTAAATAACTAACTTGGTAAATTATTGAGCTAATAACCTGTCATCTTTGGAGCCACCTGATGTGGTGTAAGTCAGTGGCTTTGTGTGGTGTTTCCTGGAAGTCCTGAAGCTGGATTTCAGAGCTGACTGAGGAGGGTGAAGTCCTGCTGGGTCTGCAGGAGGGCTCTGGCTCTGCTGCCAATGCTGGTGGCTGGTGCTGCCTCACAGTTTGAGACAAAACTGCAAAACCAACATGAGTAACACAGCAACAATGATTTTTTTTTTTTTTTAAGTTTTTATGGTAACAGTGTTGGACATTATAGTACTTCTATGATATATATTTAGATGTTATCTGTGCATACTATTTTTCTCTCTAGAATACTATGCTTCTGGATAGATGCTAATAGTTTTACTTCCCATATCCACACCTGGAAAGATGACCTCAATCCAGAGGCAGTCTGGAGATTTGCATTTTTAAAGTACTTCATGGTTTACCTCTACTGCCAAGAGGCAAAAAGGAACTATGGATCTTGTGTTCCTTCTCATACTACTGGCAGAATGTAAAGCAACACATTCTGAAAACTCAACTGCTTTTTCTGCTATGTGCAACTGCAATACTGAGGTGCTTATGGTTTTTGGAGATTTATTGCAAAATAAACTCATGTGGGTTGAGAGTTAAAGATACCTTCTATTCTTGTAGCTGCAAGTAGCGAAATCAAAGTTCATTCATAGTGAACTTTCTTGAAGACTTTGCTTTTTTTTTTTTTCCTTCTATGAGGCATGCTTCTGAGTGTAAAGTAAGCCAGTTTAGACTGTGTCTAGTTGTTTACTAAGTATGAAAAAAAACCATCTTCAAATGTTGACATAACAGGGTTCTTTTGAAGTAAAGAGAAATTTACCCTGCTGCTCTCTTGCTTATACTCTCATAATTTGTCTTGAATAAATGATCAAATGTATTTAAATACGTAATGAGTTGTTTTGCTTTAAGAAAAGTCTTAATGGAATTTTTAGCTGCTCTTATATTTGGTGCTCTTTTAATTTTTATTTTTTTTATTTTATCAACTGGAAAAGATGTCCCTGTGCCCAGATCTTGCAGCTGTATCTCCCTTGATGGCAATTTTCATTTCAGTTTTTCAAAGTAATCTTGACAAGTAAAAATGTGTGCTAGTACTTTGCTTTTTCATAAGAAGCTGTTACCTAAAATACTCATTAGTGAAAAGCTTTTAAGTTGCTAAACAAATCCCTTAGCTGAGCATCACCAGGGATCTGTTGGGGAGTGTTAAGGAGGAGGGTGGCATTTAGATTTCAGGTGACTGGGATCCACTGTCTGATCAAACAAGTCACAGGGCAAGAACTGGGGGAGACCCCACCTGACATCTCAGGTTTAACTGCTCTCTAGGCTGTATCTAGCCAGGACTGTGCTAGAGCAATCAAGCTCCTGTCTCAACTTCACACACATTGCAAACTGGCCTATTTTTACCAGAACACTAGTTTCATCCGCCTTGAATGTACAAATGAAATTTCAACACTGAGTTAAGATGTTGAAGCAGGAGTTGTTTTTGAAAGGACACAAAGAGCTGGTATAATTAATACTTGAAATTGCTGTTCTCGTTAACTTTGTAAATCTTGATGCTGTTAAGAACATCACTGCAACAATGAGGTAGCACGTAAGATAACACATGTACTGCTGAGACTCAAAAACACCTATGTATTTGACATGATTGACCTTACCTTTTGTCTGAGGGACTTGTGGATGGAGTGGAAGTTATTTAATGCATAGCAAAAATAGAGGACAACCAGAGACTGAAAAAAAAGGCCAGAGAGGAGGACTTGAGTTAAAAAGAAAAGGCCCATGGGAAATTGGAGGTGATAGTGTGTTGAACTTCTTTGATTTAGTTGCTGCATTCCTGGCAGTAATAGACTTATCTCCATTGTATTCTCTGGGGATCTGGTACTGTTTTCTAAGTTGTTTTTTTGTGACTGGACAGTAAATTTAATGATAGAGTTCAAGAGAAGGTTAGAAAACGTGAAGCCGAGATGCAGTGCAAGATGAGACGTGTGAAGGAGGAGTGGAGCAGGTCCTGGTGTAGGTAATGCTGGTGGCTCTGGCAGTGCCCTCCCACTTCCCAAGGGAGTGATGTAGTTCTTTACAGTGGGAACTGAGTGCTATTCACATCCATATGGGACACCTGTTGTGGGCCATGGCTATGGTCTGGTTGTGGGACTGAGCACCCATCAGCAGTCTGATGGTCGGCTTTGGGGTGCCCTGGGAGTGTGCTAACCCTGCCTACTTGGTTCTGTAACCCCAGCTTGGTGAGCCAGGTGTGGGGGAAATGGGATTACCTCAAAACGTGCTCAAAAATGCACTCCCAGCCCAAGTTAAAATGTTAACGTGGACTAGCCCATTAGATATAACACAAAGTTTGCCTTTATGTTTGCCTCTTCTTTCCCCCTCCTCTTTCCATCCCCATTGAGCCCTGTTGGACTCCAGCCTTAGCAGTGGGTCTAGAAGATCAGGGGAAGAAAATAATGGTTTTGTTTGACTGTTTTGTGAATCCCTTTACTTCAGTGTAATTAATCAATGGATCTACTCAATTGACTAATGGCTTGCTGATGTATACGAACACAATTTGTATATATGTGTCTATATGGACTATATATATGTTTGGAAAATTAATTTAAAATTTTATTGCAGCAAATATTTACTGTACCAGAATATATTGTTTATTAAAAAGTAATGAACTCTATTATTTAAATGTATAATATTTTCTTTTACAAGGTGAACCACTATAAAAATATGTATTCTAATAATTTTTTTAATTTTTAGAAAGTAAATTGACTAAAAAGGCCTGGGGCAAAAATAGAGATGATTGCTGAATTCTTGTCATTAATTTTTAATCGTACAAAAAATTAGTATCTGATCACTTGTATTGTGCTGAGGGATTACAGCTGTACCACAAAGCCCTGGAAGTGAAGGAATTTGACATCAGTTTTGGATGATGTCCTACATAAGTACTTCTAATACAGTTTTTATGATTAATTCTGCTTTTTTCAACTCTTTCTTACACCTCAGAAACAGGAATTTGGATATAAATTCTACAGCAGGTTACATACTGTATTTCATGTACAAACTGTATTTCAGGTCATAACAGGCCAGAAATGTCCTGAAGAATGGGAAGCCATGGGAAGATGCATGTTTTAATTGAAAGAATTAATGTCAGAAAATCAGGAATCTCTATCCCAGTGCTTTTCACGTAGGTTCAGGTGTCAGCATCCTACCTACAGGAAAGCTGCTTCTTTGTGTAGAGCCACTAAAGGGGTACCTGGGGAAAGGAGCTTGCTCTCATGTGTAGTTTTTTTTTTTCTTTTTTAAACCACTTAGCAGCTCACTTATTAAGCCAACAAAAATGTTAAATAGAAGGCTGTCGTTAACAGTGGATATATACCTGAAGGGAAATAGGAGGTCAAATGAGTAAGGCCTTGAATTCAAGACGGTGGGCAAAGTTCAATAAATGTCTGAAAGACTGAAAAAGAGAGATTCCCCACCTCCAGGCAGGAGGAGGGCAGGGAGATTTGGCCCCAATGTCTGGGAGTAGTGGTGGCCCTCCAGTCTGTCTTGCTGTGTAGCACGGTCATGCACCTCTACCTCTGCTATTCAGGTGCAACGATTCTTCCTCAGTGAACTTTCTTGTAGAAGCAGGTAATACAAGTATATAAGCCAAAGAATACACATGTGAGATTTTTTGCAAGGCTTGATGATTGTGGGATAAGTCCCTCTTCATGTGAGAATAGCATGAGCATGGACAACTGTGGAGGAGCATAGAAAGAATTGCTTCTTATCCAGTAGTAAGAATAAAAGGATAGCTACTGTTTTTCAAAGGTATAAAATATCTTGGCTATTGAGATTCTGCCTACACTTCTCCTCAGAAGCAAATGGTTATCTTGAAATAATGTGGAAAAAAAATAAATAATTGTGAGCTATGATACTTCACTGTTATAAGTTCATTGGACTAGTTTATGAGCTTGATGCAGTTCTGACACATATAAAACCTTCCACCATTTCCTCAGTTTGCTGTAAATCTGGGCAATATTTGGCATCATGTACTCCTATGTTCCAAATCTGTCTCGCACATCCTTTTTGTTAGAGAAAAGTGAGCTTCGGTAGTTTCTGCACAGTCCTGTGACAAAACAGAGTGGGAAGGATGTTGGGCAGAGGCATCTGTCTCTCTGCAATCCTACCATATTCCCAGTCCCTTTGCAATCATGGAAAAGGATGGGATGAAGATGGTGCTCACAGGCATTTGTGGTCGGAGGAATGGGAGTAACTTTACTAGTATGAACTCCTCCTGGTATGTAGCAAAGAGGATCAGAGCAGGCGTGACTATTATCCCTCTGTTTCTCCTGCACTTCCTCAAGGAGAAACCCAGTCCTATGAAGACCAAACTGCTCCATAGACTTTTATTTCAGATACTGCCCAGTGACTTAATTTTGTACTTGTTTATGTAGGTAAAGCAACTTGAGTGGTCAGAAAAATATTTCCTGTTCAGAAATGGCATCTTGATGCATGCTTTGGCACCTGTACATGGTGACAGATGCTCTGTGGACATCATTCCAATAGGCAACAATAGGGAATCAAGAGAGTAGGAAATACGGTTTAACTTTTTTAGCTGGTCTAACATGTAATTATCTGACTCAAAGTTAGGCCAATAAGAAGTGAATAATTCACTAATGCATTTATGATTATTTTATGTTGAGGAGATGCTGAAGGTTAGATACTACTGAGTGAAGAGTGTGCATCTATATTTTCAGCTAATAGGGTCTGTTTAGATCAATTTGTGGAATGCAAGGTTTTTCCCTTTTAAATGTTACTTTAACTGTATTGCTTGTGGTAGCGTGGGAATAAAAAATTCTTATTTGTTACCCACGCTTAAGAGTCAGATAACATTTAATAATTTTAAATTGCTGGTAAATTTATCCTGGCTTGAATTGTAAGGATATGAGATTATTTTAATCTTCTATAATGACAGAAGATTGAAACCCTATAAATGTTAAGCTATCATTCTGCCATATGAGGACAGTGCATTTTATCCATTTGATTTTTTTTTTTAAACTTTGATGTGATGGAGTTTAGTTTTCCTGATTCATTTTGGTTCTCATGTTTCACATGAAGGAGAGAATAACCATGATAAATTGATATATTATGGATTTGATGAATGGTTACTTCCTATTCCATATAATTATCAGGCAATAGTTTCAATGAAAGATGCTGGGAAATGAAACTTTTCACTTCAGATAACCATCCACACCGTCTGGCAAGAAAAATGGATCTCTATTTTCGACACATTACAGTGGGTCAAGGCCAATAGAGGGAGGGCAACTGTTTGTAAGTTGAGAAGGATAGGATGGATTTGAAAAAGTGTGTTGTGGTTTAACCCTGCCAGCAACTAGAACCACACATCTGCTTCTTCACTCCCCCTGGCTGGGATGGGGAAGAGAATCAGAGAGTAAAAATAAGAAAACTTGTGCATTGAGATAAAGAAAATTTAATAGGTGAAGCAAAAACCCCACACGCAAGCAAAGCAAAACAAGGAATTCATTCCCCACTTCCTATCGGCAGGCAGGTGTTAAGGTGTCTCCAGGGAAGCAAGGGCTCCATCATGAGTAACAGTTGCTTCGGAAAACAAGCACCATAGCTCCAAATCCATCCCCCCTGCCTCCTTCCCCAGCTTTATACACTGAACATGATGTCACGTGGCACCCTTTTTGGTCAGCTGTCCTGGCTGTGTCTCCTTCCACCTTCTTGTACCACCCCAGTGTTCACTGTGAGGGTCTTGTGAGGAGCAGAAAAGGACTTGACTGTTCGGCAACAACTGAAAACATCAGTGTATTACCAACAGTGTGCTCAGCCCAAATCCAAAGCATAGCGCTGTACCAGCTGCTAGTAAGAAAGGCAGCTCTCCCAGCTGAAACGATGACAAAGTGCCTGTCTAAATGAAGCTGTGAAAGAAATTCTGATGGAAAACAAATGTACATGCAGTGTTGACAAACCGGATTATTTAAGAAAGCTGGTTTTAATTCATATCTGACAGGGAAAGGATTAACCATTTATAAAAAGCACCCAAATGTAGTGATAACCATTATGGTTTTGATCATACAGGTAGGAGGTATCTCATCCCTTAAGAAGTGGATGGACTCTTAGAGGGATGCAAAAGGGACTCTGCGTATCTTTCAGAGGGGATCTTTATTCATGAGAACCACAGGCTGTAAAGGCATCATCTGTGCAATCTCGCAGTGCTCACAAAAGTTGCTCTGCTGCTGCTTTTAGGGTTGTTTGATCCAGAATGTGCAGATGGTATGCTTGGAAGAGCACACGTTGTTTTTCAAGATTTTGAGATGATGTTGTGGGGAAACATGGTGCAAATGGAGCAAATGGAGCAAATGGAAATACCGAGCTCAGTCTGCTCTCTGTAAATGGGACTCAGCCACTACATTTGTGTTTGTATTTGTCAGACTTGCAAGTGCTTAGATAACAGAAGCATTTGGTAGAACATGACTATTCTTGGACACGTTTTGGTCTTATCACTGTAGTGGGCTGTATGCAACTAGTAGGTCTAATAATGGCACATGAACTGAAGTAGAATAAGAGATTGTTATATTCAGATGGAGCCTATGATAACATTAAGATGTTTGTTTCTAATGACTCCAAGTCTCAAGGACTGTTAGTGAAAAGTAAAATTTGTCATTGTCAATGATAAATTCCAAAGTGTTAACAAATGTTCATAAGAAATCATTCAAGAACAATAAAATTAATGTTTTGTCTTAGATTACTTTATAAAGTCATCTGTGATTCAGCTTCATGTTTTTAATTTTCTGTTGGTTTCTAAAAAGGCTTGTCTAATGTCAATTGGTTATTCTATTGTGTTAAAAGCAGGAGAAATAGCAGACTAGGTAACAGCTTTGCCAGCGTTTACTTCATCTCTTCTTGTGATTCCTGTTAGAATTATAAGTAATAAGAATTATTGCAAAAGTTTATCTTTTGCAATGTTTTAGTGAGAAGTACTTTTCTGTAGAATTGTGCCAAGGCTTACAAGAATTGATGTTCACCTTTCCTATGTTAAGAACCATTACAAAAGACAGATAAAATATTCCATTTGTATGAAAGCGTTTCTTTTCAAATGCTATCTTGTGACTTAAGATATGGCAATGTTATGTACTATAAAAATAATTTTTGGAAAATGTATTCATCTGTCAATATTTGAGGACTAAGATCAGTTATGAGCTCCATCAGCTGAGCTACGGTGAATGGAATAGGCTCTGTCTTCAGCATTGTCTAGTCAATTCCCCATAGATCTTAATTCTAAACTACCTCTAGATTTTACTGCAGCTTAAAAAAAAATAAGTTTTTGTCTTTTCAATTTGTTCTTTTGAAGCGTATTTAGAGCAAATCCAGTAGAACAAAAATCACTTTTTTATTTTCAATTTTTCTTAGCATTATAAGAGCAACTGGGGTGCAGGAAAGGGATACATTTCTTCTTCTCAAGTTGTCTGTGCATTCTTTTAAGACTTGAGTATAGAAAAACCTAGAAAATCATCCATCCTTTATAGTATCCTTCTTGCTTAAAGGACCATCCGTTCTGCGGAGTGTACACATATATATATAAGTGGAGAGAGATGAGTGGTGAAAACTATTTAAGATTGCATGTGAAAGTTATTTTTAAAATGTTTTTCTTATTGACTGATTATCTAGAAACATCAAAAAATCTTAAGTCAGAAATTCTGTTGACGTCAGTGAAAGCCTTATGCATGTGACAGAAGGTGATTTAACACATGGTGTCTGAGTGAGACACAGCTGCCACAGTGGAGTTTCTTCTATGGTTAGGTAGAATGGAACTAATTGGGTTAACAGCTGTGCTGCCATGTTGTAAATCTTCATACAGGACTTGCAAGTAAACTTTTGTGGTTTAAAAAGGAACTGTGAGAATTTAGCAATTTGCACCATGGAAGAATTTACAGCTTATCAGCTATAGATGGCCAAGAAAAACCCATAATGGGAATAACTATTTATAATCTCTAGCAGTCCCCAGATCTGCAAATATTTCCATTAACAGTGATGGCACAGAGGCCTGTTCTCCTCAGACTTCATGGCCTGAGGATGAGATTCTATGTTGATTTCCAAATCTCTAGTAGAGTGAACCTAAGATACACAGCCTTTCAGCAGGAGTGTTTCCTCTTATTCTTCCTACAGAAGACAGGAAACTTGTTGCCAGATCTGGTTGAGACTACTTATTGTAGGTCTAAAACATTTTTGGGTAAGGACAAAAGGACTAGTGGACATCACAGGCTTGTGTCCATGTATGGAACTTAGGCGTGATTTTTAAGCTGGTCTTACACTTTTATTTTAACAAGAAATGGAACCAGGAAAATCAACACTGAAATGTTGCAAGTGAATTACTATTTTATGGTGTGATGTTCTAGCAAATTGGGATTTGAGGGATATCCTATCACAGGAGAAAAATAAAGAGCAATCAACTACAACATCTGTAGTAGAGTACTGCAGGTGAGGCTTAGGAATATAATAACATGGAATTGCAAAAAAAAAGAATAAAATTACAGTTATCATGAAACTAATTCTCTTAATACAAGGATTTGGTTACAATTCAGTTTGAGTAAACTGAGGCATATACCATCATAACGTTAAAATATTATAAAATACATATTAGGACAAGACTGAGTTTGTTTAAAAAAATATAACAATTACATAAAAAATGGAAAAACATAACTAACTTCAGAGTGGTGTATGAACTGAGGAAAATTGCCATTGTAGAACTTGTTATTGTATTGTGTATTTTTAAGAAAAAGAATAGAAAAGAGTTTTTTCAACTTGAAACTATCATTGTATTTCTTTTGTAATGAATAACAAATGTTCTCAAACTCAGTTTGAATGAAAACAGTTTAGTGACTACTGATGTGAAGTTCTTGTTAGTATTTATTTTTTTACAGGAATGCAATTATGTAGGACTTCTGTTTTCAGGGAACATACTGGTAGATTATTTTACTCAAATAAGTATACGTTATTTTACTCACATAAGTATAGGTTATTTTCATGTTCTGTGGATTTTGAGGAAATGAAGCAACAAACTGCACTAATGAAGAAAAAAATGACTATACTGTCAATATGATCAGAAATATCACACTTGCTGCATACTGAAGAGCACGTTTTCTGCAGCCTTTGTAGAAGGAGGGATTTAAGGGATAACAATTACACGTGCTTTCAAATGTAAATTGTCACTGTTTCGTAGACTGATGCTGCTTGCTCAAGTCGCACGCTTTTCTGGAACTCCACAGACTTTGGGCCTCATTTCACATAAATCAACGCACCACGATTTGGATATTAAAGGTCTGGTATTGCAGGTCTGCCTCGGTGGTTCTTTTGCTTCATTCTGTGGTTTGTATCGTAGTCCTAATATTCTGCTTTTTAATAGAACAGCTGCTTATGGTTGGGTTTCTCTGGAAGAGTGCGCTGGCCACCTTTCTCCACTAGGGTGTACAAACAGCCTGTGCAACTCCAGGCGATGGGATAAACATCATCTTAATTCTGCATAAATTTCAATAGTAACAAGCCAGCCCAAATTAATCATTATTCTCTAAAACAAGCAAGCAGATGGAAAGATGTTGATTTCTGAAGCAGAACTTGCTCACACAAAATCTAGAAAACATTGCATTTCAGAGTAAATGAAAAGCGTGTATTTCAGTCTCTACAGCCCCTGGAAACTTGATGTATTGTAAATGTAACCATGCATTTCAAATCTCTTGAAAACTACCATCTATTATGGCAACATTAGAGGACCCAGAGTATCATTTCAGAAAATCACATATAAATCTATTTTGAGTGGATCCCTCAAACATGTTGAGTAGGATACTTGAAAGGTAGATATCTACCTATACATACAGGACTACCAATTTTTATTTCTCTACTGGAGTTAAATTGAATATTTTACTGATAAATAGGATAAGAACCACAGCTATAATGTGTAAAAGCAAAGTCCTCACAAGTGAATTCTGATTTGATGACTTGAATTCCCCCCCCTCCCCCCAGCTTCAGTTACCTTTAAAGGCATATTTTCTAGAGCATCCTTATTTTATACTTTGATTTGAACCACTATTTGCTTTAGGATCTACTAGTGAAATGGTAACAAACTGCATGCTGTGTTCCTCCATTCTTCATTCAGGGAGGCTGTGCCTTTTAGTTGTCTTCCCCATGTTCTTGGATGCACTAGTTTTACTGGGGAGATGGTATACTCTCTGCTTTTGCTGGAAAAACTGATTTGCCGTTCCCATTTAGTGCACAGATCCTGACAGTTGCGTGCTGTGTCTGAAGGGTGACTGCCTTGAGCAGAGCAATTGAGATGTGTGCTAGCAGATATTCAGAAGCAGGAAGGGAGAGGAGGAATTTGGGGGCCTGAGTTGATGGGAAACTGCTGTGCTGGAATAGGAGGAAAGGGAATGCAGGTGCAACTCGGGTTTGGTCAGTTCAGCCTTTTCAGACCACTCACCTGCTTGAGCTAAGAAGATGTCTTTGTGCAAAAAACCTGCACTTTCTATGCCCTACGCCTTGACTCCACTGCATGTGTTTGGGTTTTTTTCCCCTCCTAATTTAGCATTTTGTGCATCTAGAATGAGAACCCTGTTGAATTACAGATATCTGTCTTTCCCGATGCGTGGCCTAATTTAGTGCATTCAAATTCAACACCAGAGTGTGTCCCAAACACTTGAAAGCTATTTAGAAGCAAGAATACTGAAATGTAATACATCTGCTTTTCTGTCAGAAAATTTGTAATTAGTGGCAGGGAGACACTTGAACATTAAGGCCAGTTTTCAGGATTTGAGGAGGCACAGGAGTTCAGAGTGCAGTGTAAGGCTTGTGCTTGCACATCTTTTGGAATTCATTATGAGCTCATTTTAAGCTGATAACTGGTTTTTCAGCTGAAAAATGAAGTCAAGGGGATGCAAAAGGCATAAATAAAATTGTAGGAGATGCCAGTTTGCACTGTTCTGTTTCCCAGCTGAAAAGAATAGCTTGTGCTTGGAGCAGTGATGTACACAGCTTGGGTGAGCAAGAACTAATTAAATAATGTAATGGAGAAGTGAGGACAGAAGTGAAATAGTTATTCTCAAATTTTAAAGCTTTTTTCATATTGGGAGACATTTTTGAAAGATGCTTGGAGAGGACAAAAGATGAAGTATCATATTTTATATGAATCCAGCTATTACATTTTCAGAGCAGATGTACCTTCATTACATGTAGAGCTGGGGCTATTAGGAAACAGCACAGTGACTAGGCTGTGCTGACGAGCCTGGTAATACTTGGAAATGGAAGGAGTGCAGTTAAAAATGAGCTATTGGGCTCCATTCCAGCCTCTGGCTGAGTGGCCAAGATGGTGCAGGTTCAGGTGTTTATGTATTATTGAAACAAACGTATTACATATTATATTTTTAATAGTTTTCTCAACTTCAGCATGACAAAGTGTCTTTTTTTTTTCCCCTCAACCAAGCAAAAATGTGTGTGTGTATAGGGGTTGTAGCCCAGGATCAGGGTGGGCACCACTCCTCCAGCAGTGATGAGTATGTACCTGGTGGGTGAAACAAAACCTGTTAAGCAGAATGTGTCACTCTGTGACATTGCTCAGCTCTACTAAAACAGTGGTTCCTATTCTGGGACAATGCATCTGGTTGCTGCCCCAGAAACGTGATCTCAGATACCAAGGGCAGCCTAACAAACAACAATGCTTATATTACTTCATGTTATGTTGGATGATTATGGGTTCAGTTTTTCACCTGAAGGCTGGCCCACAAATGTCATGAGTCCTTTCTGACTCTCCCTGTCATCACTGTGCTGGGAAGAGGTAGCAACAGAGGGCTGGCACTGGCCAGTCTCGCTGGGACAGGACATGGCTGGCTGCTGAGCCTCTGTCCGAGGCAGATAATAAATAATAAATAGCTGTTAAACTGGAAAGCATTAAGTGTATTGTAGAGAATGGAGGAAATACAACCCCTAAGAGGAGAGGTGAACAGCACAGGTCTGTTCAGCCAACTTGAACACTATCTTTTTTTTCTAAGGGAAAAGATGTCATCAAAATTGTTAATTTAATTATAGATGCTCAGAGCATTAATATTTGTAGTTTAACTTTTCATCTAAAAGATCAGATATGATGTCATAAAAGTAGAGAACATGCCAAAAAATGAACCTCGAGTTCTTCATGCTAAAAGTATAGCTGAATAGTCTGATTTCTGACATGGGTCACAGCAAATTGTTTTATATAGATATATGGAAGATATATGGGTTTTGGGGAAACGGGTAATTTGCTTGTGTGTGCATCCATGTTAGGAACAGTAAGGGAAAATAAAAGTCTTGTGATACTGAGATGGTTTTCTTGCCCCTTTCTAATCCATCTTCATGACTTCATGTGCTTCTCTGCTTTTGCAGTGCATTATAAGAAATGAAACATGAAAAACAATCTTGGCTAAATTAGAGGTAAGATCAAAGCCTCTATTTTTTTCAGTAATACTTTATTTTCTAAAATGTGGTTTAGACAAAAATAAATTGAAGCTTCCCTTCAATAAAAATATAAAGTAAGATATATTCATAATAAAATACTGAAATGAAATCTACTCTGCAATTCTTTTTCAAGATAATGTTTCCAAATGCTAGTAAAAAACAGGTCATTAAATTAAAACTGAAGACTAAGGCATCTGTCTGTAGTGCAATCTGCTTGTGAACGTGTGAGTGCATGTATGACTGTGATTTTCAAGACAGTAGTAGATTTGCCACAGTCTTCATTTTTGAGAGATGTTCATATGCCATGCTTGATGTGTCAGAGTAATGTGTGTTTGATCAATACTCTCTATCTGTGACTATTGAAGTTGATGTTGGTAAGAAAATGTCATTTCCTTAGAAGTAATGCAATTGAAGTGTGGTATCTGTGGCTACCAAAGCCTTGCCATGTGAACCAAATACAGTGATAACACTTTCTAGTTGTGGCTTCTGAGTGTTTTTATTTACTTGCCCTCAAGACAGAGTTTTCTGATTGTGCTTCTTAGGTGTGGTTTCCTAATTGCTTTTCTGTACTCACACAGTCTACATACAACTGAGGTTTCTTGAAAAGGTCGTGTACGTTTTTGGTTTAATTTCTCTAGAACTCATTTTACACTGCCATGATTTGTTAAAATAGTTTGCAATTAACTGATGAATATCTGGATAATCATGGTGTTTTTTCTAATGTTAGCAATTTTTTACTTCAGTTCATTAGTTCTCTTCAGGTTAGAACAATACCTGAACCTGTATTTTCACTCTAATGTACAGTATTTTTTTCTGTAACACAAAGGTGTTGAGAGCCTACAAAATATGGTTGTGACATTCATTACCAGAGGAATATCTTTATTTCCTGTCTCCTGTCAGAAGGTTGGAGTTGCAGGTGTTAGCTCTGGTTAACATGACCAGGATCTGTGGATAATGTTAGTAGCTTTGGCCAAATTTTTACAGGATATCCAGCAACAACAAAAAAGACAAAAACACAACTAAAGAAACCCCAAACAATAGGGATGGGAGGAAAATGTTATATGAGAGCTCTCAGAAAGTCTGTCCATATATAAGCAGCTAATAAATAAGTAGTTAATATAATAAATGATTATTCAGGAAATGTTTCTGCTTTTGTCAGACTAGTAAAATTTATCCTTAGCAAATGTATAGTTCATCACATCTCCAAAAATACATTATCTTTTGCTTTTCCCTTATGAGATATGCAATTTGAAGCGCCGGGGTCAAGATCAGGAGAATATCACTTTATTACTGCTTATTCCAGTGGCAAGAGAAGAAGACAGACTGCTTCAGCTTCATTTTTCTTGCCAACAGGTCAAGCAAGAAATATTCGTTGCTTATTTATTTTTGATTTTTGTTTGATTTAAGCTTTGGACTGGGAATTATTTTATTGCTAAGCACTGATGGCAAAGAAGCAGGACAGCCTTGATAGATCCACTTAGGAGCAAGGATGACAGCAAGGAAACTCCTTTCTTGGACAGCAGTGGATGGGAACGTGGGTACAGAGGCAGCATGTGGGTTTTCTCATGCTGTGGCATGGAGTGTGGCTGTGTGAGGCAGGTCCTGCCTGGAGCATCAGCATGCCCTCGTGTCCTTAGCCTTGTCCCCAAATTTCTGTGGCAGCAGCTAAGATCCGAGTGCAGGTCCGGCCAGATATGATTTAAGACATAAGGCATGCTCTACTAATATCTTGAAATGAAAAAGTAGCTTGCGCTGTTATTGGAAAACTTGTGTTAAAGTGATGTGAAACTTGAGTACTTTCAAGACAGTAGAAACTGAGGCAACATGTCAGTTTACTGAGCTGAATGTCACACAAATAGTTTGGACATCTCTGGTTAGGGCTCTGATTTTGGTTTGTGGTTTGCTTGAATTTTTTTTTTTTTGTGGTCGAGAAGCTATTGCGGAGTATCAGCACTTGCTGTTCCTCACTGGCTAGTCTCAGAAGAACGTGGGTCAACCAAATTTTGGAAGAGAAAGGGACACTCTTGTAGAGACAGAAGGTCCATGTGAGAGGAAATTAGAGATTGTGAATGTGCATGAAGAAGCGGGAAGAAATCAGAAATCAGAATCCCAGAAAAATAGTGTTTAAAAAAACCCACACAACCACTCTCATTTGACTAGCCCGTATCCATAGGCACAGCACAGACTGGATTAACCTCCCCAAATTTCCAGAAGCTGTCTGGGGTGACTGAGTTAGGATGCTCAGCTTCCCTGTATGCTTGATACCCAAAGTGCATAGTGTGCTCTGTGGGAAAACACCATGAGCAATTTTCTTCCTAATACAGTTGCTTTAGAGATGAAATTGTATTTCAGACACAAACACAGGAGAAGTCTGTGGGCCTTGCTGTTCCATAGAGGTAAAAGGCTGTCAGCAAAATGCCCTTCAACACCAGTCTTATTCTCATGGTGCTGTCAGGGAATGTCTTACTGCTTGTTGATGCTCTGCATCACCCAGTTCCCAAATGGACACCTGCACTAATGACAGTGGTACTTTCCTGCTTCCTTCTGCTCGTTAAAACCGCTCATGTCTGTCCTCCCCATCCCCAGCGTGCCACCTGTCCCAGGTAGGCCTGGGAGCAGCTGTAGCTCCAGCGTGCAGATGGGTTATACTTTCTTCCAGAAGAAATCTGACCTGAAGTATTAGCTGCATAATGGTGCCTATGTTATTTTGTGTGAAGAATGACCACAGACTATTTTGCTGTAATTGTACTACAATTATTGAAAAAGCACCTTTTGGCTTCAGTGTGGCCCCTCTAAGTGCTAACTGGATGTTCTTGTGGATTTATTTACATGATAAATGCCTTTTCTCCTGTTACTGAACTTATGCTCTGATTTGAAAGAACAGCTGTTGAAGTATAGATCTACTTTTATATCAGTATCTCAAAGGAATATGTTCTTTAATTCAGCAGTGAAGAGGCTTAATAAACTGCCAGCGATCAGAATCTAATTGAATTTGCTCAATTAGAACAAAAACATTGGATGGATTTAAAAAAAAATATAAATTGGAAATATAATACTGAAAAATTAAGCCTTCAGAAATAAATCTTAATCTATATACTGAAGAACATTTTTATCTTCTTCCCATTGTTACTTAAAAAGGGAATCAGATTTAAATGGGTTACATGAATGATCTGAATGTGAAAAGCTTGTTGCTATGGCCTATGGCTACGAGAAAGGAGCAGCAGGGACAGTCAGCAGCTGGGTCCAGTATGTGTATAGCTCACACTGAACTGCACAAGTTGCAGTTGTGCTAAAGTTATTCTCAATCATTGTACCTCTGTGCAAATTGCCTTTTATTATTTTTTTTTTTACACTCCCACCTTTCATGACTACTAGGAATCTACTGGTAGGATTACACTGGGTAGACTCTGTTATGAAGGTCTCCCTTAATGTGTATGCATGAAATCCAGAATATGCAGGGTTTGATCTTTTTTTTATTGGTTTAAAATGCTTTTAATAACATTGCTTAATTAATGTATCAATTGTATTCATGTTATGCTAATTTAATTGGAGGGAAAAAGTCTAATAGAGTACTTCTGAATTTCTTGTTAACATAAAATAGATGACCTAAATAAATAGATGTTGCACTAAGCATATTATAGGTCTAACTTTATTAATAGAATTATTGATTTTGATGCCTGCTATTTGTATGTGAATTTTAAGTTATGTTAATATATAATTGAGCATGATGAGTATATGTATAATTGAGTATATGAGTAAGTAAAATTAGACAATAAGTGAATTACCTATAACTTGCTATAACTATTGCCTATAAATTGCTCTAACTTCACAGATGAGAATGGCTTACTTGGCAGTGTTTGTAAATGGGCACACCATGTCTGTTGAAGGCAACTTCTGCTATTACTGTGATCTAGCCTAGTATAGAGGCTAGAGTTTCGAAGCCTCTAATAACATATTTGTACAACAGAAATAATTGCTCATTTTGCTTTTTAAAATGACTATCTTGAAATTTTGTCCTAGAATTGAGACTTGACTGAGGCACGGAATGACATCAACAAATGTAGAAATTAATTTTATATCTTGATACTTCCTGCTATCATTCCAACAAAGTCATAACTAATACATAACTAACTTTAAGAGTATGAGTGGTTCCCTTGAAGATTTTTTTTTAATGCTTTACCAGATTAACTGATCTACATGCTGTTCTAAATGCTGAATCATTTTTCAGTGTGGATTGACAATTACTATTCTCTTCAAAACAACAGAAGGTGCAAATTGATAGTGGTATGGGGCGAGCCTTTGTGATATGAACCTGTATGAACTCATACAACAAGCTACAGTATCTGTAGTTGATAATATTTTGTTATTATTTGTTGAGAATAGATTTGAGGCTCTGTTTTGGAAGGCAGGCAAATAAATCATTAAATTTCTGAGAGCTTTTGGATGTTGCATAATATAGTATGTAAATTGGCATGTACTGGGTAAGATGCATAAAGGATTCTTGCTATATTCATCAGTGGTATGCATTCAGTTCTGAGCATCAATTTTTCTGGAAGTTACAGTGAAACAGAGAATTCAGGTGAAGACCGAAGTAGAAACATTCTTGAAACAGTGAAAGAGCCATAGTTTTTAAGGGTCCTAAGACCAGTCCTAAGACACACAACATAGAAAGAAATAAGGTACATATGCTGTGGATGACACAGAGGTTAATGGAATTAAATTTAAGTACGGGAGACTTGGATATGGTGCTCTGAAACTTTCCATCAATAGGATTGTGAAGCATGAGTAGATGACGTGGGAAGGATGTAAAATCTGCTACTACGGGCTGTCAGAAATCACACAGGTATGACAGCACGGGTTGGAGTGGGCCTCTTTTTTTTTTTTTTAATTATTTGCATATATTGAACTATGAACATCGTGCTGCATGCTGAGATCTTACTCTAGCTCATAGGCATTCTCGTCGCAATATCGCAGAGTTGGGGCCACTGAATTTGGTGTATCCTTCTGGTTTCCAAAGCCTGTCTCTGCTGCTCAGTGCAAAGCTGCTCCAGCTGTATTTAGTGAGAAAATGCTAGAAAGAACAAAGTGCTGTGGGAGTGTGATCCTCCTGAAAATGCTTTTATTTTTGTCAAGCAATTGGTCAGCAGCATAAAGTTACATAAATGATTTGCAGAGATCTGAACTCTGTAACAAAACCAAAAAAATCTTGCATACAAATGAGTGGAGCCTTTGAAAAGTCAGTCAATTGCCACCCCACTCAAAAGATCCAAATATTCCCCTCCCTCAGTTTTGTATCACTTTCACAATCGTATTGGTGACGGTGTTTCAGAGGATGGCTGTAGCTCGTGTCAGGACTCTTGACATGTATTTCAACCTTCAGGTTTTTGAGTGCTCTTCTCTCCTGTGCTCTCGTACTAGTCGCACCTTCTTAAAACCTGCTTTGTCACCAATAGCTCTTAACTCTGGATGGATAAGAGGATTCTACTGCTAGTGGGTGCTTTTAATATAAAGAGATGCCATAAAAGAATTTGAATGGAACAGGCACAGGCAAATCTGAATTTGCTTCAGTGATAATTCTGTTTGACCCTTTCTCTGATGACTATTTATTAACGATTAGTTAGATTAGTACCATGTAAATGTGGAGACAGCGTGTTCTATGGTTTCACAGAAAAGGAAATGCTTAGTCTCTCCTCAACATTTAACCCAAAATCTGCCTGAAGGCTACAAGTTTGAGGATTTCATTGGCATTGTGTCTTCTGTTTGCTAGAAAGCTGATAATTTAGCACTGCTTTTGTCAGGTCTGTGATAAGATTTACGTATTTATATAAATGCATGAGATCTTCACAGACTCTTTAGGGATTTTTTTAAAAGTTTTTTAAAGAGAAATTGCTTTTAACTCTGTATTTGTGATACATGTAACTGATGAAAGCAGAAATTGTGTTTTAATCTGGCTGAAAACAAGTCCTGGTTCCCTTGAAATGTTTGTGTTGGGTGGTTCTCAACTGGAACTTAAATCCGTGGCCTGAAGTTTTGGGGTCAGGAGCATGGAACTGTTCTGCAGTGGCTTGAGTCTGCTCTTACTGAAGACACTGGAAGCAGGAACAGCCCAGGTCTGTTGCTTTTCAAAACTTGCCAAACTTTGGGCTTGTGCATGCTGTGTGCTTTGGAGTGCAGCGTGTACATTTCTGAGCTAGTTACTAACCCAACCTTGGAGCTGAAATCAGTCTGAGCGAAGCTGTGACTGAGCTCCTGAGTCCTGCTGGGAGGTAGCCTAATTACCTTAAGCATAATACTGAGTAAATATGGATATATAGCCTTCAGGTCCTGAACTAAGAACAAAACAATACTGCATTGAGCTGAATCGTTGTACAGAAATAACTTTGAACTCCTGTTGGGATCTTTGCACCTTGCTCTATTACATCTTGTAAGTTCCCCCTTTATTTTTTTCCTGTTTGAAGGTGACCTACAGTTTTAATACTTTATGCTTTTTAATACTGGGGGAGTTTGTCCGCCAAAAGGAAAACAAGCGCTGAAATAAAACACAATTACAGCTCCTTCAATTCTCACTGGACTAAGAAACACTAAATATGAAACTAAAAACCAAATAGTCCTCTTTAACAATAAAATATATTTTTCTGAGAATTATGTTAGGTATTATTTAACAATAATGTTTGGAATATTTAATTTTAATATGAACTGTAACTGTGACTTGAAAACGCATATGGTTGAATTTTTTTTAATAGTTATTTGTTACAACCTGCTAGTGTGTGATGTATATTATGATATAAGCTTTAAAATAAAATATACGTGCAGGTGTTTCAAGCTGCAGTTCTTCTGGAGCCTCTGTATTTGTTTATCCTTAGTTTCACATACTTGTAATAGCAAAACCTTAGGGCTGTGTAAAGACTTTTTGAACAGTGGAAAACTGACCTCCTGAATGCATAACTCCATGAATATTGGGGAGTAATGAATGGATATTGGCAATAACTAGGAAAACCCGGCTATGGTAAATTTGGAGAAGAGCAAGTTGCTCTAGGTAACTTGTAGAGGTGTATGTAACCCTTGTGAGGATCAAATAATTTAGAGGTGACTGAAAGGGTGGAATTAAGCTATTAAGATTATGTTAGTCTGTTCCTGGCAGGTTATCCTTTCCCTGGTGGTACAGGAGGTTAGGGTTGCTGCAGTAGAAACAGAAATGTTTATTGGAGCCTTGGAGTTGATTTATGAGATCAGTGAAGAGGGTGGGTGTGCAAGTTCGTATCTTCACTCGAGTACAAACGCAACTCTAGACTAGATGATGGTGTAACCTCAATGCATTCCACTTCCATAGCTGTCCACCCAAAGTGAACATATTGACTGAAATCCTCTTTTGTTCTCTTTCCAAGTACCTGTATTGCTAAGGGAGGGAAAAAGAAAGAAGTTTGCACATTCTACATATCTTTAAGCGTTGCTGGATCTTTTATTTTTTCCCATGTGCTTTCCTCCCAAGAGTCTTGCTCTTGTCTCTTGCTCTGCAGTTGGGAACCCCATGGAGGCTGCTCCATAATTGCAGAGAAAAGGTTCTTTAAGATGTTTTTACCTTCTGGTTATTTTTTCCTTGTTTGTCTTTTCCTTTCAAATCTCCATTTTTGCCTGCTGCCTGTAGCATAAACAGTTGTTTGCTGCTTCTGTAGCCTGAAACTCTGTTTACGTCCTTGCAAGGGAAGACAGAATTGTTTTTCTCTTCCTAACATGCTGTCAATCTTTATTTTCTTCCACGGTCTTTCACTTGATCTTTTTTTTCCTCGCAGATCTTGCTTTTTGTTTCAGCAGCCTGAAATTCCTTTCCTTATTCCAATACTTGTAGGTTTCTTTTTGTCTCTGCTCTTCTCCTTCTGCCCTAAAACCTCAGGGAACCTGTCTCTGCTTCCCACTGCTTCTCTGCTTTGCCTCTGTGTCCTTTGTGCAGCTCTATTGCAAGGATCCCAAGATGTTCACTGACATCCCATCCTTCTTGTGCCAGTGGGCATCTTGAAAACTTTCCTCAATGCGTTTTTCTGGGAATTGGATGGGTATATGCATAATCTGTTGTACTCAGGGCTGCAGCTGAGCTTGGCACCTGGCTTTGCAACCTGACATAAAAGTAAAGGAGATGCATGAAAACATTAAAATTTTGTAGCATGCTTAAAAGTTTTGGATACGCAAGGGTCACAATCAGAGGCTTTTTTAATTCTGTGTTGTAATGAGTATGTATGTGATGGTAACAATACACTGATTTCTATTTAAAAAAATAATAATATTTCAATTACTGCAAAACAGCAAGGTCTTGCTACCCAGTCCACGGCAAATGTTGTAGAACGATTTTAAAAGTTTTCCTGGCTAAAGCAAAAGTCTGTTTTAAAGTTATTAAAGTTCTATAATGAGCTACCTTTCTGAGCTCACTGATAAAAGTATAATATTCTGTGGCTCAATATAATTCAGTGAAATTAACCAAGTAAGTGGTCAATGAAGCAAATGATTAAAAAGCAGAGGATTGAAAAATGAAGATTAAGAAGGGATAAAATTGTATTCTCTATTATTTTACATTTTGTAGGTCATAATTAAAGCCCACTGCATAAAAAGTAAAATCACACTTTTAAAATGTGCAAAAGTATTTAATGGTGCTTACATTTTTGCCTACTGTATCAAACTATGTATGTGTTGCTAACTTTATGCAGCATATGTAATAGGAATTAAGTCTTATATTCATCTCTGCTTCCATTGCTACATAATAGATGTTCAATTGTGTTCATTGGAAACTTCAGTTTTTTATATTTCTGATATGCACTTTTAAATTAAGTGTTTTGACAGATTGTCAAAACTGAAAGTACATGAGCTTGAACACCTGCTCATTTTTTGGGCTCATATGTAAAGTGGATTAAAAGGTTTAAAATGTTTGCAAGAGAATCTGAAAACCGGGGGAAAAGTGAATAAATTATTGAAATGGTCTTAAGCAGATGTTCCATCTCTCTTCCCTTTCTACTGTTTGGTGTTTTTTTTCCTGAATATCCTTAGCTGGGTTATGCAGGCACTGTGGAGTGTAAGAATGACCAATATACTTGAGGGCAGAATGTTTTTTCTCCATTGCCCATGAGACTATTTAGGAAGATTATATTATTATTATTATTATATTTATTGGCCCACACTAACAGATTTCTTCCTTCTTATTCAGCACTGAGGGATGATCATTGTAAAATTACTTAGTGGTTGGGAGAGTTGAAGTCTTCACAGAAAATCTACCAATATGCTTCACAATAGTTTGCAGTTTTGGTGATTGCAGCAGAAACGCTTGGACATTAGAGGTAATCTTTTGTGATCAGGTTTTATTTGGTAGGCTTCTAACTCTGGAAATACTAATTCATTGTCTTGTGAATTAAACAAATATTTACAATTAGGTTTACAGATGTTAAGGCATTTTAAGGCTGTGTTCAGCCCTGATGTTTTGCACAGAGAAAGGCTGTTTGAAGAAGCAATGGAGACACATGCAAAATATAAAAAGCCTCTGAAACCACCCCAAGCCACCTCCAAACTCTTTGCAACATGGGTTTCATACCAAGCAATGGTGGGTGTGGATGGAGCAGCTATTAAAGGGAAGGAAGAGACTGTGTTAGAGATCTTGCCAGAGGAATGTTGTTGGAGGTCTGTTTGGAAGTCAGCAGGAGCTGTAACTTGACAGGCCAAGCTATTTCTTTTAAGAACTAGCTGCTCTTAAATATTATTACTTGTCACTCAAAGTTCCTTTTCACTTCACAATGCTGGTGGCAGCAGCTTGGAGACTCTCAGATGTGCATTACTATCACTTCTTGGCTGTGCTACATGGTTGACCTCATATAAAGGCACTGGCATAGGCTTGCTTTACATCAGCTTTGGAGATTGCGTCCTTGCATTGATACCTATATCTGGATCTTTGCTTTCACCCTACGGCTGGAATATTTTTAACTTTATCTACTTGGCACCAAAAGTAATTTTTAGCTCTGTGCATAAATTAATAGCCTGAATTTTATCAGTGTCAGACTTCCTCAATTCCTACTGGTGTCAATGGAAATCATTTGATCTTAACACTGCTGAATTTCAAGCCATTAACTTTAAGTACGTAAACAATTGTCCTTAGGCAATTGGGTGTAAACGTAATGGCTTGAGTTTTGTAACACTAGTTCTATAACCAATTAAGGACTATTATTCTAGTTCTGGCGTTATTAATTTCTTTTAACTAATATTTACCAATATTTCAACACTATAGTTATTACGCAGGAGTCTTTGAAAGTCTCAGTGTATTCTGTTTCTATAATTAAGTATGATTTTTGCGGTTACCTTTAATATCCCAACTTGGGGACCTCAATTGAATCTAATTACATTTCAATTGAAAATAAGGTATTCCACAGACTGAAGCTGTAGATCAGGGCTCATTACTAAAGCAGCTCATTATTTTTAATGAGCAACTTCATTATATCTGATTCTGCAGAGAGCAAGACATAATTCTGTCGATGCAGAGAAGCTTGTTAAACTTAGGTAGCCAGCAGCATATGACTAACAGCTGGAATTGGGCAACAAAGATTAGTAGGGTTAAAGAAACTACCTCAAAGGGTTTTAGGCTGTCCCCACTGGTGAGCTATAACAGTCGGTCTGCAAGATAGTTTATATATTTCTTTTCTCATGCTGTGAACATTGTTAGGCTGGAAGAGTTGTGTATTACCTTTTTAAGTGATCTGCCATAGAAAAAGAATTGCGAGGAAAATTCACAGTAAAATGTAATTTTCAGGGAAGTTTTACTATAAAGGAGGTGGTAACAACATCTTTCTGCCAATCCGAGTGCCTGCTGGGAGTGTTGCAATATGCGTAGTGTTCCCTAATGGGGAGTTTTGTGTTTGGTCTCTGAATTAACTTACAGATGTGTAAAAATCATGTTACCTGACAGGTGTCTGGGGAGGGTACTAATTAGCAAGGTATCCCAGGTAAACATACTGTTAATACAGTATGACACAGGTGTTGGTGTGTCTCCTGGCAGGATGCTCTGCTGTTCTGCTGGGCTGAATCTGTTGGGGGATCCACTGTGAAGGCACCAGGAGCTTTGTCCTCTGTGCTAAGCAGAACAGTCTGTGACTCTGCTCCTGGGTTTCCATTAATGCATTATTAAAAAGGAACAGGTATTATTTAGCAGAGAGGATATAGTCAGAAAATGGGTTTATGTATAAGTCTGATCAACCTTTTTGTCTTCTTGGACACACAAGGTATTTGTTGAAAAACACTGAATTTGGACTAAATTTATTAGGGGCTTCTGGCTTCTATGTTAGTTTCCATGGTCATAAAATTGATATTGCAGTGTCTCTGGCTTTCATGCTCCAGTGCTGTGGCTATGGAGAGTTGTCCCAGAGTGTGGAGAGCTCAGCATGTTTGCTCCCCTTTCTACCCAGGCAGACTGGAGCCAGCACCAGCCCAGACCTGCTGACACTGGGTATTGGGCTTGCCTTTGTGCTTTCACTTAAAGAAATATTTGAAAATCTGGGTGATAAAACCAAACTGCGATTCTGCAAAGTTATGGTCTAGTCTTTAATTCAGGACAATCTGAGCACTGGTTAACTGGAGGTCTTTTTCCCCTTGCGCATCTTCCATGCCCCAGTGGTGGTAACACAAAGTATTTCTGCAGCAGTTAAGGCTGCTCAGGCATGGGAACCAGGAGGGACCAAAATAGGGAAATTAAGTATTTAAAGAAAAATAATAAATAGCACGATTCATATTTCTTCATTTTGTTCAGGGAAACAGTTGGATTATTTGTGAATGAGATTACAAACACACTGAAGCAGATGTAGTGCATACGTTTCAGTCTCATCGCTTTGTAAAGTTATAAGCGACTGAAAGCAGAGCTTTATGATAGGAAGTGTCTTAGCAGGAAGTCTTATCAGCCCTGTCTGTAATATCTTTGTAATGATTCAGATTCTACAGAAAAGATGGCTAGGCCATTACACACTCAGATGGGCATCTGATTTAAAATTTTCCTTCCAGTGTTAAAAAAGAATTAAATAAAAAAAAAAGAAACTGGGACATCGGCATTAGCAGATGATGCAGAAGTGGCCTGGTAAAACCAAAACAGCTGTCTTTACACAAAAAGTTTAATTATGACGAGATTCTTTATAATTTAATTCCAAAAAGGAGAATAAAACATAGATGTGAGCAGGAAAAGAGGTTAAACTCTACTTTTATAAAATAAATTTCAAGCCGACAATTCTTGATGAAAGCTTCCACAGAGAAAGGAAGGGAGGAAACACAAATTTTGGAATCAATAATCATTATTTTATTGTCTACAGATTATGTTGGGGGAGGGAAAGAAAGGTAAAGGACATCTCTAAAGGTTCAAGAAAGCAAACAATATCAATGTGAAAAGGAGAACAAAAGAACTAAGGAAAGTGTATCTAAAGCAGCCTTGATATTCAATCTCTAGAAAGACACTCGGGTAATTCTAAAATTATCAATATGTAAGCAGACAGGGAATAACAAGATGGTTTAAAAAAAAATCATCAGTGATGGTTCAAGAAATTGTCACATCAAACATGTACCTGCCTTTGTGGTTAAGGTTGAAGCAGTATGTGATATATCAACTTTAATACTGTCCTATATGGCAATGCCGTTAGTTGAGTTGGCAGATATAATCTAGATTAAATCATTGTAAGGAGATCTCAGGAGAGTATGAGGAACTACTATAATAGTATCTGCCCATTGAGAGTTTTGGTCCCCCAGGGATTCAGCACTATTCAGCATTTTCACAAGCAGCTGTCCAGTGGAATAGAGAATACGCTTAATAAAGTTATAAGTAGTATTTGAACTAAATCCACTTATATTGGAAGTATCTTCTGAGAAACCAGAAAGACTATAAAATAACCTTGATAAAATAGTGACACAGTCTAAAATCAGCAAGAAGAGAAACACAGTATACACAATTGTTTACTGTGTCTGGAATGGTGAAGTTAAATGCACAAAAGATGAGGAGGACTTGCTAGGCAGCAGTTCAGGGGAAACTTATTAGGGTCTTGGCAGAAGACCAACTAGATGTATATCAGCAGTTCAGTGATGATTAAAAAAAATGAGGCCTGATGCAAAGCTTCTCTGTGTTTGGGTAGAAGTTTTGTATACTTCTCAGTGAAATAGACAAGAGATCTGGGCCTCCCATTTCTTGTCTCCTTTTCATGTGTCATCTTAAATTACTAGAAGCAGTAACTAAAACCAAAACAGAAAATAGAGAGCTTTTCTTACTGCTGTGAGTGGACTGTTTCTAAAATATAACCCATCCCCCTGCTTATGTGGTGATAAAGCAAAATGCAAAGCATTTTATATACAATACATTTAGTATTCTATTTTTCACATTTTAAGGATGTTTTCTGTTGCAGGGTTTTTAATGCAGCATGTATGAGCATACCAAAATCAGAGTCAATCTTGCAGTACAGATAATCACAGCATTGAAACTACTGTGTTGCAATTTACACGATGGGCAGTATAGCATTTGTCTGAGGTCTTAGGCGTTGAGCTTAAGTCCCACCTAATCTAGCAAAATCTTGGTTTGGTGTGACTGAAGTTGATATAATTGTCATTGTAATTATTATTATTTCTTCCCATCTGCAACTTCAGACATTAGTCGAGACTGTGAAGTGCTTTGGGATCTCATTGATTTCACTTATTCTTTTTTAAACAACAAAATCAAACCTTGATTTAATTGGATGCGCTGTCTGCCTCGAAGTTTTGTGATTTGATTTCTGTGACTGGAGTTAATATCACTGACCACTGGTAACACAGTTTTTGTATTTTGTATACATGAAATTTTTATGCAAATCCCTCAAAGTAGTTAAAGACCAACAGGAGAACTACAAGAGTATGTTTTTAAGTAAAAAGGAATCAGATTTATATCCTACCACACAGGTACACTTTCACATTCTTTGAACTTCAAGTACGCTTGTACTGTCTTTTAAGTTCATGATAAAGCTTTCCTTCCTGTATCTCTGGTCTTTTTAATTCCTCTTCTTATATCATAAGAGAGGATTTCTACAGTATATAATGCTCTATTTAAATAACTTCTTCTCAACCTAAAGACGAGTGAACACTGTTTCCATTTTTGTCGGAAAGATTCTTTCAAATTTTTTTTCCAAATCAGAACATGTCAGAACTAGAATTGATCAGAAGTGATGCTGTCTTTTCAAGTCAGAAGCAATTATCAGTAGACTTAAAAGATAACAGTATCTGCAGAATAAAGGCAGCTGATAACGAGCCTGAAATTATATTTGAAAGGTGTACTTCATGTTTTGATATGCTATATGAGGTGAGGTGAAGACACTAGCTTTGTAACATTACCAGGTGTTGTTAAATTTCTGATCTCTAGAGTTCTCTTTAATTTGGTTTCACTCCTTGAAAATCAACCTGTAACCTTGAAAAAGCTGGGTCTTGGAATGAACAGACCAATACAGAAACTGCTAAAAACCTACAGAAGTAGTAATACAGAAGTCAAGCCTAGTAAAAGCTAGTCTTTTCTTTCTGTTTTTAGTTATATCTATTTATTTCTGGGTGGAAATAGAAGTTACATGAATCTTGAGGAATGCTACAAAATTGTGTAACAAGTGTTGGCGAATTGGGAAAGAAAATGTGGAGGAGAATAGTGCACTGTTCCAAATCTGGAGCTGCTTCCTCAATCCCGGCACAGAGTCTGTAACAGGAGCGTTTTAGTCTTGACATGTCACTCAAATTTTCCCACTTACCAGTATGGAGTGTCCTCAGATCTCAAACTAGATTCCTTTCTGATAAAATGGCATCAATACATGCTCTCCAGGAGTGGAGCTGTGGTTCCAGCTCCTGAATGACACTCACAGCAGCACCAGACCAAAATGAGTCCCTGGAACCCCTGTGCTTCCCTTTTATGATACAAAAAAATTCTCTTCCTGCATTCTGGACAACAGATGGAGAAATTCAACTTGATTCTATTACTTGCGTACTTACGGACCCTCAATCCACCAGTTTGATAATTAAGCTTCTGTTTTAATATGCATTCACTATTTTGAAGTATTTACAGTTAGATTTGCATGGAAATCAATACATTTCAGACTCATTTTCACACTTGAAGAATTTTAAGTAAATAAGCCTGCATGCTCCAAGATAACTGTGTGCTGTTAATGATGACTAGTTGCTACTGGTATTTCCATGCCGGTCTTCAACCTCAGGAAAGAGATAATCAAATTTGCAAACCAGGAGAGTTACATATTTGAGATGGGTTTTGTATGGTAATTTACTGGAAAGAATTAGCTTTTCTCCTGGTATTTGATTTAGTGTAGGAGCCAAAACTATATATACATTTATGAAACTGTTTAAGAAAAATGCAGTTTGAGTACGAATGAGTGTTTTAACTCATTTCAAGGCAGGTCAGTTGATCTGTAGCTAGCTTTAATTAACATTCTCATAAGCTGTCTGTGCTTTGATTAGAATGGCAATCAAATAGTTGAGGCTTTATTTACTTCCCTTCAAAAGCATTTAATGAAAATGGAAAAAAAAAAAAGAAAAAAGAAAAACTCAACAAAAAATTAGCCTCACTCTGAGAAGCAGCAGTCTTCCCAGTCCTCATCAAATCCCCACACTCGCCAAAGCTCTCTGTTTGGAATGTTGAAGTGAAATGATCACGCTATTCAGAATCAGGTATTACACAACATACGTGGTTTAACAATAATCATAGTTATCAATTCTGTTCTAAATGGAGTGAAAAGAAATAAAATAGCATTATCTTATAAATATTTTTAATGACTAATCTGCCTGAAAAATATAAAATCATATTGACATTCTACATCTTCTATTTTGAAATATTTCTATAAGTCAGTCCCAAGAAAAGCAGGGAATGTAAGATTGGTAACAATCTGTGAAGAAGAAAATGTTTTCATGGGTCTCCTTCCATAGTTCTGCTGTCATTCACTTGTTCTGAAGGTACTGTCCTTTGAGAAATACAAAAAAGCTAAAAAATTTCCAATGAATTTAACTTAAGAACACTTATCAGAAAGGAAGAATTATAGTTTAGAAAGCATAGACACAGTCGTCTTCTACAAAGAATTTTAGGAGGAAGATCTTTAAGGGTAATTTATAGACTTGGAGTGTTGCTTGCTTTTTTAATGGAAGTCATTAATAGCTATCTAACTTCAAGCAGAAAAAGCAAAAAAACCCTCACCTACCACCAAACCCCACCAAAAACATACAAAAGTCCAAAAGCCAGTGCCCCCAAATGCGAAAACCTCAAACAGAAACCACAGTCAAAGATTTTTTTTTTTTAATGTAGTATCTGGTACAGGCCAAGGTGTATAGAAGAAGCAGATCCAATTACTGCACCAGATCTTAAAATACCAGCTCTGCACTTGTTTGTGTGTTGTTCATGTTTTATCACAAGTCACTTAATGTGAGCGCTGCAAGACCATGCAACTGATGAGGGACTCATGGAAGGAATCAATGTTATCCTTTCAAGTGTTTTCTGTAATATGGCCTAAGGAACTAGAAAACTCTGAGAATTCAGTAGGAAATTTCTCAGAAAAAATAAATTAATGTGAGCTGTGATTTGTGATTTAATAATACATTGCTAAAACAACATGTCTTTACTTGTCTTTTGCAGTTCTGTGGTAGGATTTGTTCTTCTGAAGTCAGAAAGGGCTTATGTATGTTGTGCATTAAAAATGTGTAATACGTGCATTTTATTCATAATGCTAATCTGCAGAGGTGGTGCTTCATATTCAGTATACTCTATAAATATATACTGCATACACAAGTGTTTGCAAGAACATTAACAACATTACCTGGTTGCGAACTGTTGTGTGACAAATGTGTGGCACTTGGAATATTTAACTTGAAGTGTTTTACTGTCATTTTTGTGCATGAATATGTAAATATTTTTGCTATTTGTTTTCAGATATAAGTAGACACTTCATCATCACTGTAATATGAATAGATATTAGTTTTTAAATTGGTGGAAAGGGGTTGATTCAGCATGATTTAAAGTATGTACATACTGAAATTGTATGAAAGACTGTTATCTATGTGGTCTATTTATACCATTGCTTTGTTTTGAATGACCCTGTTCTAAATATTCCAAACATCTATGGTGTTTAAATCAAAGGATCATAATAAAATGAAGACTGATATGTTTAGTTGAACTTTCAGAGTTGAAGTGGGGTGGAAATGTGTATTTCTGTTTAATGAGATAAATTGGTTCCTGTTGAATGATAGCAGAAGGCTAATTTGTTCTAAATAACCTATAACACTTTTAAACGTGGACTGGGTTATGAAATAAATGGATTAGCATTTGAATTTCAAATGCATAGTCCATCAAAGTATCAAAAGAATGTTAAGTAAAATTAAACTTCATATTTGGAAAATTCTTCTATATGCAAAAAATCAGAATTATACAGCTCTGATTTAAAATGAAATGTGTGATTTTTCTGCTAAGTGCGGGTATCTCAAAGATGTGGTGAACTAGCACTAGCAAACTTCAGTGACAATGTTACATGTAGTGCACCTGAGGTACTTGAAAAAATTTGTTTGAGAAAGGAAGGAAAAAGTTCCTAAAATTGCTTGTAAGGGTGATTTTTTTTTTTTCATGTGTCTGTACTCTAAAATGTGTAAAATGGTTATTACTTCCTAGTTACAAGTGATTTTATTTCATAATTGTATAAAAGAGATTAGCTCATGAGAATTCCTGTTGGCAACTCTGTAGGCTCCTTGTTTGGAACAACAGGTTGCCCTTGGCACTAGTCTAGTTGCACAGTTTTTCTTGCATGTACTGACAATTTTAAGATGATGCTTCAGTACAGGGTGCTACTTTGCTCTTGGTTGAAATGTTCCCTTCAGTTTTTCCTTCTCTTTGTAGCAATAATTTATAGCCACAAAATGTTGGTATATGTCACTGACAAAAAGAAAGACCTGAGTATTCTATATATGTATGTTAAAAATTAATGATGAAACTCTGTTTCTAATGACCTAGAAAATTTCTAAGAACCTTATATTCATGCTCAGTAAATACTAGTTTGTGTACTATTATCCCCTAAATAGAACTCAGTGGGTTTTACGTAAATGCTGAAGCTGAAGTTATAAGAGATAAAAGCGAAGGAAAATAAGCATGCAAGCGACTGGTGTGTATTCTTGAAGAAGACACTTGCATCACTATTAAGAACAAACCAGACTTTTTGACCAGGATTATTGGGGAAAAAAGAAGCATACTAGTTTTTCAGGTGTGCTGTTTGGTGTTTCTCAGGAAAAAATAACTGTATTAGTTGAGTAGTGTGAAAAGGATTTTTTTTTTTTTTTGCTTAAATTTATGTGCTTTTACAGGTAGTTTATGTTAATAACCAACCTAGTAAGTAATTCAAAGAAAACCAAGGAAAAGGAGCTAAAGCAAAAAAATGAGTAAAGGCAAAGATTTTTCTCAAAGCAGGTTTTGAAATGAAGTGCTGCTGTACCAGACGTATTATTCTGAACTTCAACAACAAGTTGTAATGCAAAAGCTTGAATTCTGGAGCTAGCTTGTGACTGGCAGTGGGACAAACTTTATGAAAAAAAAAGTAAAAAATTTGTGGTTAAGTTAGTAGTGACCTTGTGCTGTGCCGAGTAGGATGGTGTACAGAAACACAAGCAATTCAAGGTTTTTGTAGAGAGAAACAATGATTAAAATAGGTGCCCTAGCGGCATCTGGCCATGGAGACCCAGAGGAAAAAGGGAGCTAATCATTATCGGATTAAAGTTTCTTAATGTAGTCTATGGATTACTGCAGCTGTAAATATTCTTTGTGAAAGAGCCGTGCTGCCAGGGTCTCAGTGATGAATAGCTGCCCTTGGAGCTCTCCTCCGGGGAGTATTTAGAAACTGAAGGTAGAAATAGCATAAATAGAGAGCACTCCCTTTTCAATAACTTATCCTGGCTTCACATACTGAGTTTTTTATTGTTTTGTTTTTTTTTTCAGTAGGGAAAATCTAGACGAGTCCAAACAACCTTCAGCCTTCAATATTCTACACTTACAGCTTCTTTTTGACTCAAGTCTCGTGGAGGGTTTGAAGAAGGATGCCACTGGGTCATGGAAAATCATAGTTTTGGTGCTTCCTTGACCAGAGCCACTCTGAGAATAACCTGGCACTTTCATTTTTTTGTTTTCCTCTCCCAAACCCATAGCTTTTGAGAAATGTTTGTACTCAGAATTAAATAAGTGCCAGACTTGAGAAGGTCCTAGATTGTTCTAATGAACTGTGTTGGGTAATACCGAGCATTTTAGAATTGCCTAGGCTCTTTATGGGCTCTTAGATAATCTCTAGGTATATCTCAGGAAGGGACAGCAGTAGGCATCCCTTAATTCAAGTAATTTCCATTTGCTCAAAGTGGTAATATTAGTAACTTTTTAGAGTTAGTGACAGCAGATAGCTGAAGATTTCCTTTTGCTGCAGAAAGTGTGATATATAAATCAAAATTTGTTTTACATAACATAGAGATCAATGAAAGAATGTATTTACATGTTTGGCATGTTTCTACTTTTATTATCAATGTAACTATATTTATATATATAATTATACATACAATATATATTTATAAATAAATAAAAATATTTATTTATATTTTTATGAGTGGGAAAAATAACTCACAATGGAAAGACAAAGTGCTTTTGTACTTGCCATGTAATACAGGTGATTTACGGGATTAATGTAAATTAAGTTCTTGGAAATCATGGATGGCTTTAAAAGGCAAAACTAAGTGTTAAGAGTATTCTAAACTTTTCATATTTGGAGACTTGGAAATTCTTCTGCCTTGCTCTTGATAAAAGCCTGACTAATTCCACCAGTTTTCTATTTTTGTGTCTCTATATCATTTCAGAATTTTTGTGTTCTCAGTTGCAATGGGTTACCTTTAACCATTGTAGTTAAAGAAGTATGACTTTTTTTTTGCAAATATGGACCACATACTGACTGTCATTTCTGTAGTAGTAATACGCCATAGGGAGATTTGTAGAGGCGTACTATCAGGAATTTTGACAGCTTGGATGTGACTGCAGACCACTGTCACCAGGTAGGCAGTTCGAGGTTTAAACCTCTGTCTAGTTAAGGACTTATTTAGCTGCGTAGCACTTGCATGAAGGAACAAAGTTGCAGCTAATTGAGGCTGATCAACAAAGGAAAAGTAATGATTTTTTAAAAAACCTGAAACTGTTTCAGAAATGTCAGTTTCTATCTTTTTTTTCCTCATAATGAATTGTTCAATTAAAACTCAGGAGGGTCCATAATAAATAATTTAAAGTGATCTATGTAACAAGGGGGGGTCAAGGTTCAAGTCTTCATTCTCAGCAGAGTAAGGACTTTATTTCTGCGGAAATGTAATCCCAGCTGCATAGTCTGGAAATACTTTCTAGTGTACTTCCTCTAGTTAGTCTCTAATCTCTTTTTTTTTTTTTTCCCTCCCTGGAATTGTAATACAACTGTCTATATCTCTTTTCCTAATTCAGAATGAAAACATCAGAATGAAAAAGCTCAACATTTTTTGTGTGAAATAGAATTCTTGGTTTCTGGTTCTGCTGACATATGTGGCAATCACTTAACACTTATTTTCTGCAGTAAATCCTGATCCAGAGAAGATGTTAAGGATGTGGGTACTGTTAACGAAGTAGTCCTGTTGTGATTTAAATGGGGCAATCTTAAAGGGTGGGCATTTAACTGCTGCTTGTACTGAAACTAGTTCAGGGGATGTAAATGCATGCCAGCAGGTATTTGGGAATTTGCTGTGTGAGCAGTAATTAGTGCTATCTCAACTGATACTTCATGAAATGATGGAAAAAACCCAAATCTATTTCCCTGTGGATTTCAGTATTTCTGAAACTTCCTTCGAATCATAGAACAGTTAGAGTTGGAAGGGACCTTAAAGATCATCGAGTTCCAACCCCCCTGTCATGGGCAGGGACACCTCCCACCAGAGCAGGTTGCTCAAAGCCCCATCCAGCCTGGCCTTGAACACCTCCAGGGATGGGGCAGCCACAGCTTCCCTGGGCAACCTGTTCCAGTGCCTCACCACCCTCAATGTGAAGAATTTCTTTCTGGTGTCTAATCTAAATCTCCCCTCTTCCAATTTAAAACCATTACCCCTTGTCCTGTTGCTACACTTCCTGACAAAGGGTCCCTCTCCACGTGTCCCGTAGGCTCCCTTCAGATATTGAAAGGCTGCTGAAAGGTCTCCCCGGAGCTTTCTTTTCTCCAGGCTGAACAACGCCAGCTCTCAGCCTCTCTTCATAACAGAGTTTAGGATTTTATAGCAATATCTCTTAACACCACCCTATTCTGTAAAGTGCTCTGAAATCTGGTTGCGAGACTGGGTTGCAATGGGAATGCACTTAGAGCCAAAAAGTTGCTTTGTGTTGCCATGCTGTGTCTCTAATTTAATTGATGTGCTGCAGCCTGTCAGCTGACTTTGCAACTCAAGTTAATTTTTTTCTTCCCTCGTACAGTTGGTTCATGATGTGTATGTGATTCAAATGCTTGCTCCTTTTCTGCAACATCCAATGCCTCTTTATTCTTATGTCTATTAAGTTTGCCTGTGGTGAATTTTCTCTTATACATGCTTTGCTAGCTTACTGTACTCATATTTTTGGTCTCCAGCAGGAATATAAATAAAAGTCTGTCGATATTTTCCATTTTAGATAAGTTTTAAATCTTTTTATCTTTAGTGCAGAAATCTTGTGCACACTGAAATAAGGATTGCCTGTGAGAATGAAAATATTCTACAGTCAAACAACACAAAGCCTTGAACCTACTACATCTGTCCTATGTTTTCAAAATAGGGATATCTCAGCACCTGAAAGTCTAAATTTGAGTTTCCTTTAGATTATGAGTTTTTCAAAGGGGAATGATCAGCATGTTCTGAGAAACATGACCTCTGAGCATCTGAAAGCTCTGAAGTTAGTTGTAGAATAAAGTATCACCAATGGAAACCTGAGCTGCAGAATTTGATTAGTTAATCTGAATTAAATTGTTTGCTATAGCATTTTTGTAGCTATTCATAGCAATATTTTGTCATATAACTTTCTAAATATATATGATCTTTGAAAGGGAATGGCACGTTACAGTTGATATTGTACTTCAGGCTTGGAAAAAAATTATTTAACCAGCCCAGCTTACCTGTTAGAAAGTGACTTTTACATTTGACTGTAAGAAATAATGATCAGGGTGGCAAGTAGCTACTGAGACTTGAATATATATATACATGCATGAATAATATATACATCACCTAGGTTGGAAGTGACCTTTTGAGATCATCTAGTCCAACCAAAACAAAAAAAAAACCAAACCAAAACAAAAAAACACCACACAAAACACCACCCAACCCTAATCCATATCCCCCAGCACCATGTCAGCTCATCTCTTGAATACCTCCAGAGATGGAGGTATTCAATACATTCATATACATTTATGCATAGGTATACATATATACATATTTTAAATGCATGCAACAATCACTAAACACTAAACTGCGTATGATGAATTATCTTTTCCTTTGGGGAAAATAATTATAGTAGCTGTGATGTTAGTGAGATATATGCTTTTGTCGGTTTTTATTTATTCTTGCAGAACTCATTAAAATGAGTTTTTCAGCCTGATTAGGATGTTCCATTCTAATATAACACTTAAAGAAAAAAAAAACACAACTGAACTGCTCTAATGACGTACTATGTCCTGCTATCCATCTTCCTGTTTGCTTCCCTGGGTTGCAAACTTTTTAGGCCAATGGCTATCATCATCTCCTTTTACGGTGCCTGAAACAGTACAGCACAAATCTCAAAAAGAATTATAGATAAAAGAATCATCAGCTTGTAACTCAAATCTATGATTCTTTGCGGGTCTATCATTTTAAACCTCCATCTGATTTTTTTTTTATCTGCATTTATGTTTTGGCTTTAGGACTAGTATCAGTATTTCTGCTATAACATCAAAATTAGATGAGTCCCCCTGAAATCATTCAAGAGCATCAGATTAAATTTAAAATTAGGCTTTCCCAGTAGACATTAGAGATTTTGGTTTTCTCTTGGAGTGATTTGTAAAGCCTACTATTTGGGACTTAATGTTAATTAGGCTTCTTGCTGGCTTAGTCTTTTCTCGCCCACCTGCCCAACTTTAAGCCATGGTCAATTTGGGCAGGTGAAGTTCCTGCTCCCTCCCTCCCACCCTGTGTGCAGCAGACAGGTCTCCTTGGTTGAGAATAGGACCGTGTTTGGGGGCTGTGAAAGGGGGGGAGAGACTCCTCCTTCTTGGGAGTGACCAGGACTGACAGTCAACCCTGGCTTATTCTTGGGGAGATACAGGAGAAGAAAGTTGCTGACATTAACTGACACGCTTGATTCCTGGTAAGAGATGTGACCAGTTATGAACTTCCGCTGCTGCCCCTGAGACACTGGGGTAACAAGTCCACCATCTTCTTCTCTGCCGCCCAAAGCAAGCCATGGTTTTTATCAAATATATAGACAGTTCTGATTGAGTGCCACCAGAAGAGAGAAAAGAAACAGGTATTTCTTTCCCTCTTGGAGCTGATCAATGTAGTGGTGCGTGAGCAATAGCACGGAAGGTTCACTCCAATTGCTGTATTTTATTTTTTACTCTCACTTTGATGATCTTATGGCACTCTATAACCCTCTCAAATTTAACATGATATCTCCTGAGTTAATATCTATGCCCCCACATGTAATTTATTTGTTAATCTGTGGAATTTAGGTACATCTCAGCTGCCTTTAAGTTAGTTAGATCTATTTGTGGCTTCAGGGGATGAAACTTAATAAAGTTTTATATACCCTGTTTTCAACAATTTAGGCTTATCTAGGACCTCCTGACAGGTGCTCAGTGGTGCTAAAACTGAGGGAGTTTGCTGTTCTGGGGTAGAGATATGAGAATTGAGCTCTTATGGGAAGAAGAATAATCTGGCACAGAGAGAGTGTTCAGTTGTGCTCATTTTGCTGCCCTCAGCAATCCACAGTCCCAGGCATCTGCCTACTTTGTGAATAGAGACAACTTTGAATTTAACTTATAAACAGAAACAAAACCCCACTCAGTAACAAAAAAAAAAAAACAACAATGGATCACATAAAGCCTAAATTTCAAACTTTGTTTTTTGGGAGTCTTGAGTGAATAAAGAGGTATTATCAAGATAGACTTTAGTAGAGAAAACATTATTTCATACTTGCATGTCATAAATTGCAAACACGGCCACCAAAAAACCCCCAAACCCTTTCTCCAAACAAGAGTAGCAGTAATAAGTGTTGTTGCACTTGTAGCCTGACAGTAACATACTGGCTGTTTTATTTGCTCTGTAATATGTAATGAGTATTCCATTTGGATTATAAAGCAACATGATGAATGAATCGGGCTGTATCGATTGAACTTCTGTACCAGTCAGTAATCATTTTGTTTCTCAAGCTTTTATGCCCTCAGAGTAGGAATTAAAAAATGGTTTAATTAGAATTAAAGTATCCTCTTCAGACAGCATCTGCTAACAATAAAGATAAAGGCCTTAAAGCAGTAAGGCCCAATGACTTGTCAAAGGAGGGAGGAAGTCATGAAAGATGGTAGTGTTTGTTTATTAATCAGACTCTAGAAAAATAATAACAATTTGTTTTACTTAGGTTTTTTGTTTTAGGTTTTCCTCATGTGATTGTAACATCATCTATTTAGCCAACCTACTATTTTTCAATAATTGGCCATTGTTTTTAAAGACTTGCAATTGCATTGTTAGTATTTCAATTAAACAAAAATATATGAAACGCCTAGTGATAGAGAATTGAGGAAATCAGTTAAAACCAAAAAATCTTTTTTAAATCAGTAACCTCTATCTCCAGGTTAATGTTCCTGTTTCTTATAGAAGTTAAAAACCAAACCAAAGCACAACTGAATTCTTTAGAAGTTAATGGGGTGTCTATAGTGATATGTCCTTTCTAGTACTTTTTCTTAAAGTTGACTTTTCTGTAGATCTGTTGACTAAAAAAAACATGTTTTTGTTGAAGTTAATTTGAACAGTGAGTGTTCATTATAGAAGTGAAATTGGTGGGTTTAATTTTGCGTGGTCTGGTGATTTTTCTGTATCCTAGCAAACACGAGACACCTTCTACTGTGTATGCTAATATTGTGCCTGTGGAGAGACACTGGATTTGCCCTCTACGTGATCATCTATCTATGCAGCACCTGCAGTTCAAATTCAAGAGAGACTCAAAGCTTTTATTTTGGAACCAGCATATTTTAAAACACATCAACTTGTAGCTGATGAAAATATCAGCAGTGATATTTAGTCTGCTGTGGGAGACCTAACCTTCTGTAGCATCGTGGGTCTTTTGAAGACCTCTTTTTAGAGGTGAAATTTGCCTATAGAGAGGAAGAGCTGTGAAATATAGCAGCTGAATTTTTGGTGTGGAAAGCTCACCTAGTGACAAAAAGGTATGGTGGGTTGTTCACTTTTCTCTGTAATAGAATTCAGAAATAGCTATTTAATACCCCCATTCTGCTTTTGTTGAAATGACATTGGCTTTCTGTGCTTTGAAGTTATTCTGGCCTGTGATAGCACTGGTGATTTTTCTTTTTTTTTTTTCTTTTTTTTTTTTTTAAACAAAAAAAAAACCACCACAAAACCCCCACAAAAAAACTGACTCTCAAATTGCATTGGAAGTGATTTCACAAAACCCAATAAATCCAGAAGTATATGACTGAAATATGGTTTTCTCTAGGTTATAAGCCAGCTGAGGACAATAGGTGGGAATTAAGACTCAGTGCAGAGCACAAGGAGAACAGAGGTTCAGCTGGTGATGGCCAGAGGTTATTTTGTGTTGTGCATTTTGGGGCCACCTCCTGTAGCTCCTGCTCCCAAGAGCTCTCAGCGCTGTTGGCACTGCAGCAAGGCTAACGAGGCAGGGCTGCAGATCTGGGTACAAGGAAAAGAGAAAACCAGCAGGGTTTTAGGAAAGATTAAATCAAGAAGATTAAGTCTGTTTTACTCCAGAATGATGCTTGTTTGGCATCTTTTGGATGCTGGGGGAATGGTTGAAAGGAGAAGAGAGGGGGACATCCTTGAGTAATGAAATTTAAGATGAGGCAATAGTTATTTTCGGTAGACTTTGTTGAACACCCTGGGACAGGGATGCAGGGATGTCAGAGTATGTTACCTAGCAACTGCTGGAAGGTGGTTAACTCTTTGGTGCCCATCCTTTCTGCTTCTCTGATAAACGGAATGTAGGAGCTGAATTTCAATTTGAAGATTGGGAAGGTTTCTACTGTTTGCAGTGTAATGTTTTATTGAGGCTGTAATTAAAATGTTAGTAAATAAAAGAAAATAGCCCTGAAATGTTGTCATTCATATTTAAACTACAGTAACTGTTTTAGGGTTTATTAGTATGTTGTTTATAACCATGATTGATATGTCTATCATCATCTCCTGCATTTCTGCAGTGTGAATTTCTGTAACATGTAACAAACATGTGATGCTGATCATTTACTGATCTTCTGCAAATGTGAATCTCTTGAAGATCAGAGATTATTTTGCCACAAATCAAAAGCATAGAACACATCAGCTCTATATTGTAGATCAGACTCCCAGAGGAGTCAAGATTCTCCAGTCAAGAGCAATGGTTGTTGCTCCAGTTAAAGCAGTTAAATCAAAGTACCTAAACCAGCTGAGGATGTGACTGATAATATGGCATTACTGGGTAACAGAACTGTTGTTGAGATGAAACCTCCGTTTAGATGCTATGGTTTTTACCAGCTGCTAAGTAGCTGGTAAACTACTACAAAACGTGGAGAGATGGAGTGTGTTTAGAGGGCAGTAGAGGATAACAGATCAGACTAAGTTATGAATATTTTAAGCCAAAATAAAGAGAAGTTGATCTTACATTACTACTAGTCTATTTTTTATTACCTAATGTGCACAGCAATCAATATCTTTGTCAGGGTGCTAGGTGATATGTGGTATTTTTAAGATATTCCAGAGGAAAATTAAATGGGCCTTTTGTGACAGTTGAATAGAAACATTGATAATGGTGTTACTTAGCATTTACTCAATTTTCCCAAACTGAGATGTCCTTCAGGTAGCTGTTATAAAAGAATACTTCTGTTGCTATAATTCTCCTAAAAAATATATGGTTTTTTAATTGCATAGAACATATCTGCAAAGAGGTACCAGACAAGATAATCCATCGATTCCCCTGTCAACAACGGGGGAAGGAATTCCACTGTCTGGTGGGTAGATAGGTATATATTCTTATATGTTTAAAGGTAAAATAATAGAGCTTTGTACACAAATGAACATATAAAAAATTTTCCTAGTAACATTCCCACATTAACCTAACTGTATCAGCTGCAAATTTATAGCATAGAGTTGCAGGCAGTGTGTCTTAGTAGTCTGCTACTACTAGGCAGTTATTTAGAGCTGTTGGTTTGTGAGCCTCCATTCTTTTGTGTTCCCATGAAAACTGAGCTGAAGAAAGTTAAATGATTTATCTTGTTGTTTTTTTTTCTTTTGCTTTTTTTAAACTCGTTTAACTTCTTATAGTTTTCTCACATCTACTAGGTGAGTAGGGATTTAATAATAGTATATTTTATTATGCAAAAGCAAAGATTGGCTGAAAACAGGGATGAAAACTCTAAAGAATATCAGGAATATGATGTATTAAGAGCTGCACAGATAACTTCAAATTACATCAACAGACTGTAATGTTGTTACTGTCTGTATAGCTGAATATTGACTTTGATTTTAATTGTGTGAGCAAGTATTTTGTCACACTGTCATATCGGAAGCATAACTGAAATTCTAACTTCTGGCATGTCAAGCGTTATTCATGTTTTAGGTGACAGTTTAGGAACCTCATACCAGAATATTTTTTCCTTCTTTTCTTTTCTTTTCTTTATTGTTATTCTGTTTGACCTGGCTGGCTCTGCACTGAAGCAGAGTAAAAATGTTCACCTGAAACCTCAATTACAGTTTACTATATCTATAATGAAGGTAGCCCAGTCTTTCATCTTGGCAGAGATTGTCAGGCGAGATGAAAAAGTTTTGAGAGAATAAGAGCCAAGATAACTTTGTGGTTAGCTGTAGTTGATGGTGACAAGGAAATTGTGGAGTGGTCATTGGGATAATTGCTCCTTTTTTTGTTTTAATTTTGAGCATAAATATACAACTTTGCAATACGTAATATTCTTTGTACTGTAATGGTAACAGAGAGCTGTTTTCAAGAAATGTATGCCTGTGAAGGGATGCTCGTAGTAGTTCTACATGGGTTACAAATCCTCAAAACTAGAAGACTGTAGGAGCCACAGGAATCTAACCAGTTCATCTCCAGTTGCATTGTGCAACCCCTACAGAAACATAAGCCTAACCGAGTTGGCAGTACTTTTATCTGGTGCATGGTGTAATAAAATATCTTGTCCGTATTTATGGCCATCTGTAATTCCAGTACTGGCTCCACCTTTCACTTCCCATCTGAAAAGTAGAGCAGTTGGGGTGTTGGCCATAACACGTGCACTTAAAAAATGTATTTTTCCAAAAATGTTAATTCCTCTGAGCAATTGGCTGCGGAGAGAGTACCACTTTGAACAGAGATGTCATCACAGGGTCCCGCAGAACTCTCTTTAGGCTGAACTTCAGCTCCAGTCCTGCAGTCCCATGATGGTATATCCAATCTTTCTTATGATTTTTCCTCTGCAACTGAGATAAGTATTGTAATTTCATTATTAGTGACTGACATAGGCTTTTGTTGCACTCTATTATTTCTTTGTGACTTCATGGAATGCACTTAAGTTTAAAATTGGACAATTATGGTACATAGTTCTAGCAAACTTGAAGTTCATCTTGTTTGAAATGTCCCATTTTGCATGGTGAGCTCTAGTGAATAACATCATACTCTCCAAGAGTCTTCGGCCTTTTTCTCCCGCACAGAACGGACTGACAATTCTGGTTTTACACCTTCCAATTCCCAGCTTTCCCTCAAAACTCAAAGATGTCCAAGATGAAAAGAAATCAGAGAACCTTGTAAGGTGATCCATGTCAATCTGTCTGCTTTGTTTCTGGAAGTGGAAACCTGTAGACAAATTTTTAGAGGAAATAAGGAGTAAGTTTGAAAGGCATCGCTGCTCACTGAAGATAGTCATGGAGACAAATTCCAGTTCTTTGCTGACAAACTCACTTGCCTTCAGCTGCATCATGCTTTTTTTTGTTTAAATACAGTAAAAGTTTGTTTTCTTGAGATTTACTGTTAAACAGAATCAGGATGTTTTTTATGTTTCTCCCTCTCTTTCTGCTGATTCAAAGAGTAATAAACATGATACAGAACAACAGAACAAGGCTTATATTAATCACTACTGTTTAAGAGCAGCTTAGGATGGTTGCAAACAAATGCATTTATCCAGGGACATATGCCATCCCATAAGCTGGAAATACTTAATCAGGAAAGGTGTATCTACTAACCCAGTCTTAAGCTCCTTCATCTTGTGGTATAGACAATAGGACTTTAAAGACAATTTTTTGATTGCAAATCCTTGCATGAAGCAGCTAGGTTCCAGGGTAGCAAAAGTGATTTCTATGAATCAACCATTCTCATCCTGGTGGAAAACTGGAGGCTAACAGAAATCAAAAACAGAGAGGGGGAAAAAAAATGTTTTATTTCTCACTCTGTTTGCTCTGCATTGGGCTGTTTAGGCCGTATAGGAATTGCCAATGCAAGTGCTCAGTGGATAGTTTTTGGCTTGTGACTTGTTGACTTTTGGGATACTGTGGTGCTTCCTTATGCTCCAGAAAGGTAAACAGTAGGAATTTCACACTTGTCCTTGGGTGCAACGAGAGGGCAACACACACTGTTGCTGTTGGTCCTGCTTCAACTTTGTGGACATTTACCCTTTCGATCCTGAGCTGAGACTGGTTCAAGACGACCTTCCTTCTGAGAACCGGGGCAACAGTCCTCAAACAAGGTTATTGGTCAGATAAATACTCCTTATATTTTGCCCCAAAAGGCATTTCAAATTTGAGGTTTTGCTTCCCAATTCAGTCCTGCTGGGATCAAACCCTTATGTCCAGGGTGCTACCTAAGGTACCAAATTACACGCTGGAGAAGTACCAAGTGTCATTTATTTTGCAGAGGAAATCAATAATATAGATAACTGGCACATCTGTAATTAGCAAAAGGAAAATTCTTTTTTTTTTTTCCCTGCACGGTAAGGCTTTGTTGGGTGTTTAATTTGAGGTAATCATAAATGTTCAGGAATTTTAGTGGTAATTTCTTAAGCTCAAACTAAAGTGTTTTCTTTATATTTTGTTTAATGGTTTAAATCTAATTAGAGAAACACGTTGGAGTTGACCACATAAAGCATGGACTGATGTGACAAAGCTATGTTTCTACATGCATCTCTGATAGTGCTGTACACTGCTTTTCTGCAGAAGCAGATCTCTCTAGATCGCTTGTCTATGAATGTGTAGAGTTGAACTGAGGTATTTTTTGTTTTGTTTTTCTTTTTTTTTATGTGGCTTTGCAGTATCTGTTCTAAGCTCAGTGTTTTTGCTATTGTGAAACGTTAAAAATAAGATGTAATTTTTCACAACAATAATGTAAAGAAAAAATTCCATTACCCACTGCGTGACATCAGACTAAAGATTAGGTTTTATCTCTGCCTTCTTATATTGTTCAGTTGAATGATAATTGCTGATGATTCTGTCAACACCCTACCAAGTGACTATTGCATTTCAGAGGCACATCCCAATGTAGGATGTTAAATTGCAATAGGACAACAGCAAATGTTTTTCTATGACTATTTGAAATGCTAAGCTACAGAGATTTCTTTCCTTTCTGATTTTTCTCATTGTCCTTTCACAGACATTAACACAACTCAGGCTGAGAATATAACATGACATGAGGCAACAGCAATATAAAAGAGGTCTTTGAAGCTGTTTCTTTTTATCAAGCTTTACCCTTAACAGAGTTTCTCTGCTGTAATTTCTTTGCAGTTCTAAAGAGAATTACATTTCAAGTTCCATAATTGCACCAGGGAATTGAAATCTTGTATAAAAAAAAATAAAAAAATTTAAGTATTCAGTTTTGTTATCAGTTAGTGTTGATAGTGATGTTTCAAGTATTATTAAAAAATACTGCTTATTATGAACGCCCATGAAAAGTACAACAGGCATTAATTTAACTACTTTTCATCCATGATTTTTGACCTCAGTGGAATGTATTTGAAAAGTTATGTGCTATAATGAACAACATGAACTTTGCAATCCTAATTTTTCAATTGAAATTGAATTGTCAGAAATTGCTTATTCTCTAAAATGCGATGTCAGTGATGCTGCTTTGTCTATGTATTTCATGGTATTTATGCACGTATTTATTTACATTCACTACTGAGGAACAGTGGATGGCACTGTTGGTTTGCAGCTATGAATCTGCACAAATGAATCGGGACAGGGAAACCTTCCACAAACAACCCTAAAACAAAAAATCATGACAAAACGCCCAGCTCCTCTCCCAAAAACACCCTACCCCCAAAAAAACCCTAAACCTTGAATCAGTATCTTCTTAAAATGGATGGATTAATTCTCAGACTCGGTGTCAGTGCTCAGAAATTCTGGGAGTGATGAAGATAACATGTAAGATTCATAAATTCTTTAAACAAACAAAAAGTACTAAGTTGGGTCTGTTAGCTTGCGATTGTGGTTTTGTCACAGGAGATGAAAAGCCCAGCTGGCTGAGGTGGGATTGTGAATTAATTTGGCAAAAGCACTGGAAGTGCAATGTCTCTCTCACTCAAGGCAGGATTTTTGGTACGTTTTGAGGTGTACTGCAGCAAGATCACACCTATGCAGAGGAGCAAAGGGAATGTGTTCAGCCATTTGGAAACTACTTAGCAGATGTTATCTAGAAAATAAGTTGTAGTCATCAAGTCTGATTGCTGGCATATGTAAAAGTGTGATGTGGGCTTGGAGTTTATGAAGAAATAGGCAACCTGGGTTTTAAGGCCCTGGTCAAAAGCACGATGAGACCTGTGGGATTACTCTCATTCAGTGTAGCGAGTTTTGCATCAAGAGCAAAATGTTTTGCTGCATTTGAATGGTGGGTCCTTCATTTTTGAAAAGATCAAATGCATGTATGTTTTGTCTAACTTAATTTTTAAATTGGTGGTACACATCTGATGAATGTGCCCTGGAGAAGTCACATACGGGCATGGCCAGTCTCCTTGTGAATATGCAATAATCAGCCCAAATCATATGCACACAAAAACCAACCCCTTGTGTTGAGCAAAGAACTTGCTACGTATCGGCTCTCTGCCTTTATACTTGGTTGTTAAACACTGAAATTTAATTTAATTCCTATCATGTAAATGTCATTTAAAGAGAGAGCGAATCTGTTAAGGGGAAATATCACCAAAAGCTGAATACGAGTGTCATTATCATTAATCCTTTATTTCTGATAATAGTAACATCTCCAAAGAGAGAAAATTTATTTGCAAAAGTTTTACTCAATTTTAAAATTATGAATTTAATGTTACAACATTTCCACCAAATATCGAAGCCCTTGAGAATCATATAGATGCTTGGTAGCTAAGAAACATGCAGCGATATAAGTCTTTTATCCATCTTTAGAAAGAAGACACCGTTGCAGTTTGTAACAAGGATTATAAGAGCCTATCTAAAATTATGAGAAACTATTGGTTGACTAGTTCACTACAAAAATAAACCTGATACCTGGAAAGAGAAGAAGTACCCTTGTGAATAATACCAAATAATTTAATTTAGCCTGGAATAAATAACAGTACAGCATTTCTTGTAGGGAATGAAAGACAGGATAACTATGAAGTTATCATTCAGAAATGCTTTTTATAGTTTGTGTCATTAAGAGGATTAAAATCAAATCAGGTTCAATATTAATGAATTTGAAATGCACCCTTTTCCTGATTTTATCAAAGAGAAATACCCAGTAGATTTAATGAGGCAAACTGTTTTCTTCTTGCCTAAATGAGCCGTTGCAGTGAAGCATGTGTGTGGCAGTTTTGCTCCTCAGTTCACTGTCTATCTTATTACTGACAATACATAGAGATGCAGTGAATACAAAGACAAATGGCTTAACTTACATTGAGTTCTTTTTTTTTTATTAAGCAAAAGCACTAAATCCCACAACATGACAGGTAGTGACTGTGCATTACTCTGAAGTCAGTGTGCTACTTATGGGTGTAAGAGTTGCTCTTCTTCATTTCTTGCTCCATGTTGACTGGAGATAGGAAACTTAAAATGTGAAGAGTTAACAAGTCAGCACTGAATGTTGCTTGTTTCATTTCTCGTGTAAACTTCTGGTCACGATTGGATCAACCTGTCGATGAGAGACTGCTTCCTTCTCTATGCACTCACTGCTATGAAAACTATACCTCAAAAGTGACAAAAACATTCATCTAGGTTGATAAATTTGTATTTTAAAAGGGTAATCGTTATTGGACAAAAGTGTTTTATTTGGGTTTTTTTTAGTGTTTGGGGTTTTTTTGAAAGTACTGGTGCATCCCCTGTGATTGAGTTCTCTTTTTCGAGTATGTGCTTCAAGAAGGGACTTGTTCTAAATTAACACCTTTTAAGACTGAAGTAGTGCAAAATATTGATTCCATAGCTGTTTAATCTACATCTTGTAATGATCATGAAAGCCAGTTTTTATTAGTAGTCTAATAGTACATTGCATTTAGGAGATGGTAATGAAATTATACTACTAACAATGTTAATTTTCCACATCTGAATTCCCTACAACATCCCTCTGGCATTTGTGCCAGCTCCAAAAATATGACACACAAAACAACAGTCATCCAAGCTATTTCTGGAGCATGTTTCTAATGCACTGTGTGGTGACAAGAGACACTTAATGCTTCACCTGCCAAGGAGACACTGCCACTTCTACGTACTCAGGCCATGCAGTGATCAGTTCAGCCTGCGTTTGATCACCTGTATAGATCCTTATTGCTTGTATAAGACTAAGAATTATGGATCTGTTTTAATTAGTGGAACCTTACCTTTTCCAACCTAGATGGAAAAGGAACAGACTTCTTTGTCTACACCAACATAATTCAGGATTAAGTGCTAGGAAGCATTGTAACAGCTAAAGAAATCCTTTGCTGATGTTTGTTTTTCTACTTGGTTAGCTGTAAGTAAATATCTACTGCAGGAAAAAAAGGTATTTAGATTTTCAGTGTTGGGAAGGAACTTGGGCTAATATGTTACCTTTGGTTTCCCTCTTTCTTTGTTTTCCCAATACACAGTTTTCTAACTCACAAACTAAGACTTTTATTATCAGAGTGACATGCCTTTGGATTAGAATCCTTTGAGGTGATGAATATGGTTGTAAATTAAAAGACTATGGGAGGAAATGAAACAATTTAGTCATGGAGGAGGATAAGAAAAGTGCAGCGGTGTAATTCAAAGAAAAGGGGGGGGGGGAGATGATGATGAAATAGCTAGCTGAAACTAGCTCCAAAATTTAAGAATGCTGAGCCGATCCCTTTTTCTGCTCAAATTCCTGGAGAGGAAATTGAATGCGGCCCTCTGAAATGCTAGGGGAAATAGGCTGTGCTAATAGAAAAACCTCAACATGGATATCAGCCAGCAGTAAAGTAGAAAAATATGTGCCAAAAAATCACGCTAGAGATATTGAGTAATAACGCGACTTGAGTGTTGTATTTGTCCAGCTTGTAGATCCTGATACATCTTGATTCTAGGTATACTTTTTTTGTCACTAATTTACAAATCGGCTCTGATTTATGTTGTTTGTTATTTAATTTGTTAAAAGTGAAATATCTTCAGGAATGCCTATGATGAAAAAAGAAAATCTAAACCAAGTCTGGTTAGACTGAGAAGTGGCATCACACAATTAACTGATTGCAGATTAGTACATAACAATGCTTCTGTTAAATGAGTGAAACCTTATTCCAAAGAGTATTCCATTTGAGTGTATTTAAAAGCGGTGTTGTTGCACCAAACCAATACTTAAATAATTATTATTAATATTCTGGATATCAGTTCTAGTTACATCCACAAAATTCTCACTTCACAGTTGGTATAGATGAAGAGGTATTTCTGGTATTGTGATATCCACAATAGCATAAAATAACAGAATCATAGAATGATATGGGGTTGGAAGGGACCTCTGGAGATCATCTCGTCCAACCCCCCTGCCAGAGCAGGTCCACCTACAGCAGGTTGCACAGGAACATATCCAGGTGGATTTTGAATGTCCCCAGAGACAGACTCCACTACCTCTCTGGACAGCCTGTTCCAGTGTTCTGCCACCCTCAAAGTAAAGAAGTTCCTCCTTGTGTTTAGATGGAACTTTCTATGTTCAAGTTTGTGCCTGTTACCTCTTGTCCTGTCACTTGGCACCACTGAACAAGACTGGCCCCTTCCTCTTGACACCCATCCTTTAAGTATTTATAAGCATTGATCAGATCCCCCCTCAGTCTTCTTCAGACTGAAAAGACTCAAGTCCCTCAGCCTTTCCTCATAAAAGAGATGTTCTAGGCCCCTAATTATCTTTGTAGTCCTCTGCTGTACCCTCTCCAGCAGTTCTCTGTCCTTCTTGAACTGGGGATCCCAGAACTGGACACAGTGCTCCAGATGGGGATTCCCCAGGGCAGAGTAGAGGGGGAGGATAACCTCTGTCAACATGCTGGTCACAATCTTCCTGATGCACCCCAGGATGCCTTTGACCTTCTTGTCCACAAGGGCACATTGCTGGCTCATGGTTATCCTGTTGTCCACCAGGACTCCCAGGTCTTTTTCCACAGAGCTGCTCTCCAGCAGGTTAGTCCCAGCCTGTACTGGTGCGTGGGGTTATTCCTCCCCAGGTGGAGTACCCTACACTTGCCATTGTTGAATTTCATCAGGTTCCTCTCTGCCCAACTCTTGTGCTGATACCGTTGTTTTCTTTCTGCATGGCTATATTGAAGTGTCTGTTTCATCTCAAAATAACAGGAAAAAGGAAAAAAAAAAAAGGTCAGTAACGGTACAAGTAAGCAAACCTTGAAAAGGATGCAACCAGTAACTGCCGAGTGTGCCCTGCTGGTAATATGATGAGCTAAATCTTATAGTAGCTTTTCAAGTCTAATTCCTGTTTACATATTACCAATCACTCTGCAGGTTTCACCAAACTTAGGCTGATGTAAAATTGTGATAAGCAAAGCCAGGTCTTATGATCTGTTAAAACCATGTTTGGTTTGGGAATTTCTGAAGTCTAGGTTGTGGTTGGCTAGTACATAGGACTCCATAAAGATGTGACCCTTAAGAAGACTTAGTGTTTAGTCAGGTTTGGTCAATGCTTCTTACTATTGATAGCTTTTTCCCTTCATCAGAACGTTCTCTTTCCTCCCCTCTTTTCCAAAGTGCTTTAAGAGTCCTGGGATAGTCTGTCCTTTACAGGGCTGGTTGCCAGCGAGGGAGATGTGACTCAGTGATGTGATTTTTGTGCAGAACTGGCCCTCTGGGCTATGCTTTCACATTTTTACTTTTTTCTGGTTCAGACCTACATCTCTATAAAATTTCCAACCAGTTCTCACAATAATTAGATGCTTCTTGGAATGTATCAATTTGTTGAAATAAATGTTGTGTTGGAAGAGCATAGTGAACTTTTGTCAAGAAGTGTTTTGTGGGCCTTGGCTGGCCTTCCTGCTTAAGCTGTGAGATTCACCTGTATTAGCCAACAAGCTGACAGGTCAGATGGGTAGGAAACATACAGCCTAATGAATTTCTTCTACAGGAGGCGTCCCACTTAATGAAAATCTGTTTTTATTGAAGCAATGACCTGAATCCTGGTTATGCACATTTGCCACATTCCTAATCACTGAAGAGTTTATTTCTCTTTGTTTTCTCTATTTTCCTGTGTATATAATTACTTGACAAGCTGAAGGAGAAACCGCAAAATAGACACAGTGAATTGGGACTTCAAGTCTGATTGAGATTACCACCTGGTGACATTTAAGATCTCATCTCCAGACAGCATATTGCTTCTTCTGGATAATCCCCTTTTTCTTTCAAAAAATTGGGAAGTTCCATACTTGTTACAGTGCAAAAATGGAGTTTTTTTCATGCTTTGAAAGCTAAGGAATATTGTTGATGTCTAGACGAGAAACAGTAGTGTTTTTTAGGACCAAATGTGTTAAGTTTCAAATTGACCTCAGCCAAAGGAGTGGTCTTTGGTAAAATGACTTCATGTGAAGCTAAAGCTCATTGTCATTCAGATGGCATCAGTGTCAATAAATGAGAAACAGGAGATGGGATGTATTTTCGTCGTAAAGAAAGAAAACCTTTTGAAGTTACAAAAATAAAGTCAGAATCTTAGGAAAAATAGCTTTCAAAATGCTACCAGCAAATGGCTGAGTCATTGAACATTAAGTTCTAGAGAGATTTAACAACACTTATACAAAATATAAAGATGTATTTTGATATAGATACAGCTGAACATCAGGAGATGGCAGTAGTGCTTGCTGAATTGCAAAATAAGAATATTGGGGAGAAAATGTAGAAATTAAAATAAGCCATTATATAAGTTTGCCAAAGCAGATAATGGTATTCTAATTTATTAGAACTGTCATCCTATTTTACTTGCAAGTTTTATTGACTATTTGGTATGTTTAGTATATAATTATTTTTTTTATTTAAAAGCACTGAAAACTGCCATGTATGTTTATCAATAACATATTGATATTAGGATTTTGAAAGATTTTCTAGAACAAATGTCTGATTTTTGTCCTTGACCAAACTTATTATTTATGTCTCTTGAAAGGTTAAAACATCAGTTTTATTCAGGATAACAGCTTTTAGCAAGTACTACATAAAATAGTAATCACTGCTTGCTAGACACAAAACAATACTGCTTTATATACAGTCATTTAATTTTACTGAGATGTGTGTGACTTGGAAATATGTACTTGAACTCATTCTATAAAGTAACGAAAAGGGAAGCTTCTCTTTTTTTATGCAGAATTTCCACATGTGATCTTTGCATTGTGAAGTACCTTTGGCTTCCTTCAGCATGTATCTGATACTTAAAATTTATTTTGGAGGCTAATTACAGTCTAAATACTTTGAAAAGCCCTGAAGGGGGGGAAAAATATCTTTTTATGAAGTTAACGGAAGCAAATTTCAGAGGAAGTGGAGTTATGTTTTATTGGTGAAATAGAATTCCACAATAAATGTTGAACAGTAGCATATAATGTGTATCTAATGAATAAATGAGGCTATGCGAGTTTTTTGCATTTGTGAAAGAGAAAATATTGAAATGCAGAAGCTCAAAGTATTGTGACTCTGTGGAGAAAGTATGTTTCTAATAGATCATTATTCTGAGAATACTGTTATCTTTAAGGATCATGAACAGCCTTGGATTTTTAAAGGCAGATATAGCCACACGTCAAAAAAGTTAGCATTCTTAAATAACAGACACTACAAAATACGCCTGAGTATTTCTCAGAAGGACGATAGGATACTGAGGAAGCGTTTTGGTAAACTGTGTGCACCAGTCCCATACGGAACACCAGCAGGAATTGTTCAAGCTGCCACATGGTAGGTGAAATCTGTCTCTGCTTGATCCTGTGGCTTCACAGCAACCCAGTCCAGCAATATGGGCCCTTCAGTTGAAAACTGAACAACTCCCCCCCCCCCCCCCCACATTAGGACATGGAGACAAGGGTAGGACCTTCTCTTTTGGAGGCAGGCTGCACTTGGGTTGGTTTAAGACCATCAACAAGGCAGTTATGGCAGATCTTAAAACTTGTGGGCTAAGCCCTTTGCACTGTTGTTTCATCAGGACCGAAGCTGGTTGCTCTTCCAGTTGTGCTGATTCAGGTATCGAGAGACCATACTTGAAACTACACCGTGCAAGTTCAAAGGTTAGAAAGGCATATGAGAAAAAAATAGCAGTCAAAACACAAAATATTACACAGCTTTTAGCAAGCTGCAGTGTAGAGGCTTCCTGAACTGGAGGAAGTTGCATTCAGTCTATTATGTTAATCACCTTTGAATTTGTGTAATCAGTTTTTAAATCCATCTTCACTGTTGGCTATGGCAGTCAATCCAATCATTTATTTACATGTATGTGGAAAAGATTTTTTTGTTCTAATCTTGCTGCCTGAAAAGTTCATTTGGTGTCCACTAGTTTTATGAGAAGTAGTGACTAATCATTCCCTATTCATCCCTTTTCACTTGGCATTTTTCCTCAGTTGGGGAGCCTGTCTCTATTTAAACTCTGCTTATATTGAAGCCTTTATATATCTCTGATGATCCTTGTTGCTCTTCCCTTTTATCATGTCCCTCCCGAGATGGATCAGTCAGAACTACATGTGCTGTTCAGGATGCAGGAACAAAAATAATTTATGTAATGGAATAATTAGATTATTTTTTTCTCCTTTTCTCTATTTCTTTACTAAAAATTCTTAATATTCTGGTTGTGATCTTGCTGGCTTCTGAATGATGTTCAAGATTAGGCTGGATGGGGCTCTGTGCAACCTGGTCTAGTGGGAGGTATCCCTGCCCATGGCAGGGGAGTTTTGAAACTTGATGATCTTTAAGGTCCCTTCTAACCCAAACCATTCTATAATGTGCTGATGTTTTAGGGAACTATCCATAAGATACGCTTCCCAAGTAGTTATGAGCCAAATACTGTGTGGGTGTGTGGGTATAGTGCAGTTACTTTTTTCTCTCTGTTTATGGTGTTCTGTATTTGTCAACACTAAATTTCATTAGCTATTTTGTCAACCAGTCTCTCAATATTATGAAATCCTTGTGCGATTTTTTGTAGTCTATTATAGGTTTTACTACCCTGAATAATTTTGTATCATCATTGGATATTATCACCTCTGTCCATCCTCTTTCCAAAGCACTTATGTGCTTCTCAAATAGCACAGGTTCCTCTACAAAGCTGTGAACGTGACCTCCATGTTTTGAACCATCTTTTACTCCTGCTGTTCCTCTACAGCTCCATTGTTTATCCCTTACAGCTTTTCAGGGGGATAATGAAGTAGGAAAAAGGCTTTTAAAGTCACAGCTGTTAGTTTGTTTACTCTTTCTGTTGTATTTCAGTTCACAATATTTTAGTCTTTTGGCTACATGTAATTTTCTCTTGGTGAGTTTTGATACTGTTGTGCACTTCGTCTTTTTGAAATGAAACTTTTTTTTAGTAGGTGGTTTTTTCTTTGTTTTCCTTTGAGGGATGTTGAATTTGAATACCAGGTAAGAATGCAGTATCAGAGTGGTTACATCGTGTGGCGCAATGTTTATGTCTAAATCAAGAACTCATGGGATTTTTTGACTAGCTGCTTTGAAAGAATCATTATTTATGTGTTTAAAGATGTTTTTTTCTGTGATCTGACTTCCCATTTTGCACTCAGTGTATTAATCGGTTGTATTTTATTTGCACAATCATTTTTTTTTCCTTTATGCAGATAATGAAGTTCTACAGTACTTGTTACACTGAGTTTATTTTATTTGGCTGTAGGCTTTCTTTCACAATAAGGCATTTGTCTGGCACAACCAATTCTGTCATTCCTACCAAGTCAGTTTTGAAATATTAGTGTTCCAATTGTTTTCAGAGAAAACAATTTTGCAGTATTTTTGTCATTGAATTATAACACAGTTGCTGAAAGCGTTATTAATTTTGTAGTGTGAAGACCTGACATCATGTCAATATTATGTCTCTTTGTAACTGGACATTTGGAAGATATATGTGGTGACTGAAAGCTGTTATATCTGTTCATTCTGGGCTTCTCTCTGACAAAGGTTTATTGACTTATCAGGGGAACTGGAAAAATTTTTTGATCTAACTTTATCACAATGGTAATTTTTTATTATTATTTTTTGTTTAGGAGAAAATATTACTATGTCCAATCCTGCTATTAACCACATGACTGAAGGATATTTTTTCCTAGGCTTAGTTCTTCGTTTTTAATAATTCTCTTCATAGAAGGTGTAGCTGGAAGAGTTTGGAGAATGGCAGATGATATATGTTGGTCTTTTTGACAGACATGGCAATTTGCTCTGCACATAGAGGGGGAGGCAAAATCTTGGCCAAGGACACGGTATGTGTGTTCAACAATGGTGGTGATAGGCCCCAGAGCATTCATGCCCCTTGGCACATCAGGGGCCTTGACTCAGCTGCTGGTCTGTCCTGCCCAGGATGTAGCTGTCGGGGTAAGGAGCGCCTGGGGCCTGTCACTGAACTTGGGGCAGGGGGATGGTGGTCTCATGCACTTACAAGGTTGGGAAATGAAAGACTCCTGTGGCAGTGAAGGCTGGAAGCTGGTGTTTTCTGGCACCAGGCGGAGGCCTGCTCCTCTGCCAGCAGATTGGCAACTACAAAATAGGTTTAGTGCCAAAACAGCAGGTAGGAGCCTAGGACATCAGCCCGTTGAAGTATCTATGCTGGTTTAGCCTGAGTCATGCAGAAGGTCTGTGAGGAAGAGGTACGTTCTCATTCTGGGAGACTTTGCTGTGTGGGATGGAGGAATCCCATCTGTTGACTTGACCTGTCCTGGGAGACTTGTGGCTTGCTGGGGACTTGGATCTGGGATGTTGTGGAAAGACTGTGGAGATTTTCTTAGCCCTTGGACTGTTATGCCCTGCCATTCTTCCATGTGGGCACCAGCATTATTGTCAGAGGAGACCTGGAACATATCAACTGTGATGGTGGTTAACAGCATAGAGGCCCATCTGATTTTCCCCTCAATCTTGAGGAGGAAACCATGAGGAGAAAGGGCTTGAGAAGGAGTAGGTGGGTCTGCAGGTCAACAAATGGTTGCACAGCTAATGTCAAGAACAGGAATTAGTCTTTTATGAACATGGAACCAACTTTGAGGATCAAGGCTGCTGGAAAAAGGGACAGAATCCATCTGACAAAGTGGGTCCTCTCCACTAAGCACTAGAATAAAATCCTTTCATGTGCCAGGTATCTATAAAACCATATCGTGATGTAAAAATCAGGACCACAGCTTCCAGGAAAGACAGGATTTCCTACCTACTTCCTGGGATGGCCTTCTCAAGTTTGGGAGGCTTTGGCTACTCACAAGAAGCTGTTGCTTTGACAACAGCAAGGAATATTTCCTACAAAGTTCCACTAAAGATGAATTTGGTGTTATAATGAGATCTCTGGTAATGCAAAGCTTTCACCTGTGTAGCTACATAAAAGTACATGACAATGTTTTCAGTCTGTCAATGGGTAAGATTTTTTTTTTTAATGCCTTTTTGTAGAAATTGGGAATTGGATTCCTTGGAATGAAAAGATGTTAGTTCTTAACTAAAGGAAAAAAAAAAGTCACTTGGTGCTGACAGTAATGTCAAATATTGTCCTGTATGTGATTTTCTTTTAGGGAACACTTGAAAAATATCATGGCAAAATATTATACAGAAGTCTGGTTTCCTGGAATCTTTTAAAGTTTAGTTTTTAATTGCGACAAGATTTGGGTCTGTTTAAGCATTGCATTGCTCAATAATCTTCTTAGGGCAATGACAGATAATGTTAGATATTCCTGCTGAGTAGTATTATTGGACATGTTCTCCTACCATTAAACATACTGCTCTGCTAAACTGATTATAGTGCTGCCTTAATGTGGAGGGCTTTAAACACATTTTTAATTAATGGTTCTGCAACTAAGCTACAATCCAGTAAACTACATATTGGAAAACTATTTTCATTAAAGTATTGGGACACTCTTAGAACTTGAATAAAAATTAAGAGTGTGTCTGTGTAGAGAGTACATCTTCAGCAGGCTTTTGCTGCTTCTTTTCTCATCGCATTTCACGATTGCTTGCCACTCTGAGATTTACTTAGAAGGTTCTTCTTGTTCTCTCAGTCCACAACATCTGAAGTAATTTTGGTATAGAAAGTTAAGTGGGTTGGTTTATCTCTCTCCGCTGTGTCAGGACTTGCAAGGTCTCAAAAGAGAGTATCAACAGATCAAATGACTGCAATTTTCCATTCTTTTCTGCATTACCACAACAGATAAGAAGTTGAAAGTCTGAGGTAGGAACTGACACAGAAGATGGGTGGAGAACTAGCTGCCCCCCACCACCTCACCTCCCTACTCCCAACTAACAAGAAAAGAGGGTATCAAAAAAGGTAGATGAGGCTTAAAAGAGGAAACATAATATACAGAAGATTTTTTTTTTTAAATGTGTACCTTTTCCATAAGACCTCTCAATTCTGCTGCTCTTAACCCTGTGGTCCTCAGCTGTCACGTCCTACTATAGAGGTGTCTGAGTGTTCTCATGCCCACTGTTTAGTTTGTTACCTTCTCTCTTTGCTCTTTAAGCCATAAAGAAGGGATGGTAAATGACAGATTGATCTCTAGACTGATACTTGTGCCAATATGGTGGCAGTAGTATGCTGTTGCTCCAGAGCTTGTTTGCATCAGCATTAATTTCCTTAAAAAACAATGCAGATAGTCATGGCAACACACTTTCTTAAATAGGCGTCATGGTGAGTACTGAGGACTTCATTTATGTAGTTAGACAAATCAGGCTCTGCATAATCTTTGTTAGTGCCAAGTGCCTTTGAAGTGGTCATTTTGCTGCCTTGACCTGATTAGGAGACTTTTTCTCTTGGTAGAGATGAATCCATTTGTTGTACAGTCCATAAGAAAGCTTATGCTGATACATAAAGGAACACTCTCTGGGCAAAAGTAGAAATGTTTGATTATACAATATGACACTATAGTCAGGTAAGAAACGTTAATGAAGATTGCTGAATGCTTTCTCATGTATCCTTTTCTGTACGAGCACTGAATTCATGTTCAGCCTTGACTGAGTGAAATCTTTAAAGATCTAACACTTTTCTTGTAGCATTTTCATGAATATGAAAATGAGGAATGCATTTCAAATGATGAATAAGAGTGACACTATTAGCATTAATAGTATGACTGCATTGTATGTGCAGGGATGTTGCCAAGGTGAGTAAAATCTGTTTTAGTATATTGACTTGATTGGCAAGTAACCATGGTTTCTGCCTTCCTTCTGCTCTCCATTCACACACTTTCCTTTACTGGATAAATACTCTGGACTACAGGAAAGAAATTGTTTTTACACTTTGTGGAAATAAAATCAAAGCAGAGCATTCCCAGAGACTGAACGGCTATGAGAATCATGAAGGAGTTGCAAAAAATACTGTATTAATTATTCTAAGGAGTTTTTATCACAGGTGATTGGAGTGACATTACCAATGGTGAGATTAGCAAGTGCATAGTCATCTGTCATTAAGTTGGTGCTGGAAAGCTAAAGCTTTAAAGCTCAAACTAGAGATTTAGGTCAACTACCAAGGGCTGCACGTGTGCCCCAGAGGCATCTATTACTTAAAATTTGTTTCTAGTCTCTTTTTGAATTGTGGCTAGTGAAAAAAGAAGTATCACTTTTAATTTCTAAGAAAGACCACAACAAACACAATGATTTGAATAGTAAATCTCTAAGTAGTATGTTAAGGGTCTACTCTGTGTTAAGTTACAAAGAATTTTTTTAAGCTTTTTATTAGTTGCTATCTATGACGTACAGCTACAGATCTGATTACTTTTAACTTTAGATGAGAATAAAAATAAAATCTACACAAAAAATCCTGCCTTTAACCAAAACTCTGAACTATGCGCAATCCTCAGGATTCAACCCCACAGCTTTGGAAGGTGTTCATTTGGCTTGACAAGATTTTATTAGGCACTTAAATTTTAACTTTGCATTAGTGAATTTCATGGCATAATACATATTGGCCAGTTATTTTTCATGTGCTACTTTTTTTCTTTTTTTTTTTTTTTAAACTTTGGACAAAATAGCTCTTCATTTCATCTTATTCCTTTTTCATAACAATTATTAATATGGGGAAAGTGCAATAACCATCTCAATAGCAAAGCTAGACTTTACAATCAGTAATTAAAATTTATATGATTAAAATTCATTTTAAGTGCAGATCTTTACAATAGAAATAATGGGCCACATTTAATATTTATTTTTTTTTTTAGATACTAGCCTTTGAGATGTCAATTGAAGTAATCTAAATGTTTGGAGCTTTAACATTGATTCTTTCAACAAGATAAAGCAAAGATCTGGCATGAAGAAAGAGTCATTTCTTTGGGGTATACTGAGCTTCGTCTGTCTCAAACCTCTTGAAAATGTTAATTAGCACCAAATAAAGAACAATGAAAAATGTCTGTAATCTTCCTTGGAGACTAAGATTTGGGACAAGTAATTTTGCACGTGAGTTGAATGTGCAAGTGTAAAGAGATTTAAATATCTGATTTTAATAGGTTTCATCCCAATGGGAGAGACACTTCTGATTATCTATGACCTATACCAATTATTGTGATTCTCCCTCTAGTCTAGCCGTAATTTTAATAACTAATCAAACTAAGTCTGAAGGTTCTGTAAAATGCCAAATATGTACTTGCACTCTTGCTAGTTACAGATCTTATACTCGCTACCTGACCTTGTTTCTTAAGCTTCTTACTATCAATCCATTGAAATATTTATCTTTTAAAGTAGGATTTCTTGGAAAGAAAAAGAAAATTAATAACAAATAGTCACTGTTTTGGTTTCAGATCAAGCATAGTCATAAAATAGTGTAAGACTCAGTTTATATGAAAGTTGGCTTGATGGGTCCTGAGGCATGAAGTGTGTCAGTAGTGCAATGGTATAAATAAGTCAAATTCTAAAGAAGTAGCCCCATTAAAATCGATATGCAGTTGACAGCACTGACCTCACCTTCCTTTTAGGTCAGTAGCACGTCCTGTCTATAGGTATATACACTAAGAGGACATTCTTCTGCAAACAGGTTTCAGGAAGACCCCTCGAATCAGAACTGAAAATAGTGCTCTGCTGAGGTGAGATTCTGGACTGCTTTTCTAAAAATACATTGACCAAGCTGAAAAGGGAAATTTTACATTTATTCATCACAGTGATCAATTCAGGAGAAGTTATTGGGAAGCGTTAGGCAGTTTGTTTCTCTGTTCAATCTCTCTGTGGCCCTCTGTGTTGGTAGAATGAATCCTAGAGTCAAATACATTTCTTGAGATGAAATGCTCTTAGAAAGTCCCCTTTGAAATGCTGTTCACCGCTGTATATAAATTGGATGTTTGTCAAAGGTCTTTACAGAATTTAGTAGAGTTATATAATAGTGAAAGCTTATATTTAAATGAAAGATTGTCATCTAATTCTACTAAGCATTGCGTATATGTAAGAATACCTAAAATATATGTATTTATAACCATGTGTAAATATAGGGATGAAGAAGAAAATTCTAGGCTAACAGAAATAACTGGCAAAAAGATGAGGGAGGGAAAGTGAAATCAAGGAAATCGACTATGATTAATGTTAATCTGTCTTGCATATGGTCATAAATACCAATTCTGTATGTTCCAGATGATATCTGAGCTCCAGGCTCTCCTGGTGGGTGAGCTCAATGTGTATGACTACACATCCTAGTTATAGTTTAATTCCACAATTGTTTATTATTTTTTTAATTCCACGTTGTTTCTGTTTGATACGTTACTTGAGTCATTGTAACTACAGAACTGAAAAAGCAGGAAGACCAATTACATTTCAAAATATAGCGTATGTCCTTTTTTGTCACATGCATGTCCTCTGCTTGTTCTGTGGCCCATGAAAAAATGCTAGATTTTAAGACTTGCTTTTGAGGAACAGTAAGCACTACCGGTGCTGGAGTGAATAATATACCTTAATTTTGATTTTAACTTTATAGGACTCAGGTTGGGGACCTTAGTTTTAGATTCAGTTTATCTGCCAGAAAAAAACCACCCTACAACTAAGTGGCTTGAAACTCATTCCCTTTTCATTCATTTTCCTGTTGAAATAATGTTGTTGAATTTACAGGAATTCTATGCATACCTAGATATATTTATCCATATGAATAGCACCATTGATAAAATCCAGCACGATTTGCAGTAAAGCCAGAGAGAAACAGTATAATAGCAGTGTTTTCAGAACGCTAACCTACAAACTGTTCCAATGACACTCCTAATGCATTGCTGGCTAGCTATGATTAGCTTGGACTGGAGGCAGAGGAGCTCCAACATTTCTGCCTGTCCTTGTAGATGTACTACGGTAAATTCTGTATTAATTACTACTTCCTATAGTTCAAAATATTTCCCAGGTAGTGCCTTATAAAATACTATCCTGAAATCCATGGAGATTATTTCTACTGTATTCTTTTACCAAGCAAGTCAATTATCCTCCAAAAATGATGTCGACTTTATCTGGGAAATCAACATTTTCTAAATCCATATTGGCTTCTATCTCATTTTCTGTTTACTTTCTTGTCTTCCATTGAACTTTGTTTTCAAATGTTTCCTGACCTCTACATGTTAAGGAAGTCAGACTAATAGATGTGCAGCTGGATGATCATCCCATCCTCTTTTGTAAGCTGAGGTAGTTGTTTCTTGTGTAAGATTTGCCTGCTTTACCTGCAGCTGACTTGGACAATTCCCTTTAGGGTCAGTTGCTTCAAGGTCATAAGTTAGAGTTTCTAAGCTTTATGCCACTGTACCTCAAGCATCAGAATTCAGTCTCTGAGGCAGAATTGTGTATTGGTAAAAAAAAAAAGTCTGAATTTCAGGGGAATGGGGGTTTTTTATCCTTCCAAGAGATAAAACTGTCTATTCCTTAATGCAGAATGGAACATAGTCCTTTGGGTTCTCCCTGTTACTCCCCCACCTCCCTGAATGTGTTCCTGATTAACAGAAAAAGCAGAGGATCTCTGACTGAGAAGGCATGATTTTTCTTTAACTGTTGCAGGCAACACGATGGCTGTCACGTGCAAAGTTAGTCCAGAATTTGAGTTACTGTGGCCCAGTGCTGCTTGTGCACAAATGCATTTTGAACAAAGGAAGTATATAGCCTATTAGATGAGACTCTGACTCTGACTGAATTTCATGCCTCATCCTTAATGGAAATAAACATTCCCTAATTAGAAAGCTTTGGCTATACCAACACATGCTTTTGTGCTACTGCTATTTGCTTTGCTTTGCGGTGTGTCAGCCAAGTACCTACAAAAATTACTTCACCTCTCCATTGATAATTTATAAATCTAAATGCACACAGAGATTTTACTAACTGGATTGTTGGGTTATTAAATCATTTGGCCAAAGTGTGATGTCTTCATTGCTTCCTGAGTTATGATCTCAGAATTTGGCCCATTGATTGGTATATTTAATTAACAATCAAAGAACAGGAACAATTTAAAAAATATTGTACAGTATAGGTTTAAATTGTCATCATCTTTGCTTACGTTAATGTATGTCAGTTTTTATCTTAAGAGTAATTTAAAATGCTCTTTCCAGTTATGCTGGTGTTTCAATTAACAATCTTAATTTTACATAAATTTTATGTAGCATTTCATATTAACTTAGTTTTGTTTGAACTTAGGGCATTCAATAAAAAGTATGCCTAGTGTCATAATGTTGTGATATAAAAATATATTTGAAACTAAGAAAAAGTTTCTTTGTTTTATATAAGATTGAATATTATGGACTGCAAATACTTTGGTAACATGGAACAAAAAGAAAGTTGCAGTCAAGCTATGTACAAGAAGATATATAAGAAATGGTACTATATTTTACTAGACCAACTAAGGTAATTGGAAAAGACTTGATGATGCTAAGAATTGAGCTGACATTTTGGGAACAATGCACAATGACTTTATTGCTCATTTACTTGTTATCATGATGCTTTTTGAGTTTGGTTTTTTTTTTTTGTTACAGTTAATTCTATTTTTGACTATCAAAAGTAACATTTACATTGTTCCAATGCTTGGTATATGATCTTTAGCCAATTAATCCCAGAGCGGAACTTTCTTCCTATCCTGGTTTACCTGGTTATCTTTCTTCAAAAATATAGGACAGGCTTTCCCAAAAGATCTCAACAGTCCAAAACATATACACTTCAGTGTAAGAGAACTAATTTTAAAATAGCAGAGTGAGCAAGGGAAGAGAGTAATATGAACTCTCAAACAGAAAGTTAAATGTCCGGCTGAGCACTTCACTTCTGAACTGATTTGAGGTAAACATAACAGCAATAGTAATATCACTTAATCTGGAAGGAAAATATTATTTGAAATCAAATTGGTTCATAGACCGATTAGATTTGAAAACCCAAGAAAACATGTTTTCATTTTTTCAAACTCTCAGTAATTTCTAAGTGTTATTGGCTTTATTTCAAATATTTGCTCACAGAGTGAGCATTATGTGGCTTGTATCTATATAAGTAGTGCTTCAAAGTCAGCATAAAGTAGAGTTGTCTGATATCTATAAAATCCATTACGTAGATTTTCAAAATATTTAGGCATTTATGTATTTTAATCCTGCTTATCATAAATTAGAGATTGGACCTTTAGCTCTAAAACAAAACAAACTCAACCCAATGTATGGTTATAGTAAATGGAGCACTCTAATGGTTATAAATGGAATAATACATAGCTGAAATTTTGGAAGAGTTTTGGAATAATTTGGCTACACATTATCAGTAATAATATTAATTTTTCACTAAGCCTTGTAGCAACAATGCGGTAGGATACTGAAGTGATATTCCTCGGTGAGAATGTATTGAGCTGGATATTTCTGAAACTGAGTCACCAAAATTGAACAAGAGCCACTATCAGCTGCCATCACTCCATGAAGTCAGTCAATAGCCTCGCTGCTTATCTTCATTTTACCAGACAGTCAGAAACAAAAATGTATCAGCTCAGTTCTTCATCACTCCTGAACAGCCTGATTTCAGTAATGTGGAATAAAATGATATGTAGAGCTGTAGTGTGGGAATGGTTTGGTGTCATGTTATCAGTGCCATGTTATCCAGAATAGACAGTGATGGGACTCAGACATAATATCGGCGATTTCTCTGTAAGGGTCCACTCCCTTTAATGAGTTTCTTCTGTTCTCCTCTGCTAGATTTGTTCTGCTAAATGGAAGAGGACCGGGGATTAATGGCTGAAGCTAAGTGGCATGGCCTGATTATTCCCATACTGTTTAGGGCTACGGCCTTTGAAGCAGGTTTATATTGGAAAGAGGGAACTGGACCTGTCAAAATTGGATTGGTTCTTCTTAGTGAAGAACTAAGCAGTATGAATGATCAGAGGTCAAGTGTTTTAAGTTTGTTGACAGAAACTTTTTCTATTTATCAAAGTAGTTGTAGCTTATGGCATCACCTGAATATTGAGTACACAGTAAATATATTTCATCCAGTAATCGTAGTCATGTGTGCATAATCTTAATTTGGACCCCAGTTATTAATGAGCTGGTCATGCTCTGGAGTTGTAGGCTGCTTAATATTTATGGCAAAGGCTTACTTTTTGTCTTAATTGTGCCTGATAATGAACCTTTCTCTTTGTGTGTGTAAATATAATACAGGGGACGGGGCTGTAGAGGTAGCCTAGCATGCTGTTGACACAAACACAGCTCTCCAGCCCGTTTTAGAGCTCTACTGTCAATAATGCTATCCTTTCAAGGACACCTGATCAGATGCCTTAAGTTGTTCAATACACTGAATCAGAAACCTGCCAGAAATCCATAAAATGTGCAGTGCAGAGCTTATGAAATTCAGTTACTTTCTCAAAAAGCTGTCTCAAGGTGAAGTATAGGTCAATACTGGAATGACCAGGTTTAAAACTGCCCTGAATATCCCACCTTTTACCACAGAGTGCATCATTGATCTCAGACAGTACTTCAGCAAAAAAGACAACTCTCTTCTCAGGAACTAAGACCAAAGTATCACTTCTTATGTTGCTGTACTTGTCATTATCAGCCAGGGGTGCTGGGACTAATGACAGATTACTATATGGTAATCTGGATCTTGTTTGTAATCTTGTTTTTTCACCTGGACATAGACAAGTCTATGGGGCCAGATGAGATCCACTGAGGGAGCTGGCGGAAGTGCTTGTGGAGCCATTCTCCATCATTCATCAGCAGTCCTGGCAAACTGGGGAGGTTCCAGCCGACTGGTGTCTAGCAAATGTGATGCCCATCCACAAGAAGGGTCAGAAGGATGATCTGGGGAACTACAGGCCTGTCAGTCTGACCTCGGTGCCTGGGAAGGTAGTGGAACACACCATTATGCAGTGCATGAAGGATACTTGGGTGATCAGGCCCAGCCAGCATGGGTTCATTAAAGGCAGGTCCTGCTTGAGAAACCTTATCTCCTCCTATGACAAAGTGACCCTCTTGGTGGATGAGGGAAAGGCTGTGGATGTTGTTTACCTGGACTTTAGTAAGGTCTTTGATACAGTCTCCCACAGTACCCTCCTGGAGAAACTGGCTGGCCATGGCTTGCATAGGAGTACCCTCTGCTGGGTTAAAAACTGGCTGGAGGGCCAGGCCCAGAGCGTGGCGGTGAATGGAGTTAAATCCAGTTGGTAGCTGGTCATGAGTGGTGTCCCACAGGGCTTAGTACTGGGGCCGGTTCTTTGTAACATCCTTATCAATGATCTGGACGAGGGGATCAAGTGTACCTTCAGTCAGTTCACAGACGACACCAAGTTGGGTGGGAGTGTTGATCTGCTGGAGGGCAGAAAGGCTTTGCAGAGGGATCTGGACAGGCCAATGGTGTGAGGTTCAATGAGGTCAAGTGTCAGGTCCTGCACTTGGGTCACAACAACCCCCTGCAGTGCTACAGGCTGGGGGCAGAGTGGCTGGAGCTGCCCGGCAGAAAAGGACCTGGGGGTGTTGGTTGACTGTCAGCTGAACATGAGCCAGCAGTGTGCCAAGGTGGCCAAGAAGGCAACCAGCATCCTGGCCTGTATCAGGAACAGCGTGGGGAGTAGGACTCAGGAGGTGATCATCCCCTGGACTGGGCACTGGTGAGTCCTCACCTTGAGTACTGTGTCCAGTTTTGGGCCCCTTACCACAAGAAAGATGTCTGGAGCAGGCCCAGAGAAGGGCAAGAAAGCTGGTGAGGGGTCTGGAGCACGTGTCTTAGGAGGAGCAGCTGAGAGAGCTGGGGTTTTTCAGCCTGGAGAAAAGGAGGCTGAGGGGAGACCTTATAGCTCTCTATAACTACTTGAAAGGAGGGTGCGGAGAGGTGGAAGCCGGTCTCTTCTCCCAAGTCACAGGTGACAGGACAAGAGGAAATGGCCTCAGGTTGCGCCAGGGGAGGTTCAGATTGCCCAGGGAAGTAGTTGAGGTATTTAAAAGACAGGTTGACATAGTTCTTAGTGACATAGTTCTTAGTGGCATGGCTTAGTGATGTTTTTTTATCAGGGTTAGGTTGATGGTTGGACTAGATGATTTTAAAAGTCGCTTCCAACCTAGAAAATTCCATGGTCTCCTACTCAAGAATATGCTTGTGTACCAATAGGGATAATCCCACAGTGAACAGAGATTGTGGCAAAGCAAATAGTACCCTCACATAAGAAGAGTTGACTCCCTGTGTCACTACTGACACACCTCAATGAAGATGGGACTGTGTTAAAGAAATGTGTGATCTGGCACTGGAACAGTCAATACTGAGTTAGTGCTATACCTGACAAATAAGGTAAATTCCACAGTTTTTGTGTGTAGTGACCATTGCCATTGGATGCAAACACAACATTTTTAAAATGTAATTATTTTAACAGAAAATGGGGAGGGGAACAGGCATCAGTCAATCTTTCAGTATGTATTTGCAAAGAATAGTGAAATTCTTTCATCACAAGTAATTTTTAACTAAAATGCGGTAATTACTGATTTTAATAGATTATTTGTTGACTGCTCCTTGTAAGTGGGGATTTGGGTTTTTCATTAGTAAAATAACAGAAGTTCTAATACTTGTAATGCTAATTGTAATACTAACTTAAGTGGGGGAGGCGGTGTATGTATAGAGCGGCTATTTTCCAGTACAAAGGAGTGTTTGCAATAATCACCGTAACAACTGCATACATGAATTTTTGTTCTAAAATTGACCCTGCAAAGCAGGCCTTGCTGCATAATTGAAGGAAAGAAGCATGTTTCCTGTTTGCTAAGCCTGTTATTGATTTGCTGCTTTATGTGAGAGTCAAAGGTCTGCTGTTTATGCTGGTTGTTTTCTTGAATGCTATTTGAAATTATTTTCTGTGAGTTAAGCTGTCTCATTAAGCCGTCTTAGAATAAAAACATAAATTGTGAATGATACTTTAAGATTTGTATTTCCACATAATTGTCACTAAACTGCTTGAAATACCTGACTGTTTAGTTTTGGTTTTCATTTCCTTCCAAGCTCTTAAATACGTGTGTCACTTAAGCTATTTTCAAATTTGAAGATGATTGAGTGCTTCTCTGGCCTTTTCGAGCTTGTCTCTGTGAATCTTTCTATTGAAAAATACTGATTTTCATTTTTTTTACTTAAAGAGGGGGAAAGAATCTTCCAAACACAAACAATTCTTTTGCAAACTTATCATTTGAACAGGCTACATGTCTCCGTATGCCACGTAGTATGCTTCTATGTCTGTGTGAATGCTGCAAAAGAGGATATTATGCGAAGTCCTCAATCTAGTTTTGTAACAGAATCATATGACTGTGTTCATTCTTGAATGTCTGTATGTGCATGTCTGAGCTCAAGATTGTATATTTATTTAGCTTTGAATTATTTGGGATTGAAATAAATGCTTAAACGGTTGATTTCTGTTGCCCCCAATTCAGTAATTAATCATATTAGGCAATAAATAGTGTATTATACAGCAGTCAATGTTTCTTCATTAGAAATAAAAAGGAGTAGATTTGTCCAGTGTATGAGCCCAAGAAGAAACTTATTCTGCCCCCAAATCAGCCAACTTCCATCACTTCATCAGAATTTAGGAATCTTGTAACTCTCAGGACAGTATAATCTCCGTGGGGCAACACATGTCATCGATGTCACCAGAGGGTGACTGAGAGAGTCTTCTGACCTGTCTTTCTGAGGTCCTTGTCTCTGTATCCCATGTGTGAAGAATCTCCTAACTTGGGTACCCTAATCAAAATCTTGAATTCAAGTGGGCATCTGTTTTAAGTTTAAATCATCATCCGTATTCTGTTTCATTATTTATCTATTTAAATTAATACATGAGATAAATAGAAATAATAAACTTATAAATATTGTAGAGTTGTCTATTTACAAGATAAGAAAGAGAATTTCAATTTCCTGCATTCCTGTCTTATGGCCTTGACGTTGATGAGTTGCATTTGTTCCCAGTGACAAGCAAACTCGGTGGAGGCTGGCAGTCTAGTTCTTGAAGCAGAATGAATGGTAAGTGTTCCTTAAATTGTTTGAAATGATAGATACCTGCCAGAGTGGGGTAAATCCAATTTGAAATTACATTGTGGATAGCTCATGCACATTTTGATTTTGAACTTAGTAATGCACAAGGCTCCAGTGTCTCCAAACACATTGTGTAACCTGTTGTAATAAATGTAACTAGATTCTGCTCTAGTAGAATGGCATAAATCTAAAATAATTGTTCTCAGTTTGGTGGAGCTGCATCACAGTAACTGCATTCCAATTCTGGTGTAAAGTTATTGTTCCCCTCTGCTTCTTAAATTAGAATTACCATTATTTTGTAAGTTACTCTATTTACATAATGTCACCCTGAAAAGTAGACTCCATGAATAGGACATTACTAGTGCTGTTGAATATAATGGAAGATGTTTGTGGTAATGGGCAGTGGTGTAGAATTATATGTTCAATTAAAAAAAAAATCCTCTAGTTTATTCAGGTCTAATTAATTCTTCTTTATTTCTTCCCTGACTTACCATATAATTAATCTCTTATTGAGAAACTTTGTTGTTTTTTTGCTAAATTCCAATTAAAAAAGCTGCATTATTATATTAAAAGCAGATGCAAGTTCAAACTTTGATTTCTCAGCAATCCTGCTATGTGAGTCAAGGTCCAGCTACCTGGTGGGTGTCCTGGGCAATCAAATAATAAATCACTAATTCACCACGTTTCCCCAAGACACATAATGAGAAAAAGGGTGAATTGCTTAGTATTCCAGTATGTGCAGGGCCATTTAGGTTGAATGGGACAAAATCCATTTGTGCATTTTGGAACTTATTGGAGTGGTTTTATTGTTTACTTTGTTGGCAGTTAAAACTGATGCTCTGTCCTTGAATTTGTGAGCTTTTTTTATACATGGGCTGGATAACTGCAAACCCTTAACCCTTTTGTTGCAAACTACAGTATTTCACAGTACTCAGTTTATTTTTTAATGCCTAGAATATAGCTAGTGTACGTGTAGGATGTGTATGAAGCTAGATAGAATCTGTGAATTAGCACACAGTATTATATTGAGCCCATATAAGTAAACTTGTTACAGAACAAGTAAACCTGTCATTTAAGTGCAGATAAGTAATATATCTGAGGAGTGTGTAAGTATCATATCCAAATGAAAATTTTTTAAAGTTGGCTTCGGTGATTAAATGGTTACGGCTTCAGTCATCTCCTGCGGTTGAGAAAAGGTTAACAGAAATATTTATGATGTAAGGCGTGAATTTAGGTGATGATTCAATGAAAACCGTGAGCAGAAAAAGGCAAAGGCATAGGAACTTCCAAAGATTACTGTGCTTTGAAGTAAAATGGAGATTTTGGATGCATGTAGAAGACATACCTGCCTTACTAGAACGCTTTATTATAGTGGAAGTAGTTGCTAAAAATGTGCCTTTTTGCAGTAGGACTTTGCCTTCTGTATTCAGTATGAAATGTAGAGAGTGAGGATGGTATCTCAGTAATGCTACAAATGGTCTAGAATGTATATACATAGTTATAGCTTTCAATAGTACCTACGTACGTTTTTATGGTATAAACTTATGTTAAAACTTGTTTAAAAAATATGCATCACATTTTTTCATGTAGACATAAAAAATGTTTATAGATCTCACACATCAGAAGACTGTACAAAGTCTGCATTTTCAGGAGTATTTCCTCAGAAAATTCCTTTGGCTCTCCCTGGGATTGTATAGGGACTTTGTGCAAATTCTCTCTGCTAAAATTTACTTTTCAGCCTCTCTGTTGTTCTTAGGGGCATTATCCTCAAAATATCTGTGCTGCTGCATGAAAGAATACAAAACTTTTCTTATTCCTCAAGACTGCTTTCAGTAGTAATTCATGGTTACAATATAAAATGAGAATACATGATCAAGGAGAAAATTTTTCATAGCATTTTAGGTGTACCAAATTGCCTAGATAAGAGGCTCATAATGTGCATTTTTGCCCAAATGGTTGCTAAACATACTATAATTGTGGTTAGGAAATGTCACTTACCAGCTCCTTTTGCTTAGAAAAATGCAGAACGACTAGAAAGGCAATGAGAATTACTGCACTATTAAACTTTCATAAAAAAATCATCTGTATGTGCTGTGTGCAACAAATACAAACAGTTGGTCATTGGAAATTTGGAATAATTTTGTTGTAATGAATGCTTATGATAGGCTGATTGATTTATGCTATATTGAGGTATTGTTCATCAGTCACTTTTGGCATGTAGATGGAGGCTTGTCTCTGGGGATTTCCATGGCAGAGAGAGGTGTCTGACTATAGCTCATTGTTTTGCTCATCAGGTCTCTGTCACTGCTTTCAAATTCACTTGCAAGAATCCTCTCAGGATGGCCCATCCCCATAATAACAATTGACTTTATAAAGCTGACTGACTATTTGTAGCTTCATCCTGTATCGGTTTAAAGGTTTAAAATTTAAAAGCTGATTCAGTAAGTGAAATAGCATTATGTGTGTGAAGTCACCTATACCTCAGTGTGTGTATGAGTATATGACATAAATTGAAAAATCTAAACTTGCTTCAGTTTGGTCCCACAAAGGTAATAAAATATCTATCACTTGCTTTGGCAAAATGTTACAGCAACACTAATACTGAACGTCTTCTTTTGGTTGTCGTCTTTTCAGTGTTATAGGTGGGAGATAAGTATCATGAAGGAGTTAAACCTCTCTCTCTCTCATTGGTCTTGTGAAGCGCTTAAAAATCTGAAAATAAATTATTCAGCAGATTCAAATATTTCTAGATTTAAATACATACTATTTATTTACTGCTTCAGTAGGCATTAGGTATCAAAGCCAGTAGATCCCCAAGGAGGCTTGCTCAAAGTTGCAGCACTGAGCTCTCAGATGTCTTTTATCTAAGTTGCCTACGTTTAAAATTGTAAAGAGTTAGCCTAAGAGTGAGACCTGCAAAGGTCTCAATGCTTGGTAGGGAACTATCAAATAACCAGCTATTGACTAATCAACACACCTAATTCCATCTTCTTTTGTAATATGGATGTTTATCTTCACTGGAGATATGTAATTACTTTCTACTCAGGTCCAATTTCCAATGCCTTTGCATGTCTTAAGTCTCTGCATGTTTTAAGATTGTCTTAACTAGGGCCAGCTGAAACTTGGCAGTCATGATCAAATTTTGAATAAAATAGTCCAGTCTGCATCACTTCAAACAGTGGGGAGGGTGGGATCTGTTGTTGTTCTCAGTACCACAGGGTATTTAAGCTATAATAGTAATGTGTCTATTCGTATTGTGAGAAATGAGTGAACTTTTCACCGTTACAATAGTAGGAGCGATCTTTGAACATTCCTTTTCTCCAGACTAATTCAGCACGATTATAATTGCAATCCATGAAATTTCTAGTTTAGAATTAAAAAAAAAAAGGCAGTTAGGAAAAATAGAAATAGCCTGATTCACAACTTAAAATGTATTTAATTTTTTTTAGGTAAAGTTATTTTATGATGGTGAATAAAATTCAGCATTTTAAAACCTAGTTTCATTGTGTTAGGCCTTAGTAATAACCAGGAAGACAAGGACAGTAAATATTTAATTAGCTTATCTATATCAAATGAACATGGAGATTTTGCTGTATAGTATGATATTTCAGAGCTGTTATTGAATTTTCTTTTTAGTAAGAAGAGTTTGTGTTGAATTCTGAGAAGTTTCAATACTAGATTTTTAATATCTACTTTAGTAGGTAAAATGTTCTCTTCAGTAAAATACACAGTAAATCAGGAAAGCTTGGTTTGACTGCTGGAGTGTGCTATAAGCACAGTAATCAAAGAAATAAGGAGGAAATATTTTCGGTACTAACAGTAATATTTCTTTTGAAACAGGTAGGACTACAATACATGGTGGTGTTACTGCTTTTCAGAATTTCAAATACACTGCTGCCTCACTAGTGGGCTTTCTTCTTCCAAGAATGAATTTTCAGAGCCGTTGAATATTATGGGGAACAAAGCCTCTCTTGCAGTGTCATTTTTGTTTCTGAATCCTATCTCCCTTGCATTTGATATACTATGTAACGTTTGATTCTGATCATAGCATCAGAGGTGTAATTCCTACGCTTCCCTAGGACTGTGAAGTCTGTTATGTATTGAGACTTTGTCTTCAACTTGAAATGTGTGATATATGCATACAGTAATAATAGGCTATCCGTGTCTGTATACAACCTACCTGGGTTATGTTTTACTTCTTAAAAACAGGAACAAAAATTCTCCAGGAGTTAACATCTATAAAAATACCTAATCAAAACCTGGTAGATTTTGTTGTCTGGGAAGGCAAGGCTGGTAATGGTTAGGGATACAATTCCAGCAGCTGACTCGTGCAGTACCAATTTCCAGAGGAACCACGAGCAGTGAAAGTTTAACAAGGTGAAAATAATATTTAAAGGGATTGATGAAAGAATGCTGTGGGCAGCTTAGATGTCTGACTATATTAAGCAATCATGGTTGCAGTCACTGACCATCCTTTTAACAAGCTCAGATGGCAAGGCAAATAAGTGGGGCTTATTATGAAAAAAATCTAAAAGGATTTAACCTTACTCTGTTCTCTGACTCTTAGAAAAAACTCTTTATTTCTCTAATCAACAGGAAAATTATGTGATGGAGAACTACTGTCTTTTGAGGAAAAAAAATAATTATATGATGAAACTTTATTTCATTGAAGATATGGGGATAAAACCCTAAGAATCTTCTCTGGGAGACACGTTAATTTTTCTAACCTCATGCTTTAAGATTGGATAGTTTGTGATGTAAGAACCCTTTTGAGACTAAGCTGAAATAGATTGGATAGTTTGTGATGTAAGAATCCTTTTGAGACTAAGCTGAAATAGATTGGATAGTTTGTGATGTAAGAATCCTTTTGAGACTAAGCTGAAATAAAACAGAACTTGATAGCTAATGCAAATACAATGGGAACATTCTCTCTTCATCCTCATTCACCTAGTGAAAATAAAGATCAGCTTTAAATCTACCTTTTGAATACTTCAGATTCACATCTGAAACAGAGTGTACGTGTTAAATTACAAAATTTGAGCCTATAAAATCTTACTCTTGCTCTTCCACTAAGAGGCTTGAAAGTTTGTTTAATTGCTTGAATTATACTAACCTCAAATATTCTGAAAGTTAAAATTAATTTTTGCTACATACCCTGGAGATCTGAAGATATGATATTTGATTACCATTAAATGTCACGCTAGCAGTGGTCCACTAATATGTGAAATATTCTGCTACATAACGCTCCTGAGGAGATAATGAGGTAAGACTCATTAACTCGCTTCAGTGCTGCACGATGCCTGCTGAAGGAACTGAACAGTAAAACAAAATAGGTGCGCACAAACTGTGAACCTTAGATGCTGGAGTACAATAGGTAAAGTTGCTACATGAAAAAATTCAGATACTAAAAGCCTGAAGATACTAAATATTGCCTGTATCTTTTGTAGCTGTGCTGCATAGCAATAGCTAAACACACCTAGAACTTGGTTTCCTTTTTGCATTGGTTATCAAGTTAGGACAGACAATGTTTTCTGAGTCAGAAGAGACTGCAATCTCTGGTTTAGATTTTAGAAGATTACAGTTATACCCTAACACTCATCTTGCTCTAGTCTTGGCCTCTTTGTTCAAAACTCATGGCTGATCGCTTCTCTTCCAATGTTCTTATGTTTGGTTGGTGTTGGCTGAGCCCATGTTACAAAAATGTCGCTATTTTATTTTCTTTACGCTATTTTATTTTCTTTAGTTATTGTTCATATTGTGATCTGGAAAGCAACACAAAAATGTGGAAAATGAAAATTATAAATAAAACCTCCTTGGCGTAGAATTGATGAGAGTCCTAAACAGGAGCCTTATGGGAATTGATGAATGAATTAGGAACACCAAATGAATCAAAATTAAATTTTCTCTCATTTTAAGACACTGAAGATTTATTTTAATTTCACCTTACTGCAGGCGTTTACCTGAGATCTCGAAGTTAAGTCTAGACTCCCAGTAGCACTTTGATAATCCAAGGAGAGGCAAGCACTTGTTCAGCTTGGTTAAGAAAGACAAGAGAAGGATCTCCCTATTTATCTGTCATTAAGGAGGACCAAAGGTGACTAAGGCAGTGTTTGGACAGGACTTCCTGCGCTGTCAGACTCCCTTGTGTGCCTGCAGTCTCTGTATTTGACTTTTTGTTTGTTTGGGGCTCTCTGTTTTTCCCCTGTGGAAATGTTGTGGTTGGTAAAAGAGGAACAGCCTTCATGCAGGTCTCTTGATTCAGAGCTGGCATGTGAGATGCAGACCTGGGAACCGCTCCCAGTTTCCAGAGCTTACAATTGTCCAAGTCTTTTTGACCGTTGTAGTGATGTGATTCATACAGTGATTCTGTGCTTGAAGTTTAAAATTCTTTGTGTTTTGAGATTATTGGGGTAAAATGAAAGATGGGAAAATATTTTCTATGAGCAATCTTAGATGTATGTAGAATGTAATAGAAAAAGCCTTAATTAAAAAATTATTAATTCCTAAAGAAAAATAAACATTAAAAAGATACAACTACTAAATATTTGGATTGCTTCAAAATACGTACAGAGGAATTTCATAAAAAGGCTTCCCATTCTGAATTCCTATTTAAAAAGAGAAACTCTTGGAAACTGTATTTATTGTATGTGCAAAATGTACAATGGCTAAAATTTTATAATATTAAAAAAAGTGCTTCCACTTTATGGCAAGTTCCTAAAAGATTTTGGAATTTTTTTTAATGAAGGAAATGTATCTTTATTTGTGGTACTCCATTTACATAAATTGACAATGGGTGAGATGAACACAGAAGACTGTCCCTGATGAAAACTCTGTGTACTCTTAGTGCCAGATTCACATGCTGAAATGTACAAATGGACATACTTTATGTACATTCTACAAGTCTATTTTCACATAGGCTCTTATGAGTTACTAGCATAGTTATACTGCTCTTTGAGTTCAGTGAATTTTTGAAAAATTCAAACACTTTGTTATGTAAAATGCCACTCCTTCATCAAATTACCTGAATTTATTGCCTTCTTGCTATGATAGTTAATAATTGAGTGTGGGGTATAAAGCTAATTTATTTCTCTCTTGCCATCCTAATAGTTTTCACTTTCTTTATTGAAAAATTAATTACTGTCTTTTGATATAATAACTGAGAAATTACTTTTTATAAAAGCTCAGGTTATCATATCATCATCATCATAGTGAAAGTCATCGATGCACAAAAAAGAGGATTTTGTGAACTCAAATTAGTTTAAAATAGCAGATATTGCTATAAAAAGTTATAGTTGTACGGTCACCATTTAACCTTCTGCAACAGACTTCAGTGTTCTGTACAGGAGGTCATAGTCAGGGAAAATGTTCATTAGTTTACTTTTCTGATATGTAACCTACTATTTTTATGTGTTAAGGAATGGAGCTAATTCTTTTAGACTGAATTGGCCATTTTCACAGATTTTTTCCCACCATCAAACATCTCTGAATGATACGAGTTAAACAAAGATTTAGTGATCTAAAAGCAGATCTCTTTGGCAATTGCACAGATATGTGCTATAAAATAAGCTTTACGTGTTAAAAAAGAAAAATGCAGTGGTGGATAATGGCTTAAGACATTTATGTGAGGTCTATGTTAACTACTTTAAAAAATGAGAAAACTGACACTTTTAAAATGTGCATCAGAAGAATTAATATGTAAGCGCTTACACGCTGGATATGGGAGCATTTAAAGCCGATGCAAGGAGTTCTTGATTGCTCAGCTTTTGCAAATTGAAGGAACAATAAGCCATATACAAAATAAAATTGTGACTTCTAATGTATATAGAACATAGAGCTGAATTTTTTTCTTGCACTTGCTTAATTGTTCATCAGGCAAAATAAGCTATGAATCTGCTTGTTTTCCTCCATTTGATTCTGTTGTCAATAAAAATTTTACATGTAATACTTAAATGTCTTCCTTTAGAGATCTGTATCTCTCAGGGTAATCTAGGGGAAAGGGCTGTGTGGGACAAGTGGAATTTGAGAGTTTCCAAGTGTCAGGTCTGAGAAACTTCATAGCAAGGTGTATTAAAATGTAGGAAACTAGGTGATGATAAAAGAGAGAAAATTCTATCATCTGTTTTTAGGAGTCACTGCCAGATCAAGTGATGAATCTTTCTGTGGCTTTGGTGGGCCAGAGTCCAAAAGACTTGAGTTTTCCGTTGTGCATGGAATAATATACAATCCCTACACCTAACGTCATGTGAATGTTCTTCTCCAGAATGACAACCTTCATTTTTCAAGGGAAAACTCTGCAACACAGTATCACTTCATCTGATAATTATAGACTATTAGCAAGCCTGCTTTATTAATTATTATTACTGTCATTTGGTAGAATGATGTCACCTGACTGGTATTTAGGCACTATTTTAATGTTAAATGTATTAAAAATAGCCAGAATAGTGGTATCCCACCAGGGAGCTGGAATATGTTTAGAATCTCATTGAAATTAGTCATAATCTAAAATTAACAACAAAAAAGTTAAGCTCTGAATCTTCTGGGTGACAAAAATGGTTATTCTTTTTCTCAAAAAGGTTCTGGATTAGATTTTATTTCACCCTAAATTAGTCTCAATTATGAGACTTGTTCCTTTTGGGGATAATTCCTAATGCTGGTTTTGGGTGTGCTGTGCCATTGTTGAGTCTCTGTAAATCTCCAGTTTAAAATTTGTATCTTGAGGAGATGCTATTTCAGTTGCTTTTCCAATGTACATAGTTTAATAGTCCCACTGGACATGTTGAAGAGGAAATTTCTGAACAACATATAGTGTATGTGTTCTGCTTTGTTGCAGTTCAGGCAGATGATATTGTCCTTCAGCCTGTACCGAACCGCAGTTCCCGTGACACTGTTACCCGTGATTTCAGTTGTTCTCTCTCAGCACAGGCAGAAAACTTGGTTCTTGGTGCTTCTTATCATCAAGGTTCTCCTCATAGGTTTCCATAAGTGTTGATTTGATCTTGTAATCCTTTTCTGCCATTTATAATCTGATACCCAGAGTGAGATGTGTCAGTGTTAAAACCTGGGGCTCAGCGCTGAATGCACGCAGTGTCTCTCGGGTCTGTGTGTGTTGGCTTCTTATGCAACCCGTTGCTTAGAAAGACTCAGGCCAGATGCAATGTGAACACAGGCCACATTTCCTGCTGGTCTGAGCTCTGAAATCTGTAGTCTCTGTCACCCTTGATTGCGCTCAGTAAAAAGGATCCTCTGTTCCTGGAATGGAAGAGTCAGAAAAAGAGGTCTTGTGGCTTGAGGTTGCCTCATGCCAGTTGTCAATGTCCAGCTGTGGCTGCTAATGCTGAGTTAGTACCATGTGTCCCTGTATTGGATTTGCGTGGCAAGATTTTGGTAGCAGGGGGGCTCCAGGGGTGGCTTCTGCAAGAAGCTGCTACAGACAGTGCCATCTGGCTCCATCCAAGACGGACCTGCCACTGGCCAAGGCTAGGTCCATCAGCAACAGTGGTAGCACCTCTGTCATAACACACTTAAGAAAGGGAAAAAAACCCTAATAATGGGTTAATGGTAGCAACCAAAAGAGAGGATTGAGAATATGAGAGAGCAACAACTCTGCAGACACCAGAGAAGGTGTCTGTGAAGGTCAGTGAAGGAGGAGGGGGAGGAGGTGCTCCAGGTGTCAGAGCAGGCACCCTTGTCTTCGTATGTGGCAGGAATAATAGAATCCAGCAAAAGATTATAAAGTAGTTTTATTGTCATATGCCACATAAGACCTGACTTTTCTCTGCATTGAGATCTCTTACAAAATTCCCATAGAAAGTAAAATCACAGTATATCCCTTTCTTCTGACAGCATTTCATCTCTTGGAGACATAAATTTATTATTATGATCTTTAGTCGTAGTATGGCTTCTCAAGACTTAAATTGATCACAGTCAACGATTTGCACAGAATGCTGTACATTATATATATAGCAATTATCCATTGATATTTTGTGATATAATTTTGAATAATACAGTGTACATGTAATGGCTTGTCTTCATCTTTTTGTATTGTTACTCTTAAATCCCAGCCTTTCTATTCTTTCTACCCTTCTCTGCAGCAGTGCGCACATCAATACTAGTGGTAGAAAAGAAATTATGATGCCACCACGCGCTTCCCAGGAGCTTTGGCTTAGTTAATGCTGGAAGTGTATTTCTCTTCTATTGTGCAAGGTCATTCTCTCTTCTTTCAGTGGTAAAAGACACCAAATACTATGTGCTGGGTTTTGCCTAGCATATTGGCTAGGAATATGACACATCTCAGCTTGCAGACTTCCCAGTAATAAACTATGTTTTGAGTACTTCCTCAGTGAAGAAGATGGCAATATCTTTGAATCAAAGACACTACAAATAGAGAGGTCTTTCCCTTCAGACATATGTATCAGACATTTAAAATGGAATGGGAAAAGACAGCAGGGTCCCATCTGAAACATTTTGCAATGAACACGGTAACGAATACAGTTTACTTCTCTAAAGAACATCGCACTGCATGTCACAAAGACAAGATAAAGCTTGTGTTGTAATAACATCAAATTGCAAAAAATAACTAGGGTAGTTTAGCCATGGCATAACTCTTTTGACTTCAATAGCTTTATGTATTTTGTACCAAAACTCTAATTTGCCAGAAAGAAAGAAGTACATGTTGTGGCAGTTATGTTATTCCAGTGTAGTGCGGGCCTCAAAATGTAAATAATAATGCCAGGGATGAAAGAAAGAAGCTTTGCTGCTGTTTGTTACACAACAGGAAAACAGTTGACTGCATGAACAATGTAGTTCTTACGGTGAGATTTAGCCAGTAAGAACATTTATAACTTCATTAGGCACCTTTAAAAAGAAGTGTACAAATGCGTGTGATCTCTGCACTTGAGTGGTACTTCAACCCTGAGAACAGTTTGTGTATTGCCACCCTACAAGCAGTGCTCTGAGTGGGCAGAGCTTTCAGATCTCCTGAGGCCGGGGATGGGACCCCCTGGGGACCTGCAGATATTAAAAACCAAACTCCTGATGCAAATTTGCTCTTTCATTTGAATGTGTGTTGGATTAAGTCTTTATGGCTCATTAAGAATTTTTTACACGTGTTAATATACTGCAAAATTAATGTTCTCTAGGATGTTGTTTCATGATTGTGAGATTTTAACCAACATCATCACTTTCTTAGGTCGATGTGGGAAAATCCATCAGAGAATCATGCATGCTTCTGAGTTTATAGATGGGATACTACTACTTTGAAGTAAAAACTTTGACATAATTTTTTCAGACAGTGTTTTTACTGCTGTTTACCTGAATCTACATACACAATTTCTTGGTCTAGTGGGAGGTGTCCCTGCCTATGGCAGGGGGGCTTGAATTTCATGATCTTTAAGGTCCCTTCCAACCCAAACCATTCTATGATTCTGTGAATTTGATGAATCTGTTGGCATTTAAATTTGGTAGACTGATCTGTTTTTAGAATGGGATTTCTGATGATGAGAGCTGTTACAGCATTTATCAGTATTGTTAATATTGCATAATGTAATTGCCAGTAAACATACTAATCAAGCTCCAGCCTCTGTTACAGTAATCAGACTCTGACCAGCATTTTTAACCAGCTAAGGTAGCTTTTGAGGTTGACTTACCATCTGAAAAAATCCACGAACAATCCATAGGGACAGAGAGAACATAACAGGGGTCTTAAGACTGTAGCCAAAACATTTGCCTGCAAATGTGAACTCCTGGATTCTACCTATGCATATTTCATTCAGGTCCTCAGCAAGTGCATCCTCCTTTGAAATTAGCCCTGCTGTGAGGAGAAGGTTGGGACTAGATGACCTGCAGAGGTCCCTTCCAATCTAAATTTTCCTGTGATTTTGTCATTTTAAATTTAAACAGTTGTTAAATTAGATTATTCTCTAATTCATTTCTTTGATGCTCTGACCCGAGTTACTGGAGTATGCTATGCAGCTAATACTGTTAATAACTAGAGATGCAAGGGTAGAACAAAGTACTTTGATTTGATGTTTTTATAATAAAGGTTCCCAGTCTCTCTTGCATGTTCTACATAAGCAAGAAAGTTTTAAATGTTTAAAAATTATAAAAACCTGAAAAGTTCTTAAAAAAATAGCCTGACAATATAATTATATGATACCACAGTAGTACATCCTTTTAAAGGCCAAGTCACAGTTCAGTGATTTACAGAGTGTATCTTTGGAGCTGCCAGCCTAAACATTTGAGCTATAGTGCAGGCTTGCTTGGCTCTGAGGTACAAAAGAGGATGACAAGAAATAAGAGCAAATAAATCTCAGTCATGGGCTAAGCAAAAAGTCTGGAACAAGAAATGTTGCCTCTGAGATTTGGCTGCAAAACACACAGATAACTTTTTCACCTGCTGTGACTCTATACACAGGAAAGAAATGATAAAGCTGGCATGTTACATCATCAAACATGATATTCTTTATGGTTATATTCATGACTTTTTTTCCCCATAGGGAAATTTTCATGATGTAGGGGCATGAACTCAAACCACTTGGAAACTACTGTCTGTATGAACAAACTGACCTTTAATCACCAAAGATAATAGAACATAAAATCTACATTTGTATTAGGATTGTCATGCTGGCAGAAAAGAGGAGTCCCTTTGTAGCTTATGTCATTTCTGACTTGAAATTTTATAACCAGCTTTAATGCTACTGCTGTGTCAAAGATGAAGGTACATGGTTTAATGTTAATGAAAAGCTGGATTTCGGGTATACCCTGGGTAACTATTCTGAGAATTTTAAGTGTATTAAAAGTCAAAGTAGTTTTAGGTACATTTATTATTGAAATTCACTGTTTCCTTCTGTTCTAAGTTTTAAAGAAATGATCTTATGCAAAATATTTTCCATGTTTGCCTTGGTCAAGGTGGACTTGCAATATGTGCAACTCCTAGGATGTACTGTAGACATTACTTCTTTTTTCTCTGTTTTGCAAAACATTTTTCTTTTGTGATAGACAAGAACTGTGTTGAATGGCAATGTCCAGGGTGAGCCAGAGTCTGGTGTAATTGGGATTATTCATTTAGCGAGTGACAAAACCAAAACCCTATAAATGATATCAAAATAATTACAGTGATTAAAGGCTTGATATGATGCTCATTCAAGCAGTGGGAATCTTCCTGCTGGTTTCTGTCTACTTTTGATCAGGCTCCTCACTAGGTGTTGGGCCCTTGCATTTATTTTGTCCTTACTGTAGTCACTGCCATCTGCTCCACTTGCCCGTCATGTCATGTTTAACATTACATCCATAAACTCTTAGGGTGAAGGTAACCACTTCTTTGTTTGCTTCTACTATAGCAAATATGATGCTTCCTTAATCTTGACTAACAAATCTAGGTCCTAGAGATACAAATAACAATTAACGTAATTCATACATTCAAGTGTTCTTGTTCATGTCTGCGACAGATTCTTTAAATTTACGTCTGTATCTCTTCAGGCTTGTACAGGGTGCATGCAATCGCTTTTTGAAACAGAAGGTTCTGATATGATGAAATCATGTATGGCCTTAGAAATATAACTTGTGTCATTCAATTTCATTCCTTCATACAGTTCCATTAAGTATAAGCAGAACTGGTTGACAGGGACTCAATATGTAGTATATGAAATTAAGCCATGTAACCAGTTGTAGCAAGGACTTAAACGAAGGTTGTAGTTGTACTTTTTCCAGTTTGGGTACAAATGTTGTCATGGGAATGGATTAATGTCCTGCCATTTTCTGTTCTTATTATAATCTTTTTTTCTTTTTTTCCCCAAAGAATGTCATATCAGAATTTTAATATCTTGTATAATCTGTGAGTTATATCATTGTGCTCTACTGCTTTGACCTTTTCTATATGCTGTAATTTGATTGAGTAGCCATTCCACTGCTCTCTTTTTTAACTGCTTTATTATCCCATAGGGAAAGTGTAGACCGGGCAGACATTCAGAATACACTCCACTCTCATTTTGACATCAACTGTCAGCCTTTTCATTGCCTTACAGGGCTGTTACTCTGGCTTCATATTCATTAAATAGTATCTAAAAGGGAAATAGGCTTATCAAGGAATGTTTTAGAGAGGAGCTTTGAAGGAACAACGTGTACCAGAATACTGAAAAGTCAAAATAGTTCTGCATAGGTAACACATGTCTTGAAGTACCACAACTATCTATGTTCCCAGATGACACAGAATTAATCTGTGCTAAAACAAAGGTGATATCAAAGTGGAAAAAGAAATAATTTTCACCAGTTCTCATTATGTTCCGGAGTAGTACTCTTGTGATCTTAATGTTGTAATAATAGCAAAATGTATGATGAAGGGGAGATAGCACCAGACATTACATTTTGAAGGGATTCAGAGATAATATTACAGTATTATCAGTGACACATCTGTGGCTGAATGAGATTTAAGTATTAAAACTGTAAGAACAATGATTTGATTTCACAATGTTTTCATTTGCAGTTCTTCATGAGAGTGAATTATTTCACTTTCTCTAATGCCTTTACAGAGTGGTGTCAGTATGCCGTGCAAATGCTTGTTCTCTGGCATGTGTCAAGAGTGCTTTAGATGTATTTTATCCTATTTTATTCAATTTACTCTAGCTTGTTTACTATACAAAAGAGTTTCATCAGCTCTCGTACGTGCTATATGCTTTGAAACTGAAGAAAATATTAGAATTCACTATGACTGAAACATGGTTTGAAAAGAAGCATCAGTTATGGGTAAGGAGAAACTAGTTTTGAAAAGTATAGATAGATTATGAGCACAAGTTATCTGCAATGTACACAAATGTTTATCGGGGGATCTGACAGAATCAAAGTTCTTAAATCTTACAGTTACTCTGCTTTCATCAGTTAAAAAGTTTGAAACAACTTTTAAGTCATATATATATATATAAAAACATATATATGCTATTGCAATTAAGTGAAGATATTTCAAAATTTGGGAATGTATTTCTGACTTCACTCCCTACTTTGGAACAGCGAATGTTTTTAACTGCTGGCAACAAAAATATTCATAATACACAGAAATATCTTTCATCTCTCAGTCTCTAGGCTTTTTCTTCCCTTGGTGCTTTGCATCATTCCTTTCTTACCTTGGAAGCCCTTGAGTGCAGTGTTTTCTTCTGTGAAAGAGAGGGAATAAAGAAACTCCCATTTAGGTGTCTTCAGGCTATACCATAACATATACAATTAATCTAGTCAAAATTTACTTAGAGTTACTTTGAAAGCCTTTTTTTTTTTTTTTTGAAAATTGGTATATCGCATTATATGTGGGACACAGTGGTGTTTGAATACATTGTGCATATAGTCATATATCCTATCATGTGCATTGCATAAACTAGTTGCTTTTCTGTAGCCAACAATACAAAAGTTGACATCTTTGCTATGTTATGAAGTAGTTCATGATTAAATGTATTCTGTAGCATCCAATTCTATCAAAACTTTGCTAGGTGGTGCCGTCCTTATTGTACTAAGTAATATAAATTTTTTTTTTGGTGAAAACGCAATTGCTACTCTGAAAATTCTGTAAGCTAAATACATATGCAAGTAAAACTGAAAAGAAAATATGGTTAGTTTACTGAGGTTAATTTTTAAGTAAATGGTAAAAAAATATTTGCAAGAAATGTACTTTAAAAAAATTATTATTTTAAGGAGAGGTGGAAAATAATGCTGCTTCTTTCACATTCAGTCTGTTTTAAGGGATTATGCCCTTCTCTGCTGACCATACTCTTCTCACTCTAATGAAACTTACATGTAATGGGTGCAAGCCAGAAGCCAGTTCAATTCAGGTTAAATTGATTAAAACCAGTCTCCTGTAAAATTTCAGTGAAACCCTGTGGTATAAAGACCATCACAAAGTTATTAATTTAGTAAATAAGAATATGATATGTGATGGTGCAAAAAGGGACATGAGAAAAGATGAAGACAGTGAAAGTGAAGTTTCACAAAGGAATATAAATGCAGGAAAATACTTACAATTAAGAAGCTATTAATCTTAAACCTTCCTATCAAAACCAGAAGATTTTCAACTACTTTTCAACAAATATTTTGGTAGCAGTTCTTTTGCGGTAGCAAGGGTTATGGAGCTGCCATTGTCCATATATATTGGCACTGTAAAAGAATTAATGACTTTTGTCTCTTACACCAGCAGCCATGGCCCTAAGCTGGAGCATGTACAAACCTTATTCTGCCTTGCTGATTAATAATATGCAAAGGAATCTGAAAGGCTGTGTTAGGAACCAGGCCTAAGGCTGAGCTCCCTACACATCGTGTCCAAATGTGTCCCACCATAGAGATGCCATGACCTGACTTTGTGCAAATTGATCAACCTTCAATTACTCTTTGGTGCCTCTGCTTTCTGGACACAGGTGATAATTCCCACTACATGTCTCCTTCTGTTTGTTTCCATGGGGTTCATAGATACAAACACAGAGGGTCTGCAAAAAGGCCACCTGCTTAATGGATGCACAAGGACTTTCCCCGCAGCCACCGGGACTCTTTCCACTGATTTGACTAGGAGTTTTGTTCAGCACTACTGTTTGCAGAGACCAAATCACAGGAGAAGGAAAGAGTGGTTTTTCACTTGTAACTAGAGAACAAAAAGTGTGTTCCTAGGCCAAAAGGATGTCTTAGAGTCACTTCTAAGGATTAATGTGAAACAAAAGTAACCTTAGGACCTTCTTTGTCTGTCTTCAGTTTATTCTTTTTTTCATGCATTCTCTCTCTTTATTGCTATTCATTTTCTGTCTTTTCCTCATCTTTTGTGCACTTACTAACCAATCAATGTCTCTCTCAAAACTTCCCTAGATTGTCTTTTACAATAATTTGCTATAATCACCCATCTTAGTGATACACTGCAGAAGGCACAATAGCTCCAAAACCAGACAGACAATTGGTACTTATTTTTCAGACAATATTCATTTATGTGATTTTTCTTTTTTCTTTCAAATGCCTGTAAGTAACTACTTGACTCCTTCAAGGTCTCTTCAATGTGACTCCGCCTTAGGAAGATGAATCACTGTTCTGACCTTCAGTTATCTTTCCTCATTTTGATGAGGCAACTTTCCATTTTGTAAAACAGAAAGCTGTTTTCACTTGCAAAATCATTTACCGTGAAGGCTAAGGGAACATTTGAAGAATCTTGCTTTGTGTGCATGTGTATTAGGCCTTTCTTGTTTGTTTTTGAGAGCCAACTCAAAACATTTGCAACACAAATCTTTTTTTTTTTATTGATTGGTTTTTGGTTTTGTTTTTGTATTTTTCTTCATTAACTGGTTGGGTAATTTTGGTGCAGATAGCTCAGCAAGCATTTGCAAGTCCTGAATATGCGCAATCATTTCACTTTGTTAAGAAACCAGTGTTCTGACAAATAAACATGTAAAATTTTTTTTTTAATTTATTTAAGGTTAAGGTAAAATAGAGTTATTGTCTTAAAATGGTCTTTTTTTGATGGAATCTACTAGAAAACACACCAAGGATTCTGTAAAATTGGTAATGTTAATTGTATGTGTTACTACATTGAACTTCTATCAGTGAAATAGTATTTATTAGAATAAACTTCAAATTAGTTTCATGGAAAGAAATGCATCTGTCCTTGTAGTTCAAGTAGCATTTCAAAAACAGTTTCTTATAGACATCTGTGCTTCCTAAATTTTACTTCCCATTTAAGGACCTTAGGAAATTGTATTTAAGCCTCTGTTGCTATTTTAAACATTATAGAAATTAAGATGCTGGGTTGCTTGAATCCTTTTAACCTTTCTGTAATTACAGATTTAGCAGTATCCCATAGAAAATAACTGAATTATCAAATTCTTATAGTGATTGCCATTGCCAATACCACTATATTTTGCTTGTTACAGTGCTAACAATTTTTGTGCTGCATGGCTTTTCAGAGTTGTATCTCTGTCAGTGCATATAGGTAAATATACTTGACTTGATTTTTTTTTTTCAATCTTTAATTAGGAAACATCTGAATAATACTGAATTGTTTGAGCAGATTTTAGGTATTTTTGTGTCCGGGGAAAAGATGAAAGGGAGTAGAAGCATCTAAGTTGCAGGAACGAATGCTCATCTGGCCAGTGATGTGACTCCAAGCCATAGTAACAATAATTGCAGTCCTATTTGAGGATTTTTATAAGATTTATTCCAGTTTTGTGCAGTTTCTATGTTAAGCTGGTGTCTGTTGCGTATTTTTTTTTGGAGACAAGAGTGAAGCAAAATATTGATCTGGCAATGTCCAGATGACAGAAACCTAGAATGGCTTCATGGTGAGTTGCAATAAGGAATTAAGTTGTTCCATGCAGAGTATTAAATTATATAAAACAGTATCATCTATATGTGAACACTCTATTTCCTCTGAGCTACCTCAGTCTAAAAGAATGGGTCTACAGAGTCCTATAGAGGCGTGTGTGATGTGGGTTGCTGCAATAGCAGAAATGTGAAGTTATTATGTACGCTTGCCCTAATGGAGATGACAAAAAAAAAATAGCATGAGGAAGCAAAAGAACACTCTTAGAATATTATCATGAGTTTTATGATATTTTTTGCTTTTCATTAAGTACATTTTGATTGTACACATAGACTTCAGGTCTATTAATTTTAAAGCCCAATGAAAGAATTGTAAGTTTGTGTTAAATCTGAAGAATTGTAAGTAATTTTCATGATGCTTTGAAGCCTGTTTCTTGATACTATGAATTGTCATTATGGTTTATTGTTATCTACGTTTTGTTTATTCTGAACTTCCTGTTCCTTTGCAGGTTATTTAGCTTTTAGAAGTGAGAAACTGCTTCTATTTTCTCCATTTCTCTGTCCTTTTCTTCCTTCTTTCCTCCTCTCTTCATCTGAAGAATACGAGGTTCTTTAATTACAGTATAATGCTGGAGAGAGAGACAAATAGAATTAGCAAATCCTATTCTATGAAATCATCATTACTGTTTTTTTTGATTGCGGTGGGTTCAAGACATGTGCTGCTGAAAACCACCGCCCTCATTTATTACAAAGATCTCTGATACTGACTCATGTCTTATTTTCTTTATTCACATTCCTCATAGGGAGCTATTTATAATGCATTTTGTTAGCTGTATTATAGGTAATAAATACAAATGCAGATGCCATTCTTTGTCATATACACAGTATTTCAGATTTATTTTAAAGTGGCTTTTTTGTTTTCATACGTAGATTGCCCTAATTTATAGTTCTGGTGAGACCTATGCATTAGGCACCTGGTGTGAAGACACTGTGTTCCTCTGAGTCCTGTAGAGCATTTTGCATTTTCAGAGAACCCTTCTCATATGCTTAGTTTTAATTGTTGGCCCTATGTTTCTGATAGAAACAGTACTGCTGTTATTTGAGTACATTTTATAATTTCCAAACTTAGGGGAAAAACTCTGAAAGATTGTAAGAAGCAGAAAACATATTAATTATTCTGTGCATATGCTTTCTCCAGCAATGTGAAGGCATAAGATTTCATCAAAGAACAAAATCGGAATGCTACTTAATGAAGGAGGAAATTAAGTTACAGAGAAATACAAAGTCACTAAAATAATAAATAACACTTCAAATAATTCATTAGAGAAAACTGAAATTGGGCTAATGGTGTATCTTGATAAGGTTTTTTAGGATAATGTGTTATCCATATCTTACAAAAAACATCAATAACAAGAAGGATTCTTTGTCCATTATGCTTTTGCTATGTTGATTGCTTTACTTCTCATTGTCTATTGCATCTTTGGACTCTAACATTTTAAAAAGCAGCTGCATGAGAAACTCATTTTAGATGCCTTTCTAGTTCAAAATTGTTGCTGTCTTATGCTTTAATAATTGGCGGTGGTAATTTATTTGCTATTTGCACATAGACCCTCTGGATTTGGTAGCTTATGAATGTTTTAAAAGTTAAATGGATCAATTTTATCTTTTTTCATTATTTTAATTAGATTATATGAACTCCCTTCCTTCAAAAGACCATAATCTTCACACACGCTGGGTTTTTTTTCTTTTTTCTCAATTCAGGAGTATAAATCCAGATGCTATCGTACACCACATCATTAAAAACTGACTTAATGATCATTGCCTTTCAGACCCAGCTGACAGGACATTAAGAGAAGATGAAGCATCTTCCTATTTCAAGTCCTTCCTTCCCCTTCAAACCCCACGCTCTTTGCATAGCAGCGGCCACATCCCCAAAGGAGATTGTAGCTCCCCCCTTTTATCTGCCAGTAACGTGATGTAGCTGGTCCCGCTCTAAAACCAGGGAAAGGATCAAACCTGTTTTACTGTCCATCCCGATTTCTGCACCAGACCGTAGTTACTTGTTTGGAAAGATCCTGGATTCCTACTCATGTAGGAATCCCAGCACCTTTCAAGCATAAATTGGAAGTGAGCATACGCACTGCTGATTTCTTAAACAGTATGTTGTAATACCTAGCAACATGGTTGTCTGTGTCTGAAACTAACACTGTGGAGCTGTTAGAGCTCAGTGTGAAAGGAGCCACTTCACTAGGTTTGAGAGAGAAACTACTTTTCCCCACTCACCTGTTTATTCAAAAGGGAAGGCTTTTTCTTCTATGTTGGAAAGTCTCAGCTGTGCATCCACTCCCTCTCCTCCTCTCGTATGCTTGCTGTATACATGAATGCTTACTAAATGGAAAAATAATGATGCGAATTGTTAGATTGTTGTACCAGGTCAAACCAGTTTAACGTATCGTGTTTAGTGTACTATCTCCTTAGAGCTCTGGAAAAGAATGTCTTTGTATTCCTGCAGTGAATTTTATTGGTTATCTCTAAAACTCTTCAATTTCTGCAGTTTCCCTAGCATGATTTTTCTAAGGAACTAAGACACATATGGTTGCACTCTGTGTCCTACACTCCCAAAGCTTTTAAACCTGTTGGCTAATTCCATGTAGATTTGACAAAAGTTTGATGACATTCAATGCCCTTTTGTTCTGTGCAAAGAATTGGTGGTTGGGTAAAAACTGAATCGGTGCTGTGGTGGGAAAGGCAGGCAGAGTTTGGTTTGTGTTGGGATGGTGGTGAGTGTGGGCTGGCAGCCAGTGTGTCCACATTCCTGCCTGCACGTTTAGGGTGGCCGTTGTGTGCTGTGCCTTCAATTTGTAGTAGCATCTGTGGAAATGCTAATTTATTTGAAGTCTTCACAAATCGGGTGTTGACTTCAGATTAGTAGAAGAATTTGTTTCTTTCTGACTGTTCAGGTCTGTATTTCAATTGTGTTCCTGTTGTGAGTGTGTATAATGAAATGGTGCTTTATTCAGTGTTACGTAGATCACTGATTTTCTTCCAGATTCACCAGAGAATCCATTCATTTTATTTTGTTCTGTGCTGCTTGGAGACATAGCTGCATGGATATCTGTGCCTATCTCAACCTGTGTGAACATTGAAATGTTCATACTGTATAATTACAGACCAGTAAGAAAGTCACCAGTATCTCCCCTTGAACATTGTGTGATCGTTGCAGTAAGATTTGACATTTCCTCTTAGAGTTTCTAACTGAACTAATCATTATCCTGAGCTGAATTTTTATCTCTTGCTAAATATACCCTCCCTTGAAAAATTGTAAGGACAAAATGTATAGGAGTACGTTTTTGTGGGTTTTTTTGTTTTTGTTTTTGTTTTTTTTTTACAAATTATCTCAGGGGAGGGGCATTTCCTTGAGATTTAGGTAAAGTCAACCTAACAGGTCTGGGAACAATTCTTGATATCCAGGTATGTCATGAGATGATCCTTACCTATCACAGAAGATTTGCTTCCAATGTTTCTTTTCTTCTGGAAGTTATGACCATCTTTGCTTGTCATTGGTTTTGGTAGGAACAAGGTTCCAGTATTCAAAGTTCCAAATTAATATGAGAAAACCATGCAAAGTTGTACAAAGCTAAAGAAAGACTATTGGAAAATGTTGGGATGTTTTCACTTCCTTTTCCATGACAGTTTTCATCAAAACTATTCTGACATCCAGATTTTTTTCAAATACATAAAAATTTCCAATCAAAATCTGAAAATCTGTGCAAAGTGGATGAGCTCTTCCCTGTTGGACTGTCAGTGAAGTTTCTGTGCAAAAAATTTCATCCTGAACCCTAAAAATTCACAGAAGGTGTTAGGTACAGAATTCTTAAAGTAAATTGTTATCTGTCTACTATCTTATTTTCTTTTTCTAAATCTGTATTTTTGGTTCTAACCCCACTAAAATCTGGAGGGAAGGAGAGGAACTCTGTAGCAGATGGTAGATAATGTTAAAGAGAATAAAGTGCCCTTTATTTCTCCTGGATTACTTAGAAATCCATTGTTAGATGTGTTCCGTTTGGGTTTAGGAAAATACATGTGGTGCTTTGTTAAATAATTATTTGATCACAGCCCAGAGACATAACTTTTAACGTTTCATTAGATGCAATTGCAGTTGAAACAGAGGTAATTTGGTCTAAGTAGAAGTTGAGGGGTAAAAAGCTCCAATAGTTAGAGATAGTAATTATTGAAAACTGCTCTTTTCCTGCAGGAATGTTGGAATTTACCCTGACTATGCAAAAAAGATTTCAAAATGTGGTGAATCTAATGCATTGTGAAGTTTCTGCTCTTGGTTCTGACCTCCAACATATCTGTCATTTGGGTTGTATAGATATTTATAGGACTTATATTGCTGCCTGACCTGAGATGGATTTTGCATCTAGTAACATTTGTGAGAAAAAAAAAATCATTGAAAATTTTTGTTTTGTACCTGATGACTAATCATTTCTGGGGGTCCAAGCAGCAATGCTGGTTGCTAATTTTACACCCATTTTCAAAAGAAGTGTAACAGCAGCTAAAATAACTCTGTTTCTGGTTTAAATCACACACCTTTACAATTTAAGAAAGGGAACCATTTGCAAAGGCAGAAACTCCAGCTTCCAGGGAAATTTAGTTGTAGAGCTACCTTTAGAAAAGGTATTCCAAAATGAAGTGAGACTTACTGGGGAGTGTCCTTATCTTCTTAAAGCATTGTCCTGCTAGGATATCTGGGTGCAGTGTCTAACCTTGGAAAGGTTTGGCAGTTGATGTAACATGTTTTAGATCAGTCTGACCTCATCTGTCAAGCTTTTTACCTTCTTCAGGAATGGTCTATTAAATAGCACTATTTGTAGAATGCCTAATGTATTTGAAGAATGCCTTACCTGATAGGTTAATATCTACATTAACATGTGCAGTTTAATAAAAGTAGAAATATAAGTCAAATAGCAAACCATAAGAAGATACGAGCTATATGGATGAAACCGTTTCCTCCTGTGTAATTGAATTCAGGCTCTATAGAATCAGGAGCAATGCACCCTATTTGCAGAACCTAACTGTATTGCCATACTTATAACTTGAATTAATCATATGCTCCCTTACTTGCAGTACAGTTCTGGCTCAGTCTGTTAAGGGGCCTTGACTTTTTCTTCTCTGAGCAAAGGCAATGGAAAATTGTTTTGAATGTAGAACAGTTCTTTTTGAGAGTCCTTTTAGGTGTAAAAGGCTGACTGTCTGTCATGAGTATGATGGAAGGGAAAGGGATCCTTTCTTTCTGGGATAGTTCATTACTGCCTTATTGAGTTGCGCTGGAAAAACGTTGCCTTTTCCTCCCATGGTGTACGTCTAAAAAGGAAGTGGCTATAAGTTGAGTGGAGACCATCATTTGCTCTGATGCTGTGCTGATGGGGCCACAGAAGTGTGTCTCATGGGTATTTAGATAGCTTTGAGTGTTGCAATTCATTTGGAAAAAAGTATCAGGAGAGATCTCGGAGCCTTACTCTTAATGTTGCTTTTATTCCATTTGAAGTCTGATGGAGGAAGTAGGTGTAAATAATTAAATTCTAATGATGCCAAACTCCCCCTCTGTAAAACAGCACTGAGCTCATGTCTGGTGGCAATGACATTCAGAAGGAATATACTTTATAGGCTATGCTGGGACCTTAACTATTGGCTGTGGGGAAAGAATTTAGTAACTTGAAATACATTATCTTCTTACATGTTGATATGCATTGTGCTTCATATGGAGAACTGCATTTTCTGTCCACGCTCACAGAGCCTTGTCAAACTGAGCTGGGTAATATCATGATTCTGTAGAATCATGGGACTGTGTTTCCTACTGACTTACTAGGTGAGAAGGAGGGCAATGAAATTTATTCACAGTACTCTCCCAGAGTCTTGAACGAAAGTCATGCTCTGGCCCTGTTAGCAGTGATGTTCTTATGTGGACATGTACATTTTTGAAGTCTATAATCACCTGCTTCTCCTGTCAGTGGTTGTGTTTTGAAGTCCACTTTTGGGAAAGTTTTATTCCTGTTGGGGGTTAAAATTTTTTAAATGGAAAATACCTGGCCATTCTGAGCTTTAGGCATTAAAATCCCATAGCTGTTTGTGTAATGAATATTTCAAGTCAAGCATGTTCTTTCTTTCCCATTTTTGGTGTACTGTAGGCTGTTAGGGATCAGTAATGGAAAAGGTGTGCAATGCCATGCATGTAATGTGAATGTTTCTTTTCCATGATGATGAGCTGGACCTCCCTCTTGAAGTAATGGGGTATACATGAATTTGGTGCACAACTGAGCATGAATTTTTTATGTTTCTCTGAACAGCAGTTTCAATTTCTACTATTTTAAACTGCTGCTTAAATTAGCAACATTTGGTGGAAGTAGTCCTACAGTAGTTTGAAGATGATGAAATCAGCCTCCTTGGGTATTCTGTCTAGTTTGGATACTGGCTTACTGTGTGAACTTTTAAACTGTTTTATCTCCCTTATATATTAATTTGTCTGATTCTAAAGCGAGAGATCCAATAATCACCTCTGTGGAAGAGCTGTACTGTTCTAATGAATGTTTTCCAGCAGTTATTATAGGCTTTTGGTACACACTGAATACTTTTGTACTTGCTTATATACTCAAGCATTGGCTGAGTTTTGTCATTATTTTCACAAGTTAAAAATCCCCACTCAAAATTACGATGGGTTCTCCAATTGCTCCCCCCCCCCCAATATATATAATTAAGATTAGCTGTGCAAAGAAGCAGTACAGACAAAAACAGTAAAAGGAGCAGAATAACTTTGCAATATGCAGCAATGCATCTCATCTAAATGGCATCAGCCTATGGTTTGTGAAGTGTCCTGCTTTTCACTAGCTTCTTTCTTTGTGGTCTTAGTCTTTCAGGTACTCTGGTAACACTTGAAGAGTTTATTGAAGCATGTCAGAGCCTCATCTCCTTTTCATAACTCCCTGAAGTTCCTTGGCTTTAATCAAAACAGAGAATCTGGAAGAACATTAGAGGCTCAGGAAGAAATCTGTTGGCTCATTTAATCCTCTTATTTCCCCCTGCTTTAAACCAGAGGGGTTTTGGTTGGTGGGTGGTTTTTTTTTTTGTGGGGTGGGGTGGGGGGGTGTTGTTTTGTTTCTTCTTTTTATTCCTTGGTCTTTTTTTTTTTTTTCCTTTATAATACAAATCAGAGTAGAGGAACTCAAAAAACCAGAAACCTGTTTGTCACTTGGGACCAGATGTTCATGTGGGTTTCAAAGCACTTAATACATTGCTTGCAAATGTTAGTTAAGACAGAAGTTGCTTTGATTGAACAGGTTGCTGGTGATAAATGCTGGGAACAGTGTTTGATAAAAATATCACAGAACTAATTTATGGATTTCTGCTAAATTCCACTGAGGTAGCAAGATGTGCACACTTGGTGGGAATAACACAATCTTGCCCTCGTTCATAAACTGTGGCTTGAAGATCAGCCCTTGAGGACCTAGTGATACTATTCCTTGAACAACAGCTATAGTTAAAAGTATCTTTGTCTATTTGCAGTAATACAATTATTTTTATAGTTTCAGAAACTTTCCTTTGGTTATTAAGATACTTAAAAATCCACAATATTGTGAGGAAAATCAGATCTTGGACATTATAGGAACTGGACCTCATCTTCCTACATAGAGAATAGGGAAGAATTAATTTTCTCTTGTTGGTCCAAATAAATTTTCCTGACACTTTCTCATGGCCCCATCAGAAACACTGCATGTCTCCCAAAGGCCTCTTCCACAGAGGTGTGACTGCTCATAAGTCTGCACTGGATAATTAAAGATGTTTAATAGAGATATAAAGATGGAACAATCCTGGTTAGGATTTTTAAGGTAGCTGATCCATAAACATTTACTTTGTTCCTGTTCTTGCCTGGATCTGAAACTACTTGATTTGGTGACAGTTGCCAGGTTTTCTCGGGGAAATTCTCTTTATTTCAAGTGTTTGATACCAGTAATTGTAGAGGAGGATTTACTTACAGTCTTTGATGTTTCAGTGAAATTTCAAGCAACCACGGTCTGATGAATGTGAAATCTCGTGTGTCCGTGGCTGTGTATAAAACTAAATATATATCCCAAAAGCTTACATTGTACTGAGGATTGGTGGAGTATGCAGAGATTTGCAAAAGTACAGCAATTAAGGGTAGTTAATTTTAAATAAGTTTTACATGGTTGCATCGATTGGATAGATTCACCTAAATCACAGGAAAAAATAAAATCCAGCCACAGTTAGTATTTTATGCTTACCTGCAATAAATAGACATTTTACTTTTATTTAGAATGTCTGATGTTGTTCAGTGTAGAAAAGTTGTCTATCAAGATATCAGTCAAACAAGGACAGGACACCAGTGTAAGAAAATAAAGTGATCTTGGAGAACATTAGGACAGTATGAGTTTTATCCTGGATAACTTTCACTTTTTCTGGCTCTCTACGTTTAGAGTTAATCTATAAAAGGATAGCACTTTTCATTAATTAGGTTTCCATCTAGAGCTGTGTTGTGAAATTTGCAGAGCAATTGAAGTTAATGAGTTTTCTCACAAATGCAGCTGTGTCCTCCTTTACACTACCATTGGTACAGTCTAGCCACGGGCAGGCACTGGGATCAGAACTAAGGGAATTGCTTCCTTTGTAGTAAATAAGTATTGGAGGGTGCTTACATATGAAATATGTGACATGTATGTTTATATATACAAGTGCACTTACTATTTTTCATATATAAGTATAAACCAATACATATATATTTTTGAGTATTTGACAGTGCTAACATATATAAATCTGTATACCTCCACAGTTAATCAGAGAAAAGGACATTTTATTCATTCAGTAGCTGCACTCAAGTAATAAAGCAGTATTGTAGGTCAAGAACAATATTAGTAGATACTGATTTTGCCTTCTGGCCTCATCACTGTTGTCATCCTGCTAAAACTACAGAACTTGTGGTTTTAGCAAAAACTGTCTTATCAGAATGTTTTAGAAGATTCCACAGTTTAACTGCAACTTTTATAGCCACTTTTAATAGTAGCGTGTAAAATGAAGCATGTAAGTATTTATCTCAGTACTGGACTTTACTTTTTCAAGAAAAAGAAATTGCATGTTACTTGAGATAGTCTTAAAAATGCAAGCCATTTCTGTCATAGGTGATGTAAAGGACAGGTATCTTATTCTAAATATTGTAAGCTTTCTAATAACCATGTGAAATCATTATAATTTGTTATTACCTTAGCCCATTCATTGGAAAACAAATAATATAAAACGAAGAAAGAAATCAAATTTAGTATAAAACAAAAGACAAGAAGTTTCTTTTAAAAGCTCAGAAGGGGAGTTCTACTTAAAGCAAGTTATAATTCTAGAATGTGCAGTTGAAAGGGAAGAACATAGGTTTAATTGTGGGATTAGCTGTCTCTGGTAGCAGCTACTTTAGAGTATATCAGCACATTACAAAAATATCTTGTGGTACTTGAAAAATGAAAAGGGTGGTAATTCCACTGATTCCAGATTTTCAAAAGGAAAAAAGTGGTGTGTGTTAGGGAAGTTACAAAATGTAGTCAGTTTAGGAACTTAGTTAAATTATATGATGTCTCAAATGTTGTAGGCAATGTCTTTTCAAGTTAGTGTTTCCAGCCTAAAGCGGGTAATAGGATAATGAGGCATTTATGGAGATTATATTTTAAAAGTTACAAATGTACTGCTTTCTAACCAGCAAGATTGCACACAAAAACAGTGGGGTCATTCAGGAAATAATTAGAGATGTTCAGAAGGGAGGAATTGAACTCTGCTGGGCTTAATGGCTTTTACCTGTGTTCTAAAGGCTTCTTATGTCCTTCAAAAAATAGTTCTGCTTCCTATAGTGCAGTTACACTGTGGTTGTAAAATGTGTTCGTGATCTCCTCTGTCACAGGGACCAAAATTTCACGTTTTCAAATCCTTCTTAGTCCTGTAGGTCCTTTTGAAAGGTGGGGTTATTTGATATCCCCAGTCATCTGCAAAGAGGTAAGGACTTTGCCAGTTAAGATTTTTGCTTTCAGCTGATGCCACAAGTGGTGTAACCTGGCACGAAGTCCATCATGTCTGGGAGGCCCACCTTGTTACAGGAACTCACCTGTTCCTCTGATCTGTTTACTTAGCTCAGCAAACCCGTGGTGCAGTTTTAAATTCACATCAGAAAGTTATTGCATGACTTGGAAACCTGAATTTCTTTCAGACAAACCAAGAGGTCAGAGTTAGAAAAGTTTGTGAGTAGTCTTCCTCAACAGACTGGAGGAATCAAGTTGATGCAGAGAGTATAAAGAGTAAAGAGAGATGTTGTAATATATGCTAATATCTAAGTACTGGACTTTGTATTTGGATCTGGTCATATGTGAGGATTGTGGAGATAATGGAATGTGACACAGAAGATAAAATAGAAAGATGAGGAGATTAAAAATGGAAAGCATCAGAGAAGAATGGAAAAAGCGTGTATTTCAGCAAATAAAGCTACATTTGAAGAGGATGCTAGTAACCATGGGGTTTTTTTGTGCTTTTAAATATTTTAAATCTTTTTTTTTTTCCTCTTTACACTAATTAGGAGTAGCTACCCATGTCACTGAGGAGAAAGCTATATACAAATTCTCCTAGATCATGAAGAGGTTATAATGCATACTACCTTCTCACGTGCTGTCCCTTACTGCTAGGATGGGACTTTTCAACCCAAGCATTTGCTATCATTTCAAAGAGCTTATTTATTTTGAACCCTGCTTTTTCTTCTGTGCATCTTGAAGATTTTGCTTTCTCCAGTTCACATCATCTTATTTCCTCTCACAAATTTATTATCAATTTTCTTCTATTTTGCCAAATAGACCCTGAAAACCCAATTGCTGTTCTTGTTCTTCTCTGGATCTTTTCTTTGCTCATGGCACCTTGTCCACAGCTGTTCTTAAAAGACTGTTTTTAACTTAGAAGAAAGTGGCTTAATGCTGCCTTGCAGGTGATTTCATAACTCCTGACCTCACTTAAAGGTGAGCACTTAGAGATTTGTAGTGAGGGAGTCAAAACTGTCCTCTTTGATCATCTCACCTGATCTTCAGTATGTCACAAACTATTACATTTCACCCTGCATAACTGAATATGCTTCCCCCCTCACCCATCTAACCATATCTTCTCAAAAGCCATTCACTTTATATTCACAAACATCCTGGATGTTTCTTTGGTCTTATGTTGTTTGGCTTTTAAAAATGTGTGTTAATTTTCCAAGATGAATTTATCTTAATCTATCTTGCTGTTATGGTTTCTCTCGAATGCTCTATTCCATTTGGTAATAAAGATGTAGCCCCTGGCCCTCTTTAGTAGCTGATGGAGCGTGTTGACACAGGAGTTGGGGCCTTTTGCTACAGATCCAGAGTAGTACATCTGTGCTTTGTCCCAGGTACTTTCTGACCACAAGTTGAAATCAGACACTGGGATATGTTACTTGTGTTGTCCATGTTTCTCACAATGAGAAACTGATGATGTTGTGTGGAGTAGCTTCAGTCTTATGTTTACTAATTACCTCACAACCTTTAGGAGAAGATTAACAGATGTGTGTTTACTGCAGTGTGAACTGCTGCTTTAGAAAACATAAGATTACATTGGTGGGATTAGTCTTTTCAACTATGGTGCTTTCTTATCTGTCAAGATATAAGCTTTGTTCTGTAAAATCTATTTTCTATGAAAATCACATTTGCTTGTTCTTTGTTTGTGATCCTGTCGTTTTTATAAGATTCAACTAAATGCCATCTTTTCCACAGTTTTGAGTGGAATTGCAATAAAATTCAACTGGAATCAGACTTCAGGCCATTCCTTTTAACTTTTTGAATATTTACTTGAAATTTAGCAGTCTGTAATCTCAACACTGTAGTCCAATCTACTTTTGTTTTTTAAAAAAAAAAAAAAGAGTAATCAGTAATAGAAACTTGAGAAGTCTTAAATTCACACTATCCACACCAGCTTATTTTAAAATATTTTCCCCATTTGATATGGTATAATGTTTACACTCTTCATGCACTGTCCTACTTCTTACCAAAGACAGAATGAAAATAGTGATATAAAAAATCTAGTTTGTAAGGGTATTTTTTAACAATGTATTATTTTGATACAATATTTATTTCTTCCCATTTTCTATTTCTGTTGTTAATGCTTCTTAAGTTAAATGCTATTAAAATAATCATGACTATTTTTCTTCCTTATTCTGTATTAACTAAGACTGAAATTCACCTTCAGATGTGTTTCACAAGACACTATTTTACTTCCACTTCTGAGAATGTCTTTTGCTTTCTCTGTCCATTAATCAGACTATTAATCCCTTAACTTCCAAAACCCAAAAACCTGGGTTTGCCCTGGTGACCCTTTTCTCTCCTTTGAGGTCCCTGCAGTCTATTTGGAGTTGACTATGCTGGTATGTGTGTAGCTGCTCCACATTCAATGCTCAGAAGTCTTTGGGGACAAAACAAAAGACCTTGTACCCTGTACCCAAGGAGACCAGCCTCACCATGCCTGTGATGCAGTCCCTCCAGGGCAGGTGCCACAGACATCTCGTGCAGCTTGTGGTGGACTTTCAGAGTACTGGTTAGGGAGCTCAGTTTGTATTTAGGGGTCTGAGACACTGAACGACACATCTCAGTGTCTCTGAGATACTGAGGCACACATCCATGCCTTTACAGCATTGTGTATGTGGACATTTCAGGTCCACTGCTGCTCTAGTGACTTGCTGAGGCTCTGCAACTCCTCTTGCCAACCATTACTACAATGAAGGAATAAATTTGCATAAGTTTACTTGAATATGAATTTCTTTCTGTCATTCCTACATTCTATCAGTGGCTGGTAAGCCAGTTTCTTGCTCTGGGAATCCAGTACTCCTTCAAGAAAGGAGGACTTATCCACCAATTGCAAGCAGCAAGCAATTTGTCTTTTAGTTGTTCATGGAAATTATGTTCCATGTTCTTGGGTGAAAGAACTGCAAATGAAGCTTACCAGCAGATAAACAGGCTGAAAAACCTCTACCTGACCTTTAGAGGTTGAATAGCACAGTAATGGGTTTATGATTGGATACTTAAAACATGCACTATAAAACACAAAACTGAAAAAAAATTTTCTTCCAGCTAATCCATGTTGACACTAGAGACAGTAACTAATTGTTATGTAGAGGAATTACTAGTGCCTTGCAGTATACAGCAAGCTATAAGGAATCTAATGCGGAGTTTATCTTCTATGTTTTCTCTATGAAGAACAAATATTAAGATATTTAAGGAATTGCATCTTTAAAATTGTTTTTCATGAAGTGCTTCATTTCAAGTGTGGGTTTTTACATTCCAAACCTCTCAACTGGTGGTGCATTAATGTTTAGAGTATCATTAAGGGCATATTGTTACAATAATATATTAAGTGTAATATATTACAAATATAATGTTCTTCTGATCATATATCAGTGAATTAATCATTACTCTGAATTGTTTGATATATCAACAAAATGCATCATTACCTTGAACCATCTGAATTTTTTGCAGTGTAATACATCATTGGTATGGTGGAACCCTGATGATAAACTAGCATGCAACCAGGCTTCATTATGTTAAATTATCTAAAACAAGATTCTTTAGCTTGATAAATATATCATGTAAGCCATCTCATCAGCTGTGAGACTGAGAGATAGAAAAATTTGGTGAATTAGCATATGTCTGAGTGTAACAGGAGAACAAACAGCACAGTTTGATGTGTTTTGGAATTAAAATATAAGCCTAACAGGTCTGTGGAAATAATTGGGTGAACTAGCATTTACTTCAGTCATGAAACTTGTTGCTCTGTAATTACCTCTTGAGTTTAGTATTATCATGTTGGTCTGTCAAGCTAGAAATGTGGGATGGTAACTGAAAATGCATATCTGAAAAAGTCAGTATTTCTCCAAATAGACATGATCATTAAGAAGTGTGAAGACTCAGAAGACACAGTGTCCTGTATTAGTAAGAAAACAGATGACAGTTTAGTCAAAGAGAAAAGATTAATTCAGGCATTTGCATGAAACCACTATATAATATATTTACTTCCTTCCCAGATAATACCCAATAGCTGAAAGTGGCCAAATTCCATACACATTCAAATATTATCTGGTTGATACGGAAAATAAACCATGTCCACCAGCCTGTAACTTTTCTACGTTTTAAAATGATACTATGAATTCTGACACTTCTAGTATGAAAACCGTAACTCCAACTATCGCTGAGTTAAGAAAATCTCAGGTGGCACTTTCAAAAGCAGCAAATTGAAATAGTTGCTGAAGACTACTCAGAGAGGGACAATCAAGTACTTTTAGTCACGTGGTTAAAGCGGTTGCTTATGTAAATATATGAAGCAAAAATTTTCCCATTAAAATGTGTTTTAGTGAAAAACGTAATGTTTTCACAGGAGAGGAGATTTTAACTTTTATGGGAAATCATGATATATTTATTTTTCACATCAGTTTTTGTTGAGATGGAAGATAGTTGATTACAGTCAGGAGAAAATGCAAATGGGTCACTTGCTTTTACTTCAAAAATCTATTGTGAAGAGTTGAAGTTTTGAATTAAAAAAAAAGAGAAAAATTTCACTTTCAATTATTTTGTAGAGTAAGGAAGCATTTTTGAATTGTCCCTAAACAAAAATAACCATATTTTATTTATGTAAAACTTTTGGAGTATAATAAATATAATAAGGTTATGACTAGATTCAGACAGATTATTGATGAAATATATCCACCCCTAAAGCTGGAAACATCCTATTTTTTTTCCCGTTTCTCATTTTCATATAAATATTTATCAGATTATATGAAACAGCAGTGGGATCTTGGAGAGGTAAACATAATTTATTTCAGTAGGACTTACCTACAAAAACCCAGATCTGTTTGCAAAGGGAAAACTTTGTTGTGAAGATTGAGCACGTGCTTGTTTGTTAACATTGTCTGATACTTCAGAATGCTCGCTGACATAGTTAAATCATGGAAATAATTATTTGGAAGATCAGTAGTCAATGAACTACTTGTCACATGAAAAGGTAAAACTTACAGCCTTTGAGCAAGCAGTTTCCTGAGTTTTAAGTTCCAAACTTTGCAAAGCAATCCATGCAGTGATGTGCTGTATTGGACGACCATACAGAGATTCTCTATTAATTTAATGTTTAGTTAGGTGGATTGAAAAACTATCTCTCATCTGCTTATGTAAGAATATTTCAAATACGCTTTTGTGGTGTTTGAAGATTTTAAAATGGATATGTATCCTTCAGAAAAAGTTTGACGGTAAGGTGGCATCAAACAAAATGCACCATTTTGAGTCAGTATCTTTATTCATTTCCTGGATTTAAATCTGAATATTAATAGGGTTTGCGGAAAGTAGTTAACTAAAAAAAATAAAATCTAATTTAAAAATTCATGGGCTGCATAAGTAAAAGGATTTGTGGAATATAGTTAAAGACTCAAACCTAATTAAAAATGCCATAATACATTAAAAATGAGGGAAATGTTTCCATGATAACTATACTCTTGCAAATAAAATAGCTTTCCCATTAATACTATTTGTTTAATGTTCTCCATTAAGCTAATGAAATGCTGAGAGATAATTTGGGATACATAGTTTTACGAATTTTTCTTTTTCGTCTAATCCTATGTGTGTTTTAAGGTCCCATACTGATTATTTTCCACTAGGCTGTGAGGCTTATATCCAGTAAAAAGCCCAACAAAAGATGTTCTGAATCAGCTATGTAAATGTGTTTGAAATTTAACTTTGTTGAAAAAAAATGGTGCAGGTCTCAACAATGACTATTTATTTTTTTCTACAATATTTCTCCGTGTACAAGTAAACAAAAGAAGTTATCATTAAGAATTGGATGAGTAAAGCATCTGTGTGCATGCGGTGTTGTGTGTGTACATATATACTTGTATATATTTTTAAAAAAAGTGTATTTGCTATGTCCTGATGTCTCTCTTGCTCCTCAAGATACTGCCAATGAGAACAGAAAGGTGGGAGTTGATGGAAGTGTCACAGTCAAAATCTGGTTCCATGGATACCTGGCCAATTAAACACCTTTACAAATCTCTTCCTTTTCTCTTTTTTTCTGTTACCATTTGTTTGTAATAGGACCCAGGAACTTCAAGCGAAGAAAAAAATTCTAAAAGAAATACTGACCTAAAAAATATTCCTTTTTCTATTTCTAGGAATATTGTTTAGAAATACTTATTGGCAGGTTTTGTTGTAAAGAAGACCTATGCCTGATGCAACATCCATCACTCGCTTTTATCATCTTGAAAAAAAAAATGAAAATCAGTTTAGTGGTTCACACTTGAAGAGCTAATTCCAGGATATAACTTATGACCAGTCATAATAATATACCTTTTTTTCTCATGACAAAGCAGACTGTCTTAAACACAAAAAGCTCAGTACAGCCAAAGAAGCCACTAGTGTTTTAGCTATCCCACATTAAATTAGAGTTGTTAGGCAAGAGTTTAATTACAAATATGTAACCTATTATTTGAACTACCAAGCATATAAGCATTAGAAACATTAGATAAATTCTGTGCAATTATGAGCTATGCAAGCTGTTGGTTAGATGGTTAACATTAAGCTGAAAAAGGCAGCCAGAGAATTGTTTTCACACTTGGTGTCCCGCAGCATCACCTCTCTGTTTGCACTGGCAGTACTTGATGAATGAAATGTGAGAAGAATGAAATGTGGAGGGTGAGTGAAGAGTCACAAGGGCCTTGTCTTTATATATGGTATGTGTGTAGGTATGTCTATATACACAGTTATACACAGAGAAAGAGGCAGTATGCACTGCGGAGTAGAGCATTTGTGCTTAAATTGCATCACTGGATTTGTCTTTTCAATGCCATTTTGCCCCTTTACTTAATTTCTTTCTTTTCTCTCTGGAATCTCATCAAGAAACTAATCGACAGAGTAAAAGAACATTGGCTTAGAGTACCTTTCATACAGCTATTTTAATCAATCTTCAGTAACGTATATGGATTCGTATAAGACCTTCAATTAACTTGCACATTAACACTGGTAAAACAATTTTAGATCCTTAACTTATCAGGAATGCTGGATGCAAGGGATTTGAATAGCTGAGGAGAATTTGTCATCAGACACATTTCATTGCTGTGTGTAGATGATGCTGGTCGCCAAACAGAAAAGGAAACAAATGAACTGAGAATGTTGCTTTTCTGAGATTTTGCATTCTTTAAGCCTAAATGTTATCTGTATATTACTGTCTCACAATTTTAAACAGGGTTTTCTGAAGGGAGAAGTACTTGCTGTTCCTGTTGACCTCATAAAGAATTGAGGGTATTTGTGACGTAAAGAAGCTCACCTCATTTGATTTTGTAGTGGTTTGTAACGTTTGATCTCCTCTTTGTATTGCACATTATCATCTCTTAGTAGTAGTAGTAATCAAGAAACTTAGGTTCTAAAACGGTGCTTAACTTTACTCATTTGAACAGCATTACCAAAGTCAATGGAACAACTCATATGGAAAACCTCTGTCTGCATTGTCACTTCCTCTCTTGGGAGTAGAAGTTGTTACCTTGACATGCACGTAAAATGGCTAATGCATCTCATTTTGGTTTTTACAGCAGTTAACTGATGAGATTAGATGCACTGATCGTTGTTCAGCATGTAGACCTTTATTTTAAAATCGTATACATCTCAGAAAATCTACAAGAAAAAATGAGCTATTTTTGTGCTTTCCTACTTATTTTAATCACTGTATGAAAAATATTTAAATGTCTTGTGCTTGTTTCTAGAGCCTCATAAGAAACGGGGATCTGTTATAGTATAAACCGTAAAAATGCATAGTACCCACTAGGTCTTCACCATGAAGAACCTGGATCATTACAATCTGCTTTAGTCTTTTGATGTCAAATTCCGCTTTCAGACACTGCAAGGTAAATCCATATCCCATGAATGAAAAGTATTTTACTGCCCTAAATATGAGCTGAGGCTTCTAGTTATTCAAAGGTGCCTACAGTGTTTTCATCTGTAATGTATTAACTTCTCAAAATTATTTTGTGGCCAATGATATAATAATCCTTTTCCTCAGCAGGAAGATAACAATGAGTGAGTTTCAAATCTAATTATTCTGTTATCTGCTTAACATTTCTAATGACTGGTCGACATCATTATTATGCAGGTTTGCAGGGGTACCTGTTGGGGTTGTCCTCATTGTAGCGATGGAAGGGAACAGTGTTTTGTTTTTGTTTTTTTTTTTTGGAGGAATGACAAGGACCTTCATTTAATACTCAGTGACCCTGTTGGTTTTGAAACTAGTTCACCTCTGAGTGGGCGTGATCAGGTCCACTGAAATGAAGTGTGTTAGAGGTGGATTTGGCCCAGAGGTTGGAGTAAATTTTGGTTTTTTCATTTAACTTATTGGAGTGATTCTGCGATACAATAGCCATACACTCGTACAATGAAAAGCAATGATGTTTAATGGAGTTTATAAATTCGTGAGAAAACTGCACGGCATCACAAAGCACCTCTTGGTGGAACTGTTTAAGATTTATTTCTTGACTATACTTTTTACAGAACTCGGGAAATTTAAGCTTGATAAAATCTTTGCACTGCTTTACCAGTGGTAAAGATAAACTGTGTATAAAACTGCATCCCTGTCACATGTGTAACTCCAGAAAGCTTGAAAACTGTATGCAATTACCAGATACAAAAGGAAGGCAATTAAGTAGTGTGTTCTCAACTCAGAAATACATCATGTGCTAGAGACTAATTAAAGACGTGAGCACACAGATCACTAGGAATTGCCCAAGAATAAAGGTTCACTTGAAAATAAGGTAATTAAGTTAATCTTCTGATAGTGGAATTTTGCAGTAAGCGCATGTATCAAATATGAAAGTAAGGAACTTAAGAGGTAATTAAAAGTAATTCAGGCATTAAATTAAGCTTCTAGCTATATGAAGTGGTAGTAATTACAGAAATCAAAATTAGAACCATATTGTAATCAGAGTAACTACAGTGTAATTAATGTACCTACATCACAAACTATCTACAAAAGTAAAATGCAAGGTGTTGGTTTCACAGAAAACATTACTGTTTTAAATGGAGAGCAAGTCAGTCAAAACTTGGAGCAGACATCAGTACCCAAAATATGAACAAAGCTGTCTGTGCTGAGGATATCTGTAATTTTCCAAGTGGTGAACTAAAACCCTGCCCTTGAGTTTCCAGGAAATTTATAAAAGATTGGCACCCTTGCCTGATTTTACTGTCTGGAGTTACAGTGGTAAGTGCATAAGCTTTGCAGATGTCCTGGCAGATCAGGAGTTACAGCTCTGTCTCAGAAAGGCAGAGCCTCTGCACTTGCTTTCTGCAATTAGGCTTGTCAACATCTCTCTCAGGAAAATACTACTGGCTCATTAAGGCTAATTGCTGGCAGATATCTGATTCCCTTAGAGGACAAGGAGAGGAGACAGGCTTCGGGGAGGGCTGGGATGGGCGAGGTTGGGAGCACCTGCCAGGCAGGTGGATGCACCTTTAATCATTCCTACAATTGACTTGCAGCTACAGGAAACTTGACCTTTTCTTTGATTAGAATCTGAGCTGATGAAATTCCCCTTCTTCTGTAATCAGTTGCCACATGAGTTAGACCATTAGATATGTGTGCCTACCTATCCGCCCTAGGCGTGTTGTTAACGCTGCTGTGATTAAAGTAATTTATTACAAATTATTTGGTGTGAAAAGGGATCTGATACTATAAAGTAATATTTTAAAGTAGACATTATAAAAGGTACGGTCAGTGTCATGCTTTGTTTTCAATTATTTTATATGGTAATCTTGATGTTTTTACCTCTGGCACGAACAGCAGATTACCCACTACAGACCTTATGTTATAGGGCAACTCGTACATGATCTGTGAAGCAAATAGCACTGAAAAAAATCTGATTATATCAGCCTTAGCAGAAAACGTACCATATTCCTCTGCTGGGGAAGCAGATTAAGCACTCTGAAGTTCGATTTCTCCATATTCCTTTATTCTAGTGTTAAGTATAAGCAATTTTGAGTTTTAGGAATGGTTTCCTGCATGTTACTCCTCTCTCCCCCCTTTTCTTCTGTTTCCTATTTCATGTGTTTGCCTGGAAAATATTCAAGTTTTATTTTAATATTGAGCATTTAGCTACATCTATTGACATGTGAGCAAGAAATCCAGCACTTGTCCCACCATATTCATTTCATGGATTTTTACTGTAGAGTTGGCAAATTTTTGGCCCAAGGCTGTTTCCATGTAGTAAGACACACTGAAAGTACTAGGAAGGTGCAGGTGTACACAAGTCTTCATAGAACCAGTCAAACACCTGGAAGTTGATTTTTTTGAGCTCCAAGCATTGTGAATGGTTTGGAGATTTCTGTGGATGTGTTCAGGCACACATCTGTCCCGATCTTTCTAGAGGGTCAAAGACAATGTGACCCACATGAATACCTTTTTGTTTCTAGGACTTTACTCCATGGTTTGTTATTGACTCTAGCTGAAAAGATTTGAATTGCTTTGTGTAATTACCCAATTGAATTACTGGAATCTCCTGAAGGATAGGTTGTATATCAAATTCATGCCATCTATTACTTTTTCATCTGAGTGAAAAAAGCACCAGATTGCTGTACAAGTCTGATCAAAATAATCACAGAACTGTATTTATCAGTAATCATGAGTTAACAAAATACACTGACAAGTCTAAATTTTACTTTAAAACCAGTTTGATTACTGCATTATGGCCTGTCAATGAAAAAATACTGTCTTTTTTTTTGTAATTGAGGATTAAAGTAACAGGATAATGAAAATAAAAGCAAAGAATCAAGTGGGAAGCAGACGTATCTTTGATTTGAAGCCATGGTTAATTCAGTAAAATGTGACCCTTCAGTATTTTCCAAGAGAAAGCTATTTTTGTACTTGGACTGTAATTAGTTTTTATGAGTTGGACACCTGTCCAATAAAACTGGAAATAAGCTATTTACTCCTCTTCTGAGAGATTTTTTTTTTTCCTGTGAAATTCCTAGACACCTTAGGAAACAATCTATCATTTTATTTGTTGATGATTTAGGGTGCTGTTTTTTGATGAAAGAAAATCTGAAATAATGTAGGTTTATAATTTTTGTTTTGTATGCTTTGATTGTAAGGACTGAGAATTTTTTCTGTTTCTTATCTGAAAATATATATATATTCCTCATATGGGGATTCTATCTGAATATTTTAATTCCAACTCTCCAATTTTGTTGGAGAATGTGGTTTAAGACTTTGAAGAAAGCATAATAACTTTTCATAGTCAAAGACTATGTTTTCTTACCATTTTAATCAAAAATACAAAAAATTGACTTCCTATTGAAGAGCAGTGAGGAAAAAATTTGGGTTGCAAGATTGTTGTAGGAGTGGCCATTGCCAGAATTCATGGCACTGAAGTTCTTGCAGTGGTTGAGAGTCGTGTAGCTACTTATAGATTCCTGGAGCTATAGGAAATACGTTCAAAATATCCTTACTCTGCATCATGGTTGGACTAAATCATTCCAAACAGTGGAGGCAAAAAAAATGGGTTTGAGTGTGCAATGGTCATAGGTGCAACCCATCTGCTATGAAGTAGAGTATGATAGAAACTGCTGTTGATTACGTGACTTGCTTGCACAAAACATAAACAAATACGTTTTCTGAAAAGCCTGACTCACCATTGCAGTTTTATCTTCCAAGGGCTTCAATCCTGCTTGTAGGATTGTGGCCCAAATTTCGTGAGTATAATGAATTGCAGGCACACAAACCAGACATCAGATCTGCAGCCATAAAGGGCAATGGAATTCATAGCTGGGACTGAGTGCTTTTGTGATATTGCAAGTATTAAGTGGAAAGTAGATTGAAGACTGTGGAAAATGTATTACTAGCTACAGGTGCCACCATGAAAAGGGAACTGAGATTTGTGGGCCAACATATTGTCCCTGTGGTGGATTAGTATGTTTTACTCTTATGCTTTAGTATGAATATCTGGGAAATTGTAGGAGGGTAGGGATAATTTGCTGCTTGGGCTTTTCTCATCTTTTTCAGGGAGTTTGTTCAAAAAAAAATAATTTAAGTATAGTTTGGCTTTGGAGGTATTCTAGAGTTTACTGAGCAGGCAGTTAAGGCTGAAGGAAAAAAATGTCCCTTTGATCTGATTCTAGGGAGTCTAATATGCTGTACAGACAACTTCAACATGGTAAACTGAAGCAGATAACCATTTATTTCCAGATGAACACAAACAGTATCTTAGTCTTTCTTTTTTATTTTCCTTGTCTTATTACAACAGTAAAGAAAAGCTTAGTGCATCTGTGTGCTGTAATTTGGAGTGATGAATACTAAGTTTTTGAACAAACTGATTTTTGCATGGGAGGTAACACAACAGGACACTCCAGGCCATGTTCTTCTAAGGAACAGCTGCATTATTTTCTGTCTGTCCTTGGAAGCACTAATGGGTACCTGGATGTGGAGCTAGAAGGCAAAATGTCCAACAAAGGCTTTTAGGAAGGGCACTTGAGCGTGTCTGCTGTTGTACCCTGTTCTGTTAAAGAATTTATAGTACATTGTTTTGAGTTGATTTCTGAATAACAAGAAAACAAGATTTGTGTTATCTTATTTTTAGGGACTTTAAGGTCTGCAATTCAAGCTTTTTTTCAAAATTATGATAGTGAAAAATGTGTGGGTTTTTTTTTTTATTCTGGGATTTTCAGTGAGCTGAAAAATCAGATTTAAATTTTCAAAATTAGAAACACTGCATAAGGCTTTTCACTTCCATCTTGGATTTAACTGCTACAGGAGGAGTGAAACGGTGGGAGTATGGGCTGCATCTAACCTGTGGTGCAAGAATGTCTTTGAAGTCAGACCCAAAGCCAAATTTGCAATCGTCTACTCTGGGTCCTTAACAGTGTCCCCACAGCACCAGAGCAAATAACTCAGTTCTTCAGAGCTTGCCTCTGAGCGCATCAGTCTGCAGTGTGAGCAACCTCCCACATAACTCATCTCAGCCTTGTGGTGATGGCACATGAATGATATTAGGCGGAAGGTACTACAAGGCCCTTGTGGATCCGTCAGAGCCCTCAGATCACCTACCTGCCACTAGGAACAATGAAATTGTGAATAGTCTGGTGTGCTGGGTTTAGATTGCCTAGGTGAACAATGTGGATGCATGGAACCCAATTTTAAGACCACTCTGAGCTAGCAGCCACTCCAGGACGAGTGCAGGTCATTCTGGATTCTCTTTCTTGTGCCCGACTTGGATACCTCAGCCTTAGCTGGAACATGGACAATAGGGCAGCTGAGGGCACTCTGCCTGATATGTGAAATTGAGTTGAATACCTTACTGTCATATAATCATAGAATCAGAGAATGGTTTGGGTTGGAAGGGACCTTAAAGATCATCAAGTTCCAACCCCCCTGCCATGGCAAGGGAGACATCCCAATAGACCAGGTTGCTCAAAGCCCCATCCAGCCTGGCCTTGAACACTTCCAGGGAAGAGTCATCATAATAATCAATAGTAATCTTGTTTCTAAATTTTATCATATGTACCTTTGATAAGTGAACACCACTGACACAAAGAAGGTAGCAGTCACTGATCCACACACAATCTCTTTCATTTTAACACTGTACCATGTGAATTAAAGTGTCTCTTGAGTAAGACCTGTGGATGCCACGTTAGACTGCTGTCAGGTTTCTGTTCTGCTTCCCATTCCAGCTTGAAGGGCTGGCTCTTGTATGGCATGACCTGATCACCAGGACAGGTCAGCCAGAATAGAACTTCAAATTGGGTTGGACGTATCTTGAATTTAATTGACTCCTGCTGTTTAAGGCCACTTAGACCTCACTTTCTGAGCTGAATGGTTTAGTCTTCCACTTTCATCTCTTCAGGATGAGAAGTCGGGTCCAAAGACCAGCAAATTGAAAGGACTTGAGGAAACTTTGTAGCCTGTTACAATAATAATAGGAGGAAGGATGGTAGAAACTACCCTTTGAGCAGCTACGCACCAGGTGAGAGCAAACTCTGTAAAGCGGAGGGCAAGGCTTACTGGAGTGTGCCATTCCTTAACTTTTGTTCCTGGAGCTGGAGATGAATAAGGCCAGCTTCTGCTCTCTGCTCCACGTGCTGCTGAGACTTTCCAGAAGGGAGCAGAGGAAAGGACCGAAAAATGACAGGCCTCCAGTTTAGTTAAGGTCTTCTTGATTCATCTTTGTTTTGTTCCTTACTAGAGTCACGACTCAACAAACCTGTGTAACCAGTGGTGCTTTTAAAGTCTCTAAACAGTAGAAGGCTGCCCTCCTGCCCCCAAATGAAAGGCTGTGATGGAGCTTTAGAAGGGTTATTCATATGTATTTGGACGGCAATACTTGCAGTTCACTCTATCATTGACCTGTCTTTTTAGTTCTATGTGTTTTGAGGGTGACCACAACTGCCCTTGCAGGATAGTATGGGTGACACTGCTGCAAAGGGAGGGCCATGTGTAGGACACATGCAGCCACTTTGTTCCCCGGACTGGGCTGTTATCTGGAAATAAAGTATTGACTTTGTTAATAAGCGGAGTTAAACTCACCAAACTGCCTCCCCAGGTTCCGAAGATTTACTCTGTGGTTGAGGTGACAATTCAGTGCCTCTACAGCAGCTGAGGGTTATGATTCCTGTCGAACCATGCATCTTCATAAAATGAGTCAGACCAGGGACAGCCTGTTTGCCTTCATAATCCAAGGCTACTTAGGAGATATCATTCAAAATTTTCCCCTTTCAAATGTAATTTTCAGCATCCATGTTCCCAGCCAAGAAGAGGTTTAGCCTTGGGTAGAGCCTGAATGTTCTGACCTGCCCAGAGGACTTAGTCCCATGTTTGACTGAGCCCATACAAGCTGATTGTAAGGATGGTGTTCCTTCCCAGTGAATAAATAGATGTCTATGTTGTACCTTCATGGTCAGGTGAGAAATTTTCCTTTTTCATAGATCTTTTTATGTATTTTGTGTGATTTTTTTGTGACATGTTTTGTGTCATATTTCTATTTCTTTTTCAAAGTAAAGGTTTCAATAGTCACTAAAAGTACAGAAAATTAGTGTCTGCAGCTGAGCTCTCAAGGGCAATAATCTAATAATAAATGTGTGGATGAAAGGGAAAAAGATTTGATTATGCATTTCTAAACCATTATGACAGACAACAACAGCGAGGAAATGTTTTTAACCTATGAAACTTAATTAAATTTTATCTTCCACTATAAAATACTCTGGCTGTGGTCCAAGAAGGACTTGAGCACGAATGCCTCCCTCCTCGGTCTCTGGCTTCTCAAATGGGTTGCACAACCCTGCGTTAAGCAGTTTGGCTCCCTGAGCATATCATGAGAAGGGCTTGGAAGAATCAGGCTGTAATTTGAACGCTGCTTTCAAATGTTGTGCTGATTTAAGCAGGCCTGTTGATATTGTTCCATCCTGCCTCTCTCTATCACCTGTCGGCATCAGCTCCTGACAAGGTCTATGATGTGGCTATATGAAGTGTGGGACATTTGCATCTCAGTGAGGTGACGGAAGCACGAACACAGGAAGGACAGGAGCAAAGAGCCTCTGACACTAGCTTCCCCTCTTGACGGGAAGCCTAGGCAGGGCTTTCTCCTTGCTTATGTATGGAGCTGGAGAAAGGAAGGCAAGGTGTTCTTTCTCATTAAAAGGGCCTCCTAGCTATGTTTCTAACATGTTTCATAAAATTCATAATTTACTTTGAACCATCATTAAAACACAGAAATATTCTTGAAGCAGGACCTGGACTCCCCAGCTATCAGGGAGACCTTCCTATCTCTGTGCTCTTCCCTGGGCAGTGTGGCGCATGCTGTCTGTTCTACTACACAGAACAGCTTAAGGGTAACACATAAGGATGTTGAAGCTAAAAAATAAAGTCTGGGTGAATTAGAAACTAAGGTAGCTGTGTAATTTTGGTGTTATGTCCCCACATTCTACATGAATCCTGCTTGTGCTGTAAGATGAGCAACTCCCTTTGTTAAACAATTGTATTTTTTTTGTTTGTTGTTTTTAAAAATGCAGCTCTAAACTCAGTTTATTAGCAGTGTTTTTCTAGTCAAGGTCAGTCTTTAGGAAGAAATTGCAAATTTTTAGAATTACGTAAAAGCCTGTGATTCAAACTTGGGCCTGAGTGTCCTTTTGGTGAAACATTGCTATGATGATGGACTATTTATATGATTTGGGGGCCAAATGTCCTCCTTTTCATACTTGTTTCTTTGAAATTTACTGTTAGTAATTAGCAATTTACTAAAATCTACATTACACATTTAAGAGTGTGTAATGCATATTTAGGTCTCACACCTTCCACATGTTTTGCATTTGCCTGATGGTGTCTACTTGTAATGATTTCATAACGTAGATGTGGGGAATAGCAGGAAAAAAATTAATGATATGTGAAATTCCCATGCCACAGCAGGTGTGGGTAGGAAACGAAAAAGCTTGATGAGGGGTATCTCAGACTTAATGGAAGGAGGTTTAGGCTCAACATCTAAATATGATAATGCTTTGTTATGTAGTCCTCCTCCTGACAGCCAATGTTACATTGGAGCACTGGATAGGGGAAAAAAAACCCCTTGGGAATGCTTTCTTGTACAAGACAAACATCATCTTAGAGAAGGGCAAGAATAGATACAAATATAAATTAGAGGAGGTGGGAACTGATTAGGCTTAACTGTGTTCTCCCAACATTATAGACCCCTAAAATGTTTTTTCTAGTTATATGATTATTGAAGCTGCTTAATGATAATACGTTTATGTAGGCATAGTTATCTTAAATGATTAGGTATGGTACCTCAAATGATTGGGCATAGTAAATTTTATCTTTTCTTTCAGTTCTATTGTTTAGGCAGTGAGTGAGAAGTCTGTTAGACATTCTTGTAGGATGCTCAGAGAAGAATATTTGCCACTTGCTGTATATTGCATACATAACAGTATAGTAGGGGAACCTCAAAAATGTCCATCATTGAAAAGAGGTGTGTGTGTGCGATCTACTCACAGCATACTAACCCTGTATTTCCTTGACTTTTGGGATTGTAAGCTTTGTAAGAGCGTCTTCCTATGCAAAATCCCATTTTCCACAAAATATTACTTCTACATTTTTTCCTTCCATATGAGATAACCAGACAAGACAGTGAAAATGTAAATAAAATAACGATGCAGCAATTGTATTTTGTGATTTGTGAAGGATATGTGAAGGGCTAGATCTTTCGTCTGAGTTTGAATTAGTCTCACTGCAAAATCCACACTAAGTACATTGTCAGCCACAATTTTCAATATGTTCTCTGGTTGCTGGTTAAGTACCGCTATCCTCAGTTTATATCCATGCCCTAAAGAGAGGAGCTGAATTTAATCTTGACAGTCAGTCAGTAGCAGAACAAGATCCAGAATAAAATTGGTGTTTTAAGGTTCCTCATTTAGATACAATTGTTGAAACTTTTCCAAAGCTTTAAGATGCTTCTATCATTAGTGGTGTTGCAAGCATACTACTGAGATGATCTCTGCAATACAGAGTATTGTACTTTATAGGTAATTTAACTGCTGAGTGAACAACAGTGTTGCAGTAGAGAAGGAAAAGTTTAAGGAAATTAATTAAAAATAGGAAAAAAGTCTCCTAATGTGGAATTTTCTGTAAATCTTAAGCCCCACTGAAATACTGCCATGTATGTGCAGGGCACGTAGCACTTAAAGGAAGTTATTCTTAAAATAATTTTGTGTCTGACAAAAGTAGGTTCTGAAGTACGTTCCAAGGCCAGTTCAGGAAAAAGGAGAATAACATGAAGACTATATTACAAAAATGTGATGCAAATTCTGCTCTGCGTTATAACTAAATATCTAATGGATGTTTGTAATATAAGTGTGTCATTGGAAATCTAAACTACACAAGAATTTTTCACAGATCAAATGCAGAGAGGCCCCACAACTTATGCCATTAGGAGGAATTTTTTCCAAAAAAACAGGTTTTAATAAAACAAAGTACAAGAATTTTTGCTACAGTAGTTGGAAATCACAGCACAGAAGGACTAGCAGAGCAAATGAACTCATGAGTCTCTTTCCTTTGATTTGAAATATTAAATACATGTGAGAAAAACATTATTTCCCATACAGGGGATGAAATAGAGGAGGCTGTGTCTGATGCTAAGCGTGTTTATTTAATGATAAATACTTGTCTGTACTAGGGGCCTCAAAAGAAATGGTGAGAGCTCTTAGGAGAAAGATCATCTGTGGTTGGTGCATTTTTATTCCTTTGGGAAACAACTTCTGCAAAGTATTACTTTGGTTGCATATATCCTAGGAGGTGTCACTGAAAAGTAAAATGTGATTTTCATGATTCAAATGTTACTAAGATTTCTATGTATCACCATTTCATCTGAGATAGAAAATAGAAAGATAGAAAATTAAATTCTCCATGCAATTTTAGAAAGAGCATGTAGTAGGTAAAGCAAAACAAAATTGTCCAGGTCCAGCATTAGACAAAAGTGCTTAGGTATCACAAACAGTAACAATATAGTGGTCTGTGAACTAAAATAGAGGTGATGAGTCAGGAAAAATGATGAGTGGGCTAAAGTGAAGTGTGAAATTTTTTCTTTTTGTCATTTCTCTTTCCTAAGCTTACTGTTTATTGCTTATCTTGGCTGTGTTTTTTCCAGAAATCTCTCCCAGGAATGTTACGTGCATTTTTCTTTTCAGGTGACAGAGGTGCAGATTGTAACCCTGGGATAAAGTCAGGAGCAATTTGATAGCTGCAGGTGCATTTTAAAGCATACCTTAACTTCCAACAAGTTTTGTTTAGCATTAGGTAGTCAGCTAAAGATGGAGCAAGAGCACATTAGATGTAATTTAATATCTTGGTTACTAAATTGAAAGATTCAGAAGAGGCTTTAGATGAAACGGAGCTGTCTGTGTTTTTAAGGTTTGCGTTTGACTCTCATCAGACAGCACCAAATTTTATTGTTGCTTACTTTGAAGACAGAGTAGCTAGATGTATTCTTCTGTTCAAGCAAAAGCACAGACCGATGGAACTGCATAAAAAATGCAAATAGTCTATTTTTATAGGTCTGCCATTGATATACTGAAGTTCAGTCTCTGTGAGTGAAGTTGTACTGCATAAGGCACGGCAAGAGCACAGAAAATAAATGCAACAAGCAAGGGAAGAACAGCTGTTGGAGAAGATGGATGTTTTGCTGTAATGATGTTGCTAAGATTATTAATTTATTTAATAGAATTCAGAAAGGATTCATCTGTTAGCTGTCATGATTTTATCACTGGGAGTCTGCGGGTTGCCATAGGCTATAGCCATGCTGTTTGCCTGTTAACAACATCCAAGGGGGGTCAACTGACAAATAGCTTTGTTTATTACCATTTGGTTTATAGTTCAGGACTCATTTGGAATGTCCCAGCTAACATTTGGTCCCCCAGTTTCCTAATATTGCTGACAGCAGCTATAACAGCAGCCTTTCTCTCCTGTAAAATCTTTCTTCCTTTGATGAGCTTGTTCCCATAATTGGTCACGTTGCTGTTTCCCTCTCTAGATATTACTAATGTTGGTATTGCAGGGGTACTTGCAGGCCAGTTAGAAAACATTACATCGCTATTCTAGCCCTGGTCTGTACACATCACAAACCTATGTGTTCTTTAAATGTCATATAGTCTATATTTAAGAGGATTCAATAGACAGATAAAAACAGCACATGCAAGAGGGGAAAGTAACAGTGAGATAATAACAGTTAATGTAATAAGCCATTTGCTTCTAGTCACTATCAGGTAGTTTAATAAGAACAACAAGTTATCAAAAATTTTGACAAAAAATATTACAGTTTTTCTTAAATATTAGGTGATGTTTATAGGATGCCATGGTTTTGTTCACTGCTCCTTTGCCGTTATTTTTTCCTCAGGCTTTCAGTGCCATGTAGTAAACTGAACTATTCTCACCATAACAACATCTGTGTTAAAGTGTGCTGGTATCATTTGGAGGCAGAGAGGTGAAGGTCAGTGATTTATCCTGATAAGTGTACTGATGGCATCTGTATGACCTCAGTCACCAGCAGTTATTGATTGTTATCTGGGGCTGTAATTCAAGTGGTCTGATTGAATATGAGGGGAGATAATGCTGCTTCTTATTATTATGGAGAAAAAATATCAGTAAGTGACCACATAGTCATGATTCCCTCATCATTTGAAAATTGTGTGAACCAGTACTCTCTGATTTGATTTCTGAGAAGCTAATGGACAAAATTGTGGTAATTTCTTTTTCTTTCTTTATTTATTTCTCTCTTTAGTTCTAATTTTTTTTTGTAAAAAAATTCCCTGAATATTCATCCTTTCGCTATTCTATCAGAAATCTGACATAGCTTTAGAAAATAATTTTACTTTAATTTCAAATTATTTGTATGTAAATTGTCTAAGAATGTAAATAGCATAGCAATTCAAGCCATGTCATTAGGATCAATTTCTTATAGAACCTCAGGTGGATAACACAGTTGAATTCTCTCTGTATTTGTTAAAATATGGCACAGTGATTTCGGAAACTAAAGAAAAACCACAGGTTCCTGGAACTATGCATATGTAAACACATGGCAAATAAGGAAGAGAATGGAGCCTAAGCTTAGCAAGTTGATGAAAGAAAAACAAAGAAAATGGGAGAGCTGGAAAAACCCAAACCTAGCAGCTTCATATTTGGAAAAGGAAACATTTTAGGCGGTGTTTCTCAATGTCATCTCCATGTCCTTAAAAGGTTGAAACACATCATCAGTCCCAAGACCGGGCTGAATAATGCAAGCTCTGTAACTTGAGCTTACATTATTGGGCTGTTCTGCTAATGTCCTTGTCATCGCTCAATTTGTCTTCCATCTTCCCACGTTCCCTTCCAAGAAAATAGCACAAAACCGTGACAAAGGAATTTATTACTTCTCTGACTTACATATTGCAAACTAGTGAAAGGGATGTAGCAGAATTCTAAGAGTACTGTGAAGCGACAAGTACTGTATCAGCCTGAAAAATAGCTGTGCCCACAAAAATTAATCGGTGCTCAAGTGACCTCTTGTTGCTGTGCTATGAATAGTGGAGCAGGACCTGTCATTCTTTCCTTGAAATTCATTTAAGGTGGTCGGCAAGCCAAGTGGTCCTATCCCAGAGATTCAGGTGGTAATCACCAGCTTCATCTGGATAATTATTAATTGAAAGTACAAACAGTTCATTATTGACCAGTGCTGCTCCCCTGAGATATGAGAGCCATGAGCTTCAAGTCTTTGGTCTTTCTGCACTGGCAACTCCACTTAGCGTTGGGAGTCTGGGAAAGGATGATCTTTTGTTATCTCTGCTTATTTAGAAAAGCAAAGGCCCAACTTTCTGGACACCCCCTAAACATGGAAAGGTAGACTAGCAGAGAGTGGCAGCTAGTTTTTCAGTAAGGTCAAAGAACTTAATTCAGCCATTGAAAGCTATTATCATAAATGAACGAAGAAGAAATAAATGTGTTAACCCAATGGTAGCATATGTTACAATATTTTTGCTCTTGTATGAGTAAATGGATTTTCCTGATAAATATTGTGTGGATACTAACTGCATAACTAAAATACAACCTACATATTTTTTTTCAGACCCATATACTTTTTTCCAGTGCTGCATTGGCGCTTTCAGAGTGGCTCAGTGAGGAAATGTGACTGGGTAGGCTGAGACTTTTTCTTTTTTACTTTCTTCATCTCTTCTAAGGCATTTTGCATTTATTGGGTAACTTGAGAAGCATATTTTTTTGCTTTCTTCTTAATAAATTAAAGTAAATTTGAAAAATAGAATTAAAATGAATCAGTTGAAATGATCAGAATGCCACACTGATTAACACAGTAAGAAACACGGTCCACATTTTGATGTAAATTGTATTTTAGAGGATTTCCCGTAAGGTACTCCTGTTAACTGATAGCCTTATCTTTATATATGTATGCATAAACACACAAAAATGTGGATCCACATTTTACTATTATATCTTTTCCTATGAAATAGCAGTATTCTGTACAAGTGATACAGAATACATGACAGACCTGGTATATTAATATCTGTTTTATTTGTAAACATTTTATACCGGATATGTGAAACTCAGAACAGCTGATACACAAAGGTTTCGGAGCTAAAATATTCTCCTTTCTATGTCTTTTAAAAAGGGAGATTTAGAGAGCCCTTTGAACTTCTGGAGTATTGTGGTAACCTTTAAAAGAACAATGGGAGAGAATTTAGCACTTATGATATTGAGAGATGTAGGACTACAATTTAAACGTGGTGTGCAGGTGGACGCAATCAGGTCCACATATGGATTTCTGGTGGTGTCCCTCAGGCCTGACCTGTGCCATGTTTGTTATTGCAAACTGAGTCTTCCTGAATAAGAAAAAAATTTCTATTTTGTAATGTATTTGGTATTATAACTTAAATATATGCATTAATTCAAATCTACTCTGAATTGTCCAAAACATCATTGATGTTCAGGTTCCATGTTTCACTTTGGGCTTATTTCTGCTTGTCACACTATAAGAAGATCTAGCGAATTCTGTGGAGACAGGGTAGGGAAGAAAGCATGAAGGGATGCCTAAGGAAAGATTAGGAATGGAGAGAGAAAAAAATTATGCCATCAAACCAGGGCATCATTTGTATCGGTCTTCTATTTGTCTTGTCTTCAAGATATCCCCACCTAGAATTAAAAAAAAGACAATATCTGAAGGAAATTTTTGTGAAGGATGAGAGAAAAAGACACGTCTGCATAGATTTCATCTATTATGTAATACAGCAAAGCCTAATTTAAGTGTTAATCGTGTTTTAGTATTATTTGTAATGTTTTGTCTGAGACAAAATAAAGAATATTGTCTCATTAAGAAATCTGGCAGTATTACTGTGACAGTAATCACATTTTCATTCTATTTTCATAACCAAAGCTTCAAAGCAGCCTGAGAAATAATCATTACTGATGCAGGCCTGAACATGCAAGTGAATAGCTGTATCAGCACTGTCATATATAATTTCAACAACACTATCAAACACAAGAGAAGTTTAGCTAACTGCAGGATAAAAACAATGGGTTGCTGGATAAGATTAATACAAATGCTTCTTTAGAAGAAAATAAGCATCTTGGAAACAGCAGAACAAAGCAAATGGTAATTTTTTATTAAAGTAGTAAATGCTGCTGTTTTATTGTTCGCTATTGATAAATTATTTCCTCAAGGAACATAGTGTCCTGGATTTTAGAGATATAGTTTTATATATTTTTGCTCTGAAGGGAGACAATGCAAACAAAAATTCAATAATTTGGTTACCCTTTTTGCAGTTAAAATCAAATGTGGATTCTATCTTTATTTCTGTTATTCCTTTGGAATTTTTTGCCATTACTAGGTGAAAACTCTGAACTCCTCTCAAACATTTGCCTACAGTAGAATGTCTTCACTGAGAAGTTCTTTGCATTCTTCTGCCTCCTCCTGTGCCTTTTTGTACCTAAACTTCACCTTCCACAATGTTTTTGTTTTCCTGATTCTGTGCTCTCGGCTTGAGGAATAAGCAATAATCCTCTATGCTAATTTTGGATCTTGTCTGGGTTTATTTAAGTTTTTATTCATATATTCTCTATACAGTTATGCTTCTAATTCTTATTCATTAAAAATTTGCTTTAAATTTCCCTACTCAAATTTCCTTTATGTGAAATGGAAACTGAGAGTGCAATTAGCTGATGTTGTTCCTTTTGTATAGTTGGTCACTCACACCCTATTGTATTACTTCTACTAAGTATAGTAAATAGATCTTTTTTTTAATGTGAATAGAGAATAATTTTCTTCAGTCAAAAACGGAAATTTATTAATAGTTTGTGATCATGTAAAAGCTCAAAGTGTTTATATTTACTGGGACTGACTCGATCTCCTTGGCTCTGGGCTGTATTTGAAAGTAGACCTGATTACTTATAAATGGAAGAGGCCATTGCACATGGACTCTGAAAACTCAGAACTCTATTTTATTTCTTTTTTTCTTCAAGGTGTCAGCTTTGAGATATACATATGTATACGTGTATATATATTACTGCTTGGTTTTCCTTTTTATGACCTCCATCTTGAGCGCGATAGAGCATAGTCCTTACAAAATTTTGTTGGTTTTGACTACACAATAAGTACTTTTAAAGCAATTTATCTTCTTTTCATCTGCTTTCATCACTTTAGGTGACCCTGTTCATCTTCCCCTCATCATCCCTGTTGGTCTGATAGGATCAGCAGTTAGGTGATGAGCAGTTGGTTAAAAAGGTGACAAAGTCTACCTTTTCCATGTTAATTACAGAAAATGAGGCAGAAACTACAGTCCTGGCTGCAGAAATCCATTTTTATCCATTAGTGAAGGTCAGACTTCAAAGGGGTTTGAGGTTTTGCCAAATCAGGAAAAGAAACGGGATGCTCCAGGATATTAAACCTCTGTGGTACTCTCTGTGGCAAAGATGCAGAATGGTCCAAGACTTCAAATTGAGAAGTGTAATGCAGGGGTGACCATGGTCAGCTGTGAGAAGCTGGGGCAGGATACGGCTGCCCTGGGAAGGGAGTGCCCAGGCACTCTGAGGTGTTCTAATAGAACCTGGTGAGATGTGGTGATGGTGAACAGTTTGATTTGCCTCAGGCAGTGGGATAGGTCAAGGGAGAGTTTGTTTATTCTTCTTTAATACCACCATGGGGTTTTTTGGGGGGGGCTGGTTTTCCATTTCCTTGATTAACCTAGAAGATTAAATTAGTCAACTGAAACTAGAAATGCAACTCCACAGCACTTGCTGATTTTAAAGCTGTAAAGAGAAAGAATGAGTACTATTCTTTTCATTCACGTACCCAAAAGATCCAAGGAATGCACAAGAAAGAAGGTAAAATTAATCACCACCACTACCCATTCAGGTTTGCATAGCTGGAGACAAATCTAATACTAAAGTGATGGTGACTTAAAACTACGATTTAAATCCCATTGGGCCTCTGGGCCTGCCTTCTGGCTTAAGTTTAAACAGTTTTAATGCTGCTGCATTTGACTCCATATAGCTGAAAACCAGCAACACTTTCGCTGTGGCTCTACTATTCTCCCTTTTCCTGAATTTGTGATGAGAAAGGTGGGAAGGAAGGTGGGAATGGCACCACTGCAGCAGCTCATTTGCACATCATGCATCCTAAAGTGTGCTGGCACTTTGGAGTATTGTTCCACCTTTTCAGGGATATTTTTGGCAAGGTAGAACTTAACCTTAAATTATAGGGTTGAAATTCTCTAAACTGCTTGAATGGTGGAAACCCAGTGAACTTTTACTATTTGTTTTCTTTTGGAATTACTAAGTAAAGGAGTGTGAATTGATAGTGCTATACTTTTAAAACCTGAGAATAAACACACCTTCATAAAAAGTAGTTCAGAAAATTTGCTGTGGTTCTTAAAATAAATTCTTTTCCTGGTATTGTTCCAAGTAAACCTTTGCTGTCTCTTCAGTTGTGCACAGCGATGCAAACCAACATTGAACACTGGGGATGTGAATGTGAGGACTAATGTTTTCTAGATCATATTTATCACTGTCCAAGATCATCTTGATGAGTGTAGCTGTATCTGTTTCGCTAAAACTACAGCTCTGATTTATCAACTTTGTGATCAACCATGTTTTACTTTGGAATGCAGTCATTTTTTAGGAATTTTGGCTTTAAAACACACTGCCTTGGTATGTCCTGTTTGTAACCTTGTCTGGCAAAAAGCAATTGCAACACATTTGTGCTTTTTCTTCTGCTGTTGTCACCGGGGTCTGATGTGGTGTTATGTCATTAGTGGCTGATTGTGCAGCCTAAAGATCTGGTGGTCTTCCAACAGAGCATGCACAAATTTGCTACGACACTCCATTTCTCTGCTGTTTTCCCTCTGGGATCTTGGTCTTCTGTGGGCTGTGGCTTCAAGGTTTTTATCTCCTTAATACTTAATGATAGTTACAGCAAATGGGAGAACAACCTTGTGATACTCATGCTTGATACTGAAGGAGAGGTTGCACATTCACAACTGTTGTATATTTAAGGGTATCTATAGAACTGATAATAAGGATTTATCTGCTTTTGTCCTTTAAATCAATTTTTCATGGTGACTACAGTTCCACTTCTATTACAAATATTTAAAGAATTCAAATTAACAGGTGGAGTGGGAAGTAGACACAGTGATGTAGGGTTAACAAAACCCAGCCTTGACATACTGGAGATATCATAAATCATATTGTATGCTTTCAGCTCAGCTGTTCACAACAGCAAAATTGTCCTGTGTCCTAGGCTAAAATAGGAACTACAGGATGCTGTAAAGCAATGAAATATAAGATACTGTTACAAGCACTTTTCTTGAACGGTGACCCTGAACAGATTGCCCTATATAGTGATTGTGTTTAATAAGGTATGCAAAAAAGGGAGGAAGGATTATGAGTCAAAATTAATTGGGGTGGTTTTGGTATGAAAAGTTTCACTCTTTGAGCTAAATTGTTTACTGTAGCACCAGTTGATTTTTCAGACATTTCTTCCTAAATTTCAGTAAGCACCAGACTCTGTGAAGCAGCAGTTTTTATGTAACGTTCTCCATCTATCAGAGATTGTTGGTGGTTCCACACAATCTGCCTTGTCACATTTTACATTACTTCCAGCTCATTACTAATAGATACAATAGGCACTTTCCAAATATTTAAGTTTTGTGGAAGCTGCCCAGGAAAGCTGTATCTTTATTGCTCAAATCCTGTGTGTGATTATGACTCAGAAGTCCGAAATAAATCATAGAATCACCTAGGGAATTGGAAGGGACCTTTCAGATCATCTAGCCCAACCATCAACGTAACACTGACAAAAATCATCACTAAACCATATCTCTAAGCACTATGTCAACCTGTCTTTTAAATACCTCCAGGGATGGTGACTCAACCTCTTCCCTGGGCAGCCTGTTCCAAGGCTTAATAACTCTTTCAGTGTAAAAATTTTTCCCAATATCCTGTCTAAACCTCTCTGGTGCAACTTGAGGCCATTTCCTCTTGTCCTGTCTCCTGTAACTTTGGAGAAGAGACTGA
>JAOQGH010000077.1:8952896-8968094 GCA_025769975.1 Gallinago jamesoni
TGCTCCAGCACCTCAGTGTCTTTCTTATAGTGAGGGGTCCGAAACTGAACCTGTTTTCAGTTGCCGATGTACTGCAGCTCTCAGCATGGGTTGCTATGTAGGAAAAGACTTTTCACTGGTATAGGAGATAATGAAAAATCCTTTCTTTTGGATCAGGACTTGGAAACTGCAGGTTGTGTGACTTCTGCTGAAAGAAAATAATTGAGACTTCATGTATTCTACAGTGGCTGTGCTGAGTATCGCCGAATGTTTTTTCTTTGCATCTTCAGATATTTTTGCCTTTTTGTAACCTCTTTCTTCCACAGTTGCCAGATCTCCCTCAGCAGCTCTGCAGCTCTCCCTGGGTCTCCTGCTGGCTGTGCACTGCTCGTCCTGTGCTTGCACGCTTGGGGGGAGAAAGTGACAGAGCTGCATGTGCCTCCTCTACGCTGCTGCAAGGGGCTTAGTGCTCTGCCCTCCCAGAAGCGGGCACAGCACACATTGCTCCAAGAAATGCCATATTTTGGGCGTTAGCATGCATAGTTTCCTGAACCTGTGATCAGAAGTTACTTTCCTATTGTATTAGTGTTGCCTTCCCTCAACCTAGAAATACTCTGAGCTTGTAACCTCCTTTCTTTTTTTTTTTTTTTTTTTTTTTTTTTACTTCTTAAATTTAGTTCTTTTCTCTCAGTTCTCCAAGTCTGTTGTGCCATTTCTGTGCACTGACTCCAGCAAAGCCTCTCCATGTCTGCCCATTACTGAGCTACTTTTGTTTTGAAGCTGACCTCTAACAAGGAACAGATCCCACTTCACTCCTCAATGGTATTTTAAACGTTTTAGGGAAGAGTGAAAATTTTTGCCTCCTGAGTCTTCTGCCAAGTCTTGTTACTGCCAGTCACTCCCAGGTTTTCTTCCTAATTCCTTTCCTTTCCTTAAAGCTGGGCTTTCCGAAACAGTGCAGCATTGATGATGTTTCCCATAATTATTTTTAAAGTGTATATGATATAAGATATAGGGCCGATTTGAACTTCTGGGGTTTAATGGGAAGAATTAAGATGGGAAACAGCGAAAACGTGTTCTGGCTGGTAGCTGTTTCCAAAGAAAGCCATGATTTGCTTGCATATAACCTGTGGGGGGTTTAAGACTTTATCTAGAAAATATTTCATAATGGTCCCCTTAATTTATTTTTTTTTAAGTAAGGGAAGAAGAAAGGAATAAACAAAATTAAGTAGGGCCTTAGTCAAGACTTGAATGGGGAAGGTTAGAACAGCAAAATAACAAAACAAGTGAATTCTAATATAGGTCACAGTTTTAACTGCACAGGAAGAGAGATGAATGGTTGGTGTGTATGTGTGCATATGTATATATGACTTTTTAGTACATTTGTTACTGATAGTAGAACCCAAACATTGCTCAAAAGGAAGCAGACTCATTTAATAAATAAATAAAGATGAGACTAACGTGGCTTGCAAATAGCTGTATGAATAAATTGCACCAAAAATAGGCGTTGGTGATTCTGGAGTAGTGAGAACCTTGGTAATGCTGAGAAAACTGAGAAACTGAAATGTATTTACATGTAAACATAAAGCCAACAGTGATGAGAGTATATCAGTGGTAGGGCCCAGTAGGAAATTACATAGCTCTATGCTGTTGATTTTTATTATTTATTTTTTTTTATAATTCTGTTTTTACAATTGGGAGGTATTTAAGTGCCTATAAATTTGATTCAATGGACAAAAAAACCCAGTGGAATTATCTAGAAAGGACTCAACCTGCATTAAAATAGTGAAATGCATGTCAGAAAAATAGGGTCTGGAATAACGTAGGAAAAATATACCCATGAGGAGCAAGCAGTTTGAGTGTAGTGATTTGAGCTCCTGTGTCCCATTAAGCATAACACAATACTGGCCATACTTGACAACTATCATGGCTAGTGTAGCTGTTACTGGCCATACTGACATTATTGTTTCGTGTAAGCCAGTGAAATGAATACTTTTGTTGTCTTTTTGCATATCCCTAGCCGCCTCCTGTCGTTTAATCCGGACAAAGCACTGAGATACCTGTCACATGGCTTAGTTCAGTTCCAGGAGTGATGGAGGATGGCCTAGATGACCTAAATATGCCTATTGTATCTCAAACTTTTATAATTCCATTAAAAGTGTTTTTCTCTCTGTGACTGAGCAATATAGAGATGTCTCTAATCTGTGTTCCTCCATCTTGTCCTGAATGAAGTAGATACTATCTGGGAAGTAACTACCCTTGTGGTTTTGCTCCCTCACTGTAGTTCTATTTCTGGGACCTCTAGTTAGTTTTTCCCAATATCATTTGTTCAAACATGACATTTGTCTGCTATCTCCAGAGCCCAGCTTTCACATTTGCAGAGAGTTTAGCATTAGGGACTAAGCCAAGGCTCATATCATTCTGATTTTGTGCTTATCAACACAGTCCATCCCTTTTCCATGAATGTAAACTGTTACGGATGTCTGGCACATGCTGGAACAATGTTGAAATATTGCCAGGTAAAGGCACTTCTATCTGCTTGATTTTTATACATTTTCTGATAAACACACAGGATTTGTCACTGTATTATTTTAACTAATTATAACATATTAATATTAGAAAATACAGTCATGCATTAGAGAGTGAATACTGTATTGTATTATCAAAAAATTTATGGTCTTCCTTCAGCACTGGGAATGTTACGTTTCCTCAGATTTACTAGTGAACTTATTCACCTTCTGATTTTATCTGATTATTCTGTTATGACTAATGCTTTTATCAGAACTTTACTATTAGTGAACTTTCTGGCATTCTGTTCTCTGGCTTTCATTTTTAAATTCAGTAATCCTGCACTTCTAGTTACAGGAATAGATGCAGGACAAAAATTACACTTGATAAGTGGGCAGGTAGGCAGAGCAGAAATTTTGGCCGAACTGTCCAGTTTTGCTTCTTCAGGCTTTGTCATAACAAAATCACAAAATTTTCTCAGTTTCTCTTGCCACAGTAACCTTAACATTCATTACTGATGTAATAAGTATTGACTTCCCTGAGGTGCAGGTTAAGTGCTGTAAACACTAGAAATATGAGCCAATATTAGCTTATAGCATTGCTTATAGCATTGATTTTACATCTCCCCAGCCCAGCTTGCAATATATTTGTTTGCAAAGTACTTAACCTGGCACGGCATAAGTATTTCTTTTCAGCCATAATGTTGAGATAAAATGTTAGTGGGAAACTCACTGAGAAGCTTCTCATTTTAGCTGACTTCCCTACATCATTTTCCTCCTTTTCTTTCTAGTCTGCAGTCTATTTCTTTTACTGCTTGTTTCTTCTTCTTTCCTGCTGGCTTTGACTACAGGCACACTGGAACAGACTAATGGTCCATCAAGTCTATTATTCGGCTCTGGTGGTGACCTGTACTAGGGGTTTTGTCTACTTTGTGATATTTTTGTTTTGGTTTTGGCCTTGATGTTCGCCAGAGAATCATCTTGTTACAAAAAAATGCATTAAGGAATCTTAGCTTTCAATTAGAAAAAAAGGGAGTTGGACCTTTAAATTACATAGAAATAAATTTGAATACAAAATGAAGGTGAATTGTTGCAGCTCTGCGTGCATGAGTGTGCTGGTATTGTAAAGCAACAAAAATGTCCTTTCATTTCAGGGAGGTTTGGCTTCCAAATATAATGGTTAAGTTATAAATTCCACCATGACTGCAGCATCTAACTTTTTACCTTTGACTTTTAATACCTAATTTCTCCTATGCAGGAATCTCAGCCCTACAGTAGCAACAGTGGCCAAGAGACAGCAATCCGTTGACATTTTTGTTTCACCTGCAAATAAACTGTTTTACCACAAGGCCTTTCTACAAAACATGAGGTATAAGTATGAAATGAGTAAATACAAAACCGTCTACCTCTACCCCTGAAAATGCAACGATTATAAAGAACAATGTCGCTTGTTTCTGTATGAGTTCCTTGAGATAATTTTATTCTTGATAAGTTCTTAAATGCAGCTCTTTATCTCTATATGACACTGCTGTCTGCTTGAAGGCCTGTTTTACCCAAAAGGGATGTCCCATGAAATCAGATGTTATTGTAAGCCACAGTGTGCCAGGAGAGCTGTCCTAGAGGGTGCATAATTTTACCCAAAGGTGCAGAGAGCGAAGCCTGCTCCCCCTAACAGCTGATGCAAGCCCTTAAGTGTGTTGGTGTGGACTGTGAAAGAGTGACTTCAGACTCAGTCCTCTTTTCTAGAGCTACAGGAAAGGAACACCTCTGCTGTTCTCCAAAGAGAATGAGTTGAGTGTGCGTTTGAGGTAGATGCATATATAAAGGGCAGAAAGTAATGCTTTTTATACATTTTTACTACATCTGTGCCAAAGCAAGGCACAGTCTGCTTATAGTGTGCAAAGTCAATCATTTTGTTGCCATTTATTGCTAAGTATTTCTTTCTAATTTGGAAGATGTATGCCGAATCCTGAATGGATTGTCCCTTTTCTTGATGAAACAAATGAAGATTGTCAATAACTGAAGCAGAGATTAGATAGATAGTGGCTTGTTAGTGATTTGGGAATGAGGTGATATGGCACAAGAGATTAATTCTTTGCCTTCATTTGTTGACATTTAATCTCTAGGCTTCAGTTTGTATTCAGTACACAAAGTAACTAAAAATCTTTCCGGTTTTATCCAGGTGAAGTTGACTTGCAACCAACTTCCTCGATCTTTAGCATTTCCTTTAAATCAATGTTTCTGAAAACTGATGTAAATTCACCATTTTCTCCTCATGAGATTCGTTAATTATGACTCCATCGTATAGTGTTCCTTCTCCAACTTCCTTTCTCCTTTCTCCTACCAGTCTGGTCAGAGGCTTGTAGTTTTGTTTATTACTCCCTGTGCTGCATTCCCCTGGTAGCCACTTGTCATTTCTTGCACCACTCCTGCATCTAACGAGGCAAGGAATCTGGACCAGAGGTGGCTGTTCCGTTTCTGGACACAAGATGGATGAGAGTGCCAGCCATCTGCCTTTCCAGCTGGATGGACCTAAACTTTGAAGCATTATTTGCTGTCTCAGATAATCCTGAATTCTTCTTAAAGAGAAATATTATTCATCAATATCTCTCTCTATCTGTTCAGTCTGAGCACTTTCTAGGTTCTGAGTGCCCACGTGAAGAAGTGAAGATAAACCCTCTGAAATGGACCTAACCTTTCTGTGCAAATATACCATCACCACCACCTTTCCAGCTCTGAAAGATATAGGAATATACGTAAGAGCAAATGTACTTGTGTATATGACTCAAGACAACACAAGGTTGTACTGTTTTTCTGAAATTGTATTGATAATGCTGAGCTGATCACGAACTCAAGTTGGGAGACAAATCACCTCTACTTAGAACTGATGCTGGGACCATACACGGCATCCTCTTTGTAGAAGATAACCATTACAGGTGCATTTGTGGGAGAAGCCATCTTAAGATCACTGATGACTGAAGTTGTGTTTTACTGTGCAGTTTGGGCAGTAATACCTACATGACTGCAGCCTCCTCATTCCCGTACCAACAAGCTTCATTAAGCCCTAGAGAGTTTACGTCAAATGCTGAACTAGAGAGAGCAATTAACTCTGGTGAAGGGTGCTGGCCCTGTTGATGCACTTGATGATGACCTTCCCCTTCTGGGAAGTGCCCCTGCCATTAAGAGATTTCCTGCTTGGCAGTGAGTGGATGAGCTATTCCAGCACAGGAGAAGACTGGCCAGCAGAGAGCCGGGCTGAGAAGGGGGCTCTGAGGCTGCATGCGAAGAGGGAGAGGGAGCTGTACAGTGCTTCCTCTTCCCATAATATCTTCTGCAAACAAATGATGATGATAGTCACAACTGTTGCTATCCAGCCCACAATTGTCTTTCTCCTTGCCCAGATTTTACAGGCACAGCAGGTCCCTTGGAAAAGAAATAGGACAGCAAAATCAGGAAACCGATTTTCTCTGCTGGCACAGAAGAGCCTCGTGCGACATGCTGCTGCAATGTGTCTTGCTTAGAGCTGATGCTCTTATTCATTCAGAAAATATCAGTTGAGGCAAAAAGCCAGTTCATTTATATATTTTTTGCTAGTGATGGAAACAGACCCCAGATCTTACCTTTTCTTAATACAAAATTAATGAATAAAGATTACATACTCTGGATCAACATATAAATAACATTTTGCAAGCATAATCCCTTTCCTTTGAAAATAATTAGTACTTCAGTCTTTTTCTTTTAACCAAACTTCCTCAACCATGTCTGTACTTTCTATAGCAGATTTTTCTGTAGTTGATATGCCTTACCATATTTGGTTATTAATTCATCTAGTCTCCCCTAAATCAACCTTTTGTGTGCAGAAGAATGCTAATACATTTTGTTTCTAAATTTTCTAATGTACCATGAAAAAGTCAGCTACATGGATGACTTCTGCCTCTTAAATATTCAAATTAGTGTACTTCTGTCTGCACAACTGATTTGCATGACCATTGTTTGGATATGTAGCTACATGGCTACTGTAAATACTGCAAAATCCCATCATCTCTAGAAAGAGCCTGAAAAATCTCTTAAGAGACTTATTAAAATAAAACTTCATGAGGTTTCCACTCAGTTTTGCTTGACTTGCTTTTAAAAATCATAACTAACATTCTTTTTTGTTTATAGAAGTGTATATCCACCATATCTTCAATGGCTTTAGATTTATCTTGACCTCCCTGAGATCAAAATACATTGCATTTCTCCTTAGCCTTTCTTCTAGTTACTAGGAAGGTCAGTTAGGATACTTGTTTCTGTATATCATCCATCAGGACTTCATTAGGTTTTATGTTTAGCACTGTCTCTTCTATTCCTAGAACTAACTGTAATGATGATTTCCAGGGAGTATCTGAAAAATTATAAAGAGAGCAGTTTTCTCCTTCTGAAGGTTCTTGCTGTTATATGCTATGTTCTGTCTTCCCCAGCCACTCCGAGGATGTCCACCATGTCTTAGGTGATCACCTGCTGAGAGGCTGGGGAAGAGTGGCTTTTACATCCTCCTGCTGCTATCTTGACAGTTTCCTGAGGTTAATAAATATGTTTGCCATTTTGATACTGATAATATTCCCTGGTACCTACTATTACCAGGGGAGGCCACCACTTGGCTGCGAAGTACTGCTCTTTGTGGATCCCTGGTCCAGCATCAAGATTTAATCTGAGTTGATAGAATCAGTTACCTGGTTTCTAGTCTCAAAACAAAATCTTTTTGCCTTTGACAGTACCAATTTACTTAGACTGGCTGATACGCAGCATGTTAAGTAGCAGCATTACAGGGGTTGTGTCTGGTTACTCAACCTCCCCAATAATAAAATCACCAGCTCAACTTCAGTTCCCAATATTTTGGGGATTCCCAGTATTTTTACACTGTATTCATTAAATCTTATTTTATTTATTTTTTTCTGCAATCCTTGCCCCAATCTGACTGACTTTGGTTAGGTGGCTACATACAGTTTGAATAAGAGCACATGGCTATCAGAGCCTAGACACCTGTAATACTATGGCATTTCGTGTAGAAGAGCCAAAATAGGTAGAAAACAGCATTCTAAAATAGATTTTGCTCCACTGCAGATTAGATAAACAAACTCTGCCAAAATATTTGTGATGCTGATAACAGGAAGCTTTGCAAAAATGAACAAGAAAGGTCACTTGCTGCCTTCTTTTGATGTTCATGACTCATTAATCAGAAGGCAGAACTTGCATTTGTAATTTCTCTAATCAGACGGTGAATTCTTAAAGGAACAAAAACCATTAGAGTATATAGTGGATTTAATACTAAAATGGTTAAACACATGTCAATTTAGTGTAAATCAGAGATTTGTGGAGGTCATTCTTTCCTCCAGCAGAGTAGAGAGGCAGTACTCCCGTACACTCCCAAGCAGTCGATTTAAAGTTGAATTACTGCTTTAGCGAAAACTTGTTAGTCCTTTGGCCTTTGAGGTCAGTGCTGTGATGCAGCAGAATATAGATAAGGAAGAGAGGAAAAACTTAAAGGAATGTGAGTATTCTTTTAAAGTTTCAAATTGTCCTTTCTGCAAAAGAAGGTGAATCCTGTGAAGAGGCCATTTTTTATTTAAAGACTTATTTCACTAATCAAGGCTTTGGAAGTCACTTAGATATTGCCTTAATAGGTCCTTTGACGTGGAGAATTAGCTGGCTACGTTCTGCTTTTGGACATGCAGCGACTAGATATATCAACCTAAGTTTATATTAGAGTTTGGGTTGTATTTTTTATTTCTCCTGTGGCTATGTTGACTGTATTGGTTTCTCAGCCTAACAAGCCCCTGAGCAACCTTCTGAGATTCATGCCAACTAAGTTATTCTATGATTCTGTGACGATGTTTTTATTTTGCTTTAAAAGTGGGGCAAAAATTTTAGGAAAAGGAGGTGGTTATGAAATGTGAATTGTTTAAGGATTCATGCTCGAACAAAAGACATTTACAGGGAATTAGTGCTGTTGACCTTTTAACATAAATGCTCTTTTCCCTGGGGAGAATTCAGAGTGTACATTTAGTAGGCTCTCTGTCTCTAATGCTGCTCAATAATCATATGGCTGCATGGGTAAAACAGCACTGCTAGGATTTTAGGGGATCTTTGTGAGAACCAACTTAATGTGTCTGACTGCTGGCAATTTTAATTTATATGATACATTCTCTTCTATTGGCACAAATGTAAATCTGCATTTTGTTATTCCTGATGATTTTGAATAGAAAATTCTCCTTGTTTTCATAGTGAGGAGAGTCTGGAATTTGCACTTCTAGTCTATTATGAGATTCTGGGTTGAATGGCTTTTAGTGAAGATGCTGTTGTGAGTTGACATTTGTACATCTTTTCTCATCTCAGTTTGGCCTGTTCCTTTGATTTTTCTGCTTGCTTTTCTAAATATTTTCTTGACTGTTTGCAAAGGTCCTTTCAAAGAAATATTTAAATCCAGCTAGCTTAGATCCAATGATGGCGGGAGCCTGCTGCTGTTCCAATATATTTGCTTCAACACTATAGAAAAAAGATAAATATTATAAAAGGTATGTTAAACTGATTTTTACATTCATGAACATCTACATACACGGTCTGAATAAAGAAATGTCGATAGCAGGAAAGGTATCAGTATGTCCCTCCTCTTTTTCCTTGCCTACTGCCTTGCATTTTGTGAATGTAGAGTGAACTTTGATTGCTGACCGTGGAGGGGAGGCTGCTAATTCCCGAGGGAGATCTGCCCACAAAGCTCCCTGCTTGTTCACTTCCCTGCTTTTTGAACTGCAGATAACGCATGAACGTGCGCAGCTGCTGTCTTCCTCCCTTTCAGACGCGGGATTGAATGAGGGTAACTTTTCTGAAGAAACCTGGGTGACAGGGAAGTTTGCAGATGTTAGGTCTGCGCGTGGAGGGAGAGCTTCCAGTCACAGGCCACCTTGAAGCCCAGAGCCTGGTGTCCCTGTTTCCCCCACGGAGTGAATGGAGCACGGTCTGCCAACAGGTCCCCTCTTGCAGCAGGCAGTATCGTGTGCATTTTATAAGATTTGCTTAAAATGGGAAGAAAAAACTTTTCCTTTGAAGCTTCTGACAGCTGTGAAGATGGCATGCAAGCTTTCCACAAACAGTTGACAAGCTACTGTAGCTGTTATATGCATTATTTTAATCAAATATGTTTATACCTCATAGATAAAATCCAGCATTTCATTATAATGCATATTTAGGGTATCTGCTGCATGTGTTTTATGAAAGAATTTTTTTTCTTTACCATACTGCAGAAGAACGGATAATATTTTCAAGAGTAATTACTAAACTTAGTCTTTTGTGCCAAGGAATTTATGGAAATTTATAGAAATCAATTTAATAAACAAAAATGACATCTGGAAATCATTTTAAAAAATGGTTTTTTGCTGTGTCTTTCACTCTGATTCTGATCACAGATTTTTATCATAGCTGCATTCTAATTTCAGAAATAATTGTTCTCAACTTTATGCAGTACACAAAGGTTTGGAATCAGGTCTGAGTTCTGTAAGCTAAAACCAAATTCCAGTTGGGAATGTAGATCCTTTCCTTAGGATCAAGCATTAATACTTCTCTTCCATTATACATAAATGCTACTTATTCAGATAATCTAAGCAGAATAGGAGCAGTATTTTAAGTACTTTTGAAAACGTGTTTTTTTCAGTGTTCACCAGGAATGCCCAGCCCAGTGCACTGTGGTGGTGACTATTCTGAGCAATAACTTTCAGAGAGGCAGAGAGGAATCCCCAGTGGGAGCACAGCAGGGTGCTCTGCTGCACAACTGTGATCAAGGAATAGTTCTATGTGGTGAAGAGCCGCTGCTGTGAAGGTTGACTTGATGTCTTTTATCTTTATATAGATATGGAGAGTTATTGCAAAGATATGGGATTTTAATTTGTAAGTGTAATATTTTTACATTTCTATGTATGTTTCAGAACTGATTCTTAGGTAAGGTGGTAGAAATTATTTAGAAAAGCTAGGACAGTAAACATAAAACACGAGAATTTTGTCGACAAATATGAGTATCAGGACCACACTAATTATGCAAGGCATCGACAACCTCCTCCAGCCCTATCCGTCAGCGGTTTTGAGGTTTTAACAAATCAAATTCACTTCACAAAGCTGCTTAAAGTTCTATTTGATGTGCAAACCTTTGGAACCAGTGAATATCTTGTTATGTTCTCATTGATGCACTGATCGGTGAAAGGCCAGACACATGTTCTATTATAAGAACAAACAAAATACATCTGCTTGAGGGATCAGAGAGACAGATACAAGGTTTGAAAGCTGTAGACGTCTAAAACAGGCTGGACTAAAATGAAATTTTACACAAGAGCCGTTGCTGTTGTGACAATCAGTTTTCATCTAAATAATGACATTTGCACCAAAGACGTCTCTGAAACAGTGACATTTTAATAAGATATCTGCATATTTGCATTTGCACAGTAATATAGTAGACCTACAAATGCTCTATCAAGATCTAAAAATAGATTTTGTGTATGTCAGGAGAACATAAATAAGATAACAAAGAAATTAAAATGCCAAGGTTAAATAATAAAAAGTAATAAATGGAAGCACAGCGGTGAGGAAGCCATCACGGTGTCATATTTACCTTACATTGAAATGGGTTAAGCTCCACGAGGTTAAAATGTTAATCTTGTCCCAATGTTCTAGTAAACTTATGAAATCTATTTTTCAGGAAACATGATTTTTACACTGTGTTCTTCAAAGTAGTTAAAATTTTCTTTTTTTTCGGTCAAATTCTTATTCCTGAGGTAATGAATTCCACTTTTAACACAAACTTTACAGTGGTTCACAGAGTTTTAGCGGTGCCACTGAGATACAAAAAACATCTGCAGGTTAGTGTTTGGAGAATAATGCTATATAGAAACTGACCTTTTGAGAAAATGAACACACTCTTTATAGTGTGTGAGACTTGGGATTTCTGATGGAATCTGGCAAAACAGAGGATAAACTAAGGCGTCTCCATGCAGTGTACTCATTCAACTTAAGTACTGTATGGCATTTTGGTGTGTTTTTTTTTTTTTCCAAGAAAGAATGAGTTAGAATATATTGTTTTTCAGTATGAAATTTTTAAAAATCCTATATATTTCTGAAATTAGCTGTCAATCATTCGGTGTACATCCTGAAAAAGAGACCTAATAAAAAGTGGCAGCTGAAAACTAATATTCCAAACTGTCACCAACTAATTAATTTTCTCATTCGTATTCTAACTACACACCCAACTCACATGGACTGCTGCCAGGGAACTCTACAATAAAATGTTCATTTAAAATTCCTAACAATAAAAAAATATTGAAAGACTGGGAATAAACAAACTAACCTTGGATGAAGCAGGTGTATTTATTCTGAAAATTCTATATTTGCAAGTATGCAGGTGACTGGCCATCACTTGAAAATAATGCTAAAACTATAACATTTGAGATTGCCTTATATTTTAGGACAAATGGGGTTTCCCTTCTCACCATGTTAGTGTCATTTTAGACTTTCAGAATTTACTGGGGCTTTTCCCCCATGTCTTTAAGAAAATCAGACAAACCATGCTCTTAAAATGTATTATTGCTTACTTTAAATGATTTATATGGAGACTGATCTGGAAACTTGGTATCCACCTACAAGCAATTATTTTAATCTGCAGATACTGAATTCAGTAACAAGATTTTTTTAATGCACTGATGTACCTAAATGTGCAATGAATGGGGTGCATCAGATGACATCTAAGGACCTAATCCCTAAATACTAAAGTACTTTAGAAACTCCTTGAGACATTACCTGCATCACTAAGTGTCTGTAAAACTCCAGCATTACAACCTATATTACTGTAGATTGCCAGAACCTGGCTGTGTTGTTACTTTCCCCTGTGAAATCCCATTCATTTAATTGCTCGGTACACAAAAATTATACTCAGTTATGTACATGATACCTGGAATTATGCACTGGTGTTCATCAGGAAACCTGTCTCTAGAATTTCTACACTGGTAGCTTTTGCATAGTGATTTCTTGTGTTGTTTTCCTGTCTGGTTAAACAATGTATTTGTGAGAGAAGCATTGTGCCAGGATCTGGTGTGACACTGTAAAAATATACCAGCAAACAATATATTTTCTGGCATAACAAGGAAAAATAAACAGCACCTAACTTTTGCTAAGATGCTGTTTGGTTTGGAATTTGAAAAAATGCTTGAAACTATGCCAAGAATTGAAACTAAATGAAATGGAAATACAATGTATTATAACGAGACAGATGTGAGCTCATTTTTCCCTAGTGCAAGTTCATGGACTGTGCATTCTCTTGGTCCGCCTGACATTTAAATTTGGGTAAATTCAGTGGTTTATAAGAAAAGCATCTGTTGTTGGAATGACAATAGCAAGTTACAGTACCAAGGCAAAGGAATCTAATTGTTATTAGATATTACACTGGAATGTCAATGAAGGGGCTTTCATTGTGTTGAGATTCTGGCATCAGCCTGGATATTAAATTGGCCAGCTCATCAGGGAATATAGCACATTAGTGAGTGATTCAGCTGTGACTGAGTGTGTGCATTAAAATGCGTGGCTTAGAAAGTTTCTAATGCCATAAATCAAGAACAGACTTAATACACAACACATTCATGAAGGAAATATAATATAAATTAGCGTGCTTTACTTCTACTAAGTTTAACCTTTAATCACATTAGGCTCAACATTTATTTTTTTTTATAACGATCTTCATTTTATTGTCTTGTTTGCTGTCCACTCTGTAGCACAGGTAAAACCTTGAATTTTGACATATATTCAACCTGAGTAAACTGTAAAGCCTGTGGTTTATAGCGTCTGGTTTAAGATGTCTATTTGGGCATGTTCAGCAACTGAATAGTGGGGGTTGCTGTTAATGACTTTTAATTAAATCAAAAAGCTTTGTGATCATAAACCTGCTGACTTCATTTCCTTTTTCCAGTGCACTTCAAAAAAGTAATTACTGTACTGCATATACAGGCAAATCTTGTAAAATACCCTCAAGATGCAACTCAAAATTAAGGCTTCTGGTAATGAACAGAGTCAGTAAAGTTTTTCAGTAAAGAAATGAACCAAAAGTTAGTATATTCTTCAAAGCACATTCAGGGATGATTTTATTTCTATTTTATTTTAAATAAAAATTCACAAGAGCCTGCATTTTCAGGGTTGGAGAAGGTTAAATGTAAATCTAATTTTCTGGGGGTTTTATCACAATTACTTTGTAATCACTGCAGCAAATGTAGGATCTGCAGTGTTGTTCCAGTCTTTACATTTGATATACTTAGGTTTTTTTCTTCATCAGAAAATTTAGACCAAGGGCCTTGATATGAAACATTGAGGAAATACAGAAAATAAACAGAACTTTGGTCTTTGGTCACAGGGGTGTCACAAAAGTGAAAGACTACAAAGATGAACAACAAAAAAGAGAATATTTTATGTTACCCCTAATATTGAAAACTAGTTTTCAGGTAATATAATATCATCTCCATCATCTTCTATGTCTGCCCCTCCACAACTTTCTCCCCCTCTGCTCTTTTTGGGCCACAAGGGCTTTTTGAAGTAGAAGATCTGAAAATTGAAAATACCAATAAATCTTTCTTTTCTTAGTAAAATCTTGTCATGATTACCCTATGATTACACTATTATGTGAATTTGAGAAGCAGATGCATCCATTGAAAGCCTGCATTTTTGGGCAGGGAAAGGAAGTATTTACTGAAAAAAATTCCCAACTTTGTATTTTCTTGTGGAATAATTCTTAGTTCAAATTACTGTCTATGCTTTATCCTTTCTGTAATACTTCTTTTTTTTTTCTCATACTGCCGTGGTGGGTGCAGGACATATGGCAGTGCCCTGCCAGCCTGGTTCTGCTTACGTACTTTTATCTCCCATGCATAGGATTCTTATATTTAATTAATCTTAGTAGTCCTTTTTTCATTACTTTATCTGCCTTTCAGCAGGATTTCTTGTGCCCTTAATTCCTCTGATACAAGCAACAAGTATATACTCCATAATTTTTGTAACCCTCTTCTTAACAATAGACAAGCTGTTACTTTCTACCCACTTGCTCTCTTGCACCAATGTTTTCACCCAAACAGAATGAATAAACTTGACATTTTCTTTTTAATTTGAAGACCATAACTGTGTTTAATCTTTGAAGTTGAGGTGCAAGGAAGTCTTGTAGCTGAATATCCACTCTAATTGTATTTCACGTTCTTGTACTCCTCCTTGAATATCCAATAGATAAAAGTATCTTAGCAGTTTAATGTACTGTTGTTTCTGTCAGTTGTTTTAATCCACTGTCTGTTTAATTGTTTTGTATAAAGCTAGCACATCTGTAACATTAATTTGAATTGGAGGAACAGGTTTGTGTTGTTGCTTTTGAATTAAGACAACACTATTTTGGATACAGAGGTGTGAAATACTTTTTTAGCACAGAGCAATGTCTATAGAAGGGCAAGAACTGGGACAGCAATTGCTGGAAGGACTAAATGTTTTATTTTTTTTTTTACTCCTATGCCTTTTTAATCATTTGTATTTTTACAAGTAGCCCAGTTTTTTACTGTAAAACATGTAATACTGACTGCTTCTTCCCAGATCTTCCAGCCTCTGTCATTGGTGGGTTCCTGAGGCAGGGTTTGCTTTTTAGAAACGTCAAGGGATTTCTCTTCCCTGACCT
>JAOQGH010000077.1:8968194-8996352 GCA_025769975.1 Gallinago jamesoni
CCAGCCTCTGTCATTGGTGGGTTCCTGAGGCAGGGTTTGCTTTTTAGAAACGTCAAGGGATTTCTCTTCCCTGACCTGGCCGCCTCTTCTGTGAACCATTATAAAACATCAGCACCTACAGTGTCCTGTGGCAAGGACTTCCTCAGCTTAACTACATCTGTGTGAAGGACAAAACTTCTTTAATTTGTTTACAGCCCTCCCGTCACCTCTATGTTGGAAGAGGCAGTGAGCAGCAGCAATCCATCCTCTTCCTCCTGCTCATGAAGGGCTCCATACAATATTTATAGGTGGTATCTACATCTGAAGTACATACAGATGCTTGAGAGAGAGATATATCTGGTAGACAAGTATGTGACATGGGAAGATTTGCAGTATGGGCTCTAATGGGTGCTACCCACTCACGAGAGTTTGGTCAGGAGTCTTAAAACAGCCAGAGACCGGAAACATTGCCCAAACCCTTGTCTTCAGTATGCACATCCTCCTGCTGTTTTTTTTTTTTTTGTAGGAATCAGGAGAGCGAGTCTTGAAAGAAGGCTAGTTCTTTGGAGATAGTCTCAAGGTCAGCATTATGGATCACTTCAAGATGATAATTTCATGCACAGGAAGTAGCACCGAGGAATGCTCAAAGGCTGTTTTTTACAGTGCAGAGAGCTTTTCTAACCCCTAGACTATGCTATCTCCTTGCACCTGCAAGATGTAGTATCTTTAGCTGTAAGAAATTCTGCACTGCGTAGAAGAAATTCTGTTTGCTTCATTGCAATTCCAAAATATAATTATCTGGAAAGAACAGCCACTGTGTCCCAGTATTATACCTTCCATTTGCACAGATGAATATAAATGTGAACATCTTGTACCTTGCAGTACCCCGCTAAGTTTGGCAACCACTTGAGTGTTTGTTATGTTTTAGGGGTTTTTTTCTGGTTTTTTTTTTTTTTTTTTTAAGAGAGCTGAATTAGTTATTCATCTAAAATGCAAGCAAGAAGGTAAAAGATGCAGCTATGCAGTTAATATTCATTTTATAGTATCAGGCAGTTTGTGAGATTAATAATTTAGTTGCTGTTTGAAAGACACTAACACCCAGATGGATGAAGAATATTTAGAAAATAACAATATAGATAGGCTGTACTGGAATTTATTATTTATGTTCTTGTTTCTTCAATTCTTACTACTTAAATCAAAGGAGAAAGTGTATCCTCATATGAAGGAGTTATCTGCAGACTAGTGCTGTTGCGTTGCTTCACAGTGTAACCTACTATGATGGGGGAATTTGGAAATACATTTTATTTTTAGGAAAGTAAAATGTCTTAATTAGCTTCTGATGTAACTGGCAGAGTCAGGGTATCCTTCAGCAATGCAGCCCCTGAAGAACAGGCAGAATACAGCATCTCTCTGCTGTGGGGTTGCAAGCTGCTGGGCATAAGGGATGCTGACCTGTGGCTGAGGACTAAAGAAATGAATATAATTTATTGTAATTGCTACCTGAATAATACAACTAACTTCTAAGACTGCGTCTTGTCTTTTCCTCAGCAATAGTGCTGATAGCCACACTTCAGCAAAGTCTTGATTTATTGAAAATAATTAGATGGTATTGGACTTCAGTTAGGCAGTAATTACTGGAAGAATACCAATTCCCTTTAAAAGACATTTAAATACAAGAATTTTTTGTCAGATTATTGGTCATTACCTTTTGAACTGAATAGCAAGCATATCTGAAAATTAAAATATTCTAAGTAGCAAAAATATATACTGTATTTTTTAAAAAATTGTGATGAAATTATGGTGATGTTTAAATGAAATGTTTAGACTGAGACTCTCACCTGTTCATGCTCTCTTTTTTTCTGGGATTTTCAAAATTTTTATTAAATCAGATTATTTTCCTTTACTTGAATATATGGTTTGGGCATTGTTTCCAAGGAGTACTTTTTTACTTTTTCTACCTTTCCTTTCTGTCCCAACCCCATCCCAAGAAACCATAGAAAGCCAGGAGAGGCTGCAAAAAACCACAACATTTAGTATCTGTACAGCTTGGGGTTTTTTTGTCTAGTGAAAATAGCTCAGGAGAAATAACGTCCGTGAAGATGTTTGGATCCTTTCATCTTTCTGCATTGAAAACATTTTGCTCAGCTGGACTAAATTTTAAAAAGTTTTAAATAAATGATAAGACTCGATGCTCTTAAGGGTTCTTTCCAACCTAAATGATTCTACAATTCTATATATCATTGCTGCATGTAAGGACTAATCTTAGTTTTCTATTGTCAATTATTTCAAATTGATAGTAATAGAAGAAATTTATAAACATACAGAAAGAGCATGACTATATTCTTTAGGAGGAACGCAAATGTTAAAACTGGCTTTTTGTATTTAAATATTGTCATGGAAATTTAGAAAATTCTGGTCTTGTAAAATGCAAACTTCTCCACACTGAGTGTGCCCACCAAGGTGATGGTGAGATGAGTTTTTATGTGCTGTGTTTGCAGTGAACCCCATCTATTACTAGTATGGACCATCTGTTTTTGTTGATAAAGAAACTTACACTTTTCTTACTGCATCCTTCGTCTTTCTTGGGATCTGCCAACCAAGGGTGCATTTTTTTACAGATGAATGGACAGAGACTAACAAGCTGGTGCTTATCTCCAGCCACTGTTTCATAGGACTAATGCTATGTAGAAGTGAAGCAACATCTCTTAAAATGAGCACCCTGAAAATACCCTTTCAGAGCAACAATGTGCATGTGTGTATAGCTATGACTTCACAGTGATGGCAAAACCTTGATTTTTTTTTTTTAAAGTATTTCAAATGACTTCTATAAGAATTTATACCACAGGATTAGGCTGCTTGGCTGTACCATCAGTCTGCAACAAGTGGGATCAACAAATAGTAAAGAAGATCAGAGTTTATACATGAATAGCCATTTATACATTTGGCATATAACCTTTGCATAATAAGGCTTTTTACTCACTTATTCCCAAACATACATAATTCACTATTTTCAAGTAAATTATGCAGTGCTCATCTCATTAAATACTCCCTGCTTTACTTCCATGCAAAGCAAGCTCCATTAAACACCTAATGGAGTTCATGGGAAGGAGAGGTAAAAACAGGCTGATAGGAGGTGTTCTCTTCTTGACTGCACAAACTTTATTAGGCTCAGTGCATGTAATAAAGGTTCAGATTAAAAAAAAAAATCTATTGTCTATTTACTCTATCTGTGTTATAAGTAATGACTTTATGGTGCTATTCAATAAGAAATGAAATCCATAACATATCAATTAGTGGGCTGCAGGTGGCTGCAAGCTAAGAGGTGTAATTACTAGAGAAGTTGGATCATCTGTCTATAACATCATTTTCTAGTTTTACGTGAAACAAGGGAGAAGCAACATTTATACCTATCCTTTCTTTAAGAAAATAAAAGAGCTGCAAGACAGTTATCAGATACAATATTAGTTGGGAAAGTTAAGTAAGGTTAAATGAAGGGGAGAAGGCTCCACATGATGTTACCTTAAATTCTTCCAAATATTTTTTAAATGGGTTAAAGACTGAAACAATATGTTTCAAATTACTTTGCTAAATTAAAAAGACTGGGTTTAGCAGTGATATAATAGGCAAACTGTGTTGCTTCTTGTGTTCTGAGAGCAAGTTGGGAGGGAAGATAAATATTTGAGGAAAGCATGCTAGGTTTGAAACAGCGGAACACCATATACAACATACTCATTTAAAAAATATTTAGAAAAGACAGTAGTAATTGAAAATGGCATTTTACTGGGTGTGAGGGGTTTTGGGGGGAGGTTTTTTGAAAAAGTGACTCCTTGGATAAATAATTATCAAATGAGTAATTTACAGCTTGAAAGTGTAAAATGTGAATGTCAGTTCAATAAAGGGGAAAAACCCCATAGCCATCACAATGTCTTTACTGGCATGGCTATTCCACACAGCAGCAAGATACTAAATTACAGTCTGAAGCGAAGCAGTAGACTGGAGCTAAAAGGAGATCTCATTGTCCTTTACTGGAAACATAACTGAGTACCAGTGAAAATCCCCAGATCAGAGAGACTTGTCTTAAAGCTGTTACCCAACCTGCCAGAAAAGGTGGACTTTCATGCTCTCTGGTCCCCAAAGGTCCCATGAAATCAGACGGTATTTATAACTAGTGAAAGCTGAGAACAAAACTGTTATTACTGTTCCTCTGTTTTCCCAGTAATAGAAATAACTTGTGCCTTCTCCAGGACAAGGCAGGAAATGGTGCCAGCTGTCCCGTGACAAATGTTAATAATGGAGCCAAATCCTGAGTGTTAGATCTAACCTCAGTGCTTTTCACCTGGCCAGCGCCTTGGGTACAGAGTGGAGGCAGCATGTATAGTCCTAAACTTAGTTCTTTCTGGTAGGGGCAATGCAGTGATTTTACATGTAGCTGTGTGTGCTTAGCAGCAACCAGAGCTAAGGAAAGAAAGCGCGTGGGGAAGAAGGAGGGAGAGCAGGACATCAGAAAGGAACCTGAGATTACAAATTTGAACAGTAAATAGCATCATTTCTGGTTGTGATAAAGGAGGGAGAGAAAGGAAGCTTTTAGAAGAGATTGAAAAATGTCGAGGTTTTGAAGTGCTGGTGACATGCTGGAAATGGCTTGTGCTGGGACCGGAGTATATGTGGGAAGAGACAGAAAGAAAAGTTCCTGGGAAGAGTGTTGGGCTTGTGAGCGTCTACATTAAGCTAGTACTGTAAGTAAAAACCTGTGGGTGACTAAAGTTACCAATGAATGAAGAGGGGCAAAGCATGAAAAACAGAGCACTGAAGAATGTGGGAACAGAGTCTAGGTAAGGTGGGAGACAGCAATAAGCAATAAACATTAAAAGACTGTTGAGAAGGAGGCGAGGAGGAATAGACAGTGGGGTGAAAGCCAGACCGAGGGAAGTTTGAATAGTGAGGACGCTCCAGAAAAAGGTCAATTTTAGAGACGCCCAAGAGAATGAGCCCAGAAAAATGCCTCGTTGCACCAAACTCTAGTTGTGACTGGTAGATTGGGTTCATGTGATACTGCATGTTCTCTTTCTAGTGAATGAGGCGTGATTGCACAGCTTGCAGTAAATTAGCAGTGCTTGTGCAATACAAATATGAGGTTCCTCAATTATTTGACTTATGTCTGCTCCTTTTCTGTGATTTCTTGAAAACTGTGTTAGGTGCCCAGAGACAGTCAATCAAATAATTGCTGGTAGATTGGGTTCATGTGATACTGCTATTTCTGCCCCGTGCTTTTTTTACAACAACACAGGATGAATTTAGTGCATTATCTTTGCTGTTTGTTCTAGGATCCAACTATTTATTTCACCAAATTGATGTTTAAATTCCCGTCAGTTACTAACGCCAAAAGCATTTCATAGTTGTAATTATACAAACATGACAGGAGCTGATTTAATTTGCATATTGATATTTATGATTCATCTGGTGAGAGCCTTCTTACCAATTTGTAAAATCAACAAAATAAAATGAAATAAGAATACACTGGTCCTCCCTTTGGTTTCAGCGGTTAAATTGAAGGTCAGTAGATAAAGAAAGACTAACGCCGTATCCTGGTGGCTGAGAGGTGACATTTTTTATAGCTACAATAATTTGATTTGCTTATGCCACTAAATATGGCTTTTAAATGTTACCTTAGTCATAGTAATTATGAACAGCTATATCTTCTCATTAAATATATGGAGAAAAGTCTCCAGTGTTGAGACACTAAGTAAGTGAAAATTTTCTGCTGAAAATCCTGTGAAGTCTTTGGAAAAGAAAGTACTTTGGAAAACAAAATGTTGCATTGTATGATTTCTTGTTGTGAATGTGATTTTTATGGACTATATATAGATATTCAGGCTGCTATACCCCATATATCTCAAAGCAACAAATATATGTGAAACTATGGGGGAAAAAAAGAAGGAAAAAAATACTTTTTTTTTGTTTGAACAGTATAAAATCAAACCTACTAAATTATTCCATTCCCCCCATTTGGAGGCATTTAATTAGACAGATTTGTTTGGCTCTCTGACACCATTTTTAATCTGCTTGATAGTTAAGATTGTGTTATAATTAGGTGTCACATCATGAAAGCTCTTCTGCCATAGACCTTGACTGTTATTATCAGATTTCAAAATTAATTTACAGAAACTAATACTAACCAGACTGTTGAATACTTTTAAAATTCCAAAGAGTAAACAATTCTCATGGTAACACTTCTGTTGTCATAATTGTCATTAATTTTTAAGCAATATCCAACATGTTGGAACATAAAAATGATCTAATGTTGTAAAGAACATAAATACAGGCTGAAAACACATTGCAGATAGTGTATATTTTAAGTAACTGGAGTTTTTCAAACAGCAAGTTTGGGTTATGATGCTTGTCATTGAAAGAAACTCAGATTTAGCATGTGGACAATGAGAAAACAGATTTTGAAGTAAATGCTAGCATTCACAGGCTATTGGGAAGTTGACACTTAATCTGCAAGCCCTGATCCTTATTGTCAGATCAGCTGAAGAGATACTTCATGAAGTGGCTGTCAAATTACATGCTTTAGCAGTCTTTGTAATTGAAATGGTTGCACATAATAACTGTATCATGTTTGGGTACGCTGTATCTAATGCAGTGCTGGAATGAATTTTGATTTTTCCTGTATATTTCTTGTTCTTTGCTTGAACACTACAGTAATTGTAAAGAAGTGGAATATTACACCTCCAGTAAGTGTCAGAAAGCTTTGTTGTTGTTACTGTTATTTTGTTGGTTTTGGTTTTCTTTTTGAGGAATTTATTTTTGTTTCAAGTCTTGAGAAATTTATTCCAAAAATACCAAATGAAAGTCTATTGAGCTGGATCTGGGGCAGCTAAAAGAAATAGTTTCTACTGGGTAGTCCTTAATCTCTACTGGCAAATGGAAAATTGTAATTAAACACAAAGTTTAGAACTACCTAAGCAGTACCTGTAATTTCAGTGGGGCATCCAGTGCTGGGGTGTTTTAGGTTTTGTGGACAGAGGGAACCCTTTGAGCTGCCACATGGCAATGGATGTGAGGCAGAAGAAGCAGAGGTGGAGATGGGCTTCGTTTGTATGTGCGACAGTTTTTGTGTGTGTATTTTAACCTGATTATCTGTATCTCTGATTCTACCGTTATGTCTCCGTTTTTTATTACTTATAAGGAGCAAGTAAGATATTAATCACGAGCACGAGCAATGAGGTAAAATCTTCTTTCCCAGCTGGGTAGAGCTACGGGCTGATGCAGTGGTTTATGAGGCTACACAGTGCTCAGGTTTCCTTAAACACGGCTTGTACTAACAAAAGTCAGCCTGCTCCATAGATGCTGCAGTCTGAAGAAATGGGACTCATGGATTATGTATTCTTAGCTTTGATCCTATTTTTTACTAATATTCTCTTTTTATTCTTATTTCTATTGATTGCACCTTCCTGTGTTATACTTCACCTGCTTTTTGTTTCTGTCCAGTGTCTACTTCTTTTTTTTTTTTTATATATAATTAACATGAGTGATTTTATTTTGAAACAGACTCCTCCTGTCCTTCTGTATCAGTTAAAATTGGAGCAAAGCACAGAACATGTGCAAGGCTTTATTTTCACTGAATTTGCATGCCATAGTACTTAATAGTTGGTACACACTTGTTGGATTATATCTGTAGCTGTCAGGGGGTATCATAGAGTCATAGAATATCAGATTGGAAGGGACCTTAAGGATCATCTGGTCCAACATTTCTTGGCAACAGCACGGTCTAGATGAGATGGTCCAGCACAGGAGGCTGTGGGGAGTAATATCAAAAGCCTTGGAGAAATCCAGGTAGACAATATCCACCCCTTGCCCCACATCAACTGAGCAGGTTACTTTGTCACACAATTTTACACAACTACCAAAACTTCCCTGTGAAATTGTGTCCCAGGCACTAATGGTGAAACCTGGTATGTTTTTACATTATTTGTTGAACTCTCAATCCCAGCGTTAGTTATTAGCTTTTCGTAAATATAACAGAGATCAGCATCACTATACTGAAACTGCTCGACGGTATAACTAGGTATCAGCCTTTCTGAGAAATAAATTGTTTTAGCAGGGAAAATATCTAATCTAGTAGTCCTGATGTCCATTGCATGTTAGCACATCTGGTTGTAGTGGATTATTTGCTATTGCCAGGGGAGAATGAATGTTAATGGTAAAGTAACAAAGGAGCAACTATGTTGAAACACCTGCAAATCGCCCTGTCATGTTGGTTCATAGTTGGGTGGTCTGTCAGTTGAGGAAAATAGAAAGGTCCAGGATGTGCTTTTTAACTCGTCTACTCTGAAGTTGTAATTGTTTAACTGATCAAGTAGCAATCTTCGTTAATGAAAACCTGTAAGATGACTGTAGTGACATCTCGTGATCAGAGCAGCATAGACAGAATGGGAGATATGATCAATGATGAGCCCCAGATATATCTGTGATACTAACATGATCTGTGTATGTGACATATGATTTGCTACATCTGGGGAAGCTCGGTGAAGACAAGAGACAATGTTGTCCTGAAATTTCTTTGGAAGTACAAAGACACCGTAAAGCTTTTTGGGGTCAAGTAGCTTTAATTTTATGTTCTAATTTCTTTTATTTGTGGTTATTCTGTTTATATGTAAATGATGGAAATGAAATTATTCAAAATGAAAGCTGAAATGGAACCTTTCTGTATTCTTCAGCTGGGAAGATTAAAATTATTCATTTTCTACATTTCCCCATTTCCACTGCAAAATGTTTTTGATTAGATCAGACTTCATGCTTTTATGGAAAATTATTCCATTCATTTTTTTCTAACTGTAATCTCTTTACGGCAAAAATATTGAAAAACTCCAGTATACAGAATCACTTCTGTCTCTAACACTGTTTTAATATGATGGAATATCAGAGCTGGAAAATAGTTTTATGTTGAATGGTTGAGCAAGAATATATGAGATATATGAAGTGACAAGTAAAGCTCCTCCGAATCAGACTTAATACCCAATTCTGTTGGAATAGCATGAAGTTAAGGTTAATTTAGATTTATTCTTATGTAATGTAGTTAGAGTTATTGTGCTGTGTGTGTTGTTCTTTCGTTTGTTCTTCTGATGAATACCCGATTATTCAGGTTATCCTTAAAGAATAAATTTAGAAATTCAGGACAGAGGCATATATTGTGTTTCATGAACAAAACGAGCAGCTGTATAAACCAGTAATACTTGTTAGTTACTACCTTCTGAGTCTAGAGTATATGGCATATATTTTGGGGGTTTTTTGAATATTTTATTTTATTAGATCCATTGTGGTTTTTTATAAACAGTTCTATGCTCAACTTTGAGGAAACTTATATATAGCACAATCCATAAATTGATTAAAGCTAGTTAGGAATTTTTTGAATAAACTGTTTCCACTGGAAATTAAAGATTTATTGAGTTGTTTCCTAGTTCCAGAGTGGAATTTATGTTCAGAGAGAAAAAAACTCCCAGAATAACAGACAGTCCAATAGTTACTGACAGAAAACCAGTCATCCTCTGTTTGCTCAACTGGCTAATCTCTCACTTTTAAAACATACACCTCGTTTCAATTTGCCTGGTTTAGCTTTCAAGCACTGGTAATTACTCTGGCTTCACAACTGGATTAAGCAGCCTTTTAAAACCAACAGTTTTTCGTCTTGAGCATTACTGCACTCTGTAATCAAGTCTTTTTCCAGTCATCTTTCTGATAAGCTTAAAAAGCCCTCCCATCAACTGTAAGGCGTTCTTTCTTGGCAGAGGTATAATCTGTACTTCTTAACATTTTAAAAGGAAAATAATGGATACTAAAGCTATTACCACTTTCACCAGAGTGAAAAATACCTCCCTATTCATATTTATTTAGTAATCACCATTTTTAACCGCAGGGTGGCAACTCACATTGATGCATTAACACAATGTGACCCACCCCTCTTTCAGGGATGTAGAGTTTCATTTTGTGAGGATGATCAGTGTATGTGGTAAGATTTTGTACTTGGCTACATTAGGATATGTCTTACTTGAATACTGCCAGCTTATGTTTACTCCTATGACTGCTGTGTCTTTGGTGTTATCACCTGGTCATTCTTTGCATCATCTGTGGATTTTATCATCTTGACATTGTTTCTAAATTGTCTAAGAATATCTTGATTAGGACCATCTACTTCTTTTTGTTACAGCTGTTTTCAATTCCCCCAAATCTATTTCTGATAGAAAACTTCTTTTTCAGTTTTATCAGATAGCAAGACAGTTCTTTGTCTTTGGCTATTTCCTACTAAGAACACTTAGGTCAAATATTTTATACTTTATTCCAAATACACAGCTTTCTAGTCTTCTGGAGCATATGAGAAGCCCCAAGATTCATTAAGCTACAAATCTTGGGTACAAGTTATCCCAAGTAGATGTTGTCGACTATGGACTTTGATTACCAGTGAAGGGAGAGTTACGCTTGGCTTCTTTCCAAATACAGATGGGTGATAATTACTGAACTCTTCTTCCCTGTCTGGTACTACTAAAGGTGTTACCATTCTGCCTCATCATAGACCTATATTATTGCAATGTGTTTAGAAAAGAGACAAAAGCAAATCCCAGACCCTCTCTCTCTGCATTGTCCTGCTGTTTTGTTGGGGTTTGGTTGTTTTTGTTTGGTTGTTTTTTTGTTTCGTTTTTTGTTTGTTTTGGGGTTTTTTTTGTGTGTATGTGTTTTCGTTTGATTGTCTTTTCCCCTGTGTCTTCAGTTTCTCTGCTCTCATTGGTTTTCTACATTCAGAAATTTCTGTTTCCTATTGATCACTACTTTTTCTTTTCGTCTTAAACAACTCTTTTGTCTTTCCAAAATGTTTACTTACTTTACATCAATCCAGTGGATTCAGAAGATTATGATCTTGCTCTTGTGCATTGGGACTGAACAAATATCATCAACAGCAGCTCAGCCCAGTGCAAATTCTGATTTGCAGCCATATGGTTTTTCAACTCTGCGCAAGGATGAAAATTGAAAGAAAACTGGCTTTGTTCACTTCCTTACTTTTAGAGTCCTTCCTTCAAAGTTTTTTTTTGTTCTTAGAAAAAAATGTATATAAAAAAAAAAATCCAAAAAACCTTGTGTGAACAGAATCTGATCTAAAGTTGTTGCCATCTTCACAGTACTGTTGGTCAATGGTACTGCCCTTTTTATGCATGCAAAGGTAAATCTACCTAATATTTAATTCCTAGGATACAAAGGTTTTTTATAATGGATAAGACAAATGTATTGCTTATGATATTCATAGATTCTGAAAGAAAAAAATAATCCAAAGTTAAAACTATACATTCTCTCTCCATACTGTGTTAAAGTAATTTCTGATCTAGGGTTCTGGTGTGGGGGAAAAATATTTACAAAGAGAGTTTATCAAATGGCAAATGTATGTTATCAGCAATATGTATGAACATATTTCTTAAACTTTGCTGCTCACAGCTTGCTTCTCTCCTGCTTTACACGTGCACTCCCTGTAGTCTGCTAGAAAGGATCTGCTGCAAACTGGTGTGGGTACATGGACCTGTCTGAGGGTCTGGGGACGTGCAGCCTTTGTGGAAAATCTACGATCTTGGCTAGAGGGATCTTTTCCTTTTTCGGTTTGTGAGTGCAAGTATCAGTGGCCTGGTCAGAGAATTAATGTTCAGAATAGGTTTGTGTCAACTGTTGTACTCTGTATTTTTTAGTAGGAAGCAAAATTTTCCAAAAGTTCAGATGAAAGGCCGGATCACCAAAGCAATGGACTTTTGGTCCTGCCTTGGTATTTTTACCTGCAAGGTAATTAACCATCATTTCTTGTCTGTTCCCATCACGCATGACTCTTGGAGGCTACCTTATGAGGTGTGGGGTTATCTACACTCTACCTTCTCTCAGCATTCCTGTCTCAGCAAGACCTGGAAGCTGGTGGCCTGTTTCATGGGCTTGCTTTTTTATGAGATCTTGCCCAAATTTTGATCCATTGTGGTTAATGAAGTAATGACTAGATGTTACCTCTGGAGCTTGTTCCTCACCCATGTCTTGATCATCTCTTAGATAATGGTGTCTTAAAAACAGGGCTTCTGCAAAAAACAGTTTTCTCATTAGTATGGAGATGATTGTAAAGGAGCATTTTATATCATCTTCAATTGCTCCAACCATTCTGGAAGGAGAAAACAGTTGTTTCAAGACAAGTCATAGAATCATTTGGTTTGGAAAGGGACCTTAAAGATCATCGAGTTCCAACCCGCTGCCATGGGCAGGGACATCTCCCACTACACCAGGTTGCTCAAAGCCCCATCCAGCCTGGCCTTGAACACCTCCAGGGATGGGGCAGTCATGATTCAAGACTTTGGTGGTGGTTTGACTGAGAGGATGAGGATGAGTCAGAGGGGTTTACTTTCTGGGAATGCTGTTCTGTATGTCCACCCTGTGTTGCCGAGGCAGACGGTGTTTACAGTGAGAGACTTTTAATATTGGCATAGCAGTATGGCTAAGGTGTCATATAACCCAAAAAACCAGCCAAGACTGTAATGAAGGTGTCTTACTGTTATCATCATCCTTTTCTGTGGACCACACACACTCTCTGTTGCATAATGGCTGTTCACACAGAGTCCATGAATTATCAGTCATTCTGAATGATCATTTGACTGGGAGGTAGGCTGTGCTTGGAGATGCTTTCACACAGTAATGATGACAGGCTGAACTATGCTATATATGGCACTAAATGCCTTTTTTTTCCCTTCTTTGGAGAGAAACTGGTAGGAGAAGGCGATACATAATAATTATGTTTTCTGCCTCTGAGGACATTAATTCTGTGCGGGAGGTCACCAGCACGGGCCAACAGCTGGGGCAGACAGAAAGACCCCATGCATTTGTGCATGTGAAAGGACTGCGGACTTCCCTGTCTCACACATGGAAGACCAGGATCTTTTATTCATTTCTGGTTATTTTAGTCCCACTTAAAGAAGAAGAGAGCAAGCCCTGATGCGCTTGCTTCCCTCCTCGTGGGTGAGTTATTTCCTATGCTCTCCTTTCCTAAACTTCTCTAATGGTGTCTGCATGGCCTCTAACAGATGGCTGTGCTACTCCTCTTGGGCTCTAACGCCTTTTCTTCAATCTCTCAAATGCATTTCTTAATATGCTGTGTCATAATTTTTGGAGTTGCTTTTTTCTTTCCTTCTTAAAACCAGAAAACAGTGCGTTTAACCATGAAAGCAGGTACAAATGTATTCCTGTTAGGGGATAATAATGAAAAGTCAGAGAGATTAATGTGCTGTTACTGTTTATTCAGTACTGCATTACTTGTGACTAACTACAATGGATGAGACCTTCTTTCTGCCTCATTAAATAAGTTAATCATGTAAATCAGGAGAAAAAAACATTTTGGATAGTGTGAGTACAGGTTGAGCATCAGATAAGCACTTTTAACCACCATATATTAAAGGAGATTTGACAACATACAGGTGTCCCAGCTACAAAACATTAACATCAGTCTTGTGTTATCTTTAAAGTAAATTAAAACAAAATTAAAAGGTCAAACTGGTGCATGTTTCAGTCAGGACTACATGGCTACTTTCAGAGAAAAAGGGAAAAACTAAAGGGAATGGAAGTTGTTGAAGAAGACAAATTATAATGGATATTCTAACGTAGACAGAAAAATTTTAAAAAAAGATTTTTTGGCTTTAAAACTGTAAATCAAAACTATAATTAATTTTCTGTAAAACAGGTTTTACTAAAACTTTTAGGTACTGGTTTCTTGGCTTACCAAAAAACATGCACAAATTTGTACTATAGGTTTGAAGCTAAAGGAATGAAAATGCAAATTAAAGGCATAAGCTTGACAACCTGGGAAGGAATATGAATAAAACTTTTGAGCTGAAACTAGCAATACAGTGATAAAGAAATGTAACTCTCAGGATTACAAAACAGAATTAGGAAAAAAACCCACACCTTATCTGAACATTTGTGCAAAACAATTTTTAAGCCAAAGCTGAGTTGCTGATACTCAAGAAACTTCAGGTTTTGATATGTGATTTTTAATGAGACTGAGTGCTTGCATTTTGTGATTGAAGGTGGAATGGAAGAAAAGATTTTTTTTCAATTCTAAAATTGAGAAGTGCTAGAATTCTTATTTTCACCGTAACAGGATTTTTCATCCAGAGACTTCAGATAAAGAAATCCTAATGACTGGAGACTTTAACTCCGAGACAAGAATAAAGTGGCCATGCAGATAATTGTCAGAAGTTGGATTAAAGGATATAGAAGTATTCGTTTTCAATTAAAAAATAAAGTAAAATCCATTATCTTTTTTTAGCTGTGGTAGAGGTCTCAGGGGGAAGCAAACCAAGAACCCTGCAAAAGGATATTAGAAAATGCCAACACATTATTGGTCGAGAGGAAATGAGTATGGATCTTGCTGAAATCAATGGAAGCTACTTATTGGTTTCAGTGATATTTGGGTAAGGCTCAACGTGAGCTTGAGCTAATGTTACATGATTAGGCTCCTGACTGCTATTTAACACAATACATTGTACTCGCGCTTAGTTGTTAGAATAAAACAGAGATTTAAAACAATGTATTGAGTTAAAAAAATAGATTATGCCTTTGCAACTTAATCTACATTTCAAATCAGAAATACCTATTTTTAGGATCAAAACCTTTTCTTCCATTTCTAGCTGACATTGTAGAAGCTACGGTTGGCTTTTTTTTTTTTAATCAAATGCATATAAAAGCTTGATATTAACATGTTATATAAAGCTAATTGTCATTGAATTTTAACCCACATTTCATGCATTTCAATTTAATAACAATAATAGACCTAAATGAATTGTGCCAGTGAGTAATGATGAAAAAAATTATAATAATTTTTAAAGTTGCATCCTGGATTTGAGTTGATAAATCCCTGGAGGCTTTGTTATACCTGTCTCAGTTGGCCTGGATGTGTTTGGTTTGGGGAAGCTTTTATTTTGTAGCATTCAGCTCCAATGAAGGAAAAGTCAAAAGTAGGAACAGAGAGTGCCAACTGGGGCCGACCAAGTCTCAGCTCACCTTCAGTTTTAGCTGTGATCAGGTTAATACTTTTTTCTTAATGTAATTTTGCTGGTGTTTTGATTAGTCCTAGAAGAGAACCTGTAACCAAAATAAATACGAGGCAAGATTGTGTAAGAACTACTGTCCTGATGACATTTCTATTCCAGGTGATAGAAAAATGGTCAGAATACCTCAACTTAAGACATTTATACTATTGTATGCAGAAATGTTTTCAGAACAGATAATAACATTTTGACATTCCTGAAACTAATCCTTAGCTTCATTTCATCCCTAGTGACATTCATTTTACTGATTATTGAAGTAATACACAACTTTATATTTTACAGTAAAACTAGGTACAGATTTGATTTTTTTCTATTGCTATCCTGTAGCAGCACAAGCTGTAATATAATATATGGCTTACAATGACAAAAAAATATGTTTTCGATTTTGTAAGTCGTTTTCAATTGAAAATATAATGCATTCCTGCATGAGACATATTGCAGTGTGGCAGACCGTAAGTATTACGGAAGGCCTACTATATTTGAAACAACATAATTAACACTCTTTGTTCATGATAGGCAAATAAACAACCAAGGCAGGTCTTTTTCAGTGATGGATAGCATCTTTATTAAAGAATTAATCTAGATCTCAAACCAGGATCTCTCTAGTACATAAATCAGGGTCTTGTGGTTCCATTTACGGTTCCTTTTACAACCTAAGTGTTAAGTTTATTGCTATATAGCCCAATAATTCACTGTTGGGGAATGCCAAGCCCCCTTCTCGCTATCCTCACTCCAAATACAGACGCATTTTAGTTCACAACACCACCTCTGATTTGCTCTGTTCTTAGCAAGTGGCTTAAGTTCTGACTGTTTAACGGTAATTATATACCTTTATTAAGAATGTTGAAGTTCTGCTGATAAAATGTATTTATGTATGCTAAGTATTTAGTTTCTTCAACTTGTATGCAAAGTCAAGGCTGCCCAGCCAGAGAGCTTCTGTGTTGGGGACCTCTGAACTTTTCCTCCTGACCTGGTCAAGTTTGGAATAACAGACTTCATAAAAACTGTAGTGAGTTACTAGCTCACGGTTGGACACGATGGGCCTAAATAATCTATTCCAGCTATTTGGTAGGTACCATAATCTGTGGAAAAGAGCTGAGCACCTATGGCCAACACTGACTCAATTGAAAGATGAGTAATGAGAACACAGGATGTATACTGAAAGCTGTACTTTACCTTTCATTGATTAATAGCAGATCAAACTAAAGGACTACATCAGATCCTTGTATTCATGCATGTATGGTGAAGTATAATTAGTAGGTAGCTTGCAAAATCCTTTGAGGCCCTCATAAAAGCTCTTAGATGCCTCACTTCTTTCTAGTTTAAAGTAATGCTTGGGATAAGGTTGGTAGGTTGTTTGGACCTTATTTATTATATTTGGTTGTGAGCAGGCTACTAAATTAATTAAGAATTTACTGATGTTTTTATGCTTTGATGTGCAATGGATTAGCTGATGGTGATGTTGTCTTTTAAAGAATGATCAGAGCAGAGATAGCTGCTACTGAAAGGTCACATCAGCTGTTGCTTCAGATATTCAGCAAATGCACATAGATATATCTGCAGGGATTGCAGTTCTCAAACTGGAAAGTTTCCAGGACAAACATAGCAGAGTTCTACCTTTTAAAAATTGTATTAGTAGTAGTATTTTAGTGAAAACTGAGTTTTTAGAAAACAGTTGAGAGGCTTGTTTACAAGATTCTTAGCATTTGCTTATTGGAAAATGCCAATATAGAAGTTTTGCATCTTCTTGGTCTGTAAAGATTGCAGAAACATCAAGGAGAAGAAGATCGGTTATGTAAGCATTAACAGCAGTGGAAAATCTGCAGTCTGCATAATTTCTTCAAAATACACACCATCTTCCACTTTCCAGTCTGAGACGTTGAAAGAGAGAAGGTCTAGAAAAAAAAATAGAATCATTTATAGAGAATTTTTTTTGGTTTGTTTCTATTTAGTTTCAAGAAGGTGCTGAGCTAGTAGAACAGTGTAACTAATCTGGAAACTGTGAAGTACATTGTAAAAGAAGGTGTTTTTCAGCAGAGATAAGGAATAAGAATTTGTTTCTATATAGCCAAGCTGTGTTACTTTCTAAGAATAAGGAAGTAACATACTGTAAACATTTTTAATTTGAAAAGGCTTATGGTTCTCAAAAATCAGTGGCTTTTCTGATTTTATATCTTGACATAAAAAAAAAAAAAAAAAAAGAGGCCCATATTTCTGAAACAAATAAGTGGATTCTGGGATAATCCAAGTTAAAGATCATTTGTGAGCTGAGTAAAGATGTGCAGCAGTATGCTATTTTTAAACCACACCTTTCTGAGTTTTACACATCTTTCCAAAATACCGCCTCTGTGGTCCTTTTCTCATCATCTAAAGCATCCTAAAACTTCTTTGGGAGTTATAAAAATACAGTGACCCGGATCCTTTGCTGCAACTGAAGCAGCAGCAAAGACAGCTCCTGTTGCCCCGATGCTGGGCTCTTTACTGGTTTGACTTGGAACAGGGGATATCACAATCTTGTTACAACTTGGGTCCCAAGTAACACCAGTTTCAGTGGGCTGATTTTTCATGGTAAGAAATTTGTTGTCATTTGTCATGGATTTTTCCCTTATGCACTGCCATTCTTTTTCAGCCAGTTGCGAAGCATGAAGTAGTTTAGGAACAATCATAGGGCTCCTAATGTTCTCTCATTGGGTGCGTGGTGATGGGGCTTTTAATGCCATTATGTAGCATATGGTAGAAAACCGATGCGGTAGAAGTGAGGAGAAATCTTTTAATGATGAGGATGGGGAGCACTGCCAGAGATTGCCTCAAGAGGCTCTGGAGTGTTCCTCACTGGAGATCTTTAAAGGCAGATTAGGCAGGAATTATGTGCATATAGTTGATCATGCTGCAAGTCCAAGGTGTGTCCTAGATCAGTGTTTTCTACTTGTGATCTGTGATTTCTTCTTTTTTTCTGTTCCATCAATTTCTTCAGGGGTTTATAACTGAAACTGTTGCCTTGAATAATTTCCTCTAATCAACCTAATCTTTTTCTAATATTTATTTAACTAAATGATTGTTGTAGTGTACATTTTTAAGTCTTGGGAGCTCAGAAATAATAAATAATTGCAGGATGAGTTCTGGCAGTTTTAAGAGGACTGTTGCCATGATCACTGTTAGTGTTCTAAACCCAAGCAGCTGCTTGCAGATTCAGTCATCAAAACACATTTTAGAGAGGAAAAATTCTTCTCTGAAAACAAGGAATGCAACTGGAAAATGATGTATAAAAGTAAAGAAAAAAAAGAAAAATAACAGTAACCACTAATGAGACCCAAAACTGGGTGTGTTTAGGGCAGCGTTGTGGGAGAACAGGAAAAATGGAAGTGGTGCAGTATCTGCATGTTCTGTAGAGATGACCTCTGGGAGAGAACAGCTTCGTCCTTTGTCATTAACCATAAATTTTATAACTGTAGAGAGAAAGTAAGTGCAAGATTGCACACATGGACCTACTGAGCTGGAATGCAGGAGCAGTGGCTAAATATAACACACAACCAGCAAAAGAAAGAAAACCAAAGAGCTGTGGGGGGCAGCTATGGAAAAGATACACCATCTCTACTGTGCAAGTCTTGGTTTACAAGGTTCCTTTGATGTAAGGCTTCTCTGCAGTGACAGCTAGTTTCACTGAAGTTCATTATACAGTAAATAGATGCTACTTTTATAATTTACCTCCTGATAGAATATGCAAATTTCAACATTTCCCAGAACATGCTGTGAGAGTGCTGAACTCCAAAGTATCAGATTTTTCTGATAGAAAAACCTAGAAAATCCAGCAGTTTTAAAAAATACGATTTTCCTTCTGTGCACGTTTCTTCTCCCACTTAGTTGTCACAGGACCTTCCTTTTCTTGCAATGTGATGATGAAAAGCAGTGGGGAGGAGGTCAGAGGAAAATGACACCAGGTTTAACATAACACAACATTAATATTTGAATGGCTCTATTTTCCTCTGTTGCTACGTCCTGCTTGATGCAAAGGGAGGAGATGAGGGTCTCTGGGGAGTTGCTGTGTTTCCCTGGCCACCATCAGTGAGCTGAGTGTGCTCGTCAGGGCCAATTGGCATGGTGGTGAGTGTGCTTTGTCATATGCTCTTCTTTGAATTGATTCTGAAGTGAGCATCTCTGTGGCAGTGGAACTGGAGAGTCCTTCCATCCACTATGCCTTAGAAGAACTAGTAAAGACAGAAGAAACCCTCATGAAACAAAACAGTAGAGGAGTTATTAGATCATCCAGTGCTATGGAGCATCTGAAATCCAGACATAGACTTTCATTGAGCTTTGTAGCCTGGGAGCTGCCAGGTTTGAGAGGCAGTGTCACATCTCCCACGCTGCTCCTCAGGCACCATGATTCTCATGATTCATGGTTTTCAGTGTGGTCTCACTCCTAGGGACCATGATCTGGAGCAGTCAAGAGGAAAAAAAAATAATGTAGAGTGTAAATAATCTTTGGGAAGTAAGGACGATGTTGCTTGTTGTAGGCTAATTTGTTTCATTTGGCTGTTGTCTCCTGAAACCATCAAGTCTTTTCCCACCGTGCTTCTATACCACTGGGTGCACAAAACTATCTTGTTCCTTTCCCTTGGAGATGATTCCTCAAAACAAGGTCCTGTTTATCGTAGTGTGACTCTTTTGCCTTCTCTTTCTACCTCTTTGGGTCTTTCTGTCATTTATTAAAAAAATCATTTTTCTCCTCGATAGCATGTGTGATGGGTAACTTTCAAATTCTTGTCTAGAATATCACAAGTCTTCTGAGTTCACATCTGCTGAGCGAGAATGTGGAGTTTTTGTACTTCACCTTGATTTTGCAGTAGCATTGACCAAATTCAGTGGGCTTCTGTTTCAGATCCCTTACCTGGATGAGCTAATGCCTTACTCAGTGAGTATTCGTATGGCAGCACCTCTGCTTCCTGGTGATAAGTGATTTCAGCATATTGAAATATAGGTACATTTAAAAAATAAAGAACCTCCTGTTTTCTGAGAACTTGGAATCTTAATGAAAGACTGTATGGTACAAAAGTGATATGCTGTAAAACCTTGCTGTACTGAAACTAGAGAGCACTGAAGCTGGAATGAGATTACCCACATGGGTATTTTTAATAAGTTCAATAGTGTGTTTCCCTGCCTGTTTGAGAAAATAAATCTCTCGCTTTCAGAGCACCTTGCTTATATTGCTTGGAATAAGGAATGTCATAGCTCAAGCAACATTATCTTCAATCAAGGAGGCAATAGCCTTTTTTTCTTCTAAATTTTAAAAAATTACTAATGTAAAAGCATTCCTGATGAAAACTGGTGCAGCTAAACTGAAATCAGCAAATCACACCTGTCGAAAGTGGTGTTTAAAATGTTATATGCCCAAATTATGGTTCAACCAGATGATCATTCTGCAGCGTTATTTTTCTTTTTTCTAAGTCGCCGTGGTGTGCAGGCAATGTCCCCTTTCTATTGCAATGGGCTTTTGCAGAAGCACAGGATCCATCTGCTTGAGACTTACTGTAGCAGCAAGGCTGTACATAATGTTAGTGCAAAGTGTAAATAGTACATTAGTATGCAACATAACAGCCATTAACGGTGGAACTGGACATGCCAGGTGGTGTAAGGCCAAAGGAGAAAGAAAACTTTAATAGTGGTGAAGGCTAGCAAATAATAGTTTGTTCCAGGTTAGCTTTTTTTGAAAAAAACCCATTACATTCTTTGGATTAAAACGACTACAATTCTTTCGCAGGAAGCAGCTTTAATTGCTATTTTGTTTCCATAAGTCACTGCATAAATTATGTCTTCTCTATAAATTCTCTTTGTTTTTGGCTTTGCCTCCTGGGGTTTTAATTTATCAGACTTGTCATTTCTTGAATATTATCACAGATTGAAATGTACAGTAGACACCTGGAGGCTTTTACTTTTTTCCATCCTTGGGCTTTGTAGAAATAGGACCATCTGGCCTGTAGGTCTGGAAGCATCAACATTCACTCATTAAATGTGTCTGAAGCCCTCACTTTCAATCTGCCTCATTTAGCTACCTTAGGACTGTAGTTAGGTGGTCTGTTGTTTTCACCTGTTGTTTACAAGCAGTTTAAATGTGTGCTCCAAAGTAGAGGCAAATATCTCCTACACCCATCTCTATCTTTCTGTTTTCTTACTGCTTGGATATTCCTGGAATAAGAATCTGGGAGTGAAGAATGGTGATATTTCCAAAATTTCTGCTATTGCTTCAGAAACAGTTATCAAACACGAAGAGGACCCCTCTGGGTCATCTAGTGGCTGCTTCTCGTAACACAAACAGCAGTGAAATACCTGCTTCTGGTAACTGGAAACTGGTAGAAATCCCTGAGGGATGAGTGGTGCAAACCTTTGCCATGTCAAACAGGGCTCAGGTGCCCCTGCGTTACCTGCCAGGCTTGGAAAGGGGAGTTCAAAGGAGGGAGCTCAGCTCTCTGGGTGTTTCTGGGAAGGAGCAGAATTTTCACTCTGGGAGGGAAAATGTGTTCTAGTTGTGAACTAACTGACGACTGTCATCTTGCAGAGTATCCTTGGGAGAAGTTAAACCTCAGGAAGGAGCCTTGTTTTGATCATTATCAGCACCTTACCTGCTTGTCAGGAGATGGTGACAGGCTGTAAAACCCTCTTCTATTTTGCACACGCTGGAAGAGTTGACAGCAGCTTATTGTCAACTCAGCAATGATGTGATTGTGCTGTCTTGCTAATCTAGTTTTTTTTTTTTTTCTTCTCTCGGTACTTAATAAATACCTTTTAAAACTTTGTAATAAAAATGGAGAGTATAAAATTCCAAACAGAATCCAAAAAGATTAGCTTTATTGGGTGAATGTATCTCCTCATGTTGACTTTGTGTTCACTGAGGCTGGTAACAGGAACAATCATCATAGGCATTTGGGCCTTTGGTTAAGTATTTAGCTTAATCTGGAGACCCTCAGGTTCAATGAGAAATTTTGGTAGGAGCTCCTCTAGAACATGAATCAGAGCACGTTTACTGTGGTGAGGTTTGAAATACAAAGTTTGAAAATACAAGGCAGTTTGACTGCTGAAGGTGGCAAGTGCTGCATCTTGGGTACAACCTGTGTGCAAGATGCTGGGATGTGAGGAGACACACTGAACTGTCTGCAGGTGAAGTTACATGTGTGTATATGCCTGTGAAGGACTGAGTTGATCATTTCTAATTAGCATTTGCAGGCTTTTTTTTAACCTTCACTTTTGCTGCCTATGATTAAAAGTCATGCTCACAGCATGATTGCTTTCCATGGTGACTCCAGCAGTTCATTGGCTCCTTTCTCAGACTCAGACCTTATTGGTGCCTTCAAGGTTTAATTTATCATAGATAAAGCAGATTTATAAATGTAAATTTATACAAATAAGATTTGAATGCTGTGATTCACAGCCAGATTACTAACATTAATAAATAGGAATACATAGAGAGTCAAAATAAATATTGATGTTCTCTTTCTTTCCTCATTTTGGCTGAAATACCTGCAGATCTATCATTTACTCAGAATAAAAGCAGATCTGCCCAAGCTTTGGAACGTACAAACCGTTCCTGTCTGTTTACATACTTCAGATCTGTTTTGATACCATTTCTCGTTGATTATCCCATTTTCACTGTAGGAAGGTAGTTCTCAAAATCAGCATTCCATGAGATGATTCCAGCAGAAGGTAAAATGCACCATGACTGAATATAATAAGCACTATTTGGTTTAGTTTTTTAAGTTGTTAGCAAGTGTGGACCTAAATCATGCACCTTTTACTGTGAAACTCAGAGGAAATGGAGGAGAAGGTAAAGCTGGGGAGTTTTCCCTCCATCTCCAGGTCACGCATGAGCAATAGCATGAAGGGCCCTATGGGTCCACTCTGGCTCTGCCCAGGCAGGTCCCACCTGTGTTTCTCAAGAGCGTGTCCGCACCAGGACCATTCTCAGAATGGCCTCTAGTGCTCATTAACTCCTGTGAAAACATCTGTGCCCTCTACTCAGAGATCTGACATCTCTCTGTCCTCTGAAGAAGGCCACAAGCAAAGAGGATACTGTGCTCTCCAGCCTCATGCAATCAGACTGACTGAAGTTAACACCAATTTTCACATGAGCAGAGAAAGTAGGAATGTGTGGTGGGGCAAGGGAAATACTGTTTGGCTAAGTCAACATTCTCCTCCTGATCGTTCTGCCTTTTGTTGTTGCTGTTGTACATCTACTTTTTTTCTCTGGTGTAACCCATTCCCATTGCAAGGATGTGCACAATGCAAGGATGTGCACATCCAAGTGCTTGATGGAGAGGTCACTGGGAAGGGGGGCATAGGGGAGGCTGGTGGTGAAAAAGATGTCACTCCTTGTCATGCACCAGATGTCAAAAACTTCTGTCCTTTGCTTCCAGTTTCAGAGAAGTCTGTCTTTAAGCTGCCTCTAACTCTAGCAGGCCTCTTTGTACAAGAGATACTTGAGCTGGCTGCCAAATTTGACAATATTTGTGTAATCTTGCTTGTCTAGTGAGCCATACCATAACTGGCTCTGGGAAGGGCAGAAACAAGCGCTTCTATGGAGAAGGGATTCCTTCTGTTGCGGCAGTAACAGCAGCTCACAAAACTCTGCTCTAACTCCCAAATTTGGGGTCAGCAATTAGAAGGGCTCAGCTGATGTGGAGTTATTTCTTCTCCTCTTCTACCATTATTAGTATTCAGTTTGTGTCTATTCTTCGAAGTTAAACTTCACCAGGCAGGATGGAAAGTTGGTGCTTTCTTCCAATCAGTAGGTAAGCCACTTCAGGAGACACAGGCATCTCCTGCTGCCAGAGCCCCTGGGAAGATCCCTGGCAAATCAAAGCAACAAGCTGAACAAAAGCAGTCATTTAACCCCTGTGCTATCCTTCAGGGCTTCCTAGCTTCATAAAATGCATTTTGGTCTCTGTTATGATGGTTTGGTACCTGAATGGTCTGTGCACCTCAGGCAGCAACGGTCAGGTAAACTGCCTGAAATAGAAACCAAGGGCAAAATGCCTCCATCAGCTTAAAAAAGCAGTAACAGTCTCTCCTTTCCAACTCTTTGACTGGAGTTTGAAGATGAAGGGATAAAACTAATTTACTGAATTCCTAATTTTTAATAATTATAAGAAATAACTATATATTGAAGTAACGCATGACTGGATATTTATGTGGTTTGATCAAGAGGAAAGTTTCCTAGTCAGTTCTGAGAGAGAGCGTGGATAAAGCATAAATAAATCAGCAGCACTCATCTCTGAACGGGTGTTTGTGCTGAGGGAACCTGTTTTGTGAATGGTAAATCTGAGGAATAAAATGATGGCCATGTCTCTGTGCAAACCTCCATCAGCCGCAGGCACTCTGCCTGGGGAGTACAGAGCCTGTTCCGCTGGCACGGTGCGGAGGGACTCTGCAAGTGCTGTGTCTGAAGCACTCAAGGTGTGATAAACTGGGGTAAACTCAGTGTTGAATCAATTTGCACATGAGCAGTCGCATTTCTAAATACCTCGAAGCCTACAGGTCACTGCTAAAACAGCAGTTTTGCCTTGTTGTGCCTGTGATGCTGGAGAGTCAGCTGGAAAGCCTGAAAAAAATTAACCTTTTGAATTTTGCTTGTTCTTTTTCTGCATCAGACTTGAATCTGCTGTCTTATAGTTATTCCAGGGGAAGATTGTACCAAAATTGTTTTAATTAAATTGGTGTGTACCTAGTGTGAGAACAGAAGTGGGATTCTTACAAAGAAAGCATTGTTTTAGCTTTAAATCATTTAAAAGTTAACAGTAATGCATAGTAGTACACAATCCATCTTTTATTGCATCTTGTTACTCTAAAGGCGCATGAGTTTAGTGCATGCTTTTAGCAGCAGCTTAGACCACTCTATATAAATAAACAAGGTTAAATCACTACAAACAGTATCTGAACTTCTATACTTACTATAGGAAATATCTGAAATACAGTAAACAACTGTAGTGGGCTCATTGAGTCTTCCAGGCAATAATGAAGGCTGACTGCTGAAACCATTCATGATTTTGCAAACTGTTTTGTGTACACTTCATCCAGCTTCAGCTGAGAAAAATCCCAGAACTTGGTAGCCTCCTTCCAGTACAAAAGGGTAAGTTAGAAGTTACTGTCCTGGTGCCAAGTTACACCAGCCTGAACCTGGTGAGGGTGGACAGAATAGAGCCCTCTCTGTTCACTCACGCTTTATGAATGTGAGCGAGTATCTTGCTCTGTTTTTCAAACAGAGGAAGAAAAATGCAGTGTTCACTGTGAATCTGCAAAACCGTATGAAGTGAAAACTGCCAGTTTCTGTTTGCAGTGGCAGATGAGATAAAACTCCAACAAATGTAAACCCGAGATTTCATATAGCAACATGACTGATATAGGAAAAATTAAGCCAGAGTGTAACATTAATTTGATTAATCACAGAGTAATCACTCTATCTGATACAAATGTGAGTAGCTGATAGTAAATACCAGAAGCTCTCATTAAAAGTTAAATCTCTTCATAGTGTTTTTTACCAATATTTTGCAGTATACACACCTGCTAGTCCTCCTGACTGGGAGTAGGTACCCAGAAATTGCCCTACAGATGCAATCTGTATGGGTTAAGTAGATTTAGTAGCATCTACTAATCCTAACATTTACAGTTTCAGATCAAACTTTTTCATACTATGCAATGTTGATATCAGGAATGCTTTAAAATGGGAGACACCTTATTGTAGTGTGTATAAAGGCTGATAGCACTGATTTATATCATATGCAATCTGAAATGTGATTAACATTTTAAGCTAATATCCAAATCAAGTTATTTTTATAACCTATCGAATGAAATTTATGAGCCTTTTAAGAAAACCCTCAACAACTGACTCATAAAGGGGATAATGAGAGACATTAGCTGTTTATAAAAGATACTATCTCATGCAAATTTGACATTACTTGTCTTACTGCATGTTATTAGATGTTCATTGGCTATGCAAATATTATTCACTTTTCGGAAGTGTTGTCTGCTCTTCAGTCAGCATAAGGAAACATGAGCTTCAGTGCTACAGTTTAGCATTTTTCAAGGAAAATATGAAAGAAGTAGACCATGCTCCTGTCTTTGATCTATGCTTAGAAGAAATGGAAAGTATTAATCCTTATTTCCAATGTACTTCTTTAAGGTGGGAATTGTTTGTTTAATACTTGCTAAACTACCTAAAATGCTTTAAATTATAATAAAAATACATGATAGTGTTGGTTCATAATTTCTAAAATTTTTGACTATTTATATTTATTGTATTAATAGAACAAATATTTCTGAGACTTAGAGTACCTGTAGATTGGCATGAAGAAGACCTAACATTGACATCTTTAATTTGATGAGATTCAACAAGACAATGTGTTTAAGGGTAGCTTGTAATAGTATTTTTCAGCTGCAGGAAATACACTGCATCCCATTCTTTTTACATGAAAATTGGCATGACTAGAGAGTGTGAGCTGGAAAAGAATCAGACATGAATTATCTTAAGACTGAGTAGACCTTGCTTAAATTTAAGTCCTGGTTTCAGGTGCAGTTGCCAGTGTACAGGGGAGGCAGGATTCCTAGAGCTTCTGGGTCATCAAAAGCAGCCTTATGCTGTGATGTGTAAATATATCATGCAATCCTTTTAATAATGTAAATAAATCCCATCTGCAAACTGTTCTGGTTATTTGCCCCTGGGAAGCTGTCCTAGGACCTCTCTCTTCTGATCGAAATCATCCTCTAATGTGCTGCCTAAATATATTCAGGACAATTTATACCCATTTGTTCTTGTGCCTTTAACTTAAAAAATGTCTTTTCCCTTCCTGGTGTGTCCCTGAAGTGTTTTCTGAGAGCAACCATACTTCTTCCCAGCCCTTGTTTAGTTAGGCTAAACAAGCCAGGCTGTTTTAGCTCATAGGACTGAAGACTTTCCACTGGCTATGATGCCTCCCTACTAAACTCTTGAGGTTTTAATTCTTCTTTATATTTTAACACAGATAAATGGAATTGTTCAGAGCCTTCAAGACAAGGAGTAGTGCCTTGTACAATGCTGGTTAGTACTTGCCGTATCTTCTCAGCAATATCTCTCTGCCCACACAAGAAATTACTGTTTTTTTCCCTTTTCCCCACTTCCTCCACAGCTGATCGGTGCATTTTGATCCCTTGCCTCCTATGCAGTTTCTAACTTTGGGTTGCTCAGTTTATAACTGAAATTCTTGCTCATCACTATATGCGGGGCCTCGTACTTCGTATTATTAAATTACCGTGAGTACCCATTACTTCAGTTTTCAGCCTTGTGGGATACCCCAACCCGCTGATGTATCAAGAGCATTGCAAAATCTGTGTCATCAGCAGACTCCGTGAGGACTTTCCAGCCTGTGCTAACTGTGGGCCTGCCCGTGCTGCTGCCCTTTTCGCTCTACGGAGATGCCCGGGGCTCTGCCCTACGCAGCCGCCCTTCAGCCACTCCACTGCTCCGTGGAAAGCCAATTTTACCACGTGCGTTGCTTTGTGTTTGTCCCCGAGCATGGAGAACCTTCAGAGCAGAGTGCTCTCAGTCTGTTCCTCCACAAGTCAAAGAGCACTGCGAACGCCGACCCGTACTCTTGGGGTAAGTGGGGGTGATGGGGTGACATGGGACAATGCGACCGCCTTCGGTGAAGTTACAGAGCGCTGGAAATCTGTGTTTGGGCTGGGGTCCATCCTTGTGCATACCTTGCCAGCGTCCTTCCAGGAGGGGGACTGCTGCTTTTTGAGAAGGGTTATGTAAATCCGGTGATCCTGCACCCAGGCAGTATCTTTTAAACATCCCCAATCTGTGCAGTAGCTATACTGAGCTAGAGCCAGGGAGCTGAAGGAAAAGCGAATCACAGACTCACAGAATCACCTAGGTTGGAAGGGACCTTTTAAGATCATCTAGTCCAACCAATGGAAAAAAACAAAACAAAACAAAACCAAAAACCCCACCACCACCCACACCACACAAAACACCATCCAACACTAATGCGTGTCCCCGAGCACCATGTCAACTCGTCTCTTGAATACCTTCAGGCATGGCGCC
>JAOQGH010000077.1:8996452-9008439 GCA_025769975.1 Gallinago jamesoni
ACCGACCCCCGCCTCTCTACAGCCTCCTTTCAGGGAGTTGTAGAGAGCGATGAGGTCTCCCCTCAGTCTCCTCTTCCTCTTTCCTGTGAACTAGCAGAGAACACAGGCTGTGCCCAGTCGTTTCAGACTGTAATACAGACGGTTCCCTTTCTTTAAGAAACAGCCTTGTATTTTATTTTAGTCATGGAGGCATTCCCTACGCCATTGCCTTGCATGATTCCTGCTGCGTACAGATGTGAATATAGTGGCTTTAAATTCACCTGACTGCTGCGTATGTCCTTGAATCAGCAGTCTGCAGTGCACTTAGCAGCATTATGATGGCTATTATTTTCCCGCTTCCCAGTGGGCTACCATTCATTCCAATCCTGTCAAAGCCTACAAATGCCAAATCCAGAAATTTAACATTAAATTAACACTCTGTTTTGTTCAGGAAGCGTTCTGCAATGGTCATATGCTACTTGTGTATCGTTATAAGATAGCAGTCCATCTTTGCTAACACCTTGCTGTAATCTGTGTCACAAGGGACAGCTAAAATGGAGCTATAATTATATGTCTTAATAAAGGACAGCTCTGTTGGTAGCATTTCATGATTTAAAGCAGTCTGTCTCTTGAAACATATTATTTTTCTTATGCACTACTTATAGATGAGTATTATACATGATTACTCTTTGGTGGTTTTTTTTGGTAAGAGTTGCTAATTGCTCTGCTCATGAGTTTTTATGATTTCTATGCTTTGTTCTTTGCACAAACTACTATTTTTTCGTGGCAAACTCCCTCTTCCTGTGGGAGGATTTAAGATATTGATATTGATATTGATAAGACATTGAGGACTCATGTTGAGCTTCTCATCCACCAATACCCCCAAGTCCTTCTCCTCAGTGCTGCTCTCAAACTGTTCTCCACCCAATCTTTATTTGTGCCTGGGATTGCCATGACTCAGGTGCAGGACCTTGCACTTGGCTTGGATGAACTTCATGAGGTTCACACACGTCCACTTCTCAAGGCTGTCCACGTCCCTCTGGATGGCATCCCTTCCTTCCAGCATGTTGACTGCACCACACAGCTCGGTGTCATTGGTAAACTTGCTGAGGGTGCACTCAATCCCAATGTCCATGTCTCCAACAAAGATGTTGAACAGCACTGGTCCCAGTACTGACCCTTGAGGGAACACCAGTCATCACTGGCTTTGACTTGGACATTGAGCTATTGACTGCAACCCTTTGAGTGTGGCCAGCTAGCCCGTTCCTAATCTGCCAAGTGGTCCATCCGTCAAATCCATGTCTCTCCAGTTTAGAGACCAGGATGCCACGTGGGACAGTGTCAAACACTTTGCATAAGTCCAGGTAGATGATGTCTGTTATTCTGCCCGTGTTTACTGATGCTGTAGTGGATTCATAGAAGGTATTTTGAGCTTACATAGGGTGTGAGGAACTCTGAGCAGATGAATTCAAGAAAAAATTTCTCTCAACTAGATAGAGTTTTAGTTGTTTATTTTCCCATACCTAATTTGCATCTCCTCAACCTGATTTGGTCATTTAAAAGCCTTAAAAAATGCCAGATAAGTTATTTGAGGAAAATGCAGTTTTCAGGTGGAGAGTAAACCAGGAGAGAAATCAGGTAATTAACAGGCCTAGGGAAGTGTGGGACTACCAAATTATTTTCCTGTCTAGTCTTGCACAAGACAATTATGCCTGAATATGCAAAACTGCTGCAGTGCTACAGGGGCTGGCGCAGATTGATGGGGGATTTATTATCTGTTCAGCACAACTGATTGGGCTGTGTGTGTAGGCAAAACAGGACTTCAGGAAATGATCCCAACTTTTCACCTGAGCTTTCACATTTGCTAGAAGCTTAAATTCAACTCTCTTAAAAACATTACCATTTTTCCATCTCTTCAGTGGGGATCTGTCAGTGCCTCTGTAGGCTTTTACTGTTCTCTGTCTTGCTGGGTGGTCAGCTAAGGAGATGACTGAAGTTTATTAGCTGGCACTGGCAAAATAAATAGGCACAGCATGCAGTAAAGAATGTTGTAAGTATTGTGAGCTGTACAAGAGTGGGTGGTAGAAGAGGGCCCTGAAAGTCTGTCGGTTTTTCTTTCTCCACCGCTTCTCACCTGTCTCTGGATCCTACAAGTGGATAAATGGACCCAGAACACCTAAATGCCTTTCTGAAGTCTTTGAAAAGGAGTAGGATTTACTCTACTTCTTGCGATAGCAGTGACTCACCAAGGGTGTTTGTGTTTGAAAGGTCTCTTTCCTTCTCCTACACCTACACCTGATCTAATACTTGAAGAAGGATAATATTCCTTACCCATTGAAATACATCAGCTCGACTGGCATGTCTGTATGAAAATGTTCTGCTCAGTATTCTTGTGACTCTGTCTTTCAAATGCCTCGTATTTCTGGCCGAAATTGAGTAATTGAGCACTTTTATTATTCAATGTTCTTTATATCAGGTAATGGAAATTACCTGATTGGCTTAGTCAGAATACAAATTATATTGGAAAAAAGGAATTTGGCATAAGGTTTGATGCATAAATATTTTTGTCATTTTTCAGTACATTTGTGTGCAACTGTTAGACCTTGAGAAGTTGAGACATCTGTGTGGTTCCTGTCAGAGGACAGGAGATTGGGAAAGTGGTATTAGGGGGATTTCAGTAAAGGAGAAGAGCGGGAATTAGCTACTCTGTTTCTACATTTGAGAGGAAGCTTTTCCTCCCTCTGTTTTAGGTTTCTGCTGATGTTCTGTCTTTTCTGCTGAGTTTCCTGTTGTGGATAAAAAAAATATATGTATTAAAACCATTATAGGATACTGAAAGTCTACCTGAATCAGAATGCTCTAGACTAAAATAACATTGTATTGAAATCTTTTGTGTCCAAAGTACTTTGGTATCAGCTGATGGCAATTCCCCACTTAGTACATGCTTACATTTGACTTTGAGTTTTACATGAGTTACCAAGTTTCAGGAGTCCAGCCTATTAGCCAGTGCAGTAGTGATTGTGGTTGAAACCTATCTCTAGTGAGAAACTGAGAATTAATATTTACTGTTGGCCAGGACCTAAGGATAAGAGAATTATTTTAATAAAAATGCAAAACAAACCCTACAGAAAAGGGAACTGGATTGTGAATGTACTTACTCATTGTGGGTTTAACTTTTCTTCCTGATAGGGTGAATGCCTTTCCACATGTAAGACTCTTTGGCTGCAGAACTATGTAAACACTAGAGCTATAGAGTCCCCATGAGATCCATCTTTACCTTTTTTTTTTAAAAAAAAAAAAAGATGTTAAAAATCCTCCTCTCTGTAGAATCCTAGAATATTATGAAACTTCTCTGAGGGCCTGGCAGAGTGCTATTTTACGAAACATGTATATCTAAGAGATTTCCCAAATGCACATGTCAGTATAAAGTAATACAGCTGGCAAACACTATACTAAATGAAAGATGTGTGTATATAAATAATATATATTTGAAAAAGCTTAATTAGTTCTAAGATCTGCATTGCATTACCTGCATATTAGACCTCTGAAAACGCAAGTCCAGCTTATAACCAAATAATGCTGTTAATATAATGGAGCTGAGAGAAATTAATTGTAATGGAGATCTTGAATAATGAAATCACGCATGAAGTATAATTTTTTTTTCTTTTGAGTTTTAATTCCAATAGCAAGCCTTATTGTAATTTCCAGTTAACACTGTCCTATTAGCAAATACAACAAAGCAAATAGTTCTTGACTGAAGATAGAAGTCTACATATGATCCTATAATTTCATGGCAATGTAACTTCTGCATTTAATTGAACTCACTCATTTTGTGAGCGAGTTCTGGTTTAAATTCAATTAAATTTCATTCACCCTGACTTATTTTGGGTGAATTAAAAAAGAGTGATTATGACTGAATTTATCCAGAGCAAAAATCAAGTATTCTGAACTACTTACAGTTATAGATTGTTTTTAACAGTTTGCATAAGCATATTAAGTTATTTTATGTGGAAGTTATTGCATTGTAAGATGGAACAAATTCAACTAAAAACTAGTCTAGAAGAAACAAAAAAAAAAACCCATACAAAGCACTGGAACAGCAAACAAAACCTTCAAGTTTTCACTAGAAACAGGTATAATTTTAAGTCACATTTGACAAGTTTTTTAAATTGAGAATGAAGGACAGAAAATTCAAGGTAGGTGGATAGAGGATGGAAAATACTGGAGAAAAGAACAAAAATGGTGGATGGTCCCTAGGGACTCTGTGAATTATTCTTATCCAGTGGGGAGGACCAGATGGTGCTTTAATCCCACCAAGGACAGTTGGGATTCCTTAACTGCTGAGTGCACGTCCTATGAGGAGCAGAATGTAGCGGGGCTTTTAACCCATTCAGAAGAATATCAGGGATGAAGATGTACTGGTAAAAATTTTGCCTCCATGCAGGTGGTTAGAGCTTCTGGACTTCAACACGCACTAGCAATCTATGCCAGCAGGTCTTCACAGTCATTCTTGCACCATCTATATCCAAACTGTGTCTTGGTATAAATGCACCTGCACTTGCTACAAGTGCACCTACATTTCTATGTGCAAAAGACCAAAAATGTTTATTTATCATCCACCAGGGTTTCTTGTAGTCATTTGAGGCTAGATTCTTCTAGTAGTGTGGGTTATTTAAGATGAGGTGAATAGACTGGAAGGAACGGATGTGGAACAATTCTGGAAAAGAATATTAAAGGAGAACATAACTACAGAAGCACTGGGTGTGAGTGAAGAATCATGATCAGAGTGTATTTACAAACACAGGAGCCATGCTTTTAAATTAAGATTCCTCAGCAAACTAAGTCATTCCCATTCTCTCCTCTTTTCCAAGTATTATCTCTGTGTGCCAAAAGACTGAACAAGACCATTGGAAAGAATCCAACTCATATTATTCTTCCCTTAAAATCTCATTTTGAAAATCAAGGGCATAAGCATTACTTCAGTACTTTCATAAGGCGAACAGCAAAATGGATCGAACACAGTATTTTCCAATGCTTAACAGATCATTGTAAAACTCAAAGACGTGCAAAGATGGTTTTAAAAAGTCAACTATTAATTATATTAGGTGTAGGATATGTTCCTGAGTAAAAGCAAAAAGTTCTGTAGATTCAAAATCTCCATAAACATTGCAGTGTGGGAAACACTGGGAACCTTTGAGGAGATTTCTTCTGTTCATAGAATCCAGATTTCTTACTTGGGTGAGTCTAATTTTTTTTATCTTTGATGACAAACAAATAAGCAAACAGGTGCACCATTGACCTATGCCTTTTACCAGCAATTTATTCTCCCCAAGTGCTGGAAGACAATTGTACCCAGAGGAATGAGATTCAATATTTTATCCACACCCTCATCATTTATATACTAGAATGGATTAAATGTTAATCTCTTAATAACCCTTAATGAAGCAAGAAAGATCTTCTGAAATTAGCGCTGTTTATTTGTCAGATGCCACCTTGAAGGAAATGCTATTTGTTAGTCAGGGCAGGTCCCAGTCATTGCTGGGTTTGAAAACAGATTGTTTATTTCTTCAGGACAAAGCACTGCTGCACCAGCTGGAAACTATATGCTTTAGTGCCTGCAGATAAATGATACGAGTGGCATAAGGCTGTCTATCAGAGACAGGTAAATCAGCAGTTTGGAAGCTGTTGATAAGCGGTCTCCCTCATCTGAAAAGCGAGGTCAAGGAAAAAACAACACATTGGATTCATAAAAGCAGTGAAATTAGAATACAGGAGGAGGACTGCATGCATAAATCACAGCTTCCGTGCTGTGGAGTCCTCAGGTGATGAGCTTTGGCTCAAAAGCACTAAGATCTTTAAGAGCAACAGGGATTTAGCAATTAAAAACAAATCAGCAAAGATTTTTGTGTTTTTCAGTGAACCATTTACTGCTTCTGTTAAAATGTAGTAAGCCCGAGCTGTCTGAGCTCTGAACTTACAAAAATATCTGGAAGCAGCAGTCTTGCCAAAATATATGAAATTGCCTAAAAACTTTTTTGATAAGTAATAGGAAAAATTCTTAGAGTACTCCTAGCAGCAGGAAAAAACTTGTGACTGAGACATCCACGATCTTCTTCATTTTCCTTATCAGCCATGGAGCCTTTTGCACAGAGAATAAGGAATAATAAATCTGTCACAGAAATAGTCTTGAAGGAACACATCAAAAAGAGTCTGTTACGTTTATCTTATTTTTATCTAACCCTGAACAATTTTTTTAGAGTTGTTATCTGAAAAAAGTGTCTGTCTTCAGACTAATTCATGTCAAAACTGAAGTGGTAGCTCTGTGTTTGCCTGACTTGAAGAAGCTGCTTTTCCAAATATATTTTGGTGAAAATGGAAAAAAAGATTTTTGTATTTCTAAATAAAAAGGAATTGGAGTCCCTTGGAGTTGGCCAAGCAACTTCACTATTACAAAAAAAAAAAAAAAAAAGTGGAATTCTTAGTGAGGGATGGTTTTATTATTCCAAATTCTTCCTGCTGTCTGCTCAGCCTGACTGTGGTAGGAATATTGCTGAAAATATTGCTAGAGCTTGGTAGGTAAAAATAATAAATAATTTCCAACGCACAAATGTAAATACAATGTCCATCTTTAAATATGACATCATTTTATGCCACCTAAATAGGCACATGAACAGCAAGCACACACAGCAGGGCCTACCTAATACTGAGCATCCCTCATTATAATTATGTTATTTTATGTCATGTTAATATGTCACCCAGCGATATGTTATTTTCCTTCCTGGGGGATGTGTAATGCAAATAATTAAGTCTTTAACCAAAACTCTTCTGTCATAACCAGAAATTTTGAAGACTAGAAAAGAGTGGGATATGTACAACTGGCTGCCTGTTCATCTCTATCTCTGGAAATATCATGGGCAACTTGGTCTCCCTCTTCTCTGTCTCCTTCTAGCTAAACATCTTATATCTGAACTTTTCATACAGCTAAGTTTAATAGACAGAATGTTCCCTGTCCTAAATAGCATTTGCTAATGATATTTTTAAAAGATAATAAGTACAGTCATGTGGCTTCTAATATTTTCATATCTGTTATTGATAAACCTGAACTTCCTATATAAACCATATGCCATTCTGGAAGTAAAAGGAACAGAAAAAAATCAAGTAGCAGATAGGACAATTCAAATTGCTTATGTCAGAAAAAGTAGAGGTAAGGAAGGAAAAGAAAGTGAAGGAGGAAACTTTCTCATGAGTGATATCGGTTAAAAAAAAAAAAAGGTGTCTATGGTAAATATTATTTGCAAAGACAAAAAAAACTTTGTTCCTCATGTTTCTGAACTGAACAAAATAGTGTTTGTTATCTCAGAAAGATTCCCATATTGCAGTTAAAAATCCATTGCAGAATGAGTTATATATTCATAACCAGAGAGTGCATGAGCTTGTTCTGCTGCTCAGTCAGATCAGTCAGTTTTTCACCCTTCCAAGACCTCATAACGTCAGGATTGTTTTTCTTCAGTGGCAGCGTGTCTGTGGAGGCACAGCAGATATAATTTAAGCCAGAAGAGAAGTGTGTTTATTTCAATGTAGGAGACATCGAATGCCTGTGTTTTACCATTAGATAATGTGCCATATAAATCTTCACGTGTACCAAAGCTGGGAAGGAGCACTCGTCTCCCAGAACCTGAGCTGTGGGAAAGGCTTTGCATCGGGTGCTACCGACTCAGACAAACCCGTAGATACGTAGGTGTTTGCTTCGGGCTCCTTACTCTTTGTTTTTCTGACAAGGAGAACAAGAACTTCTCTCATTTCACCAATAAGTTCAGGAGCCTTACTTCTGTAGTAGGTTTTTATAAATGAAAAGTCTTCTTGTTTTAACTTATACTATAAAATGGATAAATAATGAATCTTAAAGTCTCTTCCCATGGAACTCAAAATTCCAGCTGCAAAGTTGAGTTTTAATTCTCGTATTATGATATGGTAGATAAAGAGAATTTTATTCTGATTGACCTGTAGGTTTCTTTTAAAAGGTTCATCAATACACGGACATCGTCTTTGCACTAAAACAAAATTTATTGGGCAACGAACTCTATTTCAAACCTAAATGAGAAAATTAAGATTTAAAAAGTTATGTCTATCTGCAGATGTAATTAATGATGAAAGATGCAATTAAACATTAAAGAAATTTTAAACTTTGTTGAATAGTTTCCTTAATGAGTTCCTAATAATAAGAGATATTAAATAACTTTGAGAAATAGTTTAAGTAGGCAGTTGCTTTTGGCAAATGTAATACATTTTAACACATTTTATTTTAAATCAGAGAATAGAAAGTATATACTAATGGAAGATGTCCAAGATTGATAAATGGCATATTTTCAATATCTATAAGCTATTGCTAAGCTGCTAGAATTAGAAAAAAAATAGGTGGTACTGGCATGAATACCAACACTTTGTCATTACAATAGGCATGATAAAATAATTCCTGTTTTGTTGCGTTGGAATATTTGCTCAATAAAATAGTGCTTTAGCTCAATAAGTAGACTAAACATTTAGAAGATAGTGAAGTAGAAGCTTCTCTTTTTGACCTAGGAATAATTGATTGAAATGTATTCAAATGACAGTTTTTAATCACAAAATGCAGTTTTGTTTGAACAAAATAATTTCAATAGGAATATGTCCATTTCAGTAACAATTCTAGAAGAACTGGTAATTATTTTTTTCTGAATGTAATTCTTTATTTCAGGTAAGTAAAAAAAAATGCTAAAGATAATGTTTTTCATTTTGACTTCTTAGCTCCTTCTCTTTTGGTTTTAAGTTTACAGAATCCAGTCTTACTGGAGACTTACTTTAAGATTTAATAGTAAGATTGGGTTTTGTCATTCTTTTAAATTATTTTTAATGAGAGAACTCTATTACTCAGTATAGTACCTTTTTCCATTTGTCTAACAAAAAAATAGTCACTATCAACATGTTTCTAGGAAGAAACGTGTGATAAATTCAATTCAAAAACAAAAAGAAATTTTGACAAAATTTTTGATGAATTCTGAAACTCATTAGAGCAAATATGACTGAAGGACTATAAGTACAGAAGATGCAGATATGATGGTGAGCATTATGTACTTCTCTATTAACTTAGTTATCCTCTTTCTTAAAATGTTGCATCTGAATTTTCATGTTATAATAGATATTAAAACCTTGAATTTTGAAAATCATCCCCTCCCCTCTCTCCCCCCCTCTCTTCCCCCAAGAAACATGTGTTAGATTAAGGGCTTGTGATGTATCACTTGAGAGAGAAAAAAGAAGACAAAGGACAGGAAAGAAACAAGTACAAATCAGGATTTTGTTTCTAAAGGCCATCTGTATGGTTTCAGGGCCATCTGTTTTGATGCCACAACTGCTTTTGAAAAACTAGATTTTGACTAGTTTATATTTGTTACGCTCACCTTTGCTATAAATGTTTTCCTTGAAAAGTAAAATTTGTGAGATAGTTGTTTATTTTTATAGCATCACCTCGGATAAACCATCCTATTCTGAACTGCAAAAGTTTAGTCAGCTGATCAGGATTATTATACTTGAAAAGGGAATCAAAGTTTTATAACGTTAATGCTACTTCAAAATATCTTTGTGAATAGAGTCTTTCAGGCTTCTTTTTGAGTCTTTGTCTTCACCATGCGGCATCACAACTCTATCTGATATAAATATAATGTGAGTGTACTTTTATTTGTGATGCTGTTTGGGTTCATGGGGATGTTCTGTTAAACCTTATATTAAATGATCTCTGCTGTCTTCTTTCCTTTCACATGGAGATTATATAAATTACTGTGGTTTATTTATAAACTTGCTTAATCCATCTTGAGATTGATACTGAACATTATCTCATGAAAGACAACTAAAAACACTGCACACACAATTAGCCATTTCCTGAAACTTTGATAAAAATACATTAAATTTTACTGAAAAAAGAATTGCAGTTTGTTTATGACCAACCTAGATAGTGATAGCTGCTTTTCTTTTCTCTTTAATAAGTGGAACCTCCATGTAATAGCAGCCGGTGCTGTTAGTCCTGGAGGGGCTTACCCAGAGCGAAAGGGAAAGCAAAGGTCTGTGGAGTTGTCACTCTGTGTCCGTGCAAAAAATTGCCCAGTACTTAGCTCAGGCTTTTTCATTGCTGGCATCGTTCACAGGTGTGGGCTTTTTCTGCTTGATTTTTGTATTTTGGTATGATTAGCTGGGATTTCTTCAGAGGAGAATGAAGTTTTCAGTCTGTGATCAGTCTCACATACGAACGTGCCATTTCACAAATATTTTTGGTTTTGTCTAAAGAAAGGCAATGTATTGTGATTTTTTTCACCTCCAGTCTGAAAAAATGCTCAGAAATTATTCCTGGTATCAGTAGTTCTATTAATGATGACTTTTGTCAATTGCTATGAAACCTTGGAAGATATCTGTTTGTTTAGCCATATGAAACAGGGTATTTTCTTTCATGAAAGTAAAATCTATTTACATGTCTTTATGATGGACAGCATATATATCCAATGTGATACCCCAGGGGTTAGAACAAGAAAACCAAATGCAACTTTTAATTTCTTTTCCTGTGGTTTGAGCATTCAGTAACCAATTAAAGAGTCACTATCAATAAATGCAGAATTCTTTTATTTTTGCCATAGACAAGCTCTGTTAGCTTTTTTTTTTTTTTTTTCCCCAACAGTGGTAGTTATAGGCTGATTTCCTGCAGTAGCTTCATTGATCCAGAAGTTCACTATTGCCTGTATTTTGAAATGAAATAATGGCTCATCAGATACATTGTTTTATTTAGAGTTCTGGCTTTAATTTCTGTTTTCTCTTTTTTACCCCAGTCTATTGAGACTTGGCATGAAAATGTGAGAATATTAACCTTTTTTCAGAACTGAAGGGAAGGTTAAAACCCACACTGTTTTGGGGCCTGATGTGTAACACATCTTTGTCCATAATGATGTCCACAGAGAGTCCTGTTTCCATTAAAATCAAGGAAAAAATACTGCTCACCAAAAACAACCCTAAAGGCATTTCTTCATACAATAGTACTAGAACCTTGTGATTGTTTGGCAGGCTTATTTGAAGGTTGTGGTACATAGTACTCATTTCAGCTTATTGTCAAATGCCCGTTTATTAAATTTTCTCTAAGAAGTTGGAATTGCTTTCAAATTAAGTATTTAGGCGCTGTCATTCTGTGTCAGGATTTAATGGCGTTGTAATGTTCTGTTGTAATGAGTGACTCATATTGACTCATTGTTTCGTTGTTTCTACTCGTTACCTCTGCTGACGCTTCGCAAATTTTCAGGGTCTTTAGAGATTTATGCATTCAGTGTGGTTGTACCTCCAGTCTTGGAGGGATCAGTTCCTCTGATGCCATGATTTTAGGGACTAATTACTGGTCGAATTAGCTGGTAAAGACGAAAAACAGGAGCAGAAACCTTTGGAAAAGACACGCTGTGCTACGAAGCACGATGTGTGAGCAGGATACAAAGTGCTGCTTCAGAGCTGTGTGTCGCTTTAGAATCATAGAATAGTTTGGGTTGGAAGGGACCTCTAAAGGCCATCTACTCCAACACCCCTGACATGGGCAGGGACGTCTTCAACTAGATCAGCTTGCTCAGAGCCCTGTCCAACCTAACCTTGAATGTTTCCAGGGATGGGGTATCTACCACCTCCCTGGGCAACCTGGGCCAGTGTTTCACCAACCTCATTGTAAAAAATTTCTCCTTTGTACCCAGTCTAAGTCTTCCCTCTTTTAGTTTAAAGCCATTAACCCTTGTCCTATCACAACAGGACCTGCTAAAAAGTTTGTCCCCATCTTTCTTGTAGGCTCCCTTTACTGAAAGGCTGCAATAAGGTCTCCCTGGAGACCTCAGTATTTAAGGCTCAGTGAAAGGGGAGCTACTGGAAAGAGTCCAGCGAAGAGCAACAAAGATGATTCAAGGATTGGAGCATCTCCCTTATGAGGAAAGGCTGAGAGAGCTGGGACTCTTTAGCCTGGA
>JAOQGH010000077.1:9008539-9029217 GCA_025769975.1 Gallinago jamesoni
GTCCTGAGTAACATGCTCTAACATGCTCTAGGCAATCCTGCTTCAGCAGGGAAGTTGGACTAGATGATCTCTATGGTTCCTTCCAACTCTTAAAAAAAAATTCAGTGAAATTCAGTAACAAACACTCAGTGCAAACCCAGTGTCAGAGGGAGAGAGAAACCAAATGCAATGCCACAGGTCCATCACAGCACAGCTTTGAGCCCGTGAGAAGGCTGACACACACTTTTTGGCAGCTCTGTGGAGCAGCTTTTCTTGTGCTTCAGCATCCCATGTGCAGCCACAGGTGGCATACACCTGCATCTGTCCTGCAGCTGGAGAAAAGCCTTGAGTTGCGTTGGCTGCGAGCGCTGGGTTGGGTTGGGGAACAGATGTGTGAGACTCACCCATTAAAGGTGAGACTTGACGTTATTAAAATAGTTCAGCAGGCATATGCAGCAAGGCCAACTCACTCCAGCTCTCCTATTTTTCCTAGGGGAGCATGTCAGCACGGGTGCTGCTCCTCGCTGCAAACACACCTCTACTGCAAAGCCCCAGGCTGAAGTCAGAGGTGCACAAACTTCTAGCAGGTTTTTGAATGAATGAATGAAAAAAAAAATCTATAAAATAAGTGTAAAAGATAAGAAAAAACAAGGACTAGGTTATTAATGATAAAAAAGTGAAGCAGATAATTGATTTAATTAAAAAATGGTAAAATGGGAAAGATATTGCAGTATAATAAAACTTTTGAAGTCTTGTTTACTGGTACTAACAAGGACCATATTTTTCTTCAGAGGAGGGTTTTCTCTGGTAACATGGCAAGCATTGAATTTTCAGAGAGAGAAGAACTTGGTCTTACACCAGTCCTTCAGAACAGCTTCTGCACCCACTACTGGTTCTAGAATACCTTCAGTTTTTCTAAAAATGCAATACAGTTGTTTACTGTTTTGTGGAACACAGGTTCATGTACAGGAGTAAATGCACATGTGACAGTTTTCTGATTTCTCTTTTGAAATTAAGTGTCTCTAACATCCAAAGCTATTAGGTATTTTAAACTACGGTGGTCAGCGTACATACACAAAATACATGATCGTTTCAGACTCAACAATTTCAGGGTTTCTTTCTGAATGTGAAGACTTGAAGTTTTTATGCTATAGTCTGTTTGGTTGCACCTGGTTTGAGTGATCGTTTACTGGGTGATGGTCATTGTTGTTACAAGCTGTTATTAGCACTCACTGAAATACACAGAAGGTTTTCTTTTTCGAGGATGAACATTGCAATGTGACAGTTTCAGTTTGAGAGGGATTTTTCTCATTAGAGGATATGTAGGGAAATTAAATTTGAAATACTCTCAGGGCAGAAAGGGTGTCTCGTTCACTGTATTTGTGTATTTTGGAGTATCAACCCTGAAACTAGGGAGAGGGAACAGTGATGAGTTTTCAGGCAACTCAGATGACTGAAGGAGGTTTGACATGTTGCTTTTCCATTAGATACAAATCCATAGCATGCATCTGTCATTGGACAACCCTTCCAAATTTACCTAGACCATGTCATTATGGCTATATGGCCATATACTGGAGCTGCTGTTAATCAGCAGATAAAAGATATTTTTCACAATGATGTGGAAGGGCTTCATTCACCTGATGCTGCTTTTTTGTTGCCTTTTGGCTTGGCTATTGCTTAGAAACTAAGTGTTTCTTTTTGTACACCCTATAATATGACCTGTATTCAAGCTATTAGCTGCATTCAGCATTAGGATTTGCTATTCTTCTTTCAGTAAATACTGGTTTCTTTGAGGCAAGCACGTTTTCATAAATCTTGAGCTATGTTAATCAGTTCTTTATATGGAAATAAAAAATGATTGACCTTTTTTGACATGCTCCCAAAAGAATGGCTTGTTTCTCTTTTGTCCTCCTTGAACTTGGAAATGACTACCAGCAAACGATAATTGTCAAGAACACAAAAAAGTTTGGACTTAACAGAGCAATTTTAGAAAGAATAATAACTATATGTTGAGGGCTTGATTATCTACTGGTTTTCACCTTTTGTAATTCACAGAATGAGTTAGCATAAATGTATATGTGGCTTGGTTTGCAGAGATGTAAATTATTTCAAAAAATATAAGAGAACAGCAAAGTAGGTTGAATATTTGGCATTTTCAATACTACAGAATGGATAGAAGTATTAATTCACTGCAATATGCACTAGAAGGATAGCTTGAAGAGTTCAAGTGTTTTCTTTATTCTCTGGAAATGGGAAATAATTGAATTTTAGCAAAACTGGGCCACCTTCTGCTGCCACAGAGGCAAACCCAGCAGACAACTTGTCATATTAGAACAGAACAAAACTTGAATGGTTGTTCCTAAATGTGCAGACTCATTTTCTAATTTGATTATTGCTCTGGTTGACAAGCTCTTAAGAAGGGTTTGAAATGTTGGTGGTCTTTCGGGAGCACTAACGGGGGGGAAGGATGGAAATTTGGTAATTTTTTCTCCTCTTGTTATGAAAGATGGATTGTCTTATGTTAAGATTTAGAAGACAAAGCAGCTTCACAGTTATTCTGTCGTTAGGTATAGAGGTCAAACATTTGATGCCAAAAGATGGCTGATAAAAGGTACTCATGGATAAGTTTTATCAGGGTAGCAGTATGTTAAGGCTGTGAAATGCTGCCCGTGTCCCAGAGATGAACCCAGTTCTGTCTCCAATACTGAATGGCTGCTGAGTTTCACTTGAGAGCTGAGACTAAAGTCTTCTTTCATGCTTTAAACAATCCACATATTGTACATTTCATAGAATTCTATGATAGATATGCTAGAATTCTTTATCATTATTATTTCTGCTAGGATAGACAAGGCAATACAACAGACATCCTATACTTAGATTTTCAGACATCTTTTGACAGGGTTTCCTACAGGAGGTTAATGTTAAGATGTGGAGCCACAGAATAAGTGGAAAGTTGGGTTTAATGGATTTAACATTGGCTAAAAAAAACACATATTGCACATTTGCCATGTATTTCATGTCAAATAGTTTCAGATTAAGCTCTATAAGTTAATGTTTCAATCATGTACATTGAAATACTGAATTGTTTAATCAAACCTGCAGAGAGCTGAAGGCCCCTTTAATCTGAATAGTTTCAGTCGATTAACATTCATAGTCTTGAATTCCTGTAGGAATGAGGTACCCAGTTCTGCCTTTGGAAGCTAAGAACAGCACCGATGCACCAAAATACTCATTACTGATGGGATTCAGAGATTCAGTTTGGGTGTCAGTCTCTGAATACCTACCTGTTGCTTCCAGAGTGGTGCTGGCTGAGGCTGGAACTAACTGAGTTGCTCTGAAGAAATGCAGAAGCCTGGACAAAGCTTTAACTTTGGTGAATATTGTCCAGAGTAGGCATTCCTGAATGTCTAAGTATTCACAATTTTCTTTCTCATGTGAAGGGGTAACTGTTACAGAACATTGACTGTAGGTACTGCATGAGATAGTATAAATCCTAACAAAACTGTTTCATTAACCACCTCCAAAATGTGCTTTCAAGCTGTTATTTTTTAAAGAAGCAGCAGATAGTTACTTTTGTTTTGTTGTTAGGGATGGGATTTTTTTTATATTACTATTAATTAAAGGACAAGGAATGACAAACAAGAACAAGTCCTCAGTGTGAAATAAGTCACATTTTGGATGTGTTTTCAAAAGTTTTCTTTTGATCACTAAATGTCATTAATGTATTAAAAAAGATGTCAAATTATGTCCTGACCCCAGTGGTTAAGTGCCATTTTAGAGTATTTAACACATGAACATATATAGAATTTCTGTCATTTAAGGTTATCTTGACATCATTGCGATGGCCTACTGTACTTTTGCAAATGACTTTGTCTTCTTTGTGGCTTTGTAATTCTTCTTCTTGATGACATGTCCCTGATAATGCCACTTTCAACAGTGACCGTATGAACACTAAGAATTACTAATAATTTTCTTACGGTCTGTTTTTTAGATAAACTTTCCTTTTATGTTTCTTATCTTTTTTCCATGAAAAGTCCAATGGTGACAGATCTTCTGAGAAATGGCATTTAAACCTTTGTGTTTAAATATGATTTTCTTTACATGGTAGACTGTGCTTCAGGATTAGGAAGACACTGACACCTCATTCTTTAAATAAAGTCAAATAGAAAGATGTGATATGGAATACCCTTGTAAAGATTTCATTTTGCAGCAGGTAATTAAGTACAGTTTAAGCATACCATAAAATATGCAATTAAAAAAAAGATTGTGAACCCTGACAGGTAATATAGTAAATTGCAATCCTGAAGTTTCTTTTGCTTGCTACCATGTAAGAAAACATAGATATTGACTTTTGTTGAAGGTCTTTTGATCAGACAGCTAAATATTGACTAAACGAAAGTAACTGTCAATGTTCAAACCCAAGGATCAAAATAAATATATGATCACTAGCAGTGAAAGAGGGAGCCAGGGGAAAAAAAAATAAAATATGGAAAGCGTAGGGGCTGTCATAGATTTTTTTCCCCCAAAAAATATCATTATGAGACCAGTCAAGTTTTGAGCATTAAGGCAGCCATATAATTACTTTTTCTTTAAGGTTGGAAATCCTCAAATATTCTGAGAGTCCCTGCTTTCCTTCTGCTTTAAAATCATATTTGAGTTTATTGTGTTAAACTGCTTTGACCAGGTGTGCACAGTTTGTTCTTACATTGATGTCGGTGTGCTGGAGCGCCAACAGCCTGCAGTCACCTGTATGTGGGGTGAACATTATTGGACCCTAAATTTGCATGGCAATTGAAAATCCCTCACTAAGAACAGTACTATGCAAAACACTATCATTTTCATCAGTTTGCTCGGAAAAAAAGGTGAACATACAAAATGAAGATCAGCTGTTGTCTTTTGCATTCTTCTTCCCTTTTCTAGGTCTCTTTCTTATAACAGGCAATTACGTTCCTGTGTAGCGATAATTTAGACTCGTGTCACTGTTGTAATGACTGTGGAAAGTGATAAAGACACAGTTTGCAGAGTTTTAAAGTATGTGCTTAAAGTATATTGCTGTTGAGCAAAGCACTTAAGCATGTGCTTAGTTTCAGGTATGTGGTAAAGTGTCATTGGATTTATCTATACAACAATCGTAAGGATGGATGAGAAGTTAATTCAGGACCACATTCAGCCACCACCCAGAGCTGAGTGCAGGAGGGAAGGGAAAGGGGATGTCAGGAACCATGGAAACTGAGGAATGGAAGGAATTCCTCAGGTTCCTCTTGCCCGTTCCCGAAGTGCCTGTAAACTACCTCTGACAGTACCTGGTCAATTAAAATCCAGTTGGTAATGAGGGAAATTCCTTACCATTACAACCGTGCTCGTGAACCGTTCCTGTGGGTCCTCTACTGAAAATACTTGTCTATTCCCATGACAGGCTTTTGAAAAAAACAGGTACCCACTATCTTTTAACACATTTTCACATACTGAGAGATTTACCAAATCTAGGCAAATCGTGTTTTCTCTGGATTATACAAATCCAAATGCTCCTCAGATCTCACGCTTCCTTAACGACATGTCTTGTGGCTCCCTACCTTGTTTTTTTCTAGTGCAGTGACCAAAAATTAGCTACAGACCCACAAGATTAAGGATATCAAACAATCTTTTTACTGCCATATATGTAAGCCCTGCTCTTCATCTGTCCCAGGACCAAGGAGTGTTTTGTTAGAAACAGCATCAGGCTGTTTTATTTAGTTGTATTTAGCTCATGGCTCACTGCAATGTGGACCATGGAACAGTGTTTCTCTGCTATTGTTGAATTAATAACTGAAATAATGATGAATAATAATGGACTTGCACAAAAGTCTCTGAAAGGTCCTAATTAAAAATACTTCCCCTTTTGCCAATTAAATATTAAGAATTGACATTTTACTTAGTTTATCAACCAGCTGTAATTTGATCTAAATCTGATTTTCTTATGTGAAAATAATGTGGTATTGTTCTTGAAGTCTTACAGTGCTTTCCTCTGGTTATGCACAGTTTGCCTGTTAAAGAGCAAAACTAGATTGGCCGGATATTACCTGGTCTGGATAAATTAATGCTCGATGTTCTTTTTATCACCTTATATTCTATAAACTTAAATTCTGTATTTATATATTTTTTTTTACTGAGAACTAAAGACTAAGCTGCTCATGTATACTTTATTGTCCTCTTCCCTGTTAAAAGGCAAGCAGAGTTTTTGTTATTCTCCAATGTACCAGAATCACCCTGTCCTTTTGAACTTCTCAGAGATTTCTCTTAAATGGTTCAGAGATAGCTGGAGCTACAAATATTTCCGAGTGAGATTGATTTTTTGATTTGAATGTTGATGTATCAAATTATTTATTTACATTATCTATTTATTTTCATCTTTTGGCCTTCATAATTAATGAGCACATTGTTAACTAAGTATCTAGTCTCAATTTTTTGTGTGGGACAAAAGTATTACCAACATCAGCCTTATTCCTTTTCTCTTTCTTCTTTTGAAGTCTACCTTTGCTTAAGACTTCTACCTTCTTTTACCTTTCTGTCATTTTTCCTAATCATCTTATCAGAATAACTTTCCAGCTTTAGATTCTTAACCAGTTCTTTACATTCCTTCTATTTCCCTGGTGGTTGCTCCTTTCTTTTTGGAAAATAAAATATTGTCCGCAGTGTATTCAAAAAGTTGACATATCATCTTTGTCAGCCTGTATTGATTTCCCACCAGACATTTGTATAATAAAAATCCCCCTTGCAGCCTGATCCTTCCCTAGGATGTTTCTGCATATTGCTCCCTTCGATACAACAACATGAAGCTCAGGATATTTGTGAAGACTAAAGTTTGTGCTTGATTTCCAAGGTTAAATAAGGAAAGAATGACTCCCTACAGTACAGCACCCTTATTTGTGGCCCCTTTTATCTCTATGTAGAGTCATTCAAGAAGACAATAATTCCTTCTGACTTGAAATGCAGACTTCAGAACTGGGATACATGTTATTGATACAGAGACAAGGCTGCCTTTTTTCTCTCTTCCTGCTCTTCTTGAGCAATTTATTACCCTTTTAGAGCAAAATCCCAGTTCCACAACCCGTCCCATTAATGCTGTAGTGCTGCTTATGTTGTTGACTGTGTGCTAAAACTTCAGCTTCTTGCAGCTGTTTTTCATTTTCATGGCATTTGCGTATCACTACCTTAGATACTTAATCGGGAGCTCTGTTATTTTCTTTCCTATAATTCTGCTTCAATTTCCCAATCAAATAGCTGGCCTGAGAGTTTTAGACTTTCATAATATCCACTTTTTTGCTCATCTGTGTGATTTTTTTTCACTGTATCAGTCTAGCTTAGGGAAGCGATGTGAAGGATAGCTCTTCTCCTTAATAGCATTTTTTTTCTCAAACCTACTGGATTCTCCAGGGTTAGAAGCATCAGCAATTCTTTATCTGCCTCTCCTGCCCGATAGCCTGTTGAAATCCTCATGAGAATTTCCGAATGTAGCTCCCAGGTGAGTAATGATGCTGAGGCCGGGCGTTAGAGAGTTATTTAGAATCCAAGTACTGGTGTGCCAATATGTGGCCCTCTGTAAGTCTCCTGGGAAGACACCGTCAACACAGTTGGTAAGTCTGAGGTTTGTGTCCAATTCTCAAGGCTAAAAACAGTCCCAAAGTTTCCGTAACGCTTCTTCTTAATGCGTCCTCCTTAGTCTCCAACTACTAACTTTCCCACTGTCTGCATGTTTCTTACACAGTTTGCTTCTAATTAGAGATTCTAGATGATTATATTGAAAGGCAAAGAGCTCTTTTCTGCCTCGAATCACACTCTGTGACTTCTGCAAGTACTCTTAACTATCTCTGCCACCATCTTTATTGAGCAAAAGTGCTAAAATGACTGCCAAGCTGAAAATGCTGTGAAAAAATCAGAGTATTATCTAAATTAAATGTCTTGTCACTATAAGCAGAACTGAGACCACAATGAGAGTTCAGCCATATGCAATCCAAATGGCAGTGTTGAATTGGGGTATGTTTGTTATTTTGCAAACATTTCGTTGCATAAACTTGTGCCTATGTAGACTATTGCTGAGTAAAGTGCTGTATTCATTTATATATTCCTTTCTAGCTTTTCTAGATACTTCTGTTTCTGGCGCAAACTGCATCAATAGAACTTTAAATTTTTTATTTTTTTTAAATATGACAGCAGTATTGTGAAATGTGAACAAAGACATAGAGGAAGGTAATCTCAGAACTGCAAAAAAAATACATATTAGCACGTTTTCTAGGGAAACCATGTGAAATTATGCTTGGATAAACCCTGTAGTATGTGTAGCTTACCCAAGCCCTTAAACAATCTTTGACTTCTCAGACATCCTGTTGACTTTACTTGCTTTTGATCCCAGAATGTGGTCCATTTCTTATTCTGTCAGGAGGCACTGGCATACTCCTTTCTAAGAAAGTCCTCTAGTATGAGGCTGCATATGTTACACTGCTGTGTTTTAATAAAATTCTTACTAAATCTTAATATTTAATAATATATAATTTTATACCTAGAATTCTTATTACTATACTTAATATTCTTAAGGGTTTGCTTCTTTTAGTTAATATTGTAATTGCCAACATTCAGGAGGCATTCTACTGTGTTCTAAAAGCAAGGTTCTTCCTAAATCCTCTATACTTACATACTGTATACTTAATATCTTCCTTCATTTACTACTTTTTGTATGTATTTATATACTTGTTCTGCTTTTCCTTGGGCTGTAGTTGTGTTTCCTTGATAGATAAATAGCTTCCTGCATGGATAATTTGTATATCAGTTTGTAAAACGTTTTCAGATTCTTTAGGAAAGAAAAGGTATTACACACATCTTGGATAATATATGTGTGTATTATTATACAATTGCTTGATACCTTTCATTATATAACATCTGCAATGGACAAAGAAGCTCTTATCATATAGTTCTGTGACAGCTCCATGTCATATTGCAATAACGTAATGGAAAAAAAGCTCAGTGATATTATTTTATACAAAATCTTTTCTCCTTCCCTTTGATGTCGGAATAAGTCTTTGAGGATGCTAAGACCTACTCTACCCAGTGACTAGTACTCAATTAAAGGTACTGAATAGAGAACAGGCCCCACTGTTCTGTCCTTCTTTCCCCACAATGTTTTAAGGCATCTTATGGTGGCCAATAGAGTTATTGTTTTTAAAAACAAACTGCAGTGTTAGATGATTTTTATAATTTTCAGCATAAAGTAAGTGCACATAGTCATATCTCTGTTTCAAAGGAAAATATAATTCTCAGTTCAAAATTGGTTTTTAATCATAGCTAGCGTCGTGAAGCTTGTTGATTTAGTTGTGGAATGAATTAAAGCTGGATGGAAAATATTTCACAGGACAATCATACTTCAAGAATGAAGTCTGATCAAGAGTCTGCGGGATTATGCAGATGTGTAAAAAAGTTTGGAAAAGGGTATTGGTATTGAAATTTTTTCTTTAACTTTCTGGATTAAATTAATCTTGACTTCTGCAATGTAGTAAAGTTAACACACTATGACTGCTATGGAATGCAAATAATGAAACTGTATTAAATAACATAATAGAAAAAATGTATAATTTTGTTTCGGTAATAAGGATAAATTTCAGTGTTATTAAAACATTTCACTTCAATTTTGTTCTCAAATTTTATTTTACTGTAGATAATTGGCATTTTATTGTGATTTTATTCTGATTTTTAACTCCACTCTCTCTTTTTTTTCTTTTTTTTTTTTTTTTCCTCCTACAATTCCTCCTCCCTATCCCCCAAATTAGCAAAAGAAATTTGGGCTTCCTAATCCATCCCTATTGATTTATGTAATGTATAATGGCAACATTTTCAAAATTGCTTAATTAGGTTAAGCATTCAATCTGGGTAATTTTTAGTAATAAGTAAGTGCCTAATCTATTGAGGCTCTATTTAATATCTCATTTACTTCCTAGTTTCATTCCTCATGGTTAAATATATGTGAATCTGACAAGTCTTCCAAGAGTAGCACGTAGACACTAGATTCCTAAATATGCCAATTTCATTTTTTTAAACTGTAGTCTAGGTCATAAAGTGGGTTTGAATATTAGTCTGAATTGTTTATTAATTATTTGCCATTGATGAGAGATCCTCAATGAGCCCTTTAATGTTCCTGTACATGTACATATGAAGTTCTTCAAAGAATAGCAGTATGGCAATCACCAAGGAGAAAAAATATCAGTCTTGTGGTTTTAACCATGAGGTTACACTAGTAATCTTTTTCTTGACATACTTCTGATTTATACCTATGTCAGTGTGAGACTTTTGATTTCCTGGGCCATTAATCCCTTGACCAAATTTAACCTGGTTTAATCTGTAAAAAGTTGACAGATGTGCCGATATATGATTACAATATATTTATATTTATTGATTCATATAATTTACTACAAATATGCATTGAGAGAATTCTAAAGATCTGAACCTTCCTTTATTTTGCCGTGCAGGTCAATCTTCAATACAGATTATACTATTTTCACCCCTCAATTTGAGGTGTGTCTTAAGAATTAAAAAATAAGCTAAAAATTACTATATGCAAACTCTGCTATAACAGATCTTCGTGGGTGAGGGGTTTCTAAAGTAACTTTTGACAGATTAGAACTATTGTGTGAAGGCAAGGGAAGGAGAAATACGTGTTTCAAAATCTAAGATCTAGGTTTGCTTCTTTCCTACCTAATCCGTAACTCGTATAACTGCTTTCTTGAGTAAAAATAGTTCTAGTGACGAGCAGAACTAGTTGTGTTCTGTGATTGTGTTGGTTTATATTAGTGCTTTTTTATATTAATGAACTGCTTGTGAAATACTGATGTGGTTTAACCCCAGCCAGCACCTAGGGCCTTGCAGCTGCTCGCTCACTCCCCCACGGCGGGATCGGGAGAGTGAAAGTAAGAAAACTCATGGTTTAAGATAAAGACAGTTTAATAAGTAAAGGGAAAGCTGCACACAGAAGGAAAGCAAAGCAAGGAATTCATTCACTGCTTCCCATCAGCAGGAAGGTGCTCAGCCTTCTCCAGGTCAGCAGGGCTCCATCATGCCTAACACTTACTTGGGAAGACAAAATGCCATAACTCCTCATGATGTCACATGGAATGGAACATCCCTTTGGTCAGCTGGGGTCAGCTGTCCTGGATCTGTCCTCTCCCACCTTCTCGCTCCCCCTCAGCCTGCTCACTGTCAGGGTGGTGTGAGGAGCAGAAAAGGCCTTGACTGTTCAGCAACAACAACAACCATTAGTATGTTATCAACAGTATTCTCATCCCAAATCCAAACATAGCGCTGTACCAGCTGCTAGTAAGAAAGTCAACTCCATCCTGGCTGAAACCATGACAAATATGAATCGGAATCTTTTGTTGTGAGCTACCATTAGGATTTAAAATCCACCGATACATTTGTCACTTCACAGAGACTTCTGGAGTAGAGCCCGCCTTCCCTTTGAACAAATGCTATTGCCAGAATATACTTATTACTTTGTTTTTCACTTCATAGTTGTGTTTTGCAAATTTGCTCCTTGCAACATTGGTAAGAAGTACTTTTTAAATATAATCAAGATGGTCAGAGTGGCAGCATCTCAAAAGCTTTCTTCTGAACATGTGAAATTCCTCCCCGTAGCCATACAGACACCATGAAAAACCATGCCTGGCTTCTGGCTACTGCTCACAAAGAGGTGGCGGAGGAAGGTCCTGCAGGACCCTCTGCCAGGTCAATGCAGATGGTTTGGGTACCTCAAGGGACCTACAGTGGCACCTGGTGACTGTAGTCACCACCTGCGTCCCAGTTTCAGGCTGTGATACCAGACAGACATGTTTGTCTATCTCCATTTCTCTTGGAAACTGTTGTGATTTATGACTCCATATGTTGTTAGGTAATCAGGAGGGGATGCCATAGATCTGAAGCCAGAGCTCCTGTGTTCTTCTGTTATGAACTATTCCTTCAAACACTCTTGAATGCTGGCAATGCATTTTGTTGGTTAATGAGAGATATTTTTGGAGATGCAATCCTGTTCTATATACTTTCACTGAAATATTTGCATGTGTATTTTAATAAATCCTGTAACTTTCCTGCTGGAATATATTTGCATTTATTTGTATTAACTCAGTGTTTGCATTGATTGTTTTTCTGAAACAAGACAAGGAGAGAAAAACATGAGTACAATTTATTCACAAAGAAAATAGCCTTTCAGTGAAGCAGGTATTAGAATATAATGTGTTACTGAATGCAGAAGGTGACTTGAATTTTCCCTCTATCAAAGAATTTCTTAAGAGGCAAAGTTCAAATATTGTGTCATTTAAAGCTGTAATTTAAAAAGTACTTTGTACAAAACCACATTCTATCTTTTTTTCAGGTTTACATGACTCAGAGGGGTTCTCCTCTGGACAAGGGTTTTTAGTTTTTGAAAGCCCATAGATCCACTTAAAACACAGTGAAGAACAATCAACTTTCCTTGGGTTTTGGTCCCATTAGATTGATTTTTAAATTCACCTTTATAATTTCAAGAATTTTTTTTAACTAGGACTTTAAAAGGAGTCAGAAATCCAGAATCAGAGTATATTCATAAGATCTGATTTTAAAAAGCCACCAACAAGCTCTCAGGGCGGGACCTTGCATCTTTCATCCATTCATCAGCATTGGGCTTCAGAGGGGCTGTGGGCAATAAGACAGGAGACTTTTTTCCCTTGGGTTAGAAGAGCCTGAGCAGTAACGTTGCTGCCAAGAGAGATAAAAACCCAAAGTTCTAGGGTGGAGCTGATTGAGAATCTTTTGATCTCAATCAATCAATTGATTTCATGGCAAAAAAAATAGATGCTGTCTGTAGGAATGGGTCAACTGGACATAAAAGATTCAGTGGGCTTCTTATTTTTATGGGAATGCTTACAATTAGCGATCAAGTAGTATTTACATCTTCACTGGGCTGTACAGTTACTAATTACACAGTGATGAGGGCCGTATGAAATATTCAGAAAACGAAACTACCTGTTCCACCTCTACCAGTTTTGCTCTTTGACTGGAGCAGTGGCACTTACTGAACATAAACTCACTCCCAAAGGAAGGGACAAGATCTTCCCTGTGCTGGTAATGACCATCCCTCTTCGTGGTCATCTGTACAGCATGGTCTGTGATCTCTGGGACACAAGGCAGTTAAATTGCTTGAGAACCAGGACTTTACTTAAAAGCGGGTTTTATATCTTTGCTTCAGCTCAGACACAGCGCCTCCCAGCCCACCTCCCAAGGGCACTGGGGTGATTAAAGCAGTGTTTGGCAAGTAGGGGTGCTCTTGATAACTGCCCTAGCCTGCGGTCCTAGCTGGCAGGGAGAGTAGGAAACCAGCAGGGTTTCTTAAGCGAGAAAAGGGAGAATTCTGTTCACTTGTGGCATCCTCCGCTATATTCTTTTTGCACATACGTTCCACCCTTTTACGCCTCAACAGATTCCTGGCTTACTTGCTGGCTGTCCAAAATCAGCACTAAATATTAGTCTGCTATATTTACAAAACATTTATGTTATTAAGTCATCATGCAATAAAAGCCTTAACTATCAAATAATACTCTGATGGAGTTGATATTCAGTTTCTGTGGAAGATAAAATAATCGTGTTAAGTCTTGGCTCATGCACCCAGATGTTGTATGTGATGAGGAGGATGGAGAAAATTACAAGGAGTCTGTAACATTTCAGTTGAAGGACAGATGAATTAATGTGATGACTCTGTAAATAACTGATCAAGAGCATAATTCCATTTCTTTCTGCAGCTATTTCACCCAAGCCCTGAGTGCTTTCCCTGGTGGTACTATGAGGTGTTTTGGTGAAAATGGTACAAGGAATTACAGTAAATATTTTACATTTTAATAGCTTTTACCCATTTGGCATCAGTTTTAGTACCAGGCTCCTGTTGTAAAGATGTGTCCTATTAATGGCTATAAAACAACTGTTACTTAAACAAACCAGTCAAATGATTTTTTAACAGTAATGTACTAAAAAGTTGCTGTAGGCAGAACCGGGGAATTAATTTAGTATCCTCAAAGCATCAATACTATGAAACTACAAATCAGCATCCAAAAGTAGTGATAAAAGGAATGATCAAGTGCTATTAATGTGAGTTTTGGTGTTGATTTTAAGAAGCTTTAGATAAGACTCAGTGTGTATAGAGCCAATCCCCAAACTCCTACCCCCAAAATACTTATGATTCCAATAATTTTAATTGATTTATGAATACCCAGGAACTGGCATGTATGACCTTTATGAAACTTACGCTTCATATCTTAGTCCATTGTAGTGATAAAGCCTCACAGAGAATATATTGTGAATAACTAAGCTTCAACCTAATTGACTGCTTATGTCTTTTTCCTTCTTGATTAATAGTGGAACTCCATCACAATGGATCTCATCAAAAACAAGCTGAAAGTCATCTCTGTCTGAAACATGCCCATTCAAACCCTAAATCATTGGAATTCTTCAGCTGTGATGGGGACTCAGTGATTAGTCGAGTTGCAATAGACCTGTGCCATAAACAGCATGAATCAGAACATGTCTGCTTTTAAGACTTATTATTTGTATTACTGTAGCACCTAGAGGTCACAGGCAAAATCTAAGTCTCCCCATTTTATGCATTGCTCAGAGAAAAATAAGATCCTGAGTCCTACAGAACACAGCTAACATTGAGGAAGAACTGGTAGTAAAGGCTGCTCTGCAGAGGTAAAGCAAATGAATAGCTTTTGGCATATAAAAGATGCCATCTTAGTTGCTCTTTTTGCTTTTTCTTTGTATAGCACAATTATTATATGAAAAGAAACCACGTCAGAGTGTAAAGGGACGTGGCTGACAGCAGCAAGGGCAAAGATATTCAGGAAATAATGCATTTTAAGAGAGAAAATGGGGATATGAAGTGGAGGGGTAAGGGCAGGGGTGGTGTGAAGAGGAGCACGGGAACAGCCTATTCCCTGAGCTGAGAGAAAAGCGCTGTGTGAACTGACACCCGGGGTGAGCGGTGCTGCTCCTCACCGCAGGCTCTGGCTGCTGGGTCTCATGAAAGGGGCTACGGGTCGTCCTCAGTGTCACACTGGAAAGGAATCATAAAGTCAGCGACAGAAAAGGGACCGAGTCACTCAATTTAGACAATTTTCCTACCCTGGGCAGCACCAACTATGCTTGTATTGCTCCAGACAGACTTTTGTCTGGCTTCCATGGCTTGAGGCGCCCAAACCTCTAAGGCAAGCCAGTCCCCTCCTTTATTTCTTTTTGGAAATAAGTACGGGTCTTTTTCTTAATGTTTAACCTGAATCTGTCTTCCTTCTTTAAGCCTATTGCTGTTTATCTGATCCGCCACGTGCACAAGAGATTAGTTTCATTCTCGTGTAGCACCCTTTCATCGTTTAACATCATTTCTGTATCTGTCCCTGTTTTCTTCTCCTTTAGGCTAACTGATGCCAACAATTTTCAGTTTTTCTTCACAGCACGTACTTGCCAGAGCTCTGATTCTCCTTGTTACATGTCTGTGTCGCTGTGTGTTCCCCGACCTTGGCCCCAGCATTCAGCGGATGCCCTGCCAGTACTGACAAGGGCAGGATTTCTCCCTCCCTTCTGACAGCTCCAGCCCTGCTTGTCTATCCCAGGGCGCTGTTTGCCTGGTTCACCGTAGCAGGACACCGCCTTAAGTGCAGTTTTGAGATGTAATGTCCCGTTCCTCACTTGAAAACGTGATCTAACCTGTTGTTCTCCATCCCTCGTGTAGTCCCTCACACGTGCTCTTGCTGAACTGCGCACGAGTCTTTAAGGTCTCAGTCTGCCAAGATCCCATTTAACTCTGACGGCGTCCCCCAACATTCTTGGTGTCCCTCCCCAGCTTCACACCCTTCGTGAATCTGATGAGCGTAGTGTGCTCAACCACCCTAGTGCTGATGGAAACGTGGGCAAACCCCCCAGAACGGACCATGGAGGGACCACCACACTGAGGCCTTGAGCTGTGGCTGGGAGACACTGGAAATGATGTGGTGGAGACAGTTTTGTAGATACTTGTTCTGGTTTTATTCAGATGATGTTTCTCTTTGCCTCACAAAACTGTCATGGAAAACACTGCTGGAAACTCTTCTGAATCAAGACAGATGACATTTATTGCTTTCTTATCCACAGGCTTATTATCCTATTAAAGAAAGAAATTAAATTTGTTTGATGTGATCTGCTCTTGACAAATTAGTGGTGGCTATGAGTTGTCATTAAGTTTTCGTCTAGGTGCTTGCAAAACTCATTTGATTATTTTTTCTAGAACTTTTTTTGAGGCTTCAAGGGAAATTTTCTGTTGATTGGTGAAGAAGTCAACACAGTGATGGGTGGTACAGGAAGGTGGGAATACTCAGTAGTCTGTGTTCTGGGGCTAGCTGGTCTGTAATTTCTCAGTCCCTTGTCATCTACCTGTTCCTTTCTAACCTATTCCCATCATAGGCTGAAGTCTTAGATCTTTGTCACTGCTGCTAATTGCACTCACCATCTGGTCAGAATGGACCTTTCTTGTGAGGTTTGATGCAAAAAATACTAAAAAAGATCAAACACTTCTCTCACATGCTGACAGCTTTCCTTCTACCTTGCAGTCTCTTGAGAGTCAGGCTGGCTAAGAGGGTGCTGGAGCTGCTCCTGTCAGTGATCCACCCCTGTCCCAGCACACCATCTCCTCCATGGTGACAATCCTGCATTCTGTGATCTTACTGTGAAGCCCAATCGTGAAACTGATCTCAATTAACGAACAGCCCGACCCAAGCCCAAGTGTTTCACTCGCTTCTGTTTGAGGTTCTTCCTTGCAAAGGCTCACGTTCACTGTTCCTTCAGTTGGCATCTACCTTCACATTTTCAACTGTTTCCTTCTTGCTGGTTAGAAACAAATCTCAGGTGGTCTCCATTATTGGTCCTTATAGAAAACCCCTCAGCACCAACTGATGTGAGGGCTTTAGGACATGTGGTAAAGTGTGTCCCTAAGGTCTTCCCTGAAGTTCTCCTTTTTTTCTACCTCCATATAAGGACCTCCTGTGCAGAGGTCAGCAAAATGGGGCAATTGAGACCCCTTTTTACAGCCATGGCCTTCCTACGATGAGGACCTTGGTGAGAACAAGGGTTGTGATGCCCCGTGCTGAGCTCCTCAGGCTAGGGGACATTCCCGCATAGCTCGGGAGACCCACCGTCGCGGCGGGGCTGGGGAGCAGCGGGCAAAACCGCACAATGGGGTTTCCTTCCCCCCTTTTTTCCTTCCCCTCCCCCGCGGTTTCTCTCTGCCGGCGGCCGGGCAGCAGCAGCTGGGGGAGGTGTCGGGGGAAGCCCCCGCCGGTGCGGGGCCGGTCCCCGCGGTCCCCGCCGCAACCGGCAGCGACGCCCCCGTGGCGGGGGCGCGGATGGTCTCTCCCGGGCCGGCGGGAACCGCTGTGACACCTGCTGGCGGCGGCGGGACGAGGCGGGCCGACCCACGGCGGGCGGAGCGGGAGCGGAGCGGGGCGGGCAGACCGTGCCCGCCGCGGGGCGCTCCGTGGCCGGCGCCGGGCGGTGATGCGCGGCCGCCCCCCGGTGCGGGGCACGGCGGGGCCGGGCGTCCCCTGAGCGCCGGCGGGGCATTGCGGTAGCGGCGCTGCCGCGGCGGCGGCTCCGCGCCCCCCGCCCGTCCTCCCCTTTCTCCTCCTCCTCCTCCTCCTCCGCCGCCGCGCCACTTCCAGGGGAGGCTGGTGTCATGCGGCTGGCGCCGAGGGAGGGGTGCCCGGGGCCGTAGCGGCAGTGAGAGGCGCCGAGCCGAGCCGAGCCGAGCCCCCTGCGATGACAGCCATGAAGGAGCAGCCGGCGCACCCGGGCGGCAGGGGGAACCCACCGCCGCCGCAGTCCGACCAGGTGGGACCCGCGGCGGGAGGTGCCGGGGGATGGAGGGAGGATTGAGAGGGAGGATTGGGAAGGGGGGGAGGCTACGGCCGCCGTCCCGGAGAAGTTGTGCAGAGCAGGGGAAAAGTCCGAGGCGAGGGACGGGCGCCCTTGGGGCAGCGCGGCCGGGGAAAGCGGGACCCCCGTGGACCCACCTCGGGGGATGCTGGGGGGAGCGGCGGGGCCGCCCGGAGGGGCCCCAGCCTTGTCCAGCCCCGCCTCGGGGCTGGGGTGTCGGTCAGCCCCGGCCCCCGGCGGCAGCGGGTCCCGCAGGAGTTTGCGCTCCGCTTCCCGGCGAGTTGCGGCCGGGAGGAGACCCACGGGCGGGGGGTATCCTGCCCGGCTGGCCGTGGGGACCGGAGAAGCAGCAGTGGCACCGGGGGAGCGGGCCGGGGCTGGCGGTGCTGTGCGGTCGGAAGCGGGGCGCGGGGGGGACGCCCTGTGCCCGCGGCGGGGCTGCCCGGGGGGCCGCGCTCCGCATCGCCGCCCGGTCCCCCCGCTGGGCCGGGGAGGCTTCCCGGAGGGTTTTTGGTAGCGGCGGGGCGGCCGTCACGTCCCTCGGCCCGACGGGTGCCTCCCCGCGGGCTGGCGGGGGTGAGGCTGGCCTGGGTACCGGCGGCTCTCGGTACCGGCGGCTCTCGGTACCGGCGGCGCTCGGTACCGGCTGGCTGTCGAAGCGCTGGGGCGAGTGTCGGTCGGCTTCCCCGTGTGAAGGCTGGGTACCGGGGGAGCAGCTGAACCCGGCTGTCACCAGCACAAAATCGAAGTTTTCATTACCAGACCGCCGTTATCTGTTGCTCCCGCGTCGGGAAGGATGGGGGGGCTGTGCGCGCTCCCACCCAACCCCCCCGCTGGGGACCCCCTCCCGACCCCCGCCGCTGCTGCTGCGGGGGCGGCGGTGCGGGGCGGCGTGGCAGAGACTCTCACCTGCCCCCCCTGCCAGCGGGTGAGGGCTCCCCTCCACGCAGCTCACCCGCAAACACCTAAAAATGCGCTAATTCCAGCCGTATTCTGAGATTTTTTTTAATATTATTATCTTTTATTTTATTTTTTTACACGTTGTCAGGACTCTCCGCTGTCTGTTATGACGTCCGGCGTGTCCATCGGGGCTTGCCGGAGGTGGGGAGCGCCCTTTCACATTTTCTTTCTCCCTTATGTGCATCTAGAGAGCTTAATTTTCTCTGATACACTAACATGGGGTGGAAAACGCCAACAGTGGAAGCTGCTGTCCACAGTCGTGCTTTAGAAAGCCCGTATCCGAGTATCCAGTCCTGGACACACACCCAGGCTGTAGGTTAAGCTTCTAGGTAGTGCTTCCAGTACCAGTGAACCCATTCATTTAAATAAATTTAAAGCTGTATGCTTTTTTTTTTTTTTTTTTTTTTGCTGAAAAGCATCTACATTATGGTATGTTTTCATGTAATCCTGATAAAATAATACGTTAGAGTTGGAGGAGCCTTCTTGAATAAATTAATTGCATAAGTTGCGTTACCTGAAAGAGGTGGGTGACTTCCATCAATGCTTAAATTTCACGCAAATGGCAGGATTTATGGAAAAGTCAAGATCATTTTAAATAGTCTCAGAGGTTCACAGAGCTCGTAAATTTCAGGGATATTGTTTTGCTTTAGAAGGATACTGCTTTTAGATGCAATAAAAAGTACTTGAACTTAACCAATCCTTACTTCTTTATATTCAGTTCAGACATGTTGACTTGCCAGAATTGCTTTTTGTTTTTGGAGGTGGAAATCTTTTTAAAGCAGGCTTAATATTATATGCTCAAAATTACCAGTTTAGTTGCTTTTTTAGGTCATAATGAGGAACAGCAGTAAGTTCTCAATTTAAAACAGGCTAAATATTAGGGATTTATCCTAAATATAGAAATGTTATTACCCAAGTGCTCTGGAGTTCTCAGTGTCCCTCAGTGGTGGAACGGGACACCACTGATCTACCTGCTGTGCCTGGCTGCATGAAGTGTAAATGCGATGTTGTGTATAATTGCATCAGTTTTTTTTCCAGACCAAATTTGCTTTTCTTGGTAAAAATGGATATTGAATCAGCTTTGATTGCCTCTTGGTTTAGGTGCTGGGGATGTCATGCAGTATATAATGGCATCACATACGAAAGGTTGCTTTTAATGGATGGCAAGTCTTTCTGTGGCTTTAAATGCTAATGATAAGGACGCAGGCCTGCATCCTGCAGCAAGCTCTGTATAGAGTAAGGCTGAGGTTGGTGGATCTCTACAAACATCAAGGCCATTCATGTACCTTCACAGCAACTGAGATCTGTTTAGCCCTGGCCAGGGCTTGGACACAGGCTTATGCTGGAAGACATCCTTAGCACAGCCATGTGATGTGGCTGTGATCTTAACAGAGAGATATTATGGGTTAGGAGCTTTATTTTGGCTTTTTGTGGTTGCGTTAAAGTGTTGCAGCCATGATGGATACTGTGATGGGTGTGGGGAAAATAACAAACAGGGGCTCATAAATTCACCGTTGTTTTCCATAACCAATAGCACTGCTTGGGGCGTGTGGAAAGCAGTTTCCACACCCCAGGCACAGCTTGGAGTACCACTGCTTGGTCCATATGGAAAATGCAGCCTTCTTAGGGCCTTCAAGAATCATAGAATGGTCTGGGCTGGAAGGGACCTCCAAAGGTCATCTAGTCCGACCCCCCTGCAGTCAGGAGGGACACCCCCAGCTAGACCAGGTTGCCCAGGGCCTCGTTGAGCCTCACCTTGAATGTCTCCAGGGAAGGGGCCTCAACCACCTCCCTGG
>JAOQGH010000077.1:9029317-9046519 GCA_025769975.1 Gallinago jamesoni
GGTCTCCCCGGAGCCTCCTCTTCTCCAGGCTGAACAACCCCAGCTCCCTCAGCCTGTCCTCGGAGCAGAGGTGCTCCCACCCCCTGAGCATTTTCGTGTCCCTCCATCTCTGTCTGAGTACTCTTGTTTAATGTTGCGTTTTGCTTGGTGAGGGTGTATAAGGTTGTAGTGCCACTACGGGTGACACCTGTAGTTTATTTATTTTTTAACAAGAAGCTGCAACTGCATTGAGAGTCTTTCCTGAGATAGCAGGAGCAGCTGGTAGAGAAGTGGTTGGACCTGTGGGAAGTCCAAGAAGGAACAAGGAATTACAGAAAGATTTTCTGAGTGTAAATCTCTTTTCTGATTTCAAAGTCTGGTTTTACAGACACTCCTGAGAATAGTCATACTGAAGTTGATGCATTTGTGGTAAATTTATAGGCTTTGGGACCCGAGCTGTAATTTCAAATTATAGCAGGCTAATGCTGGGACTCTCCACTTAAATAAAAGCTTGGATTGACTGACTAAAGCATCTATAGCCATCAGCTTATAAATAAATTGGATACAACTTCATATCCCACACTTCCCCTGATGGTATTTTTAAACTAAGCGTCCCCTGGGCCAAGGCATCTAATAACAACTTCCATTAACAGTACTATTGATGTTTCGGCAATCATTTTGATAAATTACCCAGATTTATTCTCAGCTCTTTTCTAAATGATGACTCATATTTATTGCCAAAATTACAGTTTTATGCTCAGATGATATATCTGTAGAAAGGAAAATAGCTGTAAATTACTTGTATTTCTGCTCATTTCTGGAAAGCTCTATCAAAGTGTTCAGACTTATGTCACTTGAGCGTTTGTGTCGGGGGTGAATGTGGCTCCCTCAGTTTCTCTCAGAGAGTTCAAAAAGTAGTGTTTTTCATCTTGTGGCTTTTAAGAACTGTCTCCTGGGGTGTTGGACAATGAAGTTTAGTGATCGTTTTTCGGAGGCACAACTATTCGGTAGTCAGTGGACACAACTTATTTGAAAAATATAATGTACCTGCATGACTTGCTGGTTGATGAATGTTGCTGTCTTTGCAGATGAAAAACTAAGATAATTCCTCTAGGTATTACCTTTGTGAGGCTTCAGTCTGTTTACAAAAAGACCAGATGATCTACACCACCTGGTGCTACTTGCTGTTCTTTGTCTGTGTAGAAGACAGACCTTTGAAATTTATAATCATTCTCTCCTGAGCCTTTCTCACTCTTCCAACTTAAAGTCTTCTTAAAATTGATTTTAAAATAGAAGAAAAAAACAGATTTTTTTTGTTGTTGTTGTTTTCCTTACTATATGTCATTTTAGAATCTACTACGTTATTCTGCATAAAAATAGGTAGGGGACAATGAAATCAGACTGCATTGTGTTGTGTTGTAGTAAATAGCGAAATTATTTGGTAAGCATTTAAATTACATGTTTAGTATACATACAAGCACAACTGACTATTGTTTGCTTCACTGCCTTGATTTAAGCAGTTGAAATTTGTCTATCTCAGGACCAGTTTCTCTGGTCACCAAACAAGGGATGTATTCTAAAAGCACATCTGAACAAAGGAGAACAATCTGTGGTTTTTGTTGTTTTTTTTTTTCAGTGATTAAAGCCAAAATGGTTTATATTCATATGTCTTCCTTCATTGCTTTGCTTCTTTTTCCCAAACATAGACTCTGATCTTGCAATGGGAAGAATGTTGATGGATAGCTGTGTCTGTCCAGAGCAGTTTTCATCTTAATGGGGTTTTATCAAGGTAAAAAGGGCTCTCCCCTGCCCCATTTGGGTCATCTCGAGTTTGGTGGGTGAGGGAGATACTTGAACTTTTAATCCTCTACGTACCACAGTTCCAGTAACTTGAAAGATTTAGTTAGGTAGTCAAGTCCATGTCCCCTACTCCTGGTTGTGTTCAGAGTTGGATTCAGGCTGAAAAAAGAAATTCTGTTCTAGTACATAATCCAAAGTGACTTTGCATTTTTCCCTCTTAGCAACCTGTCAGAACTTTGTTTTATTGAAGCACTATATATTGAACATAGTGGTTTGTAAGGTTCAACTTAATGCCAGAAACATCAAGTAAAGAAAATGTCACTAGAAGTGAAGAAATAAGGTTATATTATTGTGCCCAGAATATTTCATAAAGAGTTAGCATCTGAATCTTAGCTTTAACTTTTAAATTCTTTTTTGTATACTATATATATGCCATACTGTATCTGTGCTGGATCCAGAAAGAAGTATTACGGCTGGCAATATCTGTTGAATATATCACCAGCAGCACAAGAAGCTCATGTGAAAATATATTAACTGTGGTGGTTTGGAATATCATTCAGGATTCAAGTTCCAGGAGAAGGCATGGGATATATCGTCTTTCAACAACTACAAGTGGCCTTGATTCACTTTCTGTTCCCCATGTGGCTGTTTCGATGTAATTCAGTCACGTACCCGATGGTGGTGATTAGGACAAAAAACCTGAAGCTCATCTTCCATCATCATTGCATTTCTAGTCTTCTGGTCTGAGCTCCGTGGAGCAGGGATGAGTAGAATCTCACATTTGGTGAAGTCCTTCTTGTCTTAATCGAGAAGCATCATTTTATAGGACATCTTGTAAATGGTCTATAGTATGGGCTCTCAGGTATTTGAGAGGTCAGTCATATGCTGTGGTGTTTTTTTTTTTTTAATGGTTGTATAGCATGTAAGTGTGGTTCTTGATACGTCCCAAATTCAGAAGTGATTTCTGAAGAGAAACTCACTTTTTCTAACACAGAGAACTTTAGTAAGAACTTTCTAGTGCTTGATCCACCCTCTGCCCTGGGAAACTGCCAGGAGCACAACTGTGAAGATGTCTCTGTCTGTGGGCGCGAGGCAACGCAATCATGCTGATGCTCTCTTGCTCCTTGTACCCTCCCCTCATGGTTCCTGTGCCTTTTTGCACATTTCTTCGTGTCTTGCTTTCAAAACAACGTTCAGGAATCTCTGCAGCATAACGCAGCACCTGATTTTTCAGTGTTTAGAGCTCTCCACTTTGCAGGTGGATTAAAGGGATTACTTAATGTAGTAAATCAAAAACTGTGAAACGGGGCAGTCTTTTTGGATCTTCTGTGTTAAAGTGAATTGCAGACATGCTGTAGCTTAGTGGCCTCAGATATTTGAACATACATATTGTATTAGCTATTTTTAAACATACTTTCTATACTTCTTTTTGGTACCTTCTAACTGAAGGTATTGCTTCAGGCAGGCTATTTTGATAATTAACGAAAGAGGAACTCTTAAAGCAAACAGAGATGCTGTTTGATGTTATTCTAGAATTTGAAAGCCATCATTTTAGCGTTTTTTAATACCTAAGGGCATTCAGAGATTACATGTATGTGTTACTTGCAAATGTGGACAGCCTTTCTTCCTATAGTGGTAATAAGGATGAATGTAATATGTGATGTCTAGAAAGGTATCTTAGCTTTGTTGTTGTGTTTCTTTTTTTTTTTTTTTTTTTAAACTAATAGAGCTTTGAAATATGGCTGACCGGTGAAAAAACATTTAGATATACAAGACTATACTTCACATGTTATAATTTCCTTAGCACTGCACTAGAAAATGTAGGTAGACTCATCTGCTGCTATGAATGCCCATGTCCTGCCAGCAGGTAGCTGTAATTTGTTGACACCGTCTTTGTACCTCTTATAAGACCTGTGTCATATTTCAAGTCCATGCATTAGCCACGAAATCTCGATTGTCTCAAACTCTGTCCCTTTCCACTTCAATCATATGCTTCTTTTATGCTCCACTCAGCTGCATCGAATAATGTTCACGAATATATGATAGTAAAAAGAACAATGCTGATGGTGACTGATGATGATAAATTACTGTATTTATCCATTAGGAAGGACATTGGATGACCTACAGATCTGAGGCTGAAGCTGAAAGACCTTTTCTAATCGTTCTTAACACTGTTGGCAACAGCCACATAACTTTATTATGTGTTATTTATGCAGAGAATCTGTAAATAGTTTTGAACAAATCTAAACCAAGATAAAAGCCCTCTGATGTTTAGAAGATAATGTCTAAGAAAATCAATTAGGAAATATTAAACAATGTGATAATTTTAGGAAAATAAAGATTCTTCAAAGTCTTCTGGGGGTTATTTTAGATTGCTAAGGGCAATGTTTGCAATTTATATTCCCTCGGGGAGACAAAAAAAAAGCATTTCCTAGCTTTCCAGAAAACAAACTGGGCAAATACTAGAGTTTTCCTTTTGAAAATATGGAGCGAATTCCAAATGCTAGTGGGAAAACCATTAAACTTGTTTGAAATGCTGGGCAAATGCAAGAAACTAAATCAAACACTGCCAGTGCGACTGATCATTCATCCTCTGGGTTTGTTCTTTCTGCTCCTGATGGCGCAGAGGCTGCTGACTTCCTTTCCCTCCTTCCCATCCTAAGGCTTCAGTTAGACTGTTAAATCAAAGCATTATTTTTATATTAAATTTAATATATATTAGGGGAGTCTTTCAGAATAAGAATTCGAGTTTATGTACACTTAATTAGGAGTAATGGTGTGCTGTGATTTCAAATCTTATGGAAGAACTGTTTAAATGGGATGGCCTAATGACAGTTCTAAAAAAGTACAAAATGGCTATAAAAATTGGGTGGCTTTAGTCAGAAAAAGTGCAGTTCAAGAAGATCTTCTTGGTAGTCCCTGCTGGAAATCTGCTTTTAGCAATCCCCACCTTATTTGCAATGTCTTAGTGTGAATAGCAACACAAGATCCTATGGAAAATTTTTGTCAAGGGCCGCCTTGTTCTAGGGCGCAGATGATTGTATCAGGTAATTAGGTGTCATCAAGCATAAATGTAAGTTTAAATCCTCCTGAGGCAACAGCTGCAAAGCCAGGAAACTGGTTGCAAAAGGTTCCTTTTTATTTTTAGTTCAAAGGCTCGTTGTATTGTGGCGCATTGAATGTATGTTACCTTTTGGTCCCTGAGATGGCTGAAAATGTTTCTATACCCTGGCCCATTCCTAAAGCACTTAGTGACATGGATTTCCCCACTGAAGCCAGTGGGACTACTTGTGTGGATAATGTCTGTAGGATTAACCATATAATTTGCATTGTGCCTTGGGGGAAAAAAAAAGACCTCTGGTGCACAGTAAGATGGATGGAGCTGCAGAACTCAAGCTCTATGAAAGGCAGTTATCAAAATGTTGTCACTGGCAGTCTCTGAGGTTTTTGGTAGTAAATGCTCAGTGTTGTGGCGTGTTTTCCAATTCAAAAGGACAGAACTGCATTTCTAGTATTATGTGCCAGACTCTGAAAAGGTTCCTGAAGGCAGCTGTCAGTTTATGCAAGTTGTTTGCTCACCCGATATGAGAAAGACAGGGTTTATATCTATATATAGTATATAAATTTTCTTATATGACTTGCAGGGTCTCTACATGCAATTCTGTACTGAAGAGGGAACTTGTCCCTTTTGGATCCTGTTACTGTGGGTAGAAATGAGCTTGAGTCCCAAGCAGTAGTGTTAAGACCTTACATTGCTCGTTTCATTTTGGCGTAACTAGCAACAGCTGAAGGAAGGAGGGTGAAAACTCATCTGGGTGGGTACATGAAGACTCTAGTGAAGTCTTTCTTTTCTTGGTGACTGTGTGGATTATGTCCTAAGCTGTTTCTTTTGTCCCTCTACACTCTCTTTTTAGACACGTTCCTGATTCTGTAAAATGCTGTGTTCTGCATGAGCAGTTCTCAAAACTCTCACTACTTTCTCCCTTCAGTTTTGTTACACCTCCAGGTCTTTCTCTCCTGTATCATACTTTCTTCCCTCAGCTTCCCATCTCTACTCTTTTCCTAACACTTTTCTTCCAACAGTCCTTCTGCCTTTCGTCACCAATGTGATATTTCTCTTTGTAAGCTAAGCAAGGTCTTTGTCTCCTTACTCTTACTTCCCCCTTGCTAATCATTTGAAGAATGATACTTTCCTTCTGATCCAGGGGTTTCATTATTTATTGGGAAGCTGTTAGGTTTCAGGGCATGGAAGAGAACAGACTCTTGGTAAACAAGACTGTCATTGTAGTAACCTGTCTCAGCTGCCCGAATGGTGTCTTTAGGGGCAGCGATGGAAGACAGACAGATATTTGATAGAATTTTATTCTATCAGGATAACTCCATGCTCTAATTTCTTGTCCTGTAACATTAATGACATTAATATACAGTCAGCTTGTAGTTTAAAGAATGCGTTGGTCAGCAAATGAAAATGGAGTAATCCTCACGCTATACATATGGATACGTCAGAGGAAATCTGAATCCTTATTTTTGATCTCTGCTGTATTTATATTTGTAAACATAAACGGAGTGTTCTGGCTTTCATGGTAGGTGGTATCATCTTCATACGAGAACTTAGGAAAGTTCCTCATAGTGTAATTACCTGTACCATAGAAACCCCTGCTTATTCAACACAAGGAAAAACTTGAGGAGAAAAGGCTTTAGTGTACTAATTCTGCGAGCAGCACGGCCTTATGAATCAGTGCATATCTTTTTGCTCTTATTTACATCCCATACACCAAGCCCAAAAATCTGTAATAGCTGTTTCATTCCATATAACCCATATGAATCGATGATAGATAATTTCTGAAAGAAGGAAATGCAGGGCCATGTATCATGTCAGCAGGGGAATATATTCAGCGTGTAACAAAAAAAATAAGCTTCTTCGCTGAAAATGTCCTTTTCCTGAGGGCTGTTTACCTCCCTCATTCTGGCCACCTCCTTGCATTATTTTTACTTAGGGCTACAGTACCCAGCCCAACTGGGGATCCAAATTGGGCTTTTTATTCTAAAAAACAGCAAACCAACCAAAACAAGAACACTAACAACAAAAAACCCTCAAACTCAGAACAGCCGTCCCCCTCAAAACCAGCTTTGAGACTTTTTCCCTTTACTTTGCTTCTTTCAGGTTATACTTTATTAAATGTGTTATTTGTATCTAGGAAACTGTCAGGCATATTGTTCATAAATCTGGCCTTATTTCTCACTGGGTAAATATTCCTTTCTGAAATGTGAGCTAGGCAAGTGCAATGCGATGCAATGCCAGCTTTTGCTTTAGTTCATCTCACAGTTGCCAGCGTAAGTGGACTTAATAGCACTTTTTTCCTGGGATGAAATGGTGCTTCAGTAAAGGAGATTTTCCTGTAAAAAGGAAGAACGGTTTCTGCCAGAGGAAAAAATTGAAAATGTAGAGAAAATAAATGTCCTTACCTCCTGTTGTTAATATCTTTTAAACTACTATAATTTACAAAGATGTAATTACCTATTCCTTTTCTTTCTGTCAGGCTTCCTTCTTCCATCTCCCCTGCAGTGGTGTGGGAAGATGCTGAACGCGTTTTCTCATCTTTAGGCAAGGAAATACTTTCACTGAAGTAATATTCTCCGAGTGTGTGCAGGCAAGCTTGCCCTTCGGTGTTCCTTTGGTCTGCAGTAAATTTTAGTATTGCAGTGCAATAACTCTTGGGTAACCCTATGGTAGCATTTTAGTTTGGATCAAAAGTGTACCAGTGAAACAAATCCTGGTCTTACTGAACTTTGGCTTGCACCAAGTTTCATGAGTGTGAAGTGGTTTCCTTTGGGGTGGAATTAAGCAAGCTGATGTGCTCTGGGAGCAGACTTGGGGTGCTCCAGCTGCTAATGGGTGTGTGGTCCCCAGGATCAGACTAACCCCCAGAAACACATAGGTTGTGGACATCATTAGTACAAGTGGTTTCTTTCTCCAGTTCTGCTCCCCTCTCCTTGCTAATACACGCATAGCTTTAACAAACTCAGGTGTTGATGTTTAAGTTCATATATTTCAAACCAATTATATGCTTTTGTTTTGTTTTTCACTTGGTGGCAGGCCTGGTGAAACTGATTATAAGGTTGTTTTTGCTTTTTTTTCTTGCAACACTGGATCTTTTTCTTACATGTTTGGAAGTATTTGTTTGGCATTTTTCAAACATACCAGTGTTTGTTGCTTCCCCAGTTAAAATGGCAAAAATGAATGGGTTGCAGGTGGTGAAGAGGTCTCAGTTTCACTAGAGAGATGCCTGTGAGGACCACTCAGATTCTGAGTGTGGGAGAGGGAATAGACACAAGGAAAGAAAATGAATATGAGTCTTGCTGAAGGTTTATAAAGCTTAACCATCTTTTGTAACTGAGACTTTTCCATAGTCCTATGTAGGTGGATCTATCTCAAAGAGTACCGCTAACTTTGAAAGAGGATGGAGATTAGGAAATCAGAGATTAAAAGCCCTTATTCTCTTCTTAGCTGATTGCAGAATTTCTATGTGACTTGGGTAGGTCCTTGAAGACTGCAATTTCAGAAGTGTTCGAGGTGTGATGGTATTCTGGAAATTTGAAATGTCAGAGTTGCCTGTGATGGACAAGAAGACCTCTAGTGCTTTAAAGATTAGTTAACATTTGGGAAAACTTGATTGTGTTTTAAAAGTGTTATCGAGCAATAAAATAGAGAAGGTGTCTCACAGATGGGGAGTGGGTCTGTTGGTACGAGCAGATAGCAGTTAGTGTGAGTCTAAACTGGCTGATATTTGTGTACTTATGGGACAGCAACACAAATATTTAGATTTAGGAGTATGTTTACAATCCAGATGAGTTGCAGGAAAGTAGCATTATTGGTAGTTGGCTAAGGCTCTGGCTTTCTGTCCTGAAAACAAGAACTTGAGACAATATTAAATAGAGTGACCACAGTGCTGTCACTTAAGGCATGGTTACTACTACCAAAGTGTCACAATACCATAAGGCTGCATTTGCTGTGTCACTGGAGCAGCTCCATGGGTAGCGGTGGTAAAGCATGTGCTGCTCCTGCTGAGGAATTATGGCAGAGTTTGTTAATAGCCACCCTTGAGACCATCCGTGCAGGCTTATCTGGAAATGCCACGTGCAGAATTTTCCATTCATTTCAGTACAGATTGCTCCTGTGCATGGAGAAAAGTTGGGAAGTCTTGAAAAAAGACTGTATTAAGAATATACTGATGGGAAGGAAAATTAGTTTAATCTGATTTCCTTGTACTATCCATTCTCCATCTGTTATTCTGGGAAAATACTCTTAAATTGTAAGTAATCAGAGTACTTTTGAATGTTCAAGGCCAGGCTGGATGGGGCTTTGAGCAACCTGGTCTGGTGGGAGGTGTCCCTGCCCATGGCAGGGGGGTTGGAACTTGATGATCTCTTTAAGGTCCCTTTCAGCCCAAACCATTCTACGATTCTATGTTGGGTATGATCCAGTATACGTTTCAGTGATTGGCTATGAAGTGGTTAATAGGGGCAAACTCTAAGGCAGCATTTTATGTGAATAATTCTATGGTTTGGGATAGAATTAGTATTCCTTGTTCGTCTAACCGCAACAGATAAGGTCTGTAAGTTCCTGGTCTGTTCTGGCTGTCAGCACATCCCCGTGTGACTCAGTTGGGCAGGACGGACTCTTAACCACTCACCTATTTTTCAGTACTCTGTAGCCCCCGAGGATGTGGTATTAAGTGTTGCTTTCCTATCAGTTTCTGTCTTTCCAGCATTTGTAGGAATTTGCACTGGTAATGAGGTCAAGAGAGCATCACGCCGAAATGTTCTCAACTTGCAAAATACCTGAGCAAACTGGCTTTCTTTTGCGTCTGTTTGTCTGTGTTGCACTTGAACAGTGTGCTCAATATAGTATAGAGTAATGACCCGTAGTCACATTTACATGGAAACAATTTCCCTTAATGATGGGAATGGCCATGTCTGTTTCACTGTAGTGGATTTCCACTAAACCGGGGACTCGAGCACATCCACCATCTGAAATATGTGCAGGGCTGAGCTTGGTGGAATCAAGGTATGGAAATAGGAGGGATGGATGGGACTGAAATCTCTGATTTTGATCAGCTGAAGGAGGAAGGAGTTACATGGTGAGAAGAACCTACCATGTGCCAGTCTGTGTTAAATTCAGGTGCCCGTCTTGCAGAAATCATAGCAGGAACCAGTTGGTACATAAAGAAAAAAGGGAAAGTGATATAAGGAATAGAAATGCTGAGGTAAGTTTTGAACTCTCCAGCTTTTGGTGTATTTGAACTAAAAGTGGTTTCCAGAAAGATGCCCAAGCAAAAATTCTTGGCCCTCAGACAGAGGTATCAGAGTGAAATGTCATGGATTGCAGTTGAGAGGAGGGGAAATGATGGGGATGCCTTGGTGAATCAGTGAATTATTAGTGGTCTTTCCGTTGCTCATATTTGGTATAAATGAACTAGGAGGAAAAAAACCCACCTTTTTTTACCAATTGTCTCTTTGTTTCCCCTCTTCTGCTGCTTGACAATGATGGATGGATGGATTTTTATATGCTATTGCAAATTTTTGTGGTAATAGCAAAGGAATAATAGGTTATCTTATATATGAGGTAAAGAGAACTTTTCCTGATGAGCTGCAGTCTGAAATATGAAATCCGACTCTTAGGAAAGTTTCCATGGAGCACTTAACAAACTGTGTCTTTACTTGTGGGTCTGACAGCTGTGACTATGGAAAGGATTTCAAAGTCTACACTTTCGCTACCTGTGGTCAGTATTCATCCATGACCTGGTATTAACTCTGGCTCTAGGACCCTGAGCTGGCTGTCAGTACTATGCAAACTTCTTTCTTTTTTTTTTTCTTTTTTCTCCCTGACAGCTCAAGATTTTTAATTATACTGCATCTCACTTCCCATATAGATTTTGAGGAAAACACCTCTGTCTTTTCTGCATTTAGTTGCATGGACTGTTGCAGTGAAAGAGATTTAGTGTGTGTCTTCCTTGTGAATACGTATGATGTTGAGTCAGTTAGTGGAGGCCCAAAAATATGTTAACGCTTGTTTCGTGGCTTTTGCAGGTACCTGTTTGGCTGCGCAGATGAGTAATGCCCACCTAGATCAACTGCAGTGACTCTATCTGTTTGGTTTATCAGTTATTCTACACCTCAGGGAGGTATTTTCCCGCAGCGAGAAGAGTCTTGTTTTACATCTGGTATATTGGGACTTTGAGACTGGGTCAAATCTAAAATGTTCTTTTGCCATATTGTATCTCCCTTCCTGACATTGCACATGATATGGAGATGTATCCTGTACTTAAAAGTATTTGTAGAAGTAGTGTTTAGTCATTGAAAATGAGTTTAACTGTTTCTACGAAGGCTGTCTTTATCTTTAGCTGATAGATTACCGGGAGGATTTTGCCCGTAAGGACTTTCTTGAGGTTCTTGGTATGGAGAAAACTGTGCTTTGAGATTAAATTATTCAGCAAGTGTTTTTCAAAGTAATTAAAGCTTCTAGCATTTAATGTTTTATGTATGCGGATTAAAAAGGAAGGTTGATTAAATCACGACAAAGGAAAGTTTATTCACAAACGGCAGACGGTAATGTCTCTTTTGTGACTGGAGGAGCACTGTCGAGCCTACTTCATTATATCGAATATCGAACCGTTACATTAGTGCAATTTTTTTCTAAGTGGTGGCACAGTTAAAAAGTGGGCAGTAGAATTTGATGCAGTACAGCTCTCGCTTTGCTAAATAGTGCAGAGTACTTCTTTCTCTGTCAAATATCTGATTTATAGACAATTTTTCAGCTTGTGTTTCTGAAATGGCTAGGTGAGCTATACAAAACTCAACAAGATCAAGAGGCAGGCCAAAGTAATGATTTTCTTGTTGGAAAGTAATAGACATGCCAGTATAGCATGTAATAACAGCAGGTTTTACAGCGTGGTGCAGAACAGTAGGAAGGTGAAACACATACGTTACATAAATTATCTGTGCATAAGTTTCTGCTGAGTTCTGGGCTGCAGTTACTCATTTGTGCTTGCTTTTTTTTTTCTTCTTTTTTTTTTTTTTTTATTTTCCCAGTCACTTGGAGTTTCAATGCATGAACTCCTTCAGCCCTTTAAAAATGTCACTCGGCTACCTCCTCTGGATTGAGTACCTTATCTTTCGAATACATATATTTGCTGTTCAGGAGTCGGTGAATGGCTGTCTTTGAAATCCTGCCTCGCTGTTACAGGTGCCTGCGTGGATGACGCGCACACTTTTGTGCACACCGAGAGATGTATTGACTTACCGAGGACTGGCATGTTTTCGTATTGGATGAAAATTGTTCCCTAGGTTTCTACACAAAAACATTTCCTTTCATCCTTCTAAGGAAACAGGGCATGTGTGATCACATGAAAATGAAAGCAGTCATTAAAAACATCGCATCGAGTGAAACTGTTTACTGTACAGTAGGTTTTGTGACTCTGGATTGTCCAGATAGGATCTTTGTGGTATCCAGTAGGTGCACTTTCTGATATAACCAAGGGATGAAGGTTTGTCCATCATCCAAAGAAGGAGAGATCCCATCTTCCAGCAGGGCTTGCTGAGCTGCCCACCAAGCTGCTGCTTGGTGTTGTGTTTCCTGGAGATCAGAAATGCCTTCATCTGGTAGAGCCCATATACCCTTACCTTGGGTCGGCCAGGTCTATTCCCAGCATCATGGTAGAAATAACCACCACCTGAATTACCTGTCTACTCTTGGGGTGTGCTTGGCAGGTGTTGTTTAGAGAAGATACTCTTTATGCCAAATATATCCATAGCTATACCTTGAGTAGCATGCAATCTTTCTAATAAATCTTTAGTGGGATTTTTTCTTTTCTACTGTCTTGTTAAGGACATAAGGTTTCTCTTCTGGCACTTTCTGTGGATTACAATTAAATTTTTAAGTAATACTTGCTTACAACACCGAGAGTTCATCAAAATAAAAAATGAAAGTTATTTTTATTTTGCAAAAGAGATAATTTAGTTCTAGGTGGCTGACCAAGTTACATTTGGGATCAAATGACTAGCCTTTAAACGATAGCCTTGTTCCACATACGCTGCAGTTAGAAATAACCTGAATTTTAGCACAGAGATTGGTTGGACTGCAGGCTAAACAATACATATATCCTTTGGGGAGGGGGAAAATAAGTTCTTACAATCTCCGTTCCAAATGATAGAATTGAAAACCATTTGTGGTGGAGCAAATGCAGAGGAGGAACGTACTTCAGCACGTTTGGGCATTTCACAGTTATTCTGAAGTTGGATCAGAGAAGATAGGAAAGAATGGCTGGGATGAGGAGTGGGCAGAAAATGAGGTTTGGCTGGGAGAGGCATCACACCGACTGCGTGGTGAACTTCTGAAACAGGACAGAAAGCCAAGCCTGGATTTCCAGTTGGAAGATCACATGAAGTGACTGTGCTGGACTGAGAAACCTGTGCGGAGAGGGAGCCAGATGGCTTTGTAGAGCTCTCTATAGCCTTGGTGCCAGCTTGAGCTTTATCTTCCATTCATTTGGGGTTCCTCCAACACTAATAACTTTTTTCTCCTTCCCTCTCTCCTATTACGATAACTGTATTTCTACTGAATGCCTGCAGTGTCTAGAGAGTCTTAAATATACCCATGCGCACACATGGAGACTGTGGTGGGATTTATCAGTGCTGTTGTGGAAATGTTTCAAGGTCCAATTTCCTGTCCTTATCCTCTTTTCTATCAGGAAGAAGAAAAACAACAGAGAAACACCCTGTAAGCAAATTTAGAATATCCACCACATGCTGTGGGAAATAACTTACCTGTCCAAATATTTCTTAATTATTTTGAGTCTGCTTTCTTGAATGCTTTTGTAAGGGTGACTGCCATAGTAATGCTGGGGTTTTATATTCTTCTGATACTATTCCTTAGTCACGGTGAGGATCTGGAGGTATGTTTTGAAGCAGACCAACAGAGATGGTGTGTTACCTTCAGTTTCACTCTAAAGCCTTGCAATACTGTTTTCTCCTGAGACAAGTCGGACTTCTTTCAATTCTTCTAACAACTGATAATTCTGATTTATAGTTGTCCATAATTTTTTTATATTTCATATAAAGACACACATACACATTGTCCTGCATATCTTGTGTTTTCATTTCTGTACCCAGCAGCCTATATAACACATTATAACAGCTCACCTCTCTGTCTATGATTCCTCCACATTTTCACAACATCCAGGCTGTGCATCCCCTAATCATTTCTGTGAAAAGCAAAGTCACCAGAGCATGTTACTCACAAATGTCTGTGCAAAGCTTAAAATACATGATGTATCATTTCAGGCTAGAAGTAAGAGCCCTGGTTGTTGGAGAGAGACATAAGAAGAGTGTAAATCCTTAAAATTTCAAGGGCATTAGAGGGACTTGCAAACCCCATCAGAAAACTAGTAAGCTCTGTGAAGTCTCCTGAGGAACCCTTCATCAGTCTCCACCAGTCCTGTAGAAAACACAGAAATAACTGTTTCTTAACCAGCAAAGTTTCACATTTTTGTTCCACTGGGATGGAAACTTTCAGGTGACATAAACAGTTTTTTCTGCATGGGAAAGATCCTTTTGAAGAGCCTTTTGAATGGTTTTGTCCTACTTTGCAGAAAGGTGGTGTGTTGTTTTTTTTTTATTATTGGGTTACATCAGAGAAAGGGAAGATCCTGATAGAGATAATCTTTTCATGTTATGAAGATGTTTTCCATAGTAAGTCTCTTGTGAATCCACTTGGATGAAGCAGGGACTTGGTGGATTTTTCTGTTGTTTTTGTTGTGGGCTATATTCCCTGGCTATTCCTCTTCCTGTGACTCCTTTTGCTACCAAAAAGTTCCTTGCCCGTTATCATCTGACCCCTTCGTGCTTTTACAGATTGAGTTTTTAAGTAATACCTATGAAAAATAAATCTACTTTCTGATCATGTTACAGTCCTCTTCAGAGATTTAGAGTTGTCTGTACCTCACCTTGAAGTGTTTGAAAACAACTCTTTGTACCAGATTTAACATCACTTGGGAAAAATCAGAAGTTAGTCAGCTTTTAAGATATTGCCCAAAGGCAATCCTTTCAGGATGCAGCATTCTCTGATGTTGGTGAAGCATGAAATTTAAGACTCTCCAGAAGTTCACCTCAAGTATAAAACTTCTAAGTATAATCAGGATTTGGAGGCTTCCAGGAGGTTAATCTGGGTGAGGGTGAGTCGCTTGCACCAAGAAAAGCCTGTTCCTTTATGGATCTCTGAACCAAGGCTTTTGGTACAGAGGCACATGGCTCTGAATCTGTCAAAGTTGTTGAAATATCCCATCTTTTTTAGTGAGCAATGAAAGATTTTTGTACAAGATTGTAGGACCTTTCATTATTTCTTTTCAAAGCAACTGCTGCTTTTTTGAGGGCTCTGTTCTTCAGCTACGTGGCACCAAAGACTATATTTCTCTGGTTTTGTACTTCAACAGTTCCAGTTTAATTCTGAGAGAGCAGATGGTTGATCAGTGTTTCTAAAAGTTTTATTTATATTGTGACAAGGCTTCAATCAAGATCCAAGATTGGATTGCTATTCAGACATCAAGGGAAACAAAAGCATTTTTCTGAAATCTAAATAGATAGGATAAGTATCAAGAGGATGAAAGATAATACTGGTATCCCCATTTTCCATTTCTCTCAGTTTTTGCTAAAATGGAGGTGAACTGCTGTGGTCTGACAAACCTACCAGCAGCTTGCATTGCCTGTCTCTGAAATGGGGACAGTGTCTTTCCATATAGAGGGAGAGTAAGGAGGGAAGAGTATTTCAGTCTCTTGAAGTCATTAGATTTTAAAAAATCAATACATAAACAGAATATTGGCAAACAATTCCAGCAAATTGGAAAAAGAGGCAGTAAGTTTGTATATTGGGAAAATAAGTAGCTGCAGGGTATCAGTGTGGCTTAGTTGGAAACCTTTAGCGAGAATGTTAGGATCATTTTCATGTGACCTTTCTTGCTCAGGGACTTTTGGTGAATATTACTAATTTTATGCTTTGTAAGGAATGAATTAAATTAATTTCTTTAGCATGCCATATAGTGATAACACGTCTACTGCAATCTGTGTTATAATTATTTGTATATAATTATAACAAATGTTGTAATTTGGAGAGTTCACTCTCTACCCACCATTGGTATCTTGAACCTTGGGATAAGTGCCTTCTGTTTGGGCCATGCTGAGTGTTGAGTTGTTGTGGTCCTGATTTGCTGTAGGGCCCCAAAACCTTTGGCGTCAGGTGTCTGAGCATAAACCGTTGAAGCTGGAGGCTGCAAAAAGCCTCTGGAAACAGTAATTGGAAGATAAATTAGCTATTGCTTCTGGAAAGGATTGTGAGTGGATTCATCACGTTTCACAGCTGTAGCACTGACTTTCTCTCCTCCGTTTTGGGTGCGTGCCCCTTATCAGTCCTTTCAGAGTCTAAATATCATTTCTCGAAGAAACTGTGGTTTATTCTGAGTTTTATTGTTTTGCCACTGACCAGGATTAGCCTTTTTTTTTGTGCCTGTGTTTATGATACCTAATGTGTATAAAAGCTATTGTCTGCCTTTCCCCTCCTGATTATTATTCTTCTTCTTTCAAAATACACTCATGTTCCTGGAACATGTCCTAGCGCTTGGAGTTGAGTTTAAAAGTTTGGAGGTGCCAAATCATTTGTGATACTGAACCAAGCTGCAATTGGCTGTAATGATACCTGCTTCCCTGGACAGTGTACATTTTGGGTAGTTAACATTTGTGAAGCAGTTTGAAGTGCTACAATGATAGGTACTTTGAAAATGGAAAATGTTGTTATTTTCCCCAAAATATAGGGCTTCCCACCAGAATTGTTCATAAATATGTAGCTGTTACTGTTGAGATTTACGTAAATCTTCATCTTGGGTTATGTGCTGTATAACTTCACTTGGAGATGTTATTGATATTTTTTTTAGAAATTAATGAAGCTACAAAGTAGCCCTGCTCCTCAGAAAATACCTGTATTCTAATTCACCATGCTCCAGCTTTGAAGAAACGAGGTTCACAGGAGTTATTCCATTCCTACAAGATATAGGAGAAGATCAGGTTGAGGACCATCTAAGGAACCTGAAGGTGCACAAGTCCATGGGACCTGGTGGCCTTCTATGATGGCGTCACAGCACTGATGGATAAGGAAAAAGCAACTGATGTCATCTACCTGGACTTGTGCAAAACATTTGACACTGTCCTATACAAATTCCTTGTCTCTAAATGAGAGAGACATGGATTTGATGGATGGATCACTCAGGGGGTAAGGAATTGTACTGTAGGTTTCCTCATCGGTCCCAGGGCTTCCTCAGGCATGGTTTAAATGCAAAGGGATCCAGGCAATAGGTTCACTTTCTTTTTTTTTGGGGT
>JAOQGH010000077.1:9055924-9079665 GCA_025769975.1 Gallinago jamesoni
TGCTGGGAGGTATGGTTTAGTGATGGTGATGCTCCTTGTTTGTTGTGTGGGTGTCTATTTTTGTCAGTTATGTTGACAGTTGGACAAGATGATCTTTAAGGTCCCTTCCAACCTAGAAGATTCTGTGATTCTGTGATCTGTGAAAGAGAAAAAGCAATAGTAAACTGAATGTAAGAGCCAAGAACTGAGAGATTACCAGGTGCTGGAGCCTTCTGCTGGTGCTGGGAGGCTGAACCGCTGCTCAGGTGCCTTGCTGGGGAGTGCAGCAGGGATGGAAGCAGTAACGTGCAGGTTAAAGTGCTGAATGTTTCCCTGATTCAGGTGGAGAGGAGGCAGAGCACCAGAAGGAACCTTCCCAGGGCTGCTCTCTTGCCATTTGGGAGAATGACACCCCCAAAAAATTGTAGCAGCCCTTGGCCAGTGTCTAAAGCACGTCATACTCTGTTGTAGAGATGTCATTTGTTTTCTACTATTCAGTTTTGTCTTTGGAAGCTGTTTAGGCATCTGCCAGGAACAGCTCTAGTTTAGCTGAGAAACAATGCAGTGAATGCACTGCACAAAATAAATAGGAAAATAAATATAGGATAGATGAATTAGTAGGTTCGTGTCACATCTTGGAAAAATTTGAGTAGACTTTTACCACCTTTTAAATTAAAGAATCAGACTTTTAGGCAGACTACTAGTAGGTTTTTTGAGTAACTGAAATCTCATTGCGTTTACTTGCAAGATTTTTCTTACCCATGTAACTAATTAACAGTAAATACTTTTGGTATTGCTGCTATTCAGATTACTTTTCCTGACTTCAGATTCTTCTGGAATAGGTTGAACTCCGATATTTGCTCTACAGCAAGCAATTGAGAGCAAATCCATCCATCCCAAAGACAGAACTAGCTGGTTTTCTGTGGAAGCCTAATGAACTTGTACTCATTTATTCAGTATCTGCTGCCCGTATCACTATATGAGTGTTTAATCCTTAACAAAGCTACTCGTTACTGTTCTTATGTCCTAACTCTAAACCAAGATGCTGACAGCTTGAAGTTCCCATACTGTCATTGTGCCGGACTTATAAAATAATTTGCTTTGCCGTCTTGAATTTAAAAAGACACAGTACTTTCATATAATTGAAGCTATTTTGATGAGCTTTTTTGTCACCTGCCTCAGGAAATGATACTTGCATCCTTGACAAGTGAATTATAGCCTGTGTTATATTCCTATGAAAAAACCCTGTCATTATTTTCTAATTTTAGCTGCTGCTTGTCCATAGTCACCACAATATAATCTTTATAAACAATGTTCTAAATATCCATGGTTATATATTCTTCTTTTTTCCCCAAGATACTTAAATATAACTGCAAATATAGATAAGTGTTGGTATTTAAAATGCATATAAATATTTTTATAGATAAATACAGATACTTAATGATGAATTATAAGGCTTGTAATGATACGTATGTGATGAGTATGTGTTCCTTCACCATGAATACTCTTGGCATGGCATCCTCTGGAAAGATACTTTACTCCCTGCCTCAAGTACTAAGTACTCCCTGTACTCAAGTGCTGTGCAGCACGGGTACTGCTGCTGGGGCTCTGAACGGCGAGGGCAAAGCCTTTCTCTGCAAGACTTTTATGGGTTAGAGAGATTGGTAAGGTCAATAATTTAATATGCATTTTAAACACTTACCTAGAATCATTTAGTGTATTACATAAGTGGGAGAGGAAAAGCCTATATCTATTTTTTCCAGTTCATTGTTCATGATGATAAAAGGAGTTTTATTAACTTCACAGTTGGTGCTACTCTGTTGATGCTCTTAATTTTTACTGTGTTTTGTTTTAATCCATCCATGATTATATTGGATTTTTTTTTTTAATTTTCTCTTTTTTTTTTTCTTTTTTTTTCTTTTTTTTCTTTTTTTTTCCCCTCTTTCTGGGCTTGCGTTTCTTATGAGGAAGCTACAGTTCTTCATAAAACCTGTAGGTACCATTTTGGCTGAGTATTCAAACCTGAGTGGAGCCTTTCGTAACAAGCATGCCCAGTACAGACACTGATGCATTGATGAAGGAAAGTCAAAGGTTCTTCGTGTGGGGCTAGAGGAGCAGGTACTCTCTGTTAGTTTGAAGGCTGGGAATGGCATATAAAAAAGGGTAAATACTCATTACAGAAATTACAGACAAATAATACAGCTGAAGAAAAGAGTTCAGGAGCCATCCTTGTCGCTTGATTTGCCTCTGAAGTGTTCTATGTCTACAGTAAGGCAAAGTTTTTGGTCTCCTGTGCTCAGTATGCTGGGGAGGCTGTACAGGAACAGGCAATGGTTGGTTGTACTCATCTGCTTGGGCTGTAAAGCAGAGAACATTAACAATTTTTATTTGTATTTTACTTCTGTGATACTTGTTTTGCTCTGCAGGGTCCTTAGCAGCAATTAATGATGGACTGGAGATGTTTGTTATGATTTATAAACGCTGACAGCATGGGCAGTAGAAAATCCTACAAGTCAGTAAGAAAGGTAAAACCTAAATAGGAAACTGGAGTATATTCAAGAGTTTGGACAAATATGGTATGTTCATAGGAAAAATAACTTGACTAGGCAGTTTTTTAATTCAGATTTAGGGATAAGAACAAGAACAGCAACAAAAAAAATGTATACAAAAATGTATTAAGATACAGATAAAAGTAGAAAGATAGTAAAGTAAAGGATAGGGAAAGAGCAGTGACAGATTAGAATAAGAAAACGTACAGAATGCAGGCAGACACTACTGTTGGTGTACTTTCTCTGTGTGATATCTGCAGACAGATTTTATGGAAAGGAGAGTTCTTTGTGGTCCAAACAATACTTAGAGAAACCATCAGAGGTGATTACCAAGGCAACTTTGTAGGATGCTGTGTAACAGATAGATTATCATTTAAAATTACTGAAATGTGGTGAGTGTAAACACTACAAGTAATAGTTCAGCTTTGTGGTACATGCAAGGAAAGCATTGAGTGAGCATTTGAAGCTCCATTCACGCCCTAAGGAAAGTTTGGATGCAGAATGTTTCAGATGAAGCACTGAAGCTTAACCAAACTTTATTAGAAAAAACCCCTACATTTTGAAAATAGATTATTAGGGTAATGCTTGGTTCGTTACTGTGATGGACACCTAGTAATCCAGTTTACCACACAATAACAGTTATTTGTACAAACAAGGTTGCATCAATTCTCAGAATGATCAAATAAATTGTAAGGCATTTTCTATTGTCTAAATTCCAAGAGGGAGGTTCATGTGTCTTGAGAGATCCACAGAATTTAAGGGAGCATTTCAGGATGTGTGGAGAAGTCGATAAAGAATTGTCTGCTTCAAAAACTTTCTTTGTTCAAGTACTGTATGAAAAGAGCTTACAGAAGTAAAGGTCTTCAGTCCTAGAAGGTTTCAGGGCTTACTTAACCAAAGCAATAGCAGCTTTGAGGGATCATCAAGGGCACAGCTTCAAACGATGATTTAGATAGAGTCCTACCTTCAGATTCAATCCCCATCTTCTCTGCCTGAGGTAGTCGGCGTGCCGCACCATCAGCAAAGCCCTCAGCGAGGAGGGGAGCCTTTTATAACGATCCCTTCAGCGGGGCTCATTCTACCTTTTCCTTAAAATGTGCTGGTTTCAGTCTGCAAATCCTTGATATGGCTTATGAGGTGTGCTGCCGAAGGGGAACTTGTCATTGTCTTAGAAATTTATATTTGGGTGATTCCCAAACCTTAAGCGGGTGCACCACTGTGCTCTGCCTAAGCAAACAACGGGCTCAGTCTGGGTTTCATCTACTCTGGAATCATCTCCTGTGATTTTGGTATCGCTGCTCCAGAGTTGTATTTGAAATCAGAATCTGGCCTACTGTGTTGTTTTAGAAGCTGTAAAAAAATAACCCAAACCCAGTTAATATTCTTGTGCAGAGGTGTGCTGTAACATACAGTTATCTGAAGCGGGATAAACCCTAATCATCTTCAACTCTGTTTTTTTGTCTTTATTTTCTGTTAAGAGGTGGCTGTTAACCCTGAAATAGGGGACTAATTTATGGTAACCTGCAAAAAAAAGAAATATTTCCAAGAATTTACAAGAGCATTTGCAGATGCTGAAATAAGAAAAAAAAAAAAAAAAAAGCCTTGCACATCTCATTTTTCTGCAGTCAGAAAATGTAAGAGACTGTTGTGATTCACAATCTTCTCAAAAGTAGTTGTCTTATTAATGTTTGGCAATATATAAAATCTTAGGCATGTGTGTGGAATACTAATTGAGACAGTTTTAAAATTAATGTTACCTCAGACATTTTTTGAATCAACTTCCTGTTGTTTAATTAATCATTACTTCTCTGGCAGTTCAAATTTACACTTTTAAGGCTGGCTCTGATCCATGTTGCCATCTGAAGCACAGAGATCAGAACTCTTCTGACTAATAGAGAGAGGCACCAAACAAATACTACAAACTCAAAATGCCGTGTGAACTGTTACCTTCTGCCTAATAATAAAAGTCATGGATTTGGCAGGCTGAAGAGAGAGTGTGCACCCACCAAAAAATATTTCATTTTAAAATGTGACGTGCACTCTGGCAAAGGCAGAGCTCTGGGGCACCTGCTTGTGCTGGAAAACATGGTCATGGGGAGCACCCAGAAAGTTTTCCTGAAACTCGCCAATTGAGATTGTTTGCAAAGCAATATGTCACCATTCTCCTAATATTATCTCATCTCTGTCACCAACAGTCTGAGAAAAATATATCTCTTAGATAAGAACTAATAGAGAAATACATTAATAAAAATATCTGTTCAGGATAGATATATCATGATGGATGTGTACTGGATGAGCAATGGTATCTCTTGTTAAACTGAATTTAAAGAAATATTTGTAAAAAAGAGCTTTACTAGTGGGAGAAATATTTGAGAGGGCTGAGTTCTGTAGTTTTGTTACATTCTCTTCAGCAATGTGCACACAGGCAAGACAGGAGGTAGGTAATTTTACTGGCTTAGCTGTAGAAGAGCATTTGCAGTTATGAATTGTCTCTTCCACTGCTGCCAACAAGAGCAGAATTAAAAAAATGAGACTTTCCTCCAGTAGGAACTTCTAGGGAAGATGAAGGATCATTCCTCTTGGAAGAGTGCTTAGTACATACATGGCCTCTCTGGTTGTGGAGGAACCAGGCAGCTTCGTGGATCAGGGATAAGCCCTCAAGCTTCTCCTTGCCATTGCAGCCTTTTTTCAGAGGCTTTCCCTGTGAACAAATTTTGATGGTAACCTAGTTGGGTCTTCTTTTTTTTCACCACTTGCTCTTTGCGTCATATCGATTGTTCTCCAAAACCTGTTGTTTCTGTTCGTAATACCATCTGATGCTTATTAACAAACGGCTCTCCTCAGCATCTCAAACTGATCTGTCTTTTGAGAAAGGTTGCTGTGACAGTTTTTACTTGGAGTCAAAATGGAGAACTTTACCAGCCTCCTGGCTGAACTGCATTAGCTGAACCTCTGCCTACTTTACTCTTCAGACAGCTTTGATTCCTCCCTTAAATCTTTCTGAGGAGCGTTTTGTACCCCTGCCCTGAGCCAGGCATGAGGAATGCTCCATGGTCCTATGGTTGGGATGATGCTCCAGTTGTAACGATGGCAACACCACCAACTCTGTTTTCTGACTGTAGTCCTCCTCCTTCCAAAAGTCATTAATAGCCATTTCATGAATGCAGCCTGCCTACATGTTTGTGCTGATGGAAACAGAAGGTTTTGCTGTCTACCACTTATTCTTCTAAATGCAAATGAATTGGTATAGTTATGCTCTACTGTGTCCTCCACTCACTTTGCAAATCGTATTAGTTTTCTTTTGAGAGTGAAAGTGTCTGTAACTTTGGCTACCGCTTTTCTCTTTTATAGAGTTTTAAGAGAATTGCATTTTCAGTGTTCTAAACTGTTGAAATAATTTTTTTAATGATCTGTTATATTTTAATTAAAAGGTCATATTTGAAGACCAAGGTCTATTTTTATGTGTAATGGATCTGCTTCTGGAATGCCTTTGTTCATTAAAATTGGAAAATTAAAATAGAAAAAACAGGCAAGGGAAGTGAGGCATATTATACTATCACTTTCATGTTTGGTTTTGAAGGTAAAACTATGTCAAAATGATAATTAGGTTTTGTCCTCAAAATGGCCTTGCTAGAGTACATGAATTGATGGAAATAACTCTGGTCCTTCTTCCTTTCTGAAGTTAGAGAATTCCTGACTGAGTGCCTGCAACCACTCTGCTAAAAGAAAATTATCATACCTAAAACCAGGATGCCTTTAAGATGGAAATTCATGTGTGAGGAGTAGAAGCATCATTCTGAAGACATAGGCTCTAGAATTTTTTTTGCCTTTGAAAAATGTTTACTAAATAAACCTGCTATGTATGCTAAAACTCTTGACTTAAGCCTTCTGGCAAAATGCTAAACTCATTTTGTTTCAATGCCTTTACACGCAATTTCAAAGTGTTTCTTTTTTTTTTTTTTCTGAGAACTTATGAGACTTATTTATATTTGACATACAAAATGTAGTTTTTGTCCATTAAATACGATTAATTAAATAACAAAATATACTTCCTCTGGTGGAAGAAATTTATATATTTTGATCACTTTCTGCTGTGGGAAAGCACTTCCCACCCCTGAGGAGGGTTGGTGTTCTTCATGTGAGCCTGTTTTCAGGACAAATCAACATTTCTTCATCATTTGGACATGCAGCTCTTGCTGGCCACTTTGGAGCCCCCTGGCCTTCCCAGTTAAGAGGTTGCATCCCATTGCTGCGTCCATCCCTGCATCAGTTAAGTTGTCTGGACTGTCATTTAATTACAGATTCCCAGATATGCAGAATGGCTGATCCTCTTTAATGTCTCGGCTGAGCTTTGTAAATAAGGAATGATCCTGGCCAGGTAGACAGATTTCCTCTGATTACACACTGGGATAATAAAAACGGAAATTAGTGTGTTAGCTCAAAACCAATTTTCAACTGATACTTAGGACTGCTTTTATGCTTTAATTTTGGGGTTTGAAGGGAGAATGTCCAGGTGGTATAGGGAAGGTTTGCATGCCGCTATGTGTAAATACTAAAGTACAGGAAAATTAAAATGCAGTGCTTTTCATAGTAGTTTAACTTGATTAAGACTCTAGTGGAACTGTTTGTACTAAGGTAAAGTAATAATCTCCATTGAAATAAAGAAATTTAGTTTAGGTGCTATTAAAAGCCTGATCCTGTGAGACTGCTGAGGACTTTAGATCAGGTCTGACATCCATCCATGCTTCTGCATGATCTTTTCATAAAGAGTGAGCCCTCACAAAGTATGTACAATCCAAATACGGAGTACACATTCAAAATTAGAAATTCACATAAGAAAAAAAGCTGGTTGCTTATTAACATCAATCGTTTTACCTCCACTCTTATGATTATAAAATGAAGCCTCTCTGAAGTTTCTGTGAAGCTCTTTTTTTTTGTGGAGAATTTTTTTTTTTTGAATTCTTAAACCTCAAATTTTAAATCTTCATTTACACAAAAGCATAATTTTTCTCCCTCTAACTCATAACTGGCGTGATAATATAATTCTTCCTTCCATCTACCTCTCAAAAATAAAACTCAAATTTATAAACTCTTAGGTTACATTGGTAGATTAGAGCAGTGTCCCTACCCAAACCTGATATTCAAAATTCACTTTATTCCACAAATTAATAACTTGTTTTCAGGTATGATTTATACCTTTGGTTTGTACCAACAGCATCTGCTCAAGGGTGATCCACTATCTATTTACAATTTTTTAAGTTCCTCATTTTCATTTCTAACATTCTGAAGTTTTGCTTGTTGCTATGGGAAGGCATAAGAGTATCATCGTCCTTCCAGGTTTGTTGTGCTGTATTTTAGTTATGCAGATGTTCATTGTGTATGTATAAAGTTTTAGTGTAATGTAGTATTTCCTTGTAAATGCTGCAAAGACATGTAATGTGCTACCTTCATTCAAAGATACAATGTTAGCTCAAAAGGAAGAATTGACAGAAAATACTTTTGTTCTCCAACAGCAAAGAATTGTGTGGATTTTATTTGATTGGCAGTGCTACTTCTTTTTGACAAATCCTTTTTGATGTGAGCTAATATATATTGCTGTATTAAATCCTGGAGATTACCATGTGTTGGGAGAGAATGTAAATTGTCTGCGTTGTGCATCGTGTGCTGAGAGCACTGCAGAAACACAGGAGCTACTGGAGGCAACATTAAGAGCCCTGATGAATTCATGCAGTGAGCATGGCAGATGCATCACTGGTGAGTTAATCGTGGGGTTCCCCTGTGTGTGTGCTCACATTCACGGGGACCACAGAGGTAAAAGCCAGCCCTGCCTCTCTGCTGGGTGTGTTGACACACTCCAACCAGATTCATAGGCATTGTGACTCTGAAGATCATTACATTGATGCCTAGATATTACTTTTAAAGATTTTTTGGATAAAATATATACTTGACTATGGATTAGCTTCACAACGCAACATTGCTCAAAACCAGCTTTTACTTAAAACTTATTTAATATTTTACTTTTCAAAGCCCTATGTGCTTATATGCATTAAAAAGTATTAGGAGTTATTCTTAAGACCATGAACTTCTGATAAAGCAGAGTGATTTGGCTTTACCTTTCATGTTCTCAATGGTCACTATAGATAACAGGACTACTTATACTTCTAGATAGTAAAACTGTAATGTAGAGAAAATGAGAATTGTGGAAGGGAAAAGATAGAGTTATATGGTGTCAGTAAAACGTGGAAAGGTAAAGATGAGAGGGAGAGGAGAGCTTTTGAAGAAATGAAGATAATTTAAACTATCTTTTATCAGTGTTAGGAGTAACAAAAACAAGAGGAAGTGTAGAATAATGGGCTAAATGGGAAAAGAAATGAAACTACAGTCACCTGCTACAGCAACTGTTCTCTGCTTGTGCGTCCAGTTTTACCAAACAGAATAAGGGAAATTATTTTCTGAATGAATTGCATGTTAATGAGGATTTTAGTCTTAAAACAGTGGCAAAGTTCAAAAGGTTTGCGTAGATATACCTGAAGACTGAATTTGGTTAATGTATTGTAAAGCAGCAAGCCAGATGGTATGAATCCAAGAATTATTAAAGACTACTGGAAGTAATTGCACCTCCGGTGGTCATTTTTAACATCTCATTTGTGAAAGACTGAGTAGACCAGGGTTGTGATTTTCCTCAGTCCTTCAGCTGGATCATTTCTTCTCTGGCACAATGACAAAATGAAAAACCTTCTGAGGACTTAAGAAATAAGTCAAAAAAAAAAAAAAAAGATTTAAAATACTGCCTGAGTAATTTATTCTATTGGTTTTATTCTTCTGAAATGAACAAGCCCTCAATGTTCAAATAAAAACCTTACAGTACTCTGAAATAGACTACAAGGATGTTACTGTTCTCAGTCTCCTGAAAACTTGATATTAAGATATTTGTTTAATTTTATTTTTCTTTCTAAGATGACTAAGATTTTCTAATTACATTAATATTACTGTGCTAAATGCTATACTTTAATGAAGCTTGAGGAACCTAGATTTGCCAGTCTTGGCAAATTTTGAATCTCTGGACTTAATGTGTTTTGTCTTCTAAGTTTGTTTTTTTCTACAGAATTTTCCATTGCTTTAGTATAACAACACACAATGCTAGCTTGAATATAGAGACAGATGGAGAGCTGACAACTGAGAAGACTTGTAAGGAAATTAAAATAAGTCAAAAAGCACTGCAGTCACATTTTAGGCAGCTCTTCAGCTGTAGGTAATCATGGGGTTTCTGTAATGGAAAATATATTTGTTCTGAGTAATATTTTATTTTCCTTTGACCTTATATCATCTGTATTACCTGGTATATTAAACTGCAGTCTGTCTCGGAATCCCGTATAATGGATAAAATACCTCAGTTTTGGCATTTTATGCAGGGTAATTTTGGTAGAAAGCAAAATAAACTGAGGGGGAAAAGAGCATAGCTGGTGTTTTGGCTGCTGCTGGTGCCTGTGTTTCTGGCTGAGTTAGCATAAGCAAGACATTTTTTAGTGTCTTTCGGAATAGGCCACCATTTATGGTGCTTAATGAGGTTTTGCCCATCCTGTGACTATCTGTCTAAACTAGGTATAAAAATTGCTGTTGTAATTTCAGAAGACAGTGACCCATAAAAGATGCATGGTTGAATAGCAGAGATATAATTGAAAATGATCACTGTTTCTTTAAAGACGCATTTATGTGTTAGTGCCATCTGGCAATATCTAGATCTGCCCTGAATTTAGCTGTCATTAACTAGCTGATCAGGTACAGGTATCAGGATAGATGTGGGTCATGAAGATACTCTCCTCTGAGATGCGAGTGGCCTTATTATAATTTATTTTCCTCTTAAGAAGGAGTCTTTTGGAAGGAATCGCTGGGGAGGTAGAGCCCCACACAGTTGCTCATGCAGTTTGAGCTGAGTGAATTTCCACTTGCTTTTCCTTACGCCCTTCGGTTCCTCTCTGACAGGGCTTTTCAGAAGCTGTCTCCTACATTTGAGCCGCGATTAATTGTACCGATGATTTCTTCCATTCGTGTGCCTAATTACCTGATGGAGCCTGCAAATCAACTCGGCTGCAGTCAGAGCACAAGTAATTGCACCTTCAATTTAGAGCACAAGTGGAGGAGTAGGGAAGATTTGCAGCCGTAATGCATGGTCATGGAGGAAGCCACCGAGTATTGTTTGTGGGCACTCCTGATAAAGTGGCTGTAATTAAGGCATTGATTTGATTCTTCTCCTTTGTCCTATAACAATAGCTTGACCTGTAATCTGAATTGTATGTTTTTCTTTTCTTTGTAGCCTTTGCATTAACGCGGTAATTATTGGGTGGCTGGCATATGACAGGACGAGAATGGGTCTCATTTTTTAAGAATTTATGCCCTTTTCTTGCTTGGTATGTTTAATATTGAAGTTGCAGTCTTAAATTAAATGGCTTGACAAAAGCACTGAGGGTTTCTTTCATTGCTCGCTTGCAGGGTTACCTAAATATGCAACTAATAACCTCAGGGAATGCATAGAAAACAGAAAACAAAACATTCTTATTGCAATGTCTTGCAGTGTGTTGACTACTGACACAGATATATTCAGAGAGAGGAGGTCTAAGGGAAGGAGATACATTTCTTGGTAGATGCTGAGTGAAATATAGGCAGCTTTTGGGTAAACTGCAATTTTTGATTGCCTCTGGTAAAAGCGATCAGTAAAATTAATGTATATATTTTTAGTAGCTTCATGTTTCAGAAGCTGACATACACAATTGCTGTTGATTACTTTGCAAAACTTTTCGTTATTCTCTGGGATGTTTTCAGATGTTGAGTTCTTTACTTCAGTTTCTCCATTCTATTTTAGAAAACAATCTAGCTTTCTGCTTGTAGTAAGATGTAAATACTCATCACAACTGCACAGGATAAAAATACTCTGGTAATGAAATTACCAAGTCAAAACATCCTAGTTCAATTTTGTTGCAAAATCCTGTTTGCAATATGCTTTCAAATTTTATTTTCATCATATGAAGTATTAAATAAAATAATGTAAATATACTCCTTTCCTAGTGGAAGTGATGGAATAATTACCACCAACATCTGTTTCGCTGGGTCAAAAAAATTACTGTTATAAAATTGCCTCAGTTTACTACATTCCAGCTGTGTTACATGCAGCCAATTTGATGTATTTTAAATAAGAATAAGATCAGCAATGTAGATATGTGGTTGTTGTTATACTGGATTAGAAACTTCAAATACTTTTCCTGTAAGATGCATTGCCTCAATTTAATTTGCTGCATCGTGTTGAAACATCGTGTGATTAAAATATCATGTTGTTTTGCAAATGAGTCCCCTGTAGACGGGTAGTCTTTATGAACTGATGAGATTAATACATTTATTTCCCTTTCAAATGTGTGATAAGCCATGCTTTTTGCCCTCAGAGACTTCTGTAGAAAATATTAAAGGAACTAGGACTCCAGGTTACTGAATGATTTGATTTTAGAAACTGAGATTTTCACTGACACTGGTTTTCACGAAAAAAAAAAAAGTTTGCTGTGTATTGTCCCCATTCTCTCTCAAGAAAGTCTAGGGGAAAAGAATACACACAGAAAAAAATGCCTTGGGCTGTTCTATCACTAAGAGGTACGATGGGGTTATTTGCAAGGCTTGTGATGACCACTACAGCCAAGAAGGAGGAATTTCCGGTTTTGAACTAGCCGGTCCATCAGACCAGCTCCTGTGAGAGTCAGTTTTGTCAGAGCCACTTTCCTTTTATTTTGTCCCTGGTTTTTTTTTTCTATCTTCCAACTGCACTGAGTGGAAGTTAGAAAGGATGGAGTTCAGTCTCTGGGCTTTGTTTTCCCACTCAATGAGCTGCACAACAGCGATTTAGTAGGTGAATTGTGTTTTCAATCTGATGTACCCAGCAGAGAGGCATGGGGGATTTGGCTGCACGTCTCCACAATCTTTGACTTAAGGAATTGCTTCCTCCAAGGGCCCTGTAGCCAGAAATCACGGGTGCAGTGTGTAGCCAGCTGCTCACTTTGTCACTTGGTGTGTGTCAGGTCAGCTTCAAGGATCTTTGGGCCACTTTCAATATTATTTAAAATTTTGATCCCGTGGGAACAGCTAGAGCTGCCTAAAGTTCTAACCTCATCAGTTGTACTATAGCTGCTCCCAGAAAACTTAAAAGGAGCCAAGGATATAAAAGATTATTCAGTTATTCAAGAGGGAATAAGGAGCATGCAGTACTCTGAGCTGCAGAAAACAGGAAGAAACCCCACAGGTGTAGAATCAACAGAAAATCTGAACGAGGAAATTTTCCTGCAAAAGTCAGATACTAACTACACCAGCAATTTTGATACCATTCCCTTTTTGTCAACTAGATAAAAAATAATTCTTGTCAGGTTTCCAGAAATTTGAAGAAACATTTGTTAATCTTTGCCACTTATCTATGGAGATATCCCCACTTAGTTCTGCAGGTGGTTTGTTTGTTTTAATTTGTTTTTTTCCTGTCTCTGCTCTGAAAGTGGCTTGTATTTTGTGAACATTCAAGATTACCTCTGAACACATTTTTGTACGGCATGATTGGGGACAAACTCTCATTCTGTAGCTTATTAAATAAGTTATTTAGATTAGTTGTCCATATAGGCCTGGATTTTAACTTCCAGTAGCTCATTTTTGAGGGCATTTCAATGAGGACTGAATGAACATATTTGGTGTCATTGAAAAATAAGCAGCTCCTAACAACGGTTTAGAAAAAGGAAGTAAAGGTTGACACTTCTTTAATTATTAATCTGGAGAATCATGGACTATCCCAAAAATCCATTTCTTTTAAAACCCACAGCACAGCTCTGTAAGTATATGTAAGAAAACCATAGTATTATAGCCTGTCTTGTAGCCCAACACCTTCGAGTCAAATATTGTCCTCTGCCTCCAGACATTTCAGTAGGAGTTGTTGAAGTGGATCTAAAGGAATTATTGGCTCTTATATTAAAGCTCAGAGCCAAGGAGAGATTTCGAATTGAGTATCTGTTATGAGTACTGGATCTGTAGACAGCAAATTACTCTCAGTGCATTTATGGAAAATTCAATGACAAGGCTGTTTTGAACTTTTCATCCAATTTAGTGTAACGGCTCCGGCAATGGCTAGATACCCACCTCTGCAGCGGTAAGATCTCTGCTTTCTGTGGCTCTGATTAACCAACTTCCAATTATAACTCTTCTAACTCTCAAAATGGCAAAAACCCTAAAAGAAAATAGATAATGTGTATTTTTTAAAAGGTATCCTTGCCTTATTTGTCATGAGAATCAGCTAGGAAGAAGATGTTACTCTGGAGAAAATGAAAGTTGCCATTCATTTCTTGCCTGAAATCAAAACTCCTGCTTTCAATGGATTTCTGACAAAATTTCTAAAATATTCAGTGATATGGTCTCACCTTTATTAGTACTAAAATTAAAGCATGCACAGATTGCATGACAACATCACTCTTGTTAAGAGTACGACAGAGCTCCTAAAAGTATTCTTCATTTAGTCCTGCCCACTCTCCCTTTTAATCACCGTGCTCTTCTGTTACGTTGGCTTTACAAAAATACATTAAACCTGATTTCTCTGATTTCAGTCGTTTGCTGTTTGGCATTCCCATACTGTAACCACTACGCAGGAAGGTGTCTCAGAAATTGTTTTGTTCTAGCACCTGCATGGATCAATAAGACATGAGCGTGTTATAATATAGGTAACTTTGTTTAAAAAAGCCCTGTACACTTCAGAGGAAGCTGTGATTGCTACAGCAATTACTAATGCCATATTTGTCTTGCCTGTTCTAATCACCATCATCATGTGGTGAAACACAAGTGGAATACTACTTTCTCTTTTTGTGCTGTGCAGATGTACGATTTAACACAAGTATAAATTAGCCCCAAGAAATAATTCAGCTATTGGTATTTGTTACTGCTTGAAATAATACTACAGCACCTCCAAGCCCTTAAAGGCTTTGGGCTGTGGGCACCCTTCCATTAGTTGCAGTAATACAGTGTATTGCTGTTCCCTGTTCTGTATGCTGCCATGCTAAACAAAGAGCTGTGTGTAAATTAGGAACTCCATGTAGAGTAACAAAGTGTCTTTTTCTCCATCATCCTCTGGTTTTCATCTCTGTCCTGCTTTATCTCTATTAGCTCCACAAATAGCAGATCTGGGCACTTTCTCTGCTTAATTCTGTGTCCCTTATAGGGCTGGAACATCCTAGCTATTGCAGCAATGGGAGCTTTATCCAAGAGTCAGAAGGTCGTAAGGGATTATTTATCCCTACAATGAAAGGTTCATTTGAGTTGTTACTCAGAACGTCCAAGCTTTGCTAGAGCAGACCTTAATGTATCTACTCAATTCTTTGGCTTTCAGTGAAAACAGCACACGGAAAAGCTTGTCAACAGAAGCATCTTGACTCTTAATCCACTCTCTGTTTCAGAAAGACTACAGCTTCCTGCCATGCTGAGGGTGGGTGCAATGTGATCTCATTGAAAGGAAATAAAAAGATAACGTGTGGTGCATTTGTTAAATGTAGATGCAAGAGAGAGTTGAGAGAAGAGGGCATACCAGCCTGTGGAGGGTGGACCCCTCCAGTAGCTGAGCACCACACAGCTACTTGCTCATTCCCCTGCAGCGGGACCAGGGAAAGAACAGGAAGAGCAAAAGTGGTCCAGATAAAGATAGTTTGAGAAGTGAAGGAAAGAAGTAAGTGATTCAAAGGCCGTCACTCACCACCTCCTACAAGCAGACCTCTGCCCAGCCAGTCTCTGAGCAGTGGCCACCTTGATGCTGTTCAAGCATCCAAAATGTTGGTTTGTGCCCAGGCTCAGCCCCAGATGCAGAGCACAGCACCACAGGGGCTGCTGTGGAGGGAGTTAACTCCATGGCAGCCAAACCCAGTACAGTACGCTGGTCTGAAAATCCCCCTCCATGCATTAACAAGCTGGCAGCAGAGGTGAAGCTCACAGTATCATTGTGCAGCACTTTAAAATCTTTCAACCGAAGCAGATAAGATTTGACTCAATACTGAGAGAAGAATCATGTGGGTAGCTGGAAGATGCGTTGATGAAACAAATCTCAAAACCTGAAGTGATGGACTATTTTAACTTACTCCAGTTGAGCCAAAAATAATGTTGTAAAGATCTTAATGTTTTTTTCCTAATTCCTTTTACAAAGCTTCCCCTATGCTAGGTGCTGATGGGCACACCTGCATGGCAGAACTGTTTTAACACCTAGAGAAGAAGGGAGCACTTTGTCCTACCACGAGGTATTACCATTTTCCTTAAATAAGTCAAAAGCTGCTAAATTATTGGGTGGCTTATGTTTCCCCATGAAACACGACGGACAAAGGGCCTTTAAAGTCTTTTATGTAAATAGGATTGACTATTAAAGTAAGAAGGGTTTTCAGGGGGGAAAAAACCCTGGATTTTTACATTATGTTGAAGGACACTGTTGAAATCAATGAATCCTGTAAAACAGCCAAGAAATTCCTGATATTTTTTTTTCCTATTACTTACTGTATGTGCTTTTTAATTGAGTGGAGTATATGTAAGGAGATGATTTGCTGACCCATAGTCTTTCTATAAATGATTTTTTATAAGCTCTCTGTATGTGTATATGTGTGTGAAAAATTTCATTAGTGTTGTGAGGGCTTGAATTGGTTTTACGTGAACTGTGATCCTGGTTCCACTGAGTTATTGTATATATTATCTCTATATAACACAGTATATAGTATTCAATCTACAAATTTACTGATTACCTGTCTGATCTTTTTCCCCTGACAAAACGCAGGCGAAAAACATATATTTATTTCTGATGGATTATAGTAATCCTTTACTAAAAATAAAGTTTCATTTTATAGAAAAGCAGGCAACTTAATTATTAAAAGGTCTATGAAAAAGTAAATGATAAATTCCTAATCAGAGCCATGATATAATGGCCAAATAATTTTGTTTGCTACAGTTTTGTTCACAAATATTTGCATAAAGTGATGCTGGTTTACCATTCTCACATGACCTTGGGAAACTTATCTGAGCTTTTACTACCTTGGATCCCCTTAAATGCATAGATTACAGTGTTCCCTTTCCTGGTCCTGACACTCTTTGGCTTATTTACATTTTAATTTATTTATAGGAATGTTGCCTTGAATAATATTTAGCTGTATATATATTCAGTGATACGTGTACATGTGTACATACACATGTGCACACAAAGGCTTATTAAGGCACGTTTGTATTTAAATTACTGGTTTTATTTTCAAGTAACTTCTGTCTAAATCTGAAAACAAACAGAAAAGTATCGATGTAACCTTTGCAACTTTGTTCCTTATTTTGACAACTCCTGATTTAGTTAAAAAAAAATATGTTTTTGTCAAATCCATATTCCGGGACTCCTAAATGGCATAAAATTAAACATGTGTACAAGTACCTGAACAATGAGAAACTCCAAAAGGTGATTTTGGTTCTTCTAATCTAACGTTGTCTTACTTTAAAATTATGCTCCAATGCAGAGCTTGGTGATATACCACTAAATATATGCATGCTGTATTCAATTTAGATTGTAAAATGATGTGTCATAAACCTGAATTTGCCTTATGTGACGTTACTGCAGATAACCTTTCCTGTTTTTCTAACCTTCAGTGAAGTGTAATGTTATGTTGTCAAAGAGCTACACTCATTAATGCCAAAATTGGCTATGTCAGTTTTCAAAGTCATCTGTTATGGGACCTTGCAAATATATTGAGAAATAAAAGTACGTTTAAAAGCTTTTTCTGTTTGTTTGCTTTGTAGTTTTGTGGGGTGTTTTTACAGAAAATCAGGCAAGGTATAATTTAGTTTCTGAGTAATGCAAAGGAGAAATTCTAGCAAACAACTTGGTTATATCTGTAGAAAGATCTGTAGGTATGCATTATGTATAGCCTGTATTCATCCATTTTTTCATGTCCTTTTTTGAGATACATTATTTTATTTGATTGGGTGATTTTTCTTCAATGTAATAAGAATGGAAGAAATGTGTTACTATCTTATGACATTTCATTAAAGTTTGGATCAATAGGAATTTGTAAAAATACCTTTTTGGCCATAAATGTCTGTGCCAGTATTAATATAGTCTTCTGCCTTTCTATCATAGTAACCTGCAATAAAATGTTTGTGCCTTCTGCTTTGCCATCTTTTTCTGTCCCTGGCATTACTTGCTTTAGTAAAATGCATTAAGAATTTTCTTCAATTATGGCAAATGAATTGTTGATTTCGGCTAGATACTAATTATTCATGGGTTCACTGGAAATGAGCCGCTTGCTTTATTTCCATGTAATCTTGCAGGCAGTCTTCAAGATACAGAGATAGCTTTTCATATTCAGACAAAAATCGCATTAGCTTCAAGATGAGACTTGTGTTAGGAAAAGAAGATGTAGCACAGTGTGAATATTGGAGCTTTGTTCTGATGAGGACATGGGGAACACAACCTGGAATCACACCAGGTGTGAGCCTCAGACCCCCAAAAAGGTGACTCCTCTTGACAACCACCTTTCTGGAGGTAGGATTTGCAGGCGAGATTGTGTGAGTGTTGCAAATAGACATATTAAATAAAGCAGGTTTTTGGTAGCTCTTCTACATAGAAACGTGTGAGAATCCCTGTAGGTGGCTATCTGTAGCTTTCATGGAAAAATACTTTTGAGTCTCAAGGTACTTACAACTTGCCAGACCATCATTATGCTCCAGGTATTTCTGCTGGACTGGAAAGAGTCTACAGTATTTTTACTTCTGCAACTTTGTTAGAAACAGACTGCAGTAACCCTTTGTGGCATTACACCTCTTCATAGTAGTGTGTTACATCCAACTCAGCTCCCAAAAGCCAAAGGAATTCCCTGGCCAGCTGTAGCTTGTCTCTACATGACTGGTTTTTATTTCAAATAGAAACCAGTTTTGTCATCCGTTGATATTTTATCCAAGTCTCCCTCTGCCCCAGCTACTAAACAGTCCTTATGTCAGTATTTTCCATCACCTGCATTTTATGTATTTTGTTTAATATTGTGCACCATAATAGTTTGCTTTCCCCCCTTGCTTTTCTGTGCTGCATATGGGGATACTATTATGTTCATTAAAAAAGTAGATGGTCATATATTTTAAGTCATGCATGTGCCATGCTGTTTTGATCAGTTGTGCTGACCCCATTTTCTCCCTGATTTTGTATTTCTTGCATGCATAAGTAATGACCAAAACTTCAAACCCATCTACTGTGATTAGACCTTGAACAGGGATTTGGGTAGAATGTTTTAGAAGCTAAGCTTTTACTTGTTTGTCTAGTGTAATAGCTAGCTCGTTGTGTTTGAGTAAATGTTACAAAGAACAGCACAAAATGAGATGGAAGATGTGACATGAATTCTTAATAATAGCCACAATACATTAAATAGATTCCATAAATGTTTCTGACCTTTTTTTGAGTAGTTAGAAGTAAGGGTGTTGGCAAAGCTCTTCTAAAATACCAAAATTTACCAAAATTCATTTTGTGAATGGGCATTTGCGGGTCCAGGAGAAAAATCTCTCTGCTTAGAACAAAAATGATCAGGGCTGAAAAAAAGCACCAAATGTTTTGCATAGTTAAGAAGACACATAACCAGTGTGGGTGATTAACACTTCTCAGAGTTACTTATAAGTGCACGTTTATTTATTTTGTTTATTTTTAGTGAGACGGGTGGGTTTTGTTTTATTTGTTTTGGATTGGACTGGTAGTTGGGTTTTTTTTTTTCTAGTTTGGCTCTGAAAAAGGAGGGATTTCTCTTACGAGCACAGCCCAGAGAAATAAAAACATGAAGACAGGTTGTTCCCATATCCAAATCCTGCACCTGTTCTAAGCAGGGTAATTGCGAACAAGCTGTTCTCTTTTTCAAATGCCCGTTATCCACTGAGCTGACGGAGAGTCATGCATTCCTGTGAAAGTGGCATTTTACAATGATTCTGAAAAGAAGTGCCAACATTTTGATGAATAAAGATATTGACCGGGGAAAGTAATTGTATGACCATAATCATTCAGATAAGAACTGGAGCAATAGGATCTTATAACACAGCGAATTGTAAAGGGAGCATGAGGGATGGAAATGATAGGTACTTATGCAAATGGTTATAACTGCCCCATGCCACTTTGCAGATCTGTCTTTTAGTCTCTCTTGATATGTAGGCCGTGGGATTACTCTAAAACAGCTGGGAAGGAATGGATGCAATCATTTCATCACAAATTCTAAATGCTTGCTGTGGTAGTTTTCCAGCAAGTAGTACACTGCAAAATCAAGGCAGGCAGAATTTATTACCAGTTGCAGGATGAGCTATATAAAGAACTCTGGAAAGACCACAGTCTTTTCAATATAAGTACCCTGGGTCTGTCTTTTAAAACACCTGAGATACAACCTGAAGCTGTTTGTCATTTTATGTTTATCAGCTTTTCTTCATGTTTGGGGAATGCAAATGCATAGTGTTTGATGAAGTAGACGCTGGAGGAGTCATTAAGTGGTACTGTCGTGATTACATCTGAACTACAGAGTGATACTCATTCTCCTTCCTACTGCAAAGCAATTACATTTACTTTTCTTACTCTAATGCACTTTGCCCCTGAAATTCTTGCCAAAATAAGGGAAGGCTGTGATTCTTCTTAGAGCTTTCCTCTTTAGGCTTTGTCCTGGTGACAGTATGGGAGGGTTTCTTTTTTTAAAAAAAAAAGAAAAAAAAAAAGAAGACGATTCATTCAAGTCTTCAGAAGATGCTACTCTGACAGAAACTGCTATGTCCCATGGCTCCTCTAAGATCCTCTAAGAAAGAGCCTTTGCCTGCTCTTAGTGCCCCAACACAGAACCAGGCAACCACCAGACACCGCTGGGTTTTCTGTTTCAAATACCTACAGCCTGGGGGCAAACACCAACGTGCATCTGCCACTTGTGCCACCGAGCACGTCAACCTGGTAAGGCTCACTCCAGACTACAGAAATAATGGCGGAATCTTTGGAAGATGGAAGAATCACTTTAGCTTTGAGCTGTACCCCAGCTGTACCCAGCAGTAGTGGTTAGAAGTGGTGGAATTCCTGTTCTTAGTTTTGGTAGATAATATATTTGGTTTAACGCACCATTTATCAGCTAGTTCGGTCACAGCACGGGCAGGTATTTTTATGAGAAAAAGCATTTTAGTGAAACGCCAGCTCTTAGGGTTAGTGAGTCTCTAAGTCTGTTTTTCACATCTTCTCCCAAAGGGGATGCTGTGTTTTCACTAACCCACCTCTTCTGGAAAAGCCCGGCAGGGGCACTCTTTAGTCCCCAGGCTTCAGCCAGTGTCCTTCAGTTTTCCTGCTTGCACCTGGTGGTTTCCTTCTGCTTATGTCATTATTTCACCGTGGCAATTTTATTATGGTTTACATAAATAGTTTTACTAGAAATCAGGGAAATGGTATTAAGATAACTCAAAAGCCTGACTTATTAATGCAGCATGTTATGGAAATATTTTCTGACCTTTTGTTGTCTCCGTAGCTGTACATGCTTGCTAGAAAAATTATGTCTTAAAGGCTTTTTATCCTCATTGATTAACAATAAAACTGTGCAACTTGATAAGCTTTAGGAAGGAAGCTGTGGTCTTTTTTTCTGGTTATGCTGCTTATAAGAAAGATTGTAAATTTATTCAGATAAAAATATGGAAATATTTGAGGTTGAATTTTTTCCTAAGGTACAATATCTATTAATTTAAGTGATTCTTTTCCCTAAATCAATATCCCCAATACTATTTAAAAGGAAAAAGCACTCTTAAATTATAAACACTTGCATTTCTGTCTCAAGGGATCAAAAGTATTTCTATATGAAGTAAACTGAATGTAAATTAGTTTCATGGTGTTATTTCTTTTGTAGTAGGAACTTGGGTTATATCTTCTTGTTACATTCAGGTGTAACATGGCCATTATCAAGGTACTTTTGTATTTTTTTATTTTAAAGATGAAACATCAATGTCAGATTATGTATTCTGTTCAAAAAATGAGCACAACTCCTCAGAACTGCTGGGTGAGGTTACATGCTGTAGATTGCAAAATTCAAAGCTATGTCCTGCTGGTACTTAAAAGATTTTCATGCTTGTAGTGAATCAGTTCATCATCAGTCAATAAATTTTGTTTGGAGAGGGAGTATATATTTAGAAATCAGGCTGGAAAAAGAGAGAGAAAAATGCTTCAGTGTACTTGGTCTATATTTGCTTTATGTATTTGCTGGATATAATTTTTTCAGCATTTCCCTGTGAAATACCTTGTTTTGCATTGGCAAGTGGGATTTGGCATAGAGAGATGCTGAAAGGTTGAAATGACTCCCGTTGTCCTTTGACAGCCTCAACCTGTCATCCTGCTTATGTCCAGTCTCTGCAGGTTTTTGATTTAGCCTTTTGTTTCAGTTGCTATTGCAAAATTTTGGTGTGATCGCTTAACTACACTATTTGAAAAATCTGTAATACCTGATTTTGTAAAACCAGTCTGACCGCAAGTTAAAACTTTTTTTTAGGAGCCTTTTCAACAGAGATTAAATAGAGACAATCACAGACTAGAAAGTTTAGGCTTTTAGTCTAAAACCTCCCTTCAGTTGCATGCATTGAGTTCACTGATGATAGTAATTAAAAGCTCATGGTAAAATGAGGTCTTTAGCTTTTGGCAGGAATAGGCCAAAAGCATTAGGTTCTATAACGCTGGTGTACATTTTTTGTGTATGTAGTATAATGGCTTTTTCTCTTTGTAGCTGTGTTTTAGTAAGATATTACTCAATCGCAAATTACGTTCAGAAATATATATTACTTGAGGATTGGTTTTGGCAACAGTGCAATTAAATGGTTTGTGGAAAAGGTACTTTAAATAATGAGAATACTTTCAATTGTATTATGCTTTGAGCAGCCATTTTCTGATTCATTAGAGGTAGATTGTAAAATCTATAATGATAGTATATATAGTACTATATATAAAACAACGTCTTCAAAAGTTGATATTTTTTCAAAATACTTTAATAGAAGAGCCTATTTAGAAGATTAGATCCTTAAATCTCCATCTGCCCGTTCATTGTTGTTATGTGCCAGTTAACAGTTAGTTATGGGGAAACTATATGATGTTGAAAGCTTCTCATTGTGTGGCTCTCTGTGATGTTTCCTCTTGAATGCCTCTATCTTCTTGTCATACTCAAAAGTGACAGCTTCTGTCTTGCCAATGATACATGGTCTAAAAAACTGTTTAACTGCCTTTTGCTTATGACCATTTTGAAAAGCAGTGGAAGGCTAAAAATATTTTATTGTTGAAGAACAGCAGCTTACTCTATTGTAAAACTTCATAGATTATAGTCCAAGAGTTGCACTGGTTAACATCAAGACAGTTGATTGGAGATGTCCCTGATGCTAGTTGTACTACGAATTCACCTTAATGTAGTAATTTTTCTAATATATCATTAAATCTTTTTTGTTAGTGTACATTAACTTTGCAAATGCTTTACCAGAATGTTGCCACTCCATTTCAAAACATCCTTATAACCTTTTAATAACTTCTAATCTAATGATTTGGAAGAACTCATGAATTTTATCAAATTATTAAAACCAAGTTCTTAGTCAGAGGTAAGTCCTTTTTATGCCAGTCCTCCAACGTCTTCAGCTAGCTGGAGTCCCCTTCTTTCTCACTGTGGGTACCAGTAAGCTTTCTATGCTCAATACTAGATTCATTCATTTGATATTCTCCTTGCAAAAATGTGCAAAGTATTTAAAATAGAGCTCTATTTTTAGATAACTGAACAATATTCCTGTCTGCAGTGAAGAACCCTCTGAATGATGAGGACTTGGTATATTTCTTTTAGAGGCTTTGATACAGAAAACATTCATCAAATTTTCCAGCTTCACTCATTTTAAGTCAATCCTTTGGAACAGGGTTTCATAGTTCTCTGAGGGTAACTACTGTTTTCTCACTGCCACTCATTGCTATGAGCTGCTGGTTCTTCTGTTACAATTGGACTCTTAAGTGTCACGTGAAAAAGGCTTATGTTTCGAATAAGTTCATATTTTCTAGACTGTCCTATTAACATTAAAATAATTCTTACTTAAGGGAAAATAATAGCTTGGGTCTGAGTTTATCATTGAATCATAGAATGGTTTGGGTTGGAAGGGACCTTAAAGATCATCTAGTTCCAACCCCTCTGCCATGGGCAGGGACAC
>JAOQGH010000077.1:9079765-9115786 GCA_025769975.1 Gallinago jamesoni
GGGATGGGGCAGCCACGATTTCCCTGGGCAACCTGTTCCAGTGTCTCACCACCCTCACTGTAAAGAATTTCTTTCTAGTATCTAATCTAAATCTCCTCTCTTCCAATGTAAAACCGTTGCCCCTTGTCCTGTCACTACACTTCCTGACAAAGAGTCCGTCTCCAGCTCTCCTGTAGGCTCCCTTCAGATATTGAAAGGCCATTATAAGGTGTCCCCGCAGCCTGTTCTTCTCCAGGCTGAACAACCCCAGCTCTCTCAGCCTGTCCTCATAGGGGAGATGCTCCATCCCTCTGATCATCTTCGTGGCCTTCCTCTGGACCCGTTTCAACAGATCCATGTCCTTCCTGTGTTGAGGACTCCAAAGCTGGAGTGGGGTCCTGCGAGTGAGTTTACATGCAGGACGTAAAAGTTTTGTATTCCTGTGAAAATCAGGGAACCTTACCACGTCAGCATGGCCAGGGCTGTCCAGAAAGGATTGAACTGAACACCAAAGGGGCTTGTGAAGCCATCAGGCACACCTGGAAGATCAACGGCCTTTAAGGCTACTCAGGAAGTTGCTGTGGTAATAAGTATTTAATGGGGTGGGAGTGAATCAGAAGAAAGTGAGATGAGCAGGTAGGTTTGCAAGGGGTCGGGAAATGGGCAATGGAAGATGGAAAGGAGGTAGGTGCCAGGAACTCCCACTTACACCATTTTTACCCCTGCCTGTGGAAGACAGGAATATTAAATATTAGTAAAAAAATACAGGTGTCAAAGATGTATGGTTGGTTATGGTATTCAGGCTTCTTCTGCATGGTGACCCCCAGGAAAGCTGCACAGAGTTCAGTCTGAGGGGGACCGGCTGCCAGCACGGCACTGCAACTGTCCTTGATAATTTCCTTCTTCGTGCCAGAATTGAACATCATCCATTATCTGCCATTCAAGCAGCATCAACACCAAAGAGGAGATTTGTGTAGTAATAAAAGGGTATGTTTACTCTCACAGCCAGCAGGAGGGAAGGGCTGAGAGCAGCCGGGGCTGCCCAGCAGCCATTTACCGCTAGGCCTAAGTTGGCTTCAGCTGTGGGGGGGGAAGGCTAATTCCTGTCAGGTGAGGGAGATGATTCCATGAAGAGCAGCTGTGACCTAGGGTTTACACTGAGGAGACAGAATGGCAACTTTTCCTCTCTGGTGAGGCTAACAATCTCTAAAAGGAGCAAGCTCAGTTGGGCCCAGGCCAGTCAGGATGATGGGACCTCGTGGGTGGCAGCCATGCTGGGTAAGTCGGTGGGGTTCTTCAACAGGCTGGGGGCTCCTGTGAGACTTCCCCTGTGAGATTGCTTAGAGGCTGTGCAGGGGAAAATCCTCTTATGTTTCCTGGAAAGGAGGACAGGGAGAAAAATTCTCTTTTACAGGTAGAAGTGACCAGGTGAAAAAAATAAATAAATTAAAGATATAATTAGAGATGCTGTTGTGGGTGTTGCATGTGTATGCTGTGAGAATGATGTCAGTTTCTGTTGTTTAAACATCCTAATTTCTCACTCATTTATAATTTAGGAAACAAAAATGGGTTAATGTCTAGGTGGAAAAGTATTAATATACCTCTGGAAGCTTATAAAATGTTGCAGGAGGTGCCTTCCTCTGCTTGAGTTCTCCCCATAGAACAAGGTGGCTGAGTTGCCCCCATCCCTTTGCCCTTTTGTCCAGCAGAAAGGGGAAAGATAAAAGAACATCCTTGCTGTGTACTTGCAAGATTAACAAACCCAGGATTGCAGATCAAATAGGAGAGGCTACAAGTAACCTCTCATTTTTTCTCCAGTCACTCCCTATGTGTTCAGTTGAGCGGCAGCTTTGGAGGGGGCTCTGCTGCCAGCAGGTCCTGGGGAGGTAGGGACAGGCTTTTCTATAGTGTTGTTTTCCAACCAAAGGAAAGAGTGAGCCAAGCTCTGCATTTTTTACCCCACCTGGTATTTAGTTGGAGCTTAGTGGAAGCTTGTGTAGGTCATGAAGCACTTGTATAACATGACTTAGAAAGCAGGCTGAAGGAGGGTCTTCTGAGAAGACCCTCCCAGGTTTCTGTTTACAGTCTTACCACAGCAATCTAATGGTGAGATAGTAAAGGCATAGGTAATTGTGGCAGGGAAACATTTATGCATGCAAGTTAGAGATAGAAAAAATATTGTTTTCTGTGAGAGAAAGTTAGGATTGTATGAAGCAATTGACATACTATTGTTGTCGTTCTGTTACGTGTTTATGTGTTGTTTGGTCTCAAACTGTACCATGAACACAGGTGACGTGTTGCTACTACTGACAAACCTGAATGGCATCTGGCTGGAGTTAATAGGAGTTAAACATGTAAGCACAGAGAATGTAGGTTTAAGTGTACTAGTAGTTACAGAAGCATTCATTTAACATTTGTTATAAGCTACTGTTGGCTTTTTATGAGTAATAAGGGAGCAGTTTACAGTTGAACTACTGTATAGAGAAAAAGAGTTGTGTAGTTTTGGATGAAATACTTGGAGCCTCAGGCAGTTTTGTAAATGTTTTCGATTACAAATAAGTTTAATAGTGTACATTAAAAAGGATGTGTATTTAAACCTTTATGGTCCATACAACACTAGGTGGAATTACAGTAAATTGCTACATTTCATTTCTGTAATTATCTTACAAACTGCTAGTTGATATTGTCCTGAAGTTTATGTTCAGCACATTTTAACACCAGTTGTGTTTTGGACAGCCTGTATAAGTTCATTTGATTATCTCTTAGGGGTATAAAATTTCACATATATATTTAAAAAAAAAAAGATACCTATTAAAAAAGCATAAGCGTTACACACCTTTGGATGACTATGTGTACTATTGAGAGGGAAAGGATCATAATTACCTCCCATGCTGTGATTATGAGTATGCTCAGAGCAATTTTCCTACTGCTAATAGTTCTAGAAATATATGATTATGAAACATGGTCTTTTCCTTTTATTTTATTTTTTTCCATTTCTGTAGGAACTTGGAAGTAACAGCCCTCCGCAGAGGAACTGGAAGGGAATTGCTATTGCGCTGCTGGTGATTCTAGTTGTTTGTTCACTCATCACTATGTCTGTCATTCTTTTAACCCCAGGTAACCTACTTCTTTATTTTATCTTTCTGAAGGTGTATGATTCACAATGCAGTCATTAAAATGACATATAAATGTTAAAGTATTTGCCCTTAAGCATTTTTAACTTCTGGCAACAATAAATTTGGTGCCTGTAGGGACTCAAGAGTTACCAGAGGCCTTGCGGAGCAGAGGCATTTGGCTTTGGCAGTAGGTCCTTAGGATTGTGTCAGCCTTGAGATGGTTACAAGCAATTCTCATTAGCCTCAGCAGGTGCTGAGGTGACTTTAAGGTTTTGTCACTTGTGTAATTTCAGATTCACAGATAAGCTAAGAGAAAACTGAATGGGAGACTAATACTGACAATGAAACTTCTCACAGAACGAGAAGATGCATCTTTCGTATATACGTGTACGAACTTCTTCCCTTTTCTTTCTCTCAAAAACAAAGAGAGGGAAGATTACTTAATGTTTCAGTTACAAAAAATAAAAATAAAAAAAGGGGGGAGTAGACAAAAAAAAGCAATTGAATATCTAAAATAATTATGCTTTTTTGTTGTCATTGTTCTAATTTGATCTGAGTTAATTTGATAAAGATTTTCTTTTTACTGCTGGGACAGCAATCATTTAACTATATCTAGGAACCTAAGAGAAAAAAAAACCAACTGTGCGAGTTTTAAGGAAAAAATATCTTTGAATTCTTTTTATGAGATTTAAAGTTGTAATATAAGATACCTGATTGGTATTGGATGTAAATGTAAAATACCTGATTGGGTGGCATGCCTAGATAGTAAATACTGGTCTGCAAATCTGCCTTACAGGTGCCCATTTGGTGTAAACCAAAAGGTTAATGAAGTGCTTTTTAGTTAAATAATGGTTCCAAACAGTTTTGCCACTGGATGAAATCATCAAGGGAAGTTGGGTGGGTCTGTGCATGAGCAAGTACAGTAGCAGACTGCTGTGGCTTGAAAGGAAGGTGATGAGACTGGGTCAAAAAAAAAAAAAATTGGTCAAAAAAGCTTTGCTTGTCAGAGGGAACAAGGCAAGTGGGGAGAGTATGTAGGAATGCTACAAGGTATTTTCCTTTTTGTTTTGTATAAATGTATACTACATATTCATGGTGCTATCCAAGGACTGATAAAGAAATTACTGTTTGCTTATTTAACATGGAACATTTTGAGAAAAATAAAAGCAAAGTTGTGCTACTGTAGTCTCAGTGTGTAGCAGTTTCTTCAGGGAATAATGGAAAACAGACATTGAGGGCAAATGGTGGTATATCTTGGTACACTTTAAGACAGAATACTGTTTTTCTTTTCAAGGAGAGGTAACTTTTTAAAGGCTTGTAAAATCTCAAAAGTGTTATGCTGGAATTCACAATAATAAACATCAGTTCTGGTTCTTATATCTATATAGAATTGTTAATGAGGTAAAAACGTAAATTGAAGTCTTTGAAGGCACTCATGGAAAAAAGAATAAACAACCTAGGGAAATGCTAATTTTTAAAAAAAGATATGTTAAAAAAGCTCAGTGAATTATAACATCTCTGAGGCTGTTTCAAAATCCAGAGAGCTTGCTTGAAAAGTTGATGTAAGCTGGGACCTACATTTCAGTTCAAGTCATGCGAGTGAAAACTAGTTCTGTCAGCTCAGATATGCTCTAAGATATCCCATAGAGACTGTAGAGCTTGATATAAATAAAATCCTTTTTCCCAAAATGATCTAGGTTTGGAAAACTGGGGTTTCTTGCAGGTTGGAAATGCTTACCAAAGAAAGCTTTGGAGGTATGTTGTAGGAGAGCTACTTTCCCTATTTTGTTCCTAATCAGTGCTGTTCTCCTTTCACTGTCATGATTAATTAATATGTTTTTGGAAGAAAATATTCTGATACTTTGCTGGCAGGTACTAAGCACTGAAATTATCTTGTCTTGAATATATGTAAAATCACTTTGGGATGTCTAGCATTTGAGGGGAGGAAAAATTTGGAGATTCTTACAGGTCTGGCTACTGTGAGGTGCTCAGTTCTAAGGTGCTACCAATCTGTTACTATAAATACCTGGTTTTTCAAATCCTTTTCATAAAATATAATAGATCTGAATTAAGTGCAGCAGTGAGAATTTTGTCCTGTATTACCTTGGGATATTTCAGAGTGAATTGCTTTTCATTTCTAATACTTTTTGAGCATCAGAGACTTTTTTCCCTATTTTGTTCTGCCTGTACCAATGGGTGCTTTTTAGATTTCACGTGAATTCTTCTAAACACTCTTCATCGTTCTACTTGTTTTTATGGAGATAATAACAATTTTGGATGGTGGTTGCTCAAAAGCCTGATTATTTTGTTGAAAGTTTTATAGAGGCAAAACCATATTTACCGATATGCCAAACCAAACAGAAACGATCTCTTTTGCCTACGATTATTTATAAACTTATTTGTCTACAATATAAGAAACACTTAGGTCCATGTACACTTTATCAGGTGTAACTTGACTTAAACTTTGAGCAAAAGCTTTCATGCCTTTTTTAATAAAGGGATCAATGCTTCCATATGAGATAACAAGCTTTTAAAAGAAAACATGTAAATCATACGCAAAAGGATTCAAAGAGGTTTAGCTTCTGCTAAAGATAGAAGTGGCATTAAAGCTAAATGGAAATTCTTTTTTTTTTTGGTGTTTATTACATGAAATATAACTTGAATATACAACATTAACGCAGAAACTGTTGAAATAAGGGATTTAGCTTCACCTTCTAATATCTTAGCTTCTGTTAAAATATGAAATATCTGTTTTGCAATTACGATGGTGGTTTTGGTAAATTTTACCAACAATACTGGTAATATTTTGATCCTCTTTATATTGCTTTTCATCTGTGCTAGTACTCAGAAACTTTATAAATATATAAGTGTTCTCAACAACGAGAAGGAAAAATGGAAGACCAGCCCATTCAGTAATGTAACAGATTCGTGGTAGAGTCCAAATGGACTCTCAGTCCGGTAACCTCTTTTGGGGGCTCAGAAGCTCCCTGTGAACTTCTGTGGAATAAGGAGTATGTTAAAAAAAACCCCATCACACCCACCAAGTACAGATTGCTACACTGCTCTGTAGCTGGGAGTAAAAGCCTTGCAGGCAAGTATCCCTGCTAATTTTCTTCACAATTAGGTAAGTGCAATGGTAAAGAAAGTGCATGGAGGTTAATATTAAAGAATGAGGTTACCCTTGTTAAACTAAGGGACTGGAGTGTGGAAAATCTTGTGAGTTTCAGTCTAGGAGCCTCTGGGGCAATTTAATAATGAATCCAGTGATTTCTCTATGTAATATTTGGAGATGATTACTGGAGAAGTATTTACGACAGAATAATAGAAGGAAATACCTTGGGAATAATCTTATAAATAGAACCTGCTTTATGTGAATTTATGGCCAATGCAGAGACAGAAATAGCTTTTTATGAGATGCTATTGTTTGGTTTGTATGTCAGTATAAACATAACACAGGTATCTTGTTCTGGTTTTATTCTATTTCACGTTTTTGAAGTTTCATCACATACCTGCACATACTGAAATATTCATGGGTGGATTTTCTGGGATCAGGGCCTTTCTCCTTGCTTTAAATTAGCATGGTTGTTATGCTTTGCATCATGGCAGTGTGTTCCACATTGTAGGAATTATCTGAAGACCGATCTGATCAGCCACTGTTGATCTGTATTTCAAAGCTGAAAAAAGCTCGATTGGAAGTACTTGCCACTGAAAGCTTTTATATGAAGAATCAACTGAGAACAGCCTAAGAGTTGTACAGGTGTTTGCCACAACACTTCAAGCTGATTTTAATTTGGGGAATGACAGTAGTTCTACCTTCATGTTAGCTTACAGTTTCTGAAGTTGTGGCAGACTCAAATACTTTGTGGGAATCCTTTACTGAGATACTGATGATACCATTTAAACCATGCATGCCATTATGTGGTAATTACTATTAAGCAATTTGCATGTAACTACTCATAGACTCAAAGAAAATTCAGAGTTTGCGTTACTATCTCTTGATGTAGAGGAAAAAAAAATAGAGACAGCTTTGCAGAAAAAAATCCTTTAGGGAACGTTTAGGCCAGCCAAACTGACAGAAAATGCGTGTTTGAAATTGTTTTGAGTAAAATCAAGCTCTAGGAAGAGGATTGGTTTGGATTGTGTTCAGTAGATACTCTCTTTAGAACAGGGTTGGGACGGATTCCTCCATACCTTCTCTCATGCTACTTTTAAATGAATAGGAAGCAAACTAAAAAATATTTTTGCTGAAGTAGTGATTCATTACCAGAAGACTTGATATCTGACTACTTTCTGGTGAGTTGTTTTTCCTTTTTCAGGCAAACATAATATTAAACTGTACTAATTGCCAGTTATAAATATACCTGTTAGCTTACACACAGTTTACTAGTGGTGTTTTTCCACTTTTCAGACTGCATTTAACAGTCTTTATCCTTATTTCTAGTGTTAATTTTTTTTTTCCACAGAAAATTCAGTAAGGAGTTTGTGTTAATGGGATACTATATTACATCATTATTAGTTTTATTTGTTAAGTTAGAAGGTAAATTTTATGAGGACTACTCATAAATTTTAGACTACTTTTAATTACCAACATATCCTATAAACTCATGAAAAGTAATGAGGCTATTAATTTCTATTTTTGCAGTCTTCTAGTTTACAAACCAAACAGGTTTGTACTTTTAAATAAATACATACCAGTTATTGAACTTCTGTTCATTTGATATATCATTAAAAAGTAGTCATTTATTTTTAACAATTAATTTTGGTTGTGTTGTCTGTAATCTGTGTTCACTTTCTATACCTAATATATGTAATTTTAGAAAATATAGAATATAGAAAATATAGAAATCCGTGGGAAATAGTGAGAAGAGGTTTAAAATATGATTCCTTAAAGGAATAATTCAATAATTTAAAACACAAATGAAAAAGTGATAGTAGGCTACTCAGGAATGCGGTAATAAACTTAGAGGAAAAAGGCAGTTTTTAAAATAAAACAAGTATTTGGCAAAGTACATACAAATTTGTGCTTGTGCTCAAGAAATATTAACCCAGTATAATGTTTTGAAAGTTTACATGATGTGTAATTACTCTTGCTATATACAAGCTAAACATTTTGGAAATTTAAATTACTATTTTTGAGTCTTTTGAAGTCAAAACTACATTTTTCTTAAAAATTATACAGTCTGAGATAGTGACAGAGTAGAAAGCTAGTGTCAAAATTACAAACAAGCCTCTAGTATGGTAATGACTTATCATTAGAAAAAAAAAATACTTTTCAAACATCTAGTAAAGTTGTCAATTTTTTCAGCTTGGAAATACTAACAGCAATTTAAAAAGTTACTTTAAAATCCAATTTATATAGAGATTACTTGGCAGGCATGTGAATTAGATAGAAGACAGAGAACAGAGCCAGTGTACCTTTCTTCTCTGATTGCCTTTCTGTACACAGCTGATATATTGTTTTAGTGTTTTTTAGGAAAGCAGTTAATAAAAAAACAATCTGTGAAACTGAACTGTCTTGGGTAAGACAATTTTTGGCAACATAAGAGCTTGTGTGAGCTTGATTAATAGTTGGCAAAGGGGCAGGATATAAGGGGTCACAATAAATAGAAATAGATTCAAGAAAGGTTAGAAGGGGAATCCTTTCGGGATCAAAACCAGCATCAGAACAAGGGTGCATTGAATAAAAATTGGTGATGGAAAACAGCTTGTTGAGGGTAGGTAGCCAGCAAGGTTGTGAGGAAAGAGGGAAATGGGCATATGAAGAGCCCAGTATTTGATGCTGTTAAGTTAGAAGTAGTGTTTTGAAGGCAGGGAATGTATTTGTGGAGCTGAGTAGAGCATATATAACAGCATCTGCTTACTTTGAAGATAAAAACTCGGTGTGTGGCAGGAACAGGAGCTATCAAGTTCCCACGATGTGTAAACAGATGGATTAGGTATAAATCAAGAGAGATAATGTTACTCTGCTGTAAAGCTTTGGTAAGTCTGCAAGTTGAATATTGTGTCCCATCCTGGACTTGGAGACTTAAAAAAAACCCAAACGGGCTATTTTGGTCCCTGGAAGGTAGGAAGAGGGCAAAAAGCTTACTTAAGGATTAGAATGTTTGTCTTATGAGAGAGGATTTGAACAAGTCTGCATGCTGAGCCTCACAAGACAGCGAGTGCAAGAAGAGTTGATTATGGTGAGTCCGTGCCTACCAGGGCCCTGCTGAGACCTGGGAGGGAGGCACGTGCCAAATGCTGCAGCGCCGCGCAGTGAGCAGCTCTGGTGGCCTTGTGTCTATTTTAAATTTATGATGTGCAGTAGAAAGGAGTTTCTCTTCAATCCAACAAGAATGCACCTTATTAATACTGACGGAAGTGACTGCAGCAGGTGGTGCTCACGTTTAAAGGCAAAAAAAAGAATCATACTGTTGTTGATTCAAGTCAGCTTTCAGCTAGACCTCTAAATGAGAAGAAGACCAATAACAAAGCTATGATTGACTTTATTCACTGTGAAGGGGCCACATTTTCATCTGAAAAGTATTACAGGATATTACCTCTACAGTGCACATTCCTGTGTGAAAAATGTGGTGGTAACATAAAGATAACAAGTTTGCTCCTTGTCTGCTGTGATTTGAGATACTCTTTTTCTATGGGTCTGTCATCAGCGGTGCAGTTCAATATGAGCAATCTGTAAGGACAAAATCTGACTAACAAAAAGAAGGTGGATGCCTGGCACATTGGAAGGAAAAGCTCATAGAGCAGAGAAATACTGTAGTAATCTATGGCAAACCTACCCAACAATGATAAAATGATTAAAAGACCTGAATGGGCATCTGTCTGCTTGATTGTGTAGGAAGTGCATAGGTGCATATTTTTACTAATGCATAGGCAATTCTGGCAGCTGCGGTTCTCCTAAATACCCTAAAGCAGTTAGGTGAAATGCATAGCTTCTATCAGTGAAAATTCATTGGAAACTTTGTGTTTTGACCGCAAAGATTTTTGCTTTAATTGTACCTCTTATTTCACATGTTAGTATGATGGTTCACTGTTGAATCTTTACTACTTATTATTTATTTAACCTGCATCACGAGAAAAGTAGAATTTAGAAGAGTTTTTTTTTTTTTCCTGAAGTATAGAGATGATTTTAGGAGCTGGAAACATTTTTTTTTGTTTGTTTTGTTTTGAAAATCTATGTTGGCTAATGTTCACAAGCACAATATTCCTGGGTTCTATCATGTTTGGGAAAACCACAAGGCTCTTAGCCAAATGTTTTGTTGTGCTTATCACTGGAGATCAAGCACAGACTCTAAAACGTGCATATAGAATTATATTTTTTTTTTTACATTTTAATTTGTAGAATAAGTGAAATTTGTTTTAAATGTACTTATAGAAGTATTTTCTTAGATTCTGTCTGTATAAGGTGATCAATATGGCCTACATTCTTTGACTGTCTGGAAATTTTTGTATTGGTTTGTAATCAGACTTTTCTTTTGGTGTGGGACTGGAGGAAGAAGGAGTTTTCCCACTGCAGTCCTAGTGTAATAAATAGCCAAGCACTACATTATTCTGTTTTCCTGTCCATAAGATACCAATGCTTTGTTTTTTGAGGCTTTACTAAAGAAAAATGAAATGTGTTCTTGTAGTTAAAAAAAAAAAAAAGCAAGGTATTGTTGTTCATTCTGGCAGGACCCTTGAACTTTGTATTCTGTTTCTGTAACTCCAATATTTTGCAAACAATATTGAATATATTGTTTTTAACGACTATCTAAAATGATCCTGTTATATTTATTTTAGATGAACTTGCAAATTCATCAGAAACCAGATTGTCCTTGGACGATCTCTTCAGAAAAGAGTTCGTAGTTCATAATCCAGAAGCCAAATGGATTAATGGTAAGTGTATAATCTCTCACATAATTTGAAACTAGGTAATAATTTTGAATATTGAATGATATCACTATCTAGGCACTGAGAGAGAATCAGTTAAAATTTCAAACCCTCTTGAAATTGGCCAGCGTCCCAGTTTTCCTTGTACTTCTGCATCATGTCTGTTTCATTAAATTTTGAAGTGGCTTTCTAATTTTAAAGCTCTGTCTAGTACAAACCCACTAAAATTTTCTGTTTATGCTACTGAATCAGGGGGAAGCAGTGATGTAAATTTTTTTTTTAAGAACTGGATCATGTTTGTGGATTCACAAAAAAGACCCATTCAGAACATTAAATTGTTCTATTAATATCTGAACTTTGGGAGTTGAGAACTGATTTTCACGTCTGGAATAGATTCTTAAATATTTCAATATACTTGTACAGCTCCTAGTCATTTTCTGATGTCTAGAAGTTGTATTTAATGTTCTACTTCATTAGAAGATTTACAAATGGTATGCAAATTCCCAAAGAATTATGCAGTTTTAATGTGTAAAGGAAAACATATTCAAACTCTTCTTCTAACCTGATTGAACTCCTTTTCTCTTGATCACTTGGGTTGTTCACATTCGTTTTGTTTGCAAAAAATGTACAAATAACACAATAGTGATCACCTGTTTTGTGTCATTGTAGTTGGATCTTTGTATTACTCCAGGTGTTATAATCAAAGGAATAACAATAGGCTTTGTGCAAATAGAGTATTGTTAAGGAATGCTCTGCGGAAGGTAAGAGTTTGAAAGTCTGGTGAATCTGTATGTAAATGCAGAATAACTTTGTACGGGAAATAACGATTCAATTATACTGATCAATGTTGGTGTTCAGTAATAAATAGAACTAGTTTTCATTTGTAGGAAGCTATATGATTGAATTGAATTGTTGCTTTATGGTATACTCTAAAGAATGAAACGGGCATAACAAGGGTAAGTGCATTTCCAAAAACAAACAAACAAAAAGGTTAAAAAGGGAGAAAAGTAAGGTTAGTCTTTTTTCCAGGACCAGCTCTTGTTTTGAGTTATTTGTTGTACAGTAGTTTAGTTGTAAGAGAGTGGAGGCTACACTTATTTTCATGCCACACCTTTTCCCCCAACTACTCCAGTGACCATACAGTTTCTGAGAAGCCCTTAGTTTCTTCTTTGGACTGGTTTCTGTCTGAAGTCAGTGCCAAAACCTCTGGTACTGGGTAAAGCCAGAACTATGCTACTGCCAAGAGGAACAGTTTCTTCCAGTTAAGACTGTTTGGCTAATTAAATCCTAAAATAGTTCTTGATGGATTTGTTTTTATTTGTTAAATGCACAAAGCAGCTGCCTTTGGCCCCATCTTACTTGAAAAATACTTCTCCTTATTGTCAAATAACATTATTAAAGACCAGAGTATTGTGAATTAAACTGGATGTTAAAAGCAGGGAGGTACATGGAAGAAGATCCTTATGCTAGTTCTGTAGAATGTTCTTGCTACTCAAAAACTCCATGAGTTTATTCATCTGAGAACACTAGTAGTCATTAATAACATGTGCATAATATTCTATGCATGAAAATATTAATTTCAAAAACCCAGAACAATAAAGGGTTATGGATTGAGTTATATTAAGTTTTGTTGATACTATAAAACATGTAGTTTATTGTATTTTTAAGTACATTCTCCAGCCTGTGATATGATAAAAGCTTCTTTTAAGAGTTTTGCAGATGTGGTAAAAGAAATGTAGAATTTGGTGCTAAATGCTTGCTTGGATTCATGTTTCTTTTGTGCTGTTCAAAGTCCATCTTAAGAAACTTATACAACAGAAGATAATTTTACTAGTATCATGAAAAATAGAGGTGGTAAGCAATGTGGTCTAAAAGCTATGAGATTGTATATTTATGAATTTTTTATATCTATTGAAAATAATATTAGAAGTACTATTTATTAAAGACCTAGTTTTTATTAGCAGTACTGATGTACTAATATCCAATCTTCCTGCAGTAAGGTTTCTCTCGGCCAATATGAGGACTCTTAAGCTTGCAGTTCGGTGTTTTACTGTGTTTATTTGCCAAAGAAGCAATGAAGTCCACAAAAATGAAAAAAAATTGGGCTTTTTTCTTATTAGAGTGTGTGTGTGTAGAGTATGGGAATTGAGGAAAAAGCTGCGATAATTAAGTTTTTTACTTATTGTTTAGTATTTCTGATAAAGAGAAAAAAATCATGGGTAGACTATTTTTTTTTCCCATTTTCTTTAAAATTGACAGTATGATCAATGAAATCAATATCTTAGATAAATAACAAAATGAGGAGTCATTCTGCAAAGCAGTGTTTTGCTTCCTGCTTCTATTTTTATTTTTAAGACATAGGACAAGATATTTTCTTTCCCGGCATAGTAACATTGCAGGGGTGGCATTATATGCATAGAGAATAAAATATATAACTTAATATTCTGCATGCATTACTGTGGAGCTGAAGGGGAGCATTTGGCACTTTCTTTGGATATTGGCCATATAAGTGCTTCTGGACCCTGCACAGGAAGATTTTAGTGAAAAATAAGTAGCTATTTACTATTACTAGCTTATTTACTACTACTCTTGGGGTAGAATAATTTGTATCCATCTGAAAGTTTTATCATCTTGACCTCCTGGAAGGGATGGAAATAGAGATGTGATTCCTGCTGGAAGCAGTTTCTGCAGGGTCTAGAGCATATTTTATAGAAAAACATCTGATTTAAGGATTTTGAGTTTGTCACGGATAAAAATATCTGACGTGGTTATGATTTAACAGCTATTCAAAATTTATTAATGATACAAGGCAGTTTGAGAGGTTGAATTTTAGCACGCACACATACAGATCTCTGGGAATTTCTTAATAGCATACAATGCTAACGAGCCAATGCTAGAAGGTGCCACTTTGAGTTCCTACATGTTAACGGATGGACAGAAGATCATCAACGTCCATGAAACTAATGTGTATCTCACAACATACAGGTGGAGAAGTGGATGGGAGAGAGAGAGAGAGAGGCTAAAGTATAGTTAAAATTTCCCTTTCTCGTATTTAGGGTAAATACTCATGATGCAATGGCATTCCTCAAGGAGCGATAATTGAGACTTGAGAAGCCGCAATTTTGTTTGAATGTTTCTAGCATTATCTTCTGAAACCCAATGTTATTTCTTCCTTTTTAGCCAATTCCTCCACTACAAAAATCATCCCCATGTAGTTGTTTCTAGTCTACTCTTTAATAAGACAAGCTCTTACGTGCAGAAGTTTTTACAGTCCATTTCCTTTTCTGCTTGAAACCGAGTCCACAATTTTATGTGCTTGCCACCAAAGTTAATAATTATGCAAATGTTTAAAGCTGCAGAGGAAATGCTGTGCTTTATCTGAGATAATCAGCTGTTGCCAAAGAGAATAAAAGTAAAATTTCGAGCTAGTTCTAAAAGTGACAAAATATGTTCTCACTTAATGACATTTGAAGATATACATGTGCAGGTATCTTTCAGATCCTTTCTTTTTTCGTTCCTTTTTTGTGTTTTACTTCAAAGACAAATTTTTTTTAAGCCTGACCTGGATTTTTTTGTCTCTTTTTGGGTAAGAATTTTTTTTAAATAATAGCTTAGTAGTTTACTAAACTTTTTCAATTACAAATCTGATCACTTCAACTGTATTTAAAAGGACATGGTGGAGAGCATACACAACCATCAATCAGTTAATTATCTAAAGGAACATTTTGATTTTGGAAAGCTTTCCAGTTGCTTGGCATAGTTTCGAAGATGTTAAATGAGAGTACATCTTCCCTTAGCGTTATTGATCTTCAGGTTTTCTAATAGGAAGTGAGAATTTAAAGTGCTGCCAGTGAATAATAAATGTACTTAAATCTGACACTGTCAGATATTGGTACTGATGAGGGCTTTGCATTAGATGGCAAAACAGCTTGGTTTACAGTAGTCTAAGTACAAAACTGCAATGTAATTTAAAATATCCAGAGTACTTAAATTTAAGGAAGTGCTACAGTTAAACTTTTCTTATGTCAAAAAACTTGTCAAGAGATGTTCTGTATCTGTCATATTGCTTCTGTCTTGGACTCTAACCATTTTGCAACAGGGACCAGTCTCTGCTTCAGGGTGGGCATAGCGTCTCATTCGTGACCACAGTTTGCTTTAGGAACGTGCGAGTTAGTGCAATACATCTAAGGAAAGGTCACAATACATGGTGTATTAGGGCATAGTTTTAAAATAGCTTTATCCGTGACAAAAACAATTGTGTCATCGCTCTATTAGTTGTTCACAAACCAATGTATGAATCATTGCTTATATGCCAATATCAGCAGTCTGCAGCTGGATCTCTGAACCATACTGAAGCATTATTTTAGGGTATTTTCTTCATTTCTGTTAACTTAGAAATATGAATGCTGGCCTGTGAGAAATACTGAGGGCTCAAAATGTTTGTAGTCTAATCACTAGATCTTGTTGTACTTGCATCTCTTATTGTCATGGACTCTGGCTGTTAATGACAGTGAAATTCAGAATATTTGTTTTTATTCCTTCTGTGAATATGGGAGTTTGCATTTTTGGTGTTTAGATAATCTTTGCCAACCTTTCCTGTATGCAATAGAGTGCATTGTGTCCTTGCTGGTATTCCATCAGATAGGTATGTAGTCAGCAGAGTTTTGATATTTTTCATATATCTGAATGAAAAGTGTTGGAGAAAGACCTGAGGTCTCAATAATGGCCTGCAGCAGGCTGTGCCATGGAATCCTGTCTTGTGCTGAACCTCAGCAAAACGCCTGAGTATGTCAGAAATATTTTCAGTCTGCCTTGAAAACAGTATGGAGGCAACAGATATAATAGATATCTGGTTTTCTTTGTTTTTGTTTTGTTTTGTTTTTTTAACTCAAGCTCTTGTATTTACTTGTCTTATTTTTGGTTTTGTATTGTTTCCTCTATTACCTTCAACTGGGGTATGGCTTTCATTTTCTGAGTAATATTTACTAGTTCTGAGGTGGGCTTTTTTATTAAGCTTCACACATCAATTTTATCATTATGGAGAAAATATGCCTATCTTTTTGAAACCTCAGTGAAACGGAGGGAGTGGTTTACGGAGGAAGTCCCTCCCCCATCCCGCCTTTCACATTCTATTTTGGAAACATTTATTGTGTTTAGTAAAGTCTCTTGGAAAAAAAAAAAGAAAAAAGAAAAAAAAAAAAAGAAATATTAACCCACTTTTGTTTTACAGTTGAACAGTCACTTTGCTGCAATATTTTGTAGACTGTGTATTAAAGTTAGCATGGAAAGATATTATTTGGCTGAGGAAATATTATTGCCTTGCCACACGTTTGGTCTTTTAAAGAGCAAATGTGACTGTGGCATCCCATAGATTTATTTGTACTTGTGCCTAGCACTTTTCTCTTGCTCTACACTGCCTTTATCACCTGGGGAGTGAAACGTATAGACGGTGACCTTTGCTTGAGCTGGTGCATTTCTTGAGTCTCTGTTGGCTCTTGTCTATCCTGAAAAATTAAATAAAAAGTGAGTCTGAGAAACCTGGCATGAAGATGGTTGAAATTACTTTAGAAATTGTGGATGATAAAAATGGAAGTGCTTTGGGAAGCACGGCACACAGAGGAGATTCCACAGTACTACCTGTGCCAATTTTGTGCAGGAAACTATGGTTTAAAACATTTGGCACTTTTTCAAGGATGCTTTTCATGTGCACAGGAGGCAAATATGAACTTTGTTTATCAGAGCTGAGCATGCTGTGATGTTTGCCAGTGGATATGGGTCAAGTGCAAGAAATCGGTCCATCACTGACAAATAAAAGAAGACACATTCTGCTTCCAAAAATTGTTGCCGAGTTGGAATCAATAAACAGACAAATATCTCTATTAGAATTACCTATCTATATATGTTGGTACTACTCTTTTAATTTATAGTGGATATTACTAGAGTGAAGTCCTGGATTATTTTTTTCCCTTCCCTTACATGAGAGTCTGAAGTGGCCAGGCTGGAATTCAGCCATCATGCACAAGTGCATTTTTGGTGTAGCAGGAACTGTGTTTTACATTCAAATATTTAGGCTGTGACATGATGCCCCGTCAGGGACTCGGGCAGAAGTGAAGAGGTACGTATAGTGGTGCTCTTGCCAGCTCTGTGTATAGCTTTCATTATTCATCTGAATCTATCTGTGCAGAGCCTGAAGCTGGAAGCCAGGCTGGGGAACTATTTCATTGCCTGTGTTGTATTTCTGAAAGGCAAGAGAGGGTGGTTGGACTGTGATTCCTCGTGCAGGGAAAAGTAACACGTAACATAAAAGATTAAAAAAAAAAAAAAATCCTAGATAGGGCTCCAATCTTTGGAGGCTTTTAGCTAAAATCTTTTTTCACAAAAGTGTAGTGATGGTCTGAATTACACACCCAATTTTTGCCAAGTCTGAAGACCTGCTATTGGAAAATCTACAGAAAATTTGAAAAGATACACAGAGTGTCTTCAGGCTGGCTAAAGTTTCTCTCAGAAACTGCTAAAAAGGAAAATAAAAGTTTTGATTGATACCATTCCACTGATTTATTAAAATACTTCGTTAAACGAAAGAGTTTAAACAATGTTGTTGTGAAATAGATTGAATGATTCAATTCTCTCATTAGGGAGTTGAATGGAAGAGTTTGGTGATGTATTTGTGCTGGTGCTGAAAACTTCCCTACAAGTCAGCTGTAGATGGGTAAATGATCATTCAGGCTAGGGTTGTGGGGTTAACGATGTTCCTTGTTGTGTCCCTTGATGCAGGAATTGTGGCTTCTCAAATGGTAGCCAATCTTGATTTAGGAAGAATTTTGATTTATCTGATTTGTTTTGGGGTTTTGTGTTTTTTTTTTTTTAAGTTTAGTAGTTTTGGTTTGATTTTTTTTTTGAGTTTCTGGTGAATTTATTCTTAAATATTTGAAGAATGCATGTAAAGCAGAAGATAAATAATGTGAGGCGCATAAAACAACAGAAATGTTAATGTGAATAGGTAATAGAAACCAAAACAAATTATTTTACGCAGTATTGTAGGTAGGATTGCAAATAAGAAAGAATGAAATAGTTTGGGTTGCAACCGTGCATGAGTAAAATGCATGCTTAAAAATGATGGGGAAAAATCCTATGCTTTTTTCTACATGAAAGTGGAGATTTAATCTCATTTCTGTAGGGATTTATCAGAAAATAGATGGTCTTTTTCATCAATAATCATTAGCTTTAAGTAAATATTAATTTTCTTCTGTGAAGCGGTGATGCTTTTGTGCTTCAGATTCAGAGACTTGTGAGTGGGTCTTGCCTGTTTCCATGTTGTGGCTCTGCAGCTGTGGAACACTCACCAGGGTGGCAGCAGAGGTATCCCCCATGGACAGGAGGCCAGGGGATTACTGTTCCTTTTGTCCTCAGCTTCTCCACCCTGAGGATGAGCGGTTGTATAGCCTATTGCTCAGACAGGTGATTTGTCCTACTCATTAAAATTCTTTGTTTCACCAGTCATAACACAATAGAGTTTTTTTCCTCAATTATTTTTTCTTCTAGACTGTATTCAGTCTAGTTATTAAATAATGTTACTTTCTGGCTATTTTAATGGATATTTTCTACCTGACGACACTATTAGGATCTGCTGCATGAACCATACTTCTTTCTGCTCTCCTAGTATTGATGCCTCTAAGGTGCCACATGACTTGCTTGTTTAGATGTAGATCTTGGGTAATTTCTGCTCAGATCAACTATGTTAAGCCCCATTACTACATCAATAATGGTGCCAGTGTTAATGATCGTTAACAAGCATTAAATAGTGCTATGTATTCAGGGCCATTAACTTGTGTCACCATTGTATTTTGTAAATGGCTTCTTAGCACACCTCTTTAGAAATCTCCCTTCACCAATATTCTTTGGACGCTAATACAAAGTTGTATCAGTCATGACCTCCACACTGTCTTGTAGCTCTCTTCTTCACTTGAGCATTACCATTATTGATTTCAAAAGTAGTTTCCTGGACATTTGTTTTCTGACTTCTGGTTTTTTGTTTTGGTTATTTTTTTTCCACTAAACACGTTATAATTCCTCCACAGAGTACCCGAAATTTATTTTCCTGAAGAGTTTTCACTTTTTGTAACAACTTACTTCTGTTCATTAAGATGTAGACTGATTCCACACTCATTGAAATCTATGAAGTGGGACAAAATCCACAGGTTGGGATAGAAGTGAGGAAAAATGAAATCAAGCATTCCAACTAGTGAAAAATCAAACTACCTTTTGCCACTTTCAGCCAAAAATACAGCTAATCATTACAATCCTTCTTAAAATTTATGCCTCTATTGATTTGCGATTTATTTCACAACCCAAAGCATTAAGAATTTAACAAAGAGATCAATATCCTTACACTCTGCCTTTGCAAATATTTTGTAAGTATCTGTTGTCTAATGTATTTTGAAAGAGATTAATGGAGTGGTTTACATTTTCCAAGCAATATTTTTAGATAGCAGCCTAATATTAAAGGGTTAAGTACAGTAATTCTGTCTGTGAAGCCCTCGGAAGGTGGACTAGACACTTAATGAATCTTAGTTCTCCCTGTTTGTTGAAGCAAAAATCTCCTGAGTGTAGTGCACATATTAAAGTTTCACTGATTTCACTGAATTTTTAGTTGGAAGGGACCATAGAGATCGTCTAGTCCAACTCCCCTGCTGAAGCAGGTTTGCCTAGAGCATGTTACTCAGGACTGCATCCAGGAGGGTCTTGAAAATCTCCAAAGAAGGGGACTCCACAACCTCCCTGGGCGGTCTGTTCCAGGGCTCTGTCACCCTCACCATGAAGAAGTTTTTCCTCATGTTTGAGTGGAGCCTCATATGTTCCAACTTGTGCCTGTTGCCCTTTGTCCTCTCACTGGCAACCACTGAAGAGAGTCTGGCTCCCTCCTCCTTCAACTCACCCTTTAGATACTTATAAGTATTGATAAGGTCTCCCCTCAGCCTTCTCTTCTCCAGGCTAAAGAGTCCCAGCTCGCTCAGCCTTTCTTCATAAGGGAGATGCTCCAATCCTTGAAGCATCTTTGCCCTTCGCTGTACTCTTTCCAGAAGCTCCCTGTCCCTCTTGAACTGGGGAGCCCAGAACTGGATGCAGTATTTCAGCTGTGGCCTCACCAGTGCAGAGTAGAGGGGATGGATTCACAGAATTTGCGCTTTTAATGCATATATATATACATATATATATATAACTAGGTACATATGTTATATATGTTTGTTATACCTTTAGTGCTTTTTTCTTTGCTGTCTGTAGTTGATTGTATATTCTCTGATTTTTATTTTTCTCTTCTGTTGAAACGGCAGATTTCAGAGACACTGACTTGTATTTGCCATTCTTTCGTCCGTTTTCCTGGTCTGTTTTGCTTTCTGAACCATGCATTCTTTTTCTTAAATGTATGAACTGATCCTCTACTGCTGCCGGGGCAAGGCAGTTCAGACACACAGAAATGTGTATGAGGCCAAGGTCATTCTTCATATGAAAATGTTGTTGGTACTTGATGGGGCTTTGAGCAACCTGGCCCAGTGGGAGGTGTCCCTGCCCATGGCAGGGGGGTTGGAACTAGATGATCTTTAAGGTCCCTTCCAACCCAAACTGTTCTGTGATTCTATGAATAGTTTTACTTGTTATCTCTTTCAGTGTGATGCAAAAGGTCTTTTGGTTTTAGTATGTTTGGGAAAGTGAATATATCTAAACTTATATATTTCGGGCATCTATTTAGGATTCTTTCAAGTGTTTATTCAATGCATTAGTTTTATTAAACTCTCCCAAGTGTTTGTATTGAGCAGGAGGAGATGGCACGAGTGTTACATGGTTTTGATCCAAACTGCATCCTTTGGACCCCTTTTAGGATTAGAGGGGAAAGGCACTGGAAGGAGAAATCTACAGAGTAAAAGCATAAAACAAGTAATAACAAATACACAGTCAGAAAAAAGGAAAACAGCTAGGTAAAGAGAAAGCAGAGGCAGGAACAGAAGAGAGAAATGAAGGGATGGTCCAAGGGAGAACACAAAAGCCTATGTTGGCACTTCATCACTGCCACAGGACATATGTGTTTCCTATTAAGGACATCTCTTTACTCTGTAACTCCAGGCAGCTTCTGGCAGGACACATGTAGACTGAGAATTTCCACTTAATCATAGTCTTTCTGACATTTGAGAGACAAGAGCCAGACCTAGTGATGAGAAGGAGACACGAAACTGATGTTAAAAGCACTCATGTGATGTATGACTCGTGGCCAGCCCAAAAACTAGACCAAAGCCATTCTGTTGGCCTTAACCTGAGGAGCATCTGGTGGGGCAACCTGCTTGATGTTTCATCTGGGCAAAAATTGTGCTTTATAACTATCTGGTTTTGTATTTGGGGATGCGTGAAGTGCAGGTAGAGCAAAAGTGCTATAAACTTTAAATTATTACTTTTAAAAAAGTCTGATTTTAATTACATTTTTAATTTAGTTTTGCAGAGGTGTCCCCCATATTGTCTGTACAAGACTGTAGAGCTGAGATGAACCAGGGTGAACTTGGCATTTAGTTGTTTATCTGATCTGACAAAGTTTCTAGGCAATTTGTGAGAGGTTTGCCAACAAGTAATCATCATAGCAGCTATGTATCGCTTTGCCAAATTCATAAACATAGGCTGATTTTGATCCATCAATAGGGTTGTACAAACCCATAGCTCCTCCAGTGAGATAATTAAATTCTGAGCACTTTGTTAAAATAAAATTCCTGAAACATGGGACCGGGAGAAACAATCTGGTTCTTGACAGACTTTAGATACCGGCAGCCCATGCTGAGCATGATTCAACTTGAACCCAGCTTTTGTTGAGGTTTTCCATCGTATTGTTCTCCTCAGGGGAAAAGCAAGTCTTTAGTTTCGAGAGGGGTTTTTTTTGTTAGAGTATCATCTCTATGATGATATTTCTTAGGCCTGCAGTTACCTCCTGTCTGCCAAAATGGGTCTGTTAATTCTGTAATGATGATTCAGATATTTATATATTTGTTACTGAGATCTTGACTGAGTTCATCTGTAAAGGTCATTAAGCAGCTGTCAGATGATGGTGACTTTTCAGCTACTACTGACCTGGATTAGATTCAGAGTCACAGTTATGGTTAGCTGAAGATTTTTATGACAAAACTTTACTGACAATTCTTCTTTTGTTAATCTTCACTTGCAAGTTTTGTATGAAGGGGTGCTTGTGTAGAAGCTTTGTGAGCAAGGTTCAAATAGTTCACTTTGGCTTTCTCACATTTTGGATAATGTGACTTTTTTTTGTTTGTTTGTTTAAATGTTGAAATCTTATCTTTAATATAAGTTTACATTTCTCTGTTATTTTGATGTATTTTATATTCCTTGTGCACACTTTTAGTGTAAAAATACTTTGTTTTGGTATTATCACAGTGAAAAATTCAGCATTAAAAAACAAGTATTTCAATACATTCTATTTGAAATTCGGAGGAATCTTTTCTTAAAAAAAAAAGTAGTATGAGTTTTTCAATTTATTCTAATTTGGAATAAAAATGCTCGCACTCTTCAATGGTTTTTCTACCCATCTGTATGGGCAATTTAGAAAAGGAGGCTCTAAACCTTATTATCAATGACAGCTCCAACCCACATTATCAATTACCCATCCTATGATGTTTTGTTCCATTCAAGGAAATGAATTGCAGAGTTAATACTATAACCTGCAGCATTTCCATTGATTTCTGATGGATTCCAGATGTATAGAGATATGGAAATGGGCTCCTCTTATGAGATGTTTCAAAGGTGGATGCTAGTTCTTTGCTAGCTGCATAACTGCACCTGTAGTGAAATTTATGTAAATTATGAATTTTAATCTTTTTTCCATTTTCATATCTAGCATTGTACCTTGTCCTCCTAGAGGCAAGGACTCACTGTTCTAGCAACTTAGTCCTTTCTTTTTTTAGCAATTTGAAGTGATCATATAAAGTGTTACAAATGTTCCTCTCTGTTTTAATACTCTGTTCTCTTTTACTATTTCTTGAGTTCCTATTGTGGCAAATTGTTAGTTGAAAACAATTTGGCCTCAAAACTCTGTTTTTGAAGACCTTGATTAGCCCATGCTTGTTACTATAATGGAATTAACAATAGTTTATTATTTCAGTAGATGTTATAAAGTTAAATTATATTTTAACTACTTTGCTAATGTCTGAGGGCAAAGAGTATTGAAACAGCAGAAAGTGAAGGTACACAATTTTTTTACTTCAGGTGCTGTGTTGTGTGTCCCTCCCCCTTATCTCCTCCACCCCTGCTTTGCTCCCTGCCTCCCCATTAGGTTTATAGTATATGGAGGTAGAGGCAGACAATATGTCTTTCTGGACTAAATGCTTTCTGTCTCATTACCATCTTCAGAGTGATCTTTTACTAATTTTAACCGAACATTTCTTTAGTCTGGGATGTGTCTATCCTGACTACTACCACTCACAGCCACTAATTGTCTCACCACGAGCTTAGAATATGCTCTGAATTAACAGTATCTTTTATTCTGTTCCTCATTGTGAAAACGAACGAGTCTGAGTGTTCAATAAATTGCACATGTTTATGTGACTACTTGGTTGGTTTTTTTGGATTAGGTAAGGATAAACTCCAAGGAAATAAAATTACATCTGAAATACAGTTTGTTTTTATCTGAGAGTAAGATTTCCAGGGATGACAGTGAGAAAAAAATTTTATGAATAGCCTGACTCTTAGCTGGTTTGAGAGAGTTTCTGAACTCCACGTCGAAGACAGGAGGCTTGCTGAAAGCCATGAAATTTCCTAATTCTCAACACTGTTAATATGTTGGATGAAAGTTGTTTTAGTTCTTAGTGAGGGTATTTGTAGAGATTGACTTAGTGTCCTCGTTTTACTCATGTTTTTTTTACTCAACATAGAAAGTTTCAGAGAAACTCAAACAGTTTTATTCAATATCTTGAACTGGATATGTTGATATATCTGTAGGTACTAAAAGAACAGGTGTTCACTGAGTACCTACTGCTCAACTTCATTACATTATCATAATGAAATATATTTTTAAATTGTTATGGAGATAAAAAAGGATATTTTAGTTTAAATTAAGACAGAATATATGGATATTAATTTTAAATTAGAATTTCAAGAACGCAAAGAATTTTCAAGAAATATTAGGGTTTTTTTGTATTTCTAGTAAATGTAGTGTCTGCTGAATAAAAGTTAACAAAGTTTTATTTGTGGAATAGAAAAAATAAATTTTTACATGTAACATGAAACGATTTTTTGGGATTACTGATCTCTTATCTCTACCAATTTAGACATAAGACTTTGCAAAGTAACATTTGCTCTTTCTTAGGTGTAAAAGAGTTTAGGGAGTTCCTTGTTTGGGTGTTGCTGAACTGTGTGCTAGTTGATGTTTAGACAAGTGTGAAGAGCTCAGAAAAAAACATTTGGTCTTCTAGCAAGTAGGGGACCTGATACTGAGAAACTGTAAACAGCCACTAATTTTGACAGTGCTACTAAATGCACAGTGCTGAGCACGGGGAAACTCTGGTTTGATATGGCAGGCAAAAATGGGTTGTTGCATGCATGTTTTTTGTTATATTTTGTTGTGTTTGGTTTTATTGCTTGCACTGGAATGAGAACTAGGCTTTAATCCATTTTGGGCTAGTTAGTCTTAATGAACAAATAGTTTCAGAAAAGACAGGCATCTATAAGACTTCTTGTGCTTTCCTTGAGAGTTGATTGTGGCCTTCCTCTTCCTCCCTTCTCAAGAAGGGATAAAGCTTACTTCTTTGTCAGAGCATTTACTGAGTAAATGAAAAAAGTTAATATGAACTTGTTTTTTATTTTAGAAGTGCCATCAGTTCACCATCGAGTAACGGCATGTTCATAGAATAGTTTGGGTTGGAATGGACCTTTGAAAGTCCTCTAGTCCAAGCCCCCTGCAGTAAGCAAGGGCATCTTCAACTAGATGAGGTTGCTCAGAGCCCTGTCCAACCTGCCGTTGAGTGTTTCCAGGGATGGGGCATCTGCCACCTCTCTGGGCAAGCTGTGCCAGTGTTTCACCACCCTCATTGTAAAAAAATTTCTTCCCTCTTTTAGTTTAAAGCCATTACCCCTTTTCCTGTCACAACAGGCTCTGCTAAAAAGTCTGTCCCCAAATCTAGATATACCAAAACAGTTTGCTGGTGGATGAAATTGTAACGATTCCTTGGGAGAGTATTTAATAAAGTTCCATAGACAGAAATAACCTGATTACATCTTTACCGGAATAGCAGTGAAAAGTTCTTTAAATAATGGGATTTTTTTTGACAACCTTTAATTATAAGGGTAATTATTTTTATTGCATTTTCGGATGTATTTTTTAACATAATAGCAATCTGATTTCCTGCATTCAGTCCTTCCAAGGGAGGAAAAATCTTTTCTAGGTGCATAATTTGAATTTAAATGAATGCAGACCTTTGTACTCAGCTTGCATAGCATGCGAGTGATAACTCAAAAATACAGCTTTGTGACACACTGATTACTTTTGTAAAGATAGAAGTATATTCTCCCTTTGAGTGTGTCTAACTTCCATTAGGACTAATGGGAGTTATGCATAAATGCTTTGAAGAGTCTACACTCCAATTAATTATAACACTTTAAAGAAAACGTGAGATGTTACTGAAGGTAGAGATTCTTTGGTGTTGAAATGTTTTTTTCTGAATTCCTAGCCTGTTTCCTCTCCTTCTGTGAATGCTTTGGTGTTGACTGACATATTTTCATGAAGTCTTCTAAATACTAGCATCGTGTTTAGTTGAAATTACATTGTGACATATCAATAGTTAGTCATCTTGCATCTAGTTCTTAGATACCTAGCCTACCTCCTGTTGGTCTTTTTCCCCTGTTTACCTTTAGCTGACAGCTGAATAACCGTTCCATTAAGTTATCAATTCCAAGGTTCACCTCAGATCAAGTTTTATCTGACTGAAGTTGAGACAGGCAGGTGAGCTGTGTTTCTTGTGCCTTTCCGTAATTTTCCTGTTGTGAGCAGAAACCAATGAGCATCAGAAAACAGATAAATTGTTCCTGTATCCGGTGCTTCAAATCTGATTGCCAACAGGAAACAGCACTTGAGAAAAGGCTGAATGGCTTTGAGGACAACAAGGATGAGTTCTTGCCAGTAGTTGCTTATATTGAAGGTGATACAAATGCAATAGTTCATCTGGAAACTAAAAGCAGTTAAGAAATTTACTCTTTAAACAGAAAGGTAAATGCAGAAAATGAGCACAAAGTGAAAGAAAATGAATCAGTTTGACTAAAGAGACCTAATTATTTATTTTTCCCTGAAGTGGCTTGTTAGTATTAGTCTTTGGTGACTTTCAGAGCTGCCCAGGCACCTGACAAATCCACTGTACGATTGAAGTCTTCCTGTGAACCACAGAGGTTATTTGGGGGTGTAGCAATAAAAATTGTATTCAAACTCTGATTAATGGATCTCAAGATTGATAAGGAAGTAACAACACTTTTGTATTTATTATTATTCTCCCACAATGTAAAATTTGTGGCTCACCTTTGCCACAAGCTGGAGTTGAGTCCTCAGAAGTATTATTTGCTCTTAGCCTGAGGGACTGCGTTGGTGGCAAATGCATCGCTTAAAGTATCTGCCTGAAAGAGGGAGCAGATTTGTGGTATCTGCAAAGTAGAAGACTAACTGTTGAGTCCAGAATATAGAAATAGTCAGAGGATGTACAAAGAGATGCAGACAAGTAGACTTCTGCTAGGGTGAGAGAGAGAAATACTTTGGATATGGATAAGCCATAGCAACTTCAAGTGAAACCACACCAAAACCACTAAACTGTGCAATAGAGTGGAAGGGCAAAAAAATTCTCCTCAGGCTTGCATTTAATGGAGAACACACATTACTATTTACCTTCTAGTTTTCATATTTGTTTGGATGCAGCTTCCATTTAGCAGAAGACCAGAATTTATGGATACAGACTACCCAGAAGTTGTCACAAATCAGTTTTTGATAGCTAGAAGAGAAGGCAGTCACTGCCTTCACTGATGTGAAAGGAGCAAAAGAAAAGGCTATTACGCACTCCAGGAACCTCTAATAGCAGCCTCTGTGAAACGGTGCACATCTAAGGTTAGATGGGACATACTTCATGCTTTTCTGAGGTAAAATATGTGGGGCAAGGAAGTTACCAGTCGCACAGAAGAAAGTGACTCTCCTGCGTAGAGTCTCCCTGCTTTTCATGGCCTTTTTGAATATGGCAACTACAGGCAGGTGAGTGACAAGTTACCAAAGATTTGGGATTGAGGATTATGAAACTGCCGGGCTGCAAAATCAGGTGGGTTTTTTTTCTGCAAGGGCAAAATCCTCAATCCATTGAAATGCAAGGAGACACCAGAGTAATCTCCACGACTGACCAAACCTCTGGCCAAAAACAGTCAGCAGGAGTGAGGTTTTTCTTCATTACATATATACCACAATATTTTACATGTCCTACTATCACTGTTACTGATTCTTACTTGAAATTTAATGCTAAATTCTGAAATAAGGCAAGAGTTTTCTAAAGAGAGCTTAGGCAGAAATTATGATGCTTCATTACTAAACTAATTCCATTTGTTTATTCTAACATTCAATGTGTCAGGAAAAGGCAAACCAGTTAATATTCAAACGTAGTTCTCATTTAACTCCATTTATGGATGCTGTTTCTTTTTGTCTCCAGTTTTTTGTTATCCAGTACACGTATTTTCTACATTTAGAGAGATGTCTTTTATTTTTTTTATTGCATACTGAGTTCCACGAGAGAATTCTTTTCTCTTACTGGATCAAGTGAGGCTTTTACTTAACTAGAGAGTTGATGATGAAAATCCTGACATCCTTCACCACAGAGAATGTGCTGATATGATAGTTTAGTTTGAAAACATGTAATTATGATAATGGCAAAAGAGCAAGTCTCTATGGGGACTTAAATTTCCTTCCATAATGCAAACAAAGGACACACTCAAAATGTAAGTTCCCTTGTTTCATCTATTATAATGGGCAATTAATCAAGACACAGTGAGAAAACTCTGCTGATAATGGTAAAAGCTGGCACATATCTTTCTAATTTGTATTGCAACAAATTGAGAGATATAATCGCAACAAAAGGAGGATGTTTAAATAAAATTAGAGCTGTGATATGAAATGACAAAGGGAAGAAACTGAGAGTTAAGAATGACATTTAGTCTTATTTTAAAGCAGCTGTGAAATAGAAAAAGACCATCTCAGTGGCATGAGTTGTTCTTAAACGGATGAGCTGTCAGCCCTAACTACAAATTTCTGGCTTGGTATTTGGTTAAGAACTATCAATTGCATTAACGTGATATAGTTTGGTCTGCGATTTTCTTGCTTTTATTGTGCTTCAATACAACTGGAGAATGCATTAAAAGGCTTTTATTTTAAATGGGAACAAGCTGGTAAAGCTTATTTTCTAACCTGCATTGAGACAAATTTATTAATATACATGTAATATATGAATTATTATCATATATACCTGTCTTTGCCTATAGATATAATGTTTGATTTAGCTTAAATCATTATTGATTGCTACTTGTGGTTATGGGTATATTGGAACTGTAACATAAACAGAAAGCACTTTTCTCTTCTTCAAAAATTGACTTTTGTACCTGAGTTTGGAGATAAGCCAGCTTTTTTTTCCTGTGCATCTAAAACTAAAACATTCTCTTAAATGAAGAAAGAAACATTAACTAAATCTCTGTTGGGTTCTTCATTGGGTGCCATATGCTACTATAATCCCTAGTCATTAAAGACAACTTGAGTGCTAGGATGTGTTTCATTAACAAAATTCATTAACAAAAAATTCTGTGAAACAAAGTTTATGTGAACTTAAGTCATTACCTAGTAGTAGGCTGCAGTTCCTCCCTTTTGCATCAGTGCAAAAAAAGCTGATTCCTTTGAGCAGGAGTCTCTTATTTCTGGAACTGATGGAAATAATGACCTCAATGAAGATATGCATCATCTAGATGGCACATTTTCCTCCAAAGGTACTCGGGTGCTTTATCAATGAGAAGCACAATCACTATCCCTGGTCTGATGTGAGGAAATGAAGGCATAGCACTAAAGAAATGAAAACAGCAGTTGAAGAGAAAAAAATTATAAACTCTCTGTTTCCAGAGTTGATATGGTAAGAGATGATTGATTTAGGCTGTGTCTGCATTAGTGAGTAGAGTGGGCCTCTAGGAGAGGATTTTCAGAGTGAATCAGCTGATGCCGAGACCAACTTCCACTCTATATGCTAGCAAGGATGTTTTATTTCTAGACCAGCTGCAGACTGGTCCCATAGATGGAAGGATAACTGCTGCTCAAATGCATCAGGTACCCTCCTGGAGAAGTTCCATTTCACTGTGCAGGACTCCAGTTTGTGTGCTCCAGGATTGCTCTGTGATCTGAAACAGAGCATGTTTAAAGGGGGAGAAATCAGATGATGAGACAAGTATCTGCCAGGAATGGTGTAGATATAGCTGTGTCTAAGCAGGGCAGAGGAAGTTGCAGCAGAAAGAGATCAGGGGAAGAAGGAATTTGAGGGAGGGAAATTATTTTTTGGTGTCTTCTCTAGTCTATCTTTTCTGATTTTAAAGTTCAGAGGCTTTTCCTAGCATCACGGGGGAAGGGTGTGTTGCTGGGAAGGGAACTCGGCTTTCTTCACTCCCTTCTGTGTGTTTTCACTATTGCAGGACATTCTTTCCCATCAGGAGTATTGATTAACCTATGAAATCCATCGTGAACCTTGTTTTGGTGATTTGTCTCTATACCTCTTGCTGTATCATGGTGGTGACTACCTTCAAATCCCAAACCCTGAGAGAAACACATTCCAGTGTTGAAAAACTCTTCCACAAAACAATAGAGTGGCTTTACCCAAAGCTCTTGGGTAGCAATTAAGGGTAAAGTTTAATTTAAAAGAATCTGCTGATATAATTTACATAATATGTGTATTAAATTCTAAAGGATATGCTTACATTGCTGGTCTGTTTTAATTGAACTAAATTGATTACCAAGAGTAATCCACAAATGTTTGTGGTATGTCTAGGCTAACATTTACAGTTGTGTGCTTAACTCAGCGTAATGGCTATTTAATTAATTTGAATTAAAAGGAGAACTTGTGCTGAATGGTCTTTTCCCATTTTATTTCATGATGACTCAGAGGTGCCGAGGAGTTTAAGCTGAAGCCATGCAGTTAATCACATAGTCACTCGGGGTGGATAGTTTTCATGAAGTGGAATGAAAAATCTCTGCTGCGTGACCTTCTCTGATAAAGACCAGATATTCTGAATTACAGTATGTCGTGGTTTAACTCCAGCCAGCAGTTAGGACCATGCAGCTGCTTGCTCACCCCGCCTTCCATCCACAAGAAGGGTAGGGAGAAGAGGAAGGAAAGGAGCAGAAAGGAAAAAAAAAAATAATCCAAACTCGTGGGTTGAGATAAAAACAGCTTAATAGAACAATATCAGAAAAGGAAAATAACAATAGCAATAACAATAAAAATGACATGAGTCACTCCCATGATCTGGTGAATTGGTGCCTTCCCGAGCAGTGATTGCGAGTCCCCACGTGCAGCAAGCCCCCACTTATATACCAAACATGATCTCTTCGTACGGAATATTCCATTGGCCCTTCTGTTTAGGCTTCTTTTCAGCTTCTATGGGAAGTTCAAAAAAGTCCTTGAAAACCATATACATCGCCTGGCAACAACTAAAACAAGATGTATTATTGACATTGCTTTCATACCAAATCTGAAACACAACTAGAAAAAAAATTAACTTTGTCCCAGCTGAAACCAGGACACAGTACATGCCAGAATGCATGTTTTTCTTTATGCTGTTTTTTTCAGGACTGGATGCAAAGGCAAGGGATAGTCAGTGGCCTAATAGCACTTTTATCTCATTAGGGTTTGGGTTTTTAGGTACTCAACACTGTATGTACTTTTTTTTTTAATGTGTTCAACACTGCATGAAACTGATTTTTATTTAATATGGTTACTTTAATATTTAAGTAGAAAGCTATTTTTTTAAAGTACATAGTAATTGACAGATGTTTTTAACCTGCTTTTCTTGAGAAATGCTGATTTTTATGATGCTTTTACAAAGAATTTACTCTCACAATCATGTTTCTGTTGAATGAAGCTCTATAAAGATTAAATACATGTTGCCAGAGGCAGCCACCTCTTACCCTTGCCTCAATATATTGTAATTTCTTTGCTGTGTGGCATTTTAAGATAAGCAGTTCCCCAAAAAGCTAAAAGCAAAAAATGTCAAGTCAGTATTAAAAAAATTATAATCATGGCATCTTTGAATAATAATAGCTTAAAACATGATCTAGACCTGTAATTCTTTTTTGGTATCAAAATATCTTTTCAGTGACCAATGGCCTTTTTTTTTTTTTCACATACACCTGTCTTTCAGTGTCTGAATGCCAGTATTTAGCACTTAATGCCAAAAAATGTGATTGTGCTCTAACGAATGGCAAAAATATTGAAAGAATTTGAATCAAGTTCTTTGAAGGGAGTTGCTGTAATAAATGGATTTCAGTAGCTTTATTGAGCATGTTTCCCTGCCCCAATATGTTACCTTATAAGTGAAATGGTGATGTTTGGATCAAACATAAAGAAATGTGCCAAAGCTGGAGAAACTAGTAAAAGCCTCAGGAGTTCAGAATCCGTGTGTGTTGTTCAAGAAAGGACGTTTCTTCCTGAAAAGCAAGATGTGTCCGTGCAGGTCAGTGCCAAGTGAGGGAGAGCTACTAAAACAAACCAAAAAATAAGTAGAATAATGTCAGAATGCTTACTGTGTGTGCCCTGCTTTCTGTCATACCTGCCAAGGTAAGCCGTATTTCCAAGAAATGTGTTACATTTTTAAAAGATTCTGTGAAATAATTCCAAGAGAATTGCTCTGCAGAAAATGGCACTTGCCCGCAGGGAGGTAGTATGAGGCAAACTCCTTACTTGGTAGCTAGTAAGGAATCACAAATTTAGAGTAGTCTGATTTTAGATGATAGTGTGTCCACACAGAAAAAGAGTTTAAATTTATAACCCAAGGATAAAATATTTGAAACTGCGGTTTCTTATATTTTACAACTCTGTTAATAGATTTGGGGGATATGTAAATTTTGCCTCACAGTGGTTTCATAATAGCACAAATAGGGATTTGAAGTGTTACTTTATTGTTTATGGTAGCAGTAAACTTAAACTGAAGTATTCTTCATTTACAAGCTCATTCTTGCCTGCTGTTGTTATCATAGTGAACCTAACCATGTCAGACTGGTATTTTTTGATTGTCAAGCTGTGTGAAGAAGTGAAAAATTCACGAGAGAGTCCTGTATTCCATCATGCAATTGTAACCCTAGGTATACAGGAATTACCTTGCTTCAACAGCTCAAGAGTTAATAATTTAGGTTCTTCAGTTGGTAACTGTGATGTCACCTTATGAATTGGGAAGAAAAGCACAATTTCATGAATGCTGATTTCTTCAAGAATCCCGTGTTCACGGAAATGAGTGAAGTCTTATGTTTCTGCAAACAAACTTCCTTCCTGGAATCTTATGTTACATCTAACTCAAACTTGAGTGTAAACCTCCGTCCTTCGCTTTGGCTTTTGTTGGGTTTTCTCTGTGGAAAAGTCTCTTTTCCAGTTTTCTCCGGCATATGTGCCCAGAATGCAGCAGGTGGACATCCTTGTTAGTTGTGTAGAGCTGCAGGGTAAGTGCAAGCAGGTGAAAGAGATGAGGGAGGTCAGCCGTTATAGCTCTTATGACTCATTGCGAGAAGCTTGAATCTGTTCCTCAAAGCATAATAAGACGTGCTGCACACTTGCCTGTTGAGAACTGCTGAACTGACAGCCTCACTCCATCATATTTAATGTGTCAGGGATAAGTGTGGAAAACCCTTAGGCGAGTATGCAGGAGTTCAGATGCAGGATTAGTGATGTGTTTCATGCTAGGTGATTCTCCCAGAGGTTGTTTTTTAGGCTTACTCTTGACAATGGAAATCTTTGAGTATTATTTTGCAGGGGAGATAACAGTATTTTCTGACAGAAGCAAACCAGGTGATTAAATGGCCAAATTAAAACTGTTAGCACAGTGGTAAATTTTTAATTCAGAAATTCATATGCTGCAGGTGGCCGTGCACTGTAGAGATTTTGGATTCTGTAGGCTCAGATCAGCCTTCTCATTTATGTGTTGTTGTTGCAGAATGTTGGTCATATCTGGTAAAGAAATGACTGTAAATCAGATTACAAAAGTTTATTTTTATTGATTATCTTACTTTTCCCCATCATGCAAAGTGGGGGGAGGCATATGTAATCTTTGTTTCCTAATGATCTGAGGACAATGAAGGATCCCCTCCTTATTCAGCTGGAAACCGGGTGGACTGAATGTACATATAGTGCTATTAACACCAGTTACATGATTGCATCCAAACCAGTAGACACCTGCACAGTTGTTGGTTTCCAAAAAAAGACAAACTCTTTTTTTTGTTTTCTTCCCGCAGGATAATTTAAGAGAAAATGTATAACACTAAGAAGCATGGAGAGTAGAAGAAAATTCAGTTATTAACTAACACTTATTTTTGCAGCATCTGTAATGGGCAGCATTTTGTAGAGACACCTGCAAAAATAAACCTTTTATAAAAGCCTTGCAGCCTAAATTTAGATGAAGGTCAGAAGTGATTGATCTCAGGAGCACTAGTGAGTAAGATGTGGTTACTTACGCAGTTGGGGTTAGGAGGGAGAATACCAGGCTGTGCAAAAAAAATGCTAGAAAATAATTCTATATTTGTGAATTACATCAGTCTGAGCATATTTAGAAACATGACAGGTTGTACAGCTTGATCGTCTAAATATACTACCCAGTCTTCTGAAGAAGTGCAGCTTCTCTTGTTAAGAACAGGTCTTCTGTGACATGAGGTGCAACACGTGTCTCATAGAGTGTCGCTCTGTGTCCTGGTTTTTAATTAGTATTCCAGCTCTCCACGGACAGACTGCTGAAGGACTTCTCGGCAAGAATTTTTGTTTCCTCTGAAAGTCTGATCATTATCTCGTAAGCCATTTGCTAGAAGCCGCTCATAAGTTGGAGTCCCAGAAGGTGTTTGTAGCTTTTGTCATGGTACCTCAGACTTGAAAGTTGTGGGATTTAGTCCAGACTAAAATCTTTAGGGAAACCTAAACAGAACTTCGTTCTAGATGCTCAAAGCTTGATGATTGTCTTGCATGAACTGTTAGTACTATAAAAGCCATTATTAAACAAATACATTTTATTTGATTAAAAAATAGAATTAAATATTATATGGCATTATGAGATATGCATATGTGATATGTAATATAAAATATTGTGTAGCATATCACATCAAGTTGCGCCAGGGGAGGTTCAGATTGGAGATTAGGAAAAATGTTTCCCCAGAAAGGGTTCTTGCCCATTGGACTGGGCTGCCCAGGGCAGTGGTTGAGACACTATCCCTGGAGGTATTTAAAAGCCAGGTTGACCGAATGCTTAGAGACATGGTTTAGTGATGAATCTTATCAGAGTTAGGTTGATGGTTGGACTAGATGATCTGAAAGGTCCCTTCCAACCAGGATAATTCTATGATTCTAATTCTATATTTGAATTAATGGGGTCACTTAAAATCACGTCACTGGTGCTCCAATCACTGGCAATTATAAGGGAAAGCAGTGGGCTCTCTTCTTTTCCTCCTAGATGTAGACTTGCTGGTTTTATTCCTAGTGAAGCTAGCGGGGGTCCTGCCTCACTTCAAAGCACAGATGTGATAGAAGGATGAGCTTTTCCACTGATGGATAGTATCATCTTTGCACTTTGGCCTTTCCATGGGATAAATATTTAAAAAGTGTATGCAAATTACAAGCCAGGTCAAAAAAAAAAATAACTTTTAGAGAGAGCATGAAGGTAGGCATGTAATATTCTGATCCACCTGAATTCCAAAACTAGTTAAGCTCCTCTGTTTCTGGGAAATTGTTTCATTCTGATCCTGAGAATGTTATTATTTATACAGTGGCTGTATTAAAATCAGTAGGACTTCTGCCATTTTACTCGAGGTTATGCTTTCACCGTAAATCTAACTTTGTCCTGTCAAAGCTTTGCTCAGTCTAATTACCACTTCAAGTCAAGATTTTCTATGACAGCAAGTTCAAAAGGTTTCTTATATAGAATCATTTGGTTTGGAAGGGACCTTAAAGATCATAGAGTTCCAATGTTCTAATAAAATCTTTATTCTGTGCTTAATGTAATCAAGGAAACACTTGTCTTACAGAGAAAGTACCAAACAACATTTATATTATTTTCTGTACTTGAGGCATTATTCTATCTTTTTTTTTTTTTCCCCTGAATTGAGTACATTGTCTGTTATAAGTGGAAATTTGTGTTTCTAACTCTGTTGTTGCACTTTCCATAGATTATTTTGTGGTTTTGGTATAGAAATTAATTGAAGATGTACCTCTATGAAATGGCTATGTTTTTAACATGTCTTTCTCAATACATTTCTGTCTTTATGCAGTTTGATTGTCACAGTCAGATCCTGTACTATATTTAAAACACACTATATCTTTTTCTTCTGTTTTCTTTCCTAAGAGATTACAGTTAATTCACAACTCACTTTTGTAAACAAATTATTTAAAGGGTTCTTGCCAGTGTACACTTGCTTGTGCTTGTCTATGAGGACAGTATTTTATTCCTGATTTTGTAGGCTATTGTGCTTTACTGGAAAATAGAAGTGGGAGCATTGAACTGCTGTGTAAACGTTGTAATGTAGTCCATTGTTTAGACAGAAAAGTAAGGTGGTGGGATATAAGGCTGGTCTTCCCAGCGCAAACGTGGACTCAGATTTGTGGTTCTGCCTGAAGACCAGCCCCCAGCCCAATTCCATATGCAGATGCAGGCTGGGTAAGCTACCAGACACCAATGTAAAGCTTCAATGGTATGAAGCTGCGGCCGGGGAGGTTTAGATTAAATATTAGGAAGAATTACTTTACTGAAAGAGTGGTCAGGCACTGGAACAGCCTGCCCAGGG
>JAOQGH010000077.1:9115886-9193710 GCA_025769975.1 Gallinago jamesoni
TGTTGTGTTTTGTTTTTTTTTTTTTTTTAATGTGGTTGGACTCTGATCTCAAAGGTCCCTTCCAACCACTAAGATTCTGTGATTCTGTGATTCTGGAATGATTCCCATTTAAAATAGAAAGAGGCTGTGGTTTTTTTTTTCCAAAGCCACTATATGAATTATAGGCAGCAGCGGCTGTGAACTGAAATGGTCTCTTTCCTTACTGTCCTTTACCAACTTCTTTTGGCATACATTTCCTTCAGTGACAGAATAGTTCTAAAAATCTTTCAGAGGCACCAATACCTCTTCATTTGTCTCTACTTTATTCATTTTGTTGTTTGAGCTATTAAACTGTTTCTCCAGTCACCTAGGTGGAAGACGCTTACTCTAGTGTAGTCAATGAAAGGACAAACTATTTTCATGTTAAATGCTCTCCTGATTTTCGTGGTGTTTCCCTGATGGGCCTCTTGCAGCTTTTGTGGAGATAAGCAAACTTACACTGCCTCTTTGACTCTGCTGCCACTCATGCATCTGGTAAAGCACATCTGTAATTGATATACGTAAACTTTAGTGGCAGCATATGTTCATCATCACCAAAGCATGTGCTTTGGATTGTGTGAGAAGGAATCACACGATGGAGTTTTGGGAGTGGATTTGGGCAACTTACTTTCCTCTGTGTATAGAGTAAGGCAGAAGAAATAGTTGAGAAATGGAGGTTAAAGTAAGGATAGTAAACCTGTTTACTTCCAGTGAGGCAAGTCTTGATGTGATCATCTGTAGGCAGTCACCTCCCCTGTGCATAACACTTTTATGCTCTGGCACTAAGAAGGAAAACCTTTACAGCATGTCTCTTCCTTTATTCTTAAAAAATCCAGGTGGAATCCACTGCCCTGTGGGGAACTGATAAATGTCTAACTCCCAGGTGAACAATTCAGGGAATTCTGAAGGCCTGGTAGGGTTTTCTGTGTGTCAAACTAATTCATATTGATATTGAATGTTGCAGTGATAAGCAGAGACACAAAACTGATAAAGAGGGGAATGAAGTATTTAGAAAAAAAATCACAAGCTTAAGTTATCCAGCTTAAGAAATGAGATTCATGAAATCTAGGCTCTGTTCTTGAGTTTAATGTTGATCTTGCTTAAGTACTAAAATAGTCACTATTACAAAAGACAAAGTGCTGTAATATTGGTGATGATGGACTATCACGTTGGTTCATCCATCACTTGTCCTTGGAGTTTGACTTTTAAAAATGAAATGTTGTCAATGGTTATGTCTGCATAAATATGGTTTGCTAAAGGTTGTAATTCTAAAAGATCTGAATTAACAAATGTAGGAAGGTCACTTCACTGTGGTTGTGAAGGTCAGTCATCTTTTTAATTACATTAACTTTTATATCTTTTTATCTGCTACTGTATCTGCTTTATTATTTTATTTTGGCAATGTCAGATCTATAACTCTTATTATATAGTTTGGATAAATAATTATTATGTTGCAGAATTCAAGAAAAGATCAGACAGTCCTCTTTGAGCATCCTCTGTCCATAATTTCCATTCATTGTCATTATTAAGCTCTGAATTTCTTCCAAGGTTTCTCAGCCCTTACTCCAGCCATTTGTCAGGAGGAAATAGCAGGAGCTTTTGATTAACATTCAGATGACTCCTCTTTTGTTTTATTGATAGTTTCTATGGTCATTCACCCTCATCACCTTTGCGTAGGCCCAATATCTTGCCCTTCCTTAGAAACTGCAAAATCAATTTAGTTCAAAGTTGCACCTAGTGCTGTTCTGTTCAGAGGTAGAACACTTGCTCGGCATGGAATATGCAATGAACTTTTCATTTCATCCTCTACAATTTTATGCAGAGTTGGTTGGTGCTGTTTTTCCTCAAGACTCTGATGTGACTGTGGTAGCATGAAGGATGCTGACATGAGAGCCAAGGATCCTTTCTTCTTGTTGGGATTTCAAACTGACTTTTGTTTCTCAGATAAATGACAAAAGTACCACTGTCTGGTATGTTCTGGAGCAGGGATTTTTCAGGGCTTTGTAATGCATTTGGTTCATTTTGGATAGAATAATTAAATATTTGTTGATGCTGAGTGCTGCACAGTTTATAATAGGCAAAGTACTTGGCTAAGTGTAAGGTATTTGACTCCCAAAATGGATGCCAAACATCTGTAATATATTTTATGCAACCTACTACAATTTTAGCAGAGATTCCAATACCAGTTATTTGATCATCTGAAGTAAGAATTTAGTAAGCATGGATAAGAACGGATTTTTGAGAGTTTTTAAGTAGATTGAGAATGATAGTGAAGGTGAGCCCGAGAGCCTGTTTGTTTCCATGTTTCAGACAAGTGGCATAACAAAATGCTGTTGAACTGAAAGAGGAACAAGAGGAAAAACAATTATTAAAAAAAAGGATTGAAAGGGAAAGAAGTCTTCATGATTATGGCTCTGAAAAAGCACTCTGTTCTAGTTTCCCTAAATTCTGGTTAGCTGAGTGCCTGTATGCTGGAATGGAAAGTGGTTAGTAAGAACCATTTATGTAATTTAATAAAAAACACAACAATATAGTGCTGATGTAGAAAAAGCTTCCCTGGTTTCTTTTTGCTGTAATTTTTGATTACAACACTGTTGTACAGTATTATCATGCTGTAATTAGAGGTATGTGAAATACCCTTGTACATGATAACACAGTCCTTTCATACACTTTAAATTCTGTTCTAAAATGGTTTCTGTCTTGTAAAGCTCTTAAATACCTGTTCTGTTTTCAGACTAAAAGTTTCTAAGGTGAGCTGTTTGACTTACAGCCTAGTTCCTACTAAACGTAGTTGTTTGCAAGATGAATGGTGACATGTAGTCATAAGGACTTAATTTATTTTTAATGTTTTTGATAGATGAGTGCTGAATAGATGCCATTGTTAGTTCCTTTCAGTCAGCTATTTCTATAAATTTGTGGGGATGAGTGTTCTGCAGATTGATGACAAGTGTGTCATCGCAAGGTTTCTTCACCTGGGCAAGGTTGTGCCAGATGCCTCCAAAATAGTCTTGTGGGTTTTGTTGTTTGTTTGTTTGGTTTTTTTACTTTACAGTATGGCATGTCAGGAAGTTGTAGAAGGAGGAAGAAAAGGATTGTTTTACAGGCTAATGTTGAAGGTATTGAGATTAATTGCTTTAACTTTGTGCTTTCTACTCAAATGAAAGAAAGAGGTTCTTCCAACCTGTGATCTTGGGGGCTTCAAGCTACCTGCTAAAGGGGCTCGTTTCTCTGAATTTTGCTTCAGATGGCGCCTCGGGATGGCGCCCTGACATACTAAAACCATCACTTTAGATACCCTCCTAAATCCTTTGGTGTATTTGTGTTCATGATGACAAATTTTAAGCCTTTAGGTTTTCCAGTTTGATGCTAGGAAAAGGAGACATTGCAAATCTGAGTTGGTGTGCTGCAGGGGGATGCTTTGTGCCTGATTTGTATGGAATATGACCAGAGCTGAGGGAACCTGTGAGAAGTAAGGTAAAGACAAAAATCTACTTTCTGCTGTTCAACACACCATTTACAACAACATTAATGTACCAGAATCCCAAGACTGAACTTTGAGAGGAAGTTGTAACACCAAAGAATAATGCCTGATAGCCCTTGGCAATTCTCCACAGCTGCAAAGTTTCTTATGGCAAAAAAAGCTGTCTACTCCAGTCATCTAGATACCCCAGGAAAAATAGTCTGGGACTATCTACTTATTTGCAAGACCTGAGAGTCTGCAAACGTTTTTTTTAATCTATTTTGATATTTTTATTTTAATCCTTCATCAGCAAGATTCTTCTAATGGTTGTGTGTAAGACCATATAAGCAGCAGTAAAATCCATAAAAATATTAGTGGAGGAAACAGTCTACAATTTGAAATGCCTCTAGAGCTTGACTTAGGGAATATGCTTCTAGTGTTAACTGTACTTTTTGTATTTGAGTCCTGAAGAATCTAACATAGTCAAATATTAACTAGCATTTTTAGATTTTGTGTACAGAACTTCTATAACTTAGGTTCATCAGAATTTTTCTTTAAGGCTGCACAGTGGTTTTTTAATTACTGGAAGAAGAAATGACTGTAACATGTGAGATCTATTAGGAAAAAAGTGATGGTCCTAAGGCATCACTTTAGACTTTACATAGGAGTTTTAGTTTTAAAGTATTTGTTTGGGTCTAAATTAAGGACTTGATTATATTGTGATGTAAGCTTGCAGTTGTGGCTTATAATTCAATCGACAGAAGCCTCCTTAGATCTTTCTTAGTGTATAAAAGGAATTTATTATATTTGTATTAATCTAACAATTTAAGTAATTTGATTATTTGATTCAAATACAATGTTGAAGTCAGCTTGCTGGTTTGACCTTGATTTGATTTCTATAATGCTTCATTCCTGATGTAATTTACAGTTATTGACAGTAGTTCTTGGGGTTGTGTTTTTACTTCGTTTTTTTTCCATTTCTACCGATTTTTTATTTTTTTATTTTTTAAACTGATATTTATAATATCAAGAAACCTGGAGTTTCTGGTGGCCTTGTTAAAACCCTGAACCAGTTTTGTTTTATCAGACATATGTTTTCTCATACTTGGTAGCAAAAGCCTGGAACAAATTCAGTAGCAATTTTGGACACAATTCCACTGAGTACTGAGTATGTTACAGCTTATAAGTAGTGAAGAATTTACATCACTTAGTGTTCATAGAGCCTGCCATTGACTTCCTCGGAATGGAAGTTTCATCCACTCATAAGTCAATCTATTTCTATTTAGGTCCCTATATACTCATACCTACTTGTATATTTTTTTTTCCATTTTCTTTTTTCTTCAATAGTAAATTACTGTCAGGTAGAAAATGGATAATACTCATGTATTTATATATGATAATCACTATCTATAGGATAGAAATATACACAAATTTAATGTCAAAGATGAAGAAAATCTTTAACAAAGAATTTACATGTTATATTTATCTAGTGAGATCATATCAAGTGGTAGCTCTATTGGTAGTAGCGATAAGAAATCATTCTTAAAGTTAAAATAAAATACATTTGATTTGTTCTTCTGAAAAAAATCATTGTGGAGTGCCCTGGTTGCTTCCTTTCAGATCTATGGGGTTTTCACTATTTACGATTCAGAGAAATTATCCTTCATGACCATCAGTCCTTTCTGGCTTTCTGAATGTTTGGTGTTTTCTTGTTTTTAACTTTTCCATGTCACAAAGTAGAAGTGACTGAAACAACCCACACTTTGCAATTTTAAGCATGTATTGCACTTTTTACTAACAACCTTTTGTTTGCCTTGAGTAAAAATAATACATTTGCATGGAAATAGCGTTTTTTTTAATTATTTTTTTTGTAGATCTAGGTTATTTATCAGAACAAAGATGTAAAGGAAAAATTCTTCCTGTGACACTTTAAATTTTATTCACTGGTGTTTTATTTTTGTCTAGATAAAACAAAAACAAAAACAACCCCCAAAAAACTATTTCAAATTTCATACCCTCCAAGTATTTTTCTAGCCCAAATTTGACCTCAGTATACATTGTCACAGCTAAAATTATAAAGTAATTTTTCCCCCTGATTCTGACAATGACTAGAAATTTGTTTATTTAACAAATACTGAAGAGTTCTATATCAGGATATCCAGATAATTTCCTCATCCCACAGGAAGTTTCAGACAGTGTAACATTACATCTTTGGCATTTTGACCAAGAAGGAGTTACTGAGAGGGAATTTACCTGTCTTCAAGGGATCTGAGCCACAGAATGGCCTTGGGACTCATGAATTACTGCAGAAATTAGAGTAATGCTTACTTTATGCCCTTCTTCATAATAATCTTACAGCTTGTTCATGTGTTCTGGGAAGTAAAAATAGCTTTTCACTGATGAGTGAAACTTTTGCTTTTTCCACCGGTTTACTCAGTCACTGATACAAGTTGCTATAAGAACTAGGAGAGGGATAAAACAAGATAAAGCTGTATAGAAATCATGTGTACCTTCTAGTTTCTGCAAAGTAACTCCTAGGGGGCTTTGTTCTTCCCCAAACTAAATCTAGTGTATTGAGGAATATACTCAGCAGGAAGGTTACATCAGCCTCAGTGGGCAAGAGATTTTGATTAGAGGAGGTGGTGAAATTACTAAAAGTTGAGCACTGCTACCATGAAAAGGTTTTGGGGGATTTTCTTAGCTACATAGATAAGAACTAGCAGGAGATGGAGAAAGGCAAAAATTACAGTAGAAATGTTCAAGTTCTCAAAACCTCCAAATGGAAATAACTGGGATGGCTGAAATATTTCAGGTGATACTTGAGGGAAACTGGGATGGGAACTGCAGATCTGAGGGAGAGGGAAAATTTATTCCCCAGCTGCTGATCAACAGCAGTCTTGAATATGTCTGTGTCCGTGGTTTAGGTTATGTTTTCAACCTAAGTTGAGACCTACTTTTATTTTTCTTCCTCTTCCTATTGTACATGGCTTATCTGACTTAATAAATAGGAATTTTTTTACAAAAGATATTTCAAAGTTTGTCTACTTATCTTTGGAATCAAATGTTGTGCCACTGAAAGAGGCAATAAATGCAAACAAATTTGGGTCTGTTAACCCAAAAGTGCTTGGGAAGCACTTGGATATCTGAATTCCAAATTGTCTCAGTTTTTAGTCTTCTTTGGGATGCTGTTGCTGCAACGTGTGTTCATTCCATGAAGGCAAGATTTCACTCAAGAAATTCTATTGTGGTGCAGTCCTGCTCGTAAAGGGGGAAAGGAAGCTAATAGCCAAGAGTACTATTTCTTCTATCTTGCTCTTGGCTTTTCTGAGTCTTTTAGTATTCACTATAAAATTGAAAATGGATGAAGAATATTCAGGTTCAGAGGGTGAATTCTACAACCAACTCTGTTCATAAATCTAGAAGAATCTGGCAAAAGAAATAATTTGCTGAACAGCCTTCTGCATTGAGTATTCAGTAATACAAACTTTATTCCCTCTGCCCTGCAGAGGAAGGTTTAGAGGAGTGTGATCCTAGCAAAGTGGCTTTGTGTCAATGTGAATTCCTTTCTGTTTTTTGTGTAGTGGCTCTTAGAAGAAGTCATGCACTGTCCTTGCCAGAATGGTCCAGAGAAATAACCACTTCACTGAAGAAAGAATATTTTTATAGTTGAATATTTGAGTGTACAATGCTAACATCTCGTTAATGTTTCCTGTTTGAGAGACAATATTTCGTTGCTACTGCTGATGACAGTGAGTTACAAATACAGGATGCTCAATAAATATTGCCAACTCAACACTAGGCTGGGGAGGCAGATTTTTTTGATGCATTGAGGGCTTCATGACTATTAATTTGAATGTCACATGTCCTAACAGCAGTGAGAAAGCAGACTGTGAGGGCATATGGATTGAGAGAATTTCAGAAGGCCTTGATGAAGTGTTTTGTTCTCAGATTCTTCTCCAGCCTAGTTGTAATTATTTTCTGAGTGTGAAACAAGCAATTATGATTCAGTAGCATTTTATACTACTATATTTTATTATATGGCTTCATTGAAGGCAAAGCAGCTGAAAATTGAACTTTTGTTGAATTAAAGCAGAACATCTGAAGGGTAATGAACATTTTGTCCCTTTAGAGTTTGTCGTCTCTTTTATTTTTTTTCCCCCAGACATAACAAAGGTCTAATGAAAGATACTCTTTCTTGATACAGAAATTGTTTCTTTTATACTCTTTCACTATTATGTCTACTGTTATAGAACACTCACTTTGACATAAGAATTAAATTCTTGAAGAAAGCATAGTGGACTTTCTTTTGCATAGTTAGAATACTTTAAGATACTAGTCAATGAAATGCTAATAAATGTTTAATGCAAAAACTTGAAAAGATGCATCTCAAATGATGGAAAAGAGGTCTTTCAGCTGCAGTTTTTGAATTACTTGCATTGATGTCAATGGTAGTACATTGATTTATGTCAGCTAAGGTTCTTTCTTACGTTCAGCACTCAATCTCTAAAACATTAACTGCCTTTTTTTTTTTTTCAGAGAAAATAGGTACTAGTTGTTGAAAGTCAAAACCACACTATGAAACCATGAAGAAAGACAAGTGCTGTTGCTCTATAAAACTTGGGGATTCAGAATCAGAGCATTGCTGAGGTTGGAAGGCACCTCTGGATGTTGTCTAGCCCAACCACTGTTCTCAGTGCAGTTTCATCTATAGCAGGTTGCTCAGGGCTGTTGCCAGTCAGGTTTTGAATATCTCTAAGGATGGAGGTTCTACAGCCTGTCGGGGCAACCCATTTGTGTTTGACCATTGCCAAAGTAAAAAGTTGGTGATCCATATGGGTACATCCCAACTCGATATATTCTATGATTCTTGATACTCTGTAAATCTTTGTCAGCTCCGCTCAGTCATCATCATCTCCTTCATAGTTTTGGAAAGGGTTACCAGGATTAGTTCCATCACCTCAGGGATTGAGGCTGACTGGCCCATGGTTACCTGTGTCTTCATTCTTGAAGATGGGAATGATGTTTTCTTTTTCTAGTTTTCAGGAACCCTCTGCAATTGCTATGACCTTTCATAAGAATGTGATTTATATGTTTATTTTTTTAAAACACGTAAGAAAAAAATAAGAAAAGACATTCACTTTGTACCTTTGGAAAATGCTTCCTTATCTCAGTTGTGTCTCTCCAAGGTATCATAGCATATGCAGTATGTATCAAAAAGTACAGTAAGTACTATTAAAATTTGAATAATATTGTAACTACCTTAAAAAGGTAGGACTGCACACATTCTGTTGATAGTTGAAGAAGAGTTTAGAAAAATAGTTTTATAAGGAAAAAAAATTGTATTTACCTGTTGTAAAGTAGTACTTCTGTGGGTGGTTGAGTTTTATAATTGGTTTTATTATCTTTTTTAGCAGAACAAATATTCTTTGCAATTGCTAACCAGTAGCTAAGTAAAATAATTGATTCAAATTGCTTTCTAATTGAAGATGATAATCTTTTCTTACCTTATTACTTACTATAGTCATACAAGATGCTGTCTCATAATTTGGTGCTTTAGCCAATTGGGAATGCATTTTTCCCTCAATATTTTTTCATATCTTTTTAAGGAAGAAATGGGGGGGGGAAGGATCAGATGTCTGTGAATTTCTCTGGGCAGTTTACTTTAGACAGAAAGAAATGTTAAGTTTGGAAGTGGACAAGATGGTATTTTTCAGTATTAGAGTCAGTTGAAGGAGAAGTTTACCTGCGTGTTTGCTACCAGAACCTTCTTGTGTGTATCCAGTCAGTTTAGCAAATAACGTTCACTGTGATTGAGTTTATTTAGTACTTTTAGAGGTGCGGGTCACTTAGGCAGACAGAGGGAATGAAAAAGTTTGTAAGAGCCATTTGCATTGAATATCATCGGTAAAGCAGGGGTTCTCATCCAGGGGCAAAGGGCCCTGTTTGCTATTCTGGCCAGAGCTCAGCTTGCACAGGTAGAACCGTAGCAGAAATTTTGTCAGGAGTCGTGTGTTCACCTTGCCTGGAAATAAGGTGGCTCCTCTCTGCTGCTCTGTTGAAATGTGTGTATCTGGAGCAATATGGGTTAGTTCAGAGGATGGGGAGGCTCACCTTGGGAAGTGTTTTTGGTTTCCTTTCTGTGAGAGGATGCCAGTTGCACAGATTTTCCTTCATTTCTGTTTGCTGATTCAGGGAAGCACAACACCAGGAATGGATTATTTTTTTTTGATTTGCCCAGTCTTCTTCCAGACTAAAAGAGATTTAAACAAATTAAAGGAGCCCTCCAAAACCAACCCCATCTCCAGGATAAATAAATAAAAACCCTAACCAAAACCCATACAAAACAGCCCCATAGTTTATATTTCAGGACGTTTTCTATTCCTGTAGTTTAAATGTTAGAATGCAAGACCAATGAGAAGAGAGAACAGACTTTGAACTTTGGGTGAACGAGTTCATATTACATTAGTGAATTTTACATCGTTTAGTGAAATGCTGTGATAAACCTCCATTATTAAATATTATGCTACATAAATGCAATGAAAAACTATTCATGTGATTAGCATTTACTTATTGCATACTGAGTACTACTTTATTTTATTGAAAAATCTCTACTATTACAGAACAATTTTCATTTCGTAAGAATACATCCATCAGAAAAAAATGCTATAAAGCTTAGATATGACTAAATGGCTTGAGATTGTGAAGCTCGTTATGTACGGAGGAAAGGATGGTGGGAGATAAAAGACAGGAAAGGGCAAAGGGATTTGTATACACAAAGGCCTAAAGTCCTTCCAGAATGCTGGTCAGAATGTGAAATGCTTACAAGTCAGCACACATGCATTTCTCCTCCTAGCCATTTAAAATTTGATGAATTAAGTAGGTTTGTTGAAATGATTGCATGAATAAAATGCTTCCTTTATTTTTCTCAATTAATTGTGTGGATTGGATCTGTGGTTATTAAAATATTTATCTGTGATTCTTTAATGCTTTTAGGTGCGTCATCAGACTGTTAACACTGTGTTACATTAGAGTTAATGCTGTATTGAAAGCGGGGCATTAAAGGTTGGAAGGTTGGGGAGGCGGGGGTGGAAGCAGTAACTAAGTGCCATTTTTGAAATTGATGAATGAAATGTGCCAGTCAGCTCCTGACGATTTCATATCAGGGGAGCACTGCCTGGTTCAGCAAAAATACACACATCAACTTCTTGAGATGTACTTAGAGAGTTAACAGACTGAATCCAGCCTCAAACAGAAGGTAAGGAAAATACTGAAATCAAATGCAAATTTAATTACAATTGTGGGGTCTTTTTCTGAGTAGATGAAGAATGAGGATGGATTTTGCTGTTGCACAAATTCTGTCTACTAAGACAATACAGCAAGTAGTCAGGGTAGTAAATTATCATGCTATATATGATATAGTATGATGGCTATAGGCAACCTCAACCTTTGTCTTCCGGTACATGAGCAGTTAGATATTACCAGGGACAGAGTACGATTCCTTGTCTCTTCTTCTCCAATCTCCCATACTACCAGGACTTGGAAAACACCACACTATTCTGGGGAGGAGTGTATGCATCACAGAAGTTGCTGTGCTTGCGGCTGCTGACAGTAGCACCAGTGGTATCTTTGGGCTGGCTCCGCTTTGTTTTGTGCTTCTCACTGGCTGGCTGGTTCTGTTCGACCCAGGTACATGAGTAGGCTGTGTGCCTTTTGTTGCTGGAGCCAGGGACATAATCAGCTCTAGAAAAATCCCCTAGCTCAAACAATGCCCTACGTTTATGTGTATATATAGTTATCTTTTTCTATCAGTAAAAGTAGACCAGGATGGAGAATCCATAACTATGCAAAACCAAATTAAACCAAAGTAGATTAAGAAGAATCATAAAATGGGGATACTCTGTTTTTAATGGGAATTGCTCTTTATCATAATTCAGTTTTCTGAAAGCAGTGGTGGAACAACTACCAGGCTGAATGGTGCTCATTTTAATGCTGGAAAATGGCAGCTCCAGTACAGTGATCCTAGCTGTACACTGGGGGGGCCATTCGTTATTAGGTTATTGGAGTAATCTTCTGTAGGAAGCAATTTGGAATAACTGCAATCTGTCTGCCTGTCTTAATTTTTAAATAATGTTATTTTGTGTAAGCTGCATGAAATCATTGCATACATGGTAAGCTGCTTACTGGAAAATCCTTATAAAAAATGGATGCTGTGAATTTGCAGTAGGCATGCAAAAATTTTCAAATTTTCCACTCATTTAAACTTATGTGATAAAAATAATTTTCTTACCATCCCAGAGTCCATAGAAGACAAGTTGCAGCGACAATGATGACTTCTAAACTCTTAAACCCGGGTTAAATTATGAAAATATTGTTCCTGCCTATTTGGGGTTCTTCATGGCCCTTGTGGCCCAGTCCCATCATGTTCCTTTGTCATGTCTGTGCAATCAAGGGAGAGATTGGAGACCAGTTTTACCATGTAATTAGCTTTATGTTTTTGTGTAAACTCCATTGTCACATTTGTTGGATTGCTTTACAACTGTGAGTATATTTACCTATGGAGGAATGAAAATGCTTTTTTTCTCTTTTAATAACCGAGGAAATGAGTCAGAATATAAGTGACATATCTGCCATTGGGTAAGACCTTTACATTAGTATAAAAAACGGAACCATGTTTTTTTGCATCTTTACCCAGGGGCAATGCAACCCTTGAATTAATTCACTTTCCTAAGTAGCAAAAATGTGCTACGTGCCTTAATGCACCCTGTTCTCCCTCCTACCCTGCTAAGGAACAAATGCACAAGAAATGCCAGGTAGACTGTATTGCTCTTCTGTCCCATGTCCCTATAGGAAAAAAAAAGTCCAGCCACGAAAACGATCTGGTATGCATGTACAAACAGCATGGCTTTACCGTTTCTCTTTCTGATCTTGTCTCAGTGACACATTGCAGCAATGATAAGGCTGTAGAGAACTGAGACTTGAGAAATACTACTTCGCTCTTTATGAGGACTGCATTTATTGCAAAGCTGCTTCTGGAAAACGTTATGTATACACAGTACCAGTGGTACAAAAGTTAATACAGAGAACTGTTGTTACAGTTTTTGAAGGGCTTAAAAAAAAAAAAAGGGGGTGAGGGAGGAAGAAGGTAATCAAAGATCAGTTCCGAGAACTATTATAGTTGGCTCTGATCACAGAGGTCACTGCACTATCAGTTTTCTTTCTTCATCATCTCTCAATCAAGTCTGCATTCACCTTTACAAGATGAGTTGTGTAAACCACGTTGTAAGACAAGTTTGAAATCTGGAAGCCTTTTAATTTAATGACAGCCTATTTTTTCCTTTAGGTGACAGGGTTAAAGGGCAGTCTCAAAACTCCAATAATTTTACTTTACTTTCTTTCCTGTTAACTGAAAGGCCGTTATTTGGGAATCAAGTGGTTGAACTACATAACAAAACTTATTAATAACCTCTTTGTGAACAGGACTGTATAATAAAATATTAGTTAGAACATTTTTACTAGGTAACAGAAATTCATTTGATATTAAGTGTGATTCCAAGTTCATAGTAAAAATTTTTTTTGGTGTATAATTAGCATTTCTGTCTACCACTAGGGACAAGAAAAAAGATGCAGAAAAGCAAGACTTCTACAGCTTGATTTGTATTCATTACTACCAGCTCCAGCCCTGTCTTTTGATTTTAGTGGAGTTACTCTTGATGAATAATAGTATATATTATATACTGCAAAGCACCTGTGAGCAAATTTGTGGCCATTCTGATCCAGCACTTTGCAAACATCTGCAAAAGGCTCAGGCTTGCAAACTCTTAAGTAGAAGCATAACTTTTCATGTGAATAGCCATATTGATATTTGTGAGTCAGTTTAGATGAAACATTACAGCCCTGTCACAACACTCAAGATCATAATACAAGTGCTCTTGGAAAAGACCTTGTTATGCCAGAAGTTTCCAGATATTTCCCCAGTGAGAATCACATCTTGAATGTTCTTGAGGGAGGTGGGGCACTATGATCTAAGTTAGTCTCACTCTGTGCAGGTACAGGGACAGTCTTGGACTTCCCAGTTACATGTATCCGTGTGAGTTTTTTCAGGATGGTGATATCTTTTGGAGGCCTTTGCATCCAGCTTTTTGCTTGGATTAAGTTTGCACTTTCAAAGTGAGTTACCCCATTGCCCCCACGTACTATACTTCAGTTTGCATTCTGGTTTGGTTGTAAAGCACATGAAATGAATTCCTTTCAGAGGAAGCTTGCTTGAAAGTCTGTGGAATCCAGAAGTACCCCACATGTCCACAAGGGAAGTTCAGTCCATGGGGCTAATCTAGAGCAGATCTGAAGTAAAAGCCCAGAGATACAGTCAGATCTTCACCTCTCTTTCTGCCTACAGATCAACAGGCTGGGCTGCAGCACTTCCTAATATACATATAGCGTCAGTTGTTTTCTACAGAAGGGTAATAAGCTAGTAAGAATGGGAGATTTACATTTCTTTTACTTTAGAGGAGCATGGTAGGAGACGATGAGAGGTTGAGGCTTAGCTTGAAAGCTCTTGCACCAGTGGAATTATAATCTTTTAGACTGAATTTCCCGAGATGATTTTGTGTTATGACTTAGGACCTTAGCAATGTGCAAAGGATTTTAAGTTAATTTTGAATAATGATTACATGAATGGTCCTTTCAAAGAAACACTGAATTCCGTGGTATTACTTGCATGAGGAGTGATTCTTATAATCAAAATCTTATTTGTTGATTATTTTGTGTTCTCAGTTTGAGATTCTTGGGACTCTTAGGAAGTGACCTGGTCCAAACTCCCCAGAGTGTTGCTTTGAATATAGTATTATTGACTTCAGCTGGCTTTGGCTGAGGACTCTTGTCAGAATTAACAGCAGTGTCTTGTTTATAAAGCAAGCAAACAAAACAACAAATAGAGATTTCTAGAAAGGTAAGATTTTTTAAATATCTTTTTGGCAACTCCTGGGTTCTAGGGTTTAACTGAGAGGTTTCCCTTTATTTTTCTTCCTTGCTCTCTTTTATGTTTGTTTTGTGAACATGAGAACATTTTATTCATTCTCTGCCTTTGTAGAAATTGTGAAGATCCTGGGCCATGTGATGATGGCCCATTTGGTGTTTTCTTGCCACGTGGAAGTGGCTTCTGCAGCTCACCAGTTCTTTTATTAACAGTGCACTTGACTCAGCTTATGTCTCTTCAAGAGATCTACCCATACCCAACATTTAAAATGTATATTTAAAGGAAGACTTTCATATAAGCCACTGTACTACCTCTGATTATAATATATATTCTGGAGAGGCACATGCATAGCAAAGGTTGTCCGGGGAATTAATTGAAACAGCTGACTGAACTGTTTTTTATCATTGTCATCTAATATTTGCAAGTAGAGTTAGATTAAAAACAATACAGCAAAAAAACTCCTTTGCTTTATCACCTCAAAAAGCTGCACAAACCCAAATTACATTTCTTATTTGGTGGAAGTCCATTATCAGCCGAAATGGTTCCATTATCCTAGAAAAACAGTATTTTGATCCCTGTTTGAAAAATGTATTAAAGATTTTGAAAAGCAGAGCCTTTTTTTATTCTATGGATATATGTTTGGCAGTGCCATATCTATAGCAGAACAGAACGCAGTGAATAATACGCCATTGCACAATTGTAAAAATGCTTATTATATGATATTGGTTCTTACAAATTGTATTGTACTATGTTCATTATGCCAATAAAGCTATTGAAGAATAGAGTACATAAATCAGATGCTAATACTGAATTCAGTGGCAACTGTTACAATATAATCCAAAACTCCTAAAATCCATAATGGATTAATTTTTTTTTTTCCTTTGGAAAACTCACTAGTTTGGCACTGAAGACTCTAGACAAAACGTTCATACAGGTGTGCACTTGCTTCATTGAAATTTAAATTAGTTATGAATTGTCAGGAATGAAATCAGCTCTTTCCATCAGGAGCATCTTGCAGAATTTCATATAAAAATGCAGTTGCAATTGCCTGTGGTTATGTGTTTGTTTTGTGTTGTGAAAGAGCTGAAATCAAATCTTAATGTAGTCAGAAGGTTTGCTATAATGTATATTTAATTGAGATTGCGGAGGCCAATTATCTTTTTATGTATTTGGAGGCATATTTTATGGTTGATTTGTTTCTAAGCATAGAGAAATTCCAAGTGTTGCCTTTCCAATCCCCATGTAAAATCACTTGGTGAGATGGTGCACAGGGAGCTCCTTCGAGACCATGAGTAAATCAGTCTGATTCATTGGCCAATAGAGTTTTTGAGTGGCTAGTATTTCATGTTCAGGGCTGCTGAAGTTTGTAGGAGCGGTTTCTTCCCAGCCTCCCTGTCAAGGATGTCTGATTCCAGGCAGCCATTCGGCCACATGCTGTTATATTTCATTTCAAAGAGCTTTTCCAACCATCCTGTCTTGCTCTGTTTCACACATTTCTGTAACCTGTGCTTGAGATAAAGGATTTTGGCTACAGTTCTTAGACTTTACTTCTAAGAGAGTAAAAGACCAACTGTCATTAGCTTTAACGGCTTGTGGTCTCCTAAGAAACATTTTTAAAAACTTTAATTCTGCCTAGTTTCTGGATGCTAATCTGTTCTCTAGTAGAAAAGGTAGATGCAAATGGGACAGTTGAGGCTTTGACTACTTTTCAATAATATCATTGTTTAGAATTGTGCAAGTTATTTCACCTTCCACATTACACAGAATGGCAGTAGAAAATAGCAGTAGAGTGCATTTTAAATGGATTAAGAATTGGCTGATAGACAGATCCTAAAATGTAGTTGTCAGAGTGCAGTTATAATGTAAAGAGGATGGTTCCAATGAGATTCCTCATGGGTGAGCTGTGGGTCTCACGCTACCTGGTGTGTTCATTAGTGAACTCAGAGTAAATCACTGCTGCTAAAATTTGCTGTAAATCATACTCCTCACATGAGTAAAAATAATCTGTACGTCTGTCAATGTCATATATAATGACAATATGGACCTTTGTGCACTGAAGATGATTTTATATTTTTTTTTAGGCAGCAAAATATATAATAAAAAACCCTAACAACTAAAACCCCAATACCTGTACTACTGGCAATGAAATGATTGTGATACAGTTATACCACTATTTTGATACAACTGTATTTTGGAAAGTGGTGACCCTGAGAAAAGTTCAGCTGTTACAATAAGCAAGAACACATGTGTTGCCAGTGTGATGGTTTGGCAGAAACAGACTGGGGGAAGCTCCTGCAACTGTTTAAAGTGGGAGCAGAAGAAGCGAGACAACTTTTAGCTCAGGACGTGGAGTTGGCAGGAACAGTACAGGAGTACTCTTTCCAGTTTAGAGATCCCCAGTTTTGAAAGCTTACTGCAAAATTTTAGGTGATGAAAGGAGAAGCCTGAAAGTTGAAAAACTTGAGAAAAATGCCTTTGTGTGGTTACAGATGTATAGGAAACTCTGTTTGCATTGGACAAGTTTTGGTTATAAAACATAAGTGTTTGCTTCAGCCTCTCCTCCAAGAAATCTCACGTTCTCACTTACCTAGAGAATCATCATTTATTTTATATAATTTCAGTAAAGAAGGAACAATGTTCTTCCTAAACCAAAATAATCTAGGCCTTGCTATATTGGCAGCATTTAGAGGGGAGGTAGGTGATGGAACACAATACCTTTTAGGAGAAGAAAGATTAAGCAAGTGTTTTCCATATCCTGGCTGAATAGACTTGTTACTAAATAAAGTGTTTCTATCAAACTGACTATGAACAGAAGCTCCTGCTATGCAATTTGGAAGGATCCCAGACCAGTTTCTGTCTGTTTTCAACTTGACTAAATTAAGACCCAAAGACTTCAGCTGTGGGACAGCTAATTTATTGATCTACTAATCTAATTTATTCATTTATTTGGAAGAATGAAGGCTCAGTGTTTCATTCATCAAGGCCCAAAAGATGTTGATTGTGCTCTCCTTATTATTTGTCTATATCAGCTACCAAGTGAAGCCCTTTTTTATTGCTTTATTGTGTGACATTTTGACAAATAAATAATTCTGAACGATATTCTCCTAGAGAATAAGGAAAAAAAAGTCTCGGAATGATTGGCAGTTCTCTACTAATTGCAGAGCACATTAAAATGATAGATGACTTTTCCACAAACTACAGAAAGTGGAAGGTTCATTCAGGGAATGTGGCCAATAGCTCAATGTGGTGAAAGGCCAGGACCTTGTATGTGCTGAACAGCTTAACTCTCTGTAAAGCAGGATAGCCTAACCTCTGTGGTCTGCCCTGGAGTTTGTATTCTTGAAAAAAAAAAATTAAAAAACATTGTAATTCACATACTGATTGTTTCTTCAAATTCACTAAAGAAATCATAGGTTAATGCGGGACGTGTAAGTGCCGAGGTGCATTTTGAGGTTGTCAGAGAATGTCTTGTTCATTTTACATGTTTACTGTGCCACAGTTGCGGGAGGCTCACACAGTAAATGTATCTTCTCTGATGAGTCCAGCTGAATGGATGAAGGAAAACAAGGAGGAGAAACTTGTAACCAGAGTTTATATTCAGGTTCTTTACATCTGTGAACTTCTTTTTTTTTTTTTTTTTTAAGACAAGGAACAAATGAATGATTTTTACTTCTTCTGAAACTTGGCCACTCTTAGCAGTGCTCACGGGAAATTGCAACTTTTATTTTTTTGTTACTGAAAGACCTGGGTTGTCAAATAGCTGTCAGATTTGCTTTTATCTTACTACATGTTCTCAAGGAGTTGAAGGAGCAGTTTGACATCTAGGGGGAAAAAAATAAAACTTCACTCTCAAATGTTTCTCTCTCTTTCATGTTTCCAGAATGACTTCTTTCTTTTTCTTTTTTTCTTAAATCGTAACAGCCATCTAGAATGTATATAGGCCCAGTCTCTATATTTGTGTGCTAAGGTATTGCAGTGATAATAAGCAGCCAGTCTAAAGGTGGCTCTGGACACTGGTCAAACCACATTAAAAAATGGTCACTTCTCAATGAACACATCAGAGCCCTTAGGGCTGCTTGGCTGAAATTTCATGTCAGTGCTCCTAATGCTGCTGGGGGAGGGCACCTTTTCATCTTGCATGTTGGCAAATGTTTTTCCTCATGGGTCTTTTGTTTTTGACAATTGACTTTGAGATCTACTGCACTGTCTGAGAGCTAAACATGGATTAGTTATACTCTCTTGAAGGCTACCAAGTTTGTAAAGAAAAAACCCAAGCACTTCCATCTGCAGTAGATTCTGGTATTGTACTGGCATGTGAAAATCTTTCTTTAGACTGACCTTAGTGCTTGACTTTAAAGATCAGAGTGGACATATTAGCAGAGATCAGGAGTTCCCACAGTTGGTATAAGAAGTTATTAAAAATTGGAATTTAGTTCTGCTATCAGTCTCAATGTATAGAGACCAGGTTGAAATCTGATTATTGGAAACTTCCTGGTTGCAAACTTCATCCTCTGTGGTGTTACACACTGGTGAGACAGACTGCGTAGCCTTGCCTGTTGGAAGGAAATAATGTAACAATTGTCAAAGAAAAGAATTACCTGTAAGTGTGACTAAGCTGAAACATAAATATGAGAATTTAACGCCACTCCTTACAAGGTGTTTGGCTCTAAAGAGTGAAACTCATTTTTTGGTGAATTAGACAGCAAATAAAAGTGCTGCTTAAACTATACTTAGAAGATGCATACAAATTCTGCGTAGCATTTCTGCCACCACCTAGCACATAGGTAAACATCACCTGTATTTCAAAGGAAAGTACTGGTAATTTTTCTCCAGGTTCTTTTATTTTAAAGTGCATCTCATAGTTTTTATTGATTGATTAAAACCAACTTTTATGTGGGTTTTAAGATTTATTCTGGCATGGTTACTTTTTGTATCTTTAAAATAAAAACCTATAAATAAAAGGCATATCCAGAGCTAATGTAAATTTGCCTAGTGTCAATTAAGTTCATGATAGCAAGTAGCCCCATTTTGGGGGCAAAATGTTTACACCTCCTTTTTGAAAAATCCAAAGTCAATCAATAACTATATTTAGCTTCAACTTGAACCAGTCTTTGTTGATTAACTGTAATTGCCATAATACTGAAACCAATTCCAAATGCTGAAAAGTCTGTTTTGTTCTGTCAGTTGCTGTTACAAGGCTGTCGCTATGTCTTCTGTCAGAATCGAAGAATATTCCCACTAGTGATGATAAAGTAGATTTCACTGCTGGTGAGAGACTAAGTGATTAATATTTAGTAGCAAAGCGTGCTCCAATAATCCATGCCTTTTCCCTTTTTGAGCTGGGAATACATCATTTGGGGGGAATTGAAATAGAATGAGGCATAAAATCACAGGAGATACACATATTGGGAAGAATGGAATTTTCTGTAGTTTTTTTGAGCCTCTGGAGCTTGTACAGTAATTTTTTCATTATTCCTGATAATTCTGCAAACGAAGCTGACATCAATAAAATATGTGGTTAATAGATTTTTCTTTAAGAAGATTACCAATGTGAATAAATAGACAATACCTAGGTTTTATTCCCATCTGCACATACTTATTAAATATTATTGAAAATAACTTTTTCTTATCTCTGCTTTGGTTGCATCTCAAATAATAAATCAGCCCTCAGCTTTAGCTCCTGAATCAAGTTTTCCTGTTTCTGTGTGTGCACTTGATCACTGCAATACTAATACTATGCTTGATACTGAGCTTTGGGTAATTGATCTGAGCCCACTTATTGCTATTGATCAGAGTGAACAAGAATACAACAGAGTAGTTGTATTCCCTCCCAATTTGGGATATCATGCACGTCTGAGTGACATAATATCTGCATTATGCAAGCACACTTAGTTCTGCAGCCGTTCTCCTGGATGGATCATAATGGTTTTGCATCTTAGTTTGTGACATAAAACTAGTAGGGAGAAACATAACAAGAGTAGTCATTATGAGCAACTGCTGTGCTTTTCTGGAAACAAACAGCAAGAAACACCACGGTTCCTTACTCTTCCATGCTACACCACTGGTATAAATAACTGCAGTGATTGGGATAATCGCTGGTATGCATGATGGCCCAAACCTACTCCCATTATAAGACCCTAAGATTGTGAGTCTCCCACCAGTTTTTGGAAGATAAAAATAATTCTGCAGGTAACTTAGAAAATGTATTCTTCTCTGCTTGTTCTGGTATCTGAACCTGCATGTGATAATTATACTTCAGAATCCATGCGTAAAACTATGTTACCTTTTTAATGTTCCAAAATAGTCTGTTTTAATAGCTATAAGCTTGTAATTGATTTTTTACAGCTCTGTCACAGCTAGCATGCTGTAGGATACAACACTACTATATTATCTTACGTAGAAATCTTTTTCAGGGTGAAAGTAAAAACCTGCTAAATAGTAATCTTTGGAAAGTAATTGCCTTCCCCATAGCAAGTCAGAAAGCAGCATATATAAAGACTTTTATGAGAAGGAGAGCATCAGTACTTGCAGACTTTATCCTTGCAAAGGATAAGAAGTAAGTATATACTTAGGAGACCATTCTTAATACAAATGCCATTTCAAATCTTTCTGTGCTATTCCTCATTATCGTGGGGCTGTCCTTGGAAATACTGAGTGTTCAGTTCTCATGATCTGTCTACTCAAAGAAATATTCCATCATTTGTGGTGACTGTCTGTCTAATATACAGATAGAAACTTTACTTTTCTGTGTTCATGGCCGTTTTCATATATTATAGCTCAGGCTACGTCTGAAAAGCTTGTTCATTGTTCATTGTCCTTGTTCATGCTCAAAAACAGGTAATAATCACTTCTGGTAGTGGAATTAAGTGATGTACTTTCAGACAGCACAGCTGGAAAGTCCAGGAAAGTGCCCAGCATACTGTGCAGCCTGCATTTCTGAGAACGCATTATTGCTAGAAACAAAATGCATGAATTATTTACCTGGAAATATTAAACTGGCTTGAGAACACTGCTGGAAATAGAGGGAAATCTGGGCCTTGTGAATCATTCATGAAGCTTTATTTAACACAGACTTCTTTTTGTCTTCACTGACCAGTGGATAGTGTTTTATAACTTTTAGGATGTTTTGGTGTGTTTCATTCTACTCATAAATAAGTGGGATTTTTTCAATGCCTTCTAAGAAAGTACTGATCAGTAAAATTATAATTTATGTTGACTCCTGAGTACCTGTTTGCTTTTTTCACAAGTAAGGAGGTACGGAAGGAGTCAAAGTGGTGTGGTGAAGGCAGAGGAGGTGTGTGATAGTTTCTGTTTGATCATATATTTTGTCCAATTTTTGTGAATGCTGGAAGCTGTGGCACCCCAGGAACTTAATCCAAGGTTAGTATGGTCTTTAGCTACTTCTGAGATTTGCTCAGCAGCTCCCACAAGTTAGCCGTTGTCTTCTCTGCTTCCTTATCACAATTCTAAAATAATGTTACTATTTATATATAAGGATTTTATGAAGCAGCCCATTAAAATCTCTCTCATCTCCTCCAGTGGCAGTGAAAAGCTATTTATGTCATCAGCCTTTTCTTTATCCGGCCATCCTGGAGGCTGTCTCAAACAGGGGTGAGGACTGCTACACACTTGGGACAATAAAGTTAACAGTGGTGATACTTTCTTTTCTTTTAAGTAACATGTCCTGGGTTGCATAAGTACTGTCTCAGAATATCTTATTTTAGTGATGAGGCTTGATCCATGTCTCTAAATGAGAACAAAAAGAGTCTTTCCATTAGTTTATACACAATCCAGATTAAACTTTTAGAGCCATGTCCACACCACAACTGTTATTTGTATGTAGACATTAGAACTACTGACATGAAAAATCTTTTAGGCCGGTCCTCCATCATTATTACAAAAAAAATGCAGACCAGACAACCTTGAAGTGCTCTACTGTTTACTTATTTATCAGGAGATTTTATTAAAAATGCCGCTTAATGTGAGCAGAAACTTGTTTTCAGATGTGTTAATATTTATACTGTTAACATTTGGACATGCATCAACTACTGCTGATCTCGTAAAGTTCAAATGTGAGCTTCTAAAAACCTACTTGGGACTTTTAAATATTTTATAATTTCAAAGTTTGAAAGTTATATTGATGTAAGAATAAAAGGAAAAATAATTAGTTGCTTTGGAACCCCAATGCAAACATTTGGTACTTGATGTGGCATCACTGGGGGCAGGGGGGCTTTTCCTCAAAAATCAGTGCTCCCTTCAGGAATGCTGTTTTGTTCAGATATGTGCCAGCAGGTACTTTGGCTTTCCATACTAAGGAGATGCAAGTGAGGGCTCGTGGGACTGAATTAAAGCTCACTGACATCTCTGGAAGTACTTCTGAAGGCTGTGCTTTGGCCCCATGACTTCCAGAGATACCATCAATGCCTGGTTTTAGGTATGTGAGCCTATGAGGTCTACTAGCTGGAATAATGTGCTGTCTCATAATATATGTTTGACTGCCATTAGGAATCAAAATAAGATGCTGTTTCATTTACATGAATAGTGGCCCTTTTGTCGTGCTCCTCTGAAGGAAATATTTACCTTTTTACAGCACAGGTCTGATAGTATTTGTAATTAGTCTGACTTCTTGGTGCTGGAAATTACGCATTTGTAAGAAAAGTTTTCGCTAATGAATAAGTTAGATTTTTCTACCAGGTCGGTTTCCTCTGCTTTGTGGCCAAGATTTTTCCACCACATGTAAGGACAAGCCAATCAATTTAGTTTATCTTTATGAGGAAGAGGGGAGTGGAAGAAGTGATCTGCAGTGCCTGCATCCCAGGAATAGAATGGAAAAAAACCTAACCAGTTATTAATTTCAGCTCAGATAGCTTTTATTTTTTTCTACTCCCATGAAGACCCTGGACAGTACTGAGAAAAGAGTTGCTCTTCATTTTCTGCTGCTTACGTGATTGTTCTTCCTTGGCCTTGTCTAGGGAAACGTCACTAAAGCACAAGGTTTTAAATCATCCAAATTAACACAGGAGTATATTAACCTATATAACCCTCTCTAATAGAAATTTTCTGGTACTAAGTGTGTATCTATATATAATACCATACGCATTTATGTTGTCTATATAAATATACTGGGTTTTATCTGAAAGCTAATATTAGACTTCATCATAGATTTTTATTTAGTGCATCTTCAGAAAAGCATATATGCTGAATTTTTGCATACACTGTATATATGTTGCTGCCATCTCTATGAATTCATTTTCTTCTTGAGTAAAACTGAGAAAAATTGGGTAACAAGTATGATGGCTCCAGCATCTGTATGGCTGAGCCTCTCTGGAAATCCTTTCTGTCTCTACTTTCACAGGATGATTAATTCAAGGCATACTAGCAGTTCTCAATTCTTTTTCAAGAGATGTGTGCAAAACACACACTGATATTAAAGCACGGTTTGACTGTTGGTGCCGAAGTGACAGTGTTTTGTCCTTTCTCATGTTACTATGAAGGGTTGCTCATTTTCAGCTGAAAAACTGAGTGCAGTGAATGAATGTTTTACTATAGCAACTGAACAAAGGACAGACAGAAGGGTGTGTGTGTGTGTGTGTATGTAAAATGCTGATTGTGGATCAGTTCAAAGATCAGGATCTTCCTCGAATGGGAAACATTATTTGAGGTAAATTCGGCTTTTTGTTATTTTGAACGAATGTAAAAGTCTGATTCACAAAGGAAAAATTCATATAGCAGGAAAGGAGACAGTTCCTTTATATCTTGTAGTGTTTGGGATATTTGTTAAAGATACAGTAAACATCTTTTAAATCTTTCCAGATCAGTAAGTCTGAAAAGTTAGGACCAACCCACTCAAAGATTAAGAGAGGGACAGATTATCTGTAAGGTCAGTTGTGTTCTATTTCCTACAATAAAGCCACTGCAGTTGACAGTAAGGTTATTTGAACCTGAATTTCATGCTTATTGGGTGACTGTTCTACCTATTATGTCACAAGGCATAGTATTAAAGCATTTCCAGCCAAAGCAAAAAGCTTGAACCTTTTATTTTCAAAAAGCAAATTTAAGTGATTTTTTTTCCTCTTCCTGTCTGCAAAATACTTATTCTCCTAATGATCAAACTCTGAATACAGTTCACCCAGTTCCAAGGTACCTCTGTGGCTTCTGCAGTTAAGACAACTTTTCTTCTCTTTTGAACGACAAAGTAATCCTTTGGGAAAATTGATGAAGTCTTCTAACTCTGTAAATTTATGATACAACATGTTCTTTTTTTTCCTTTTGTTTTTCTTTCCACCTTGTTGTCGGTTACCATTGTACTACTTGTGTGGCTTTTATATACTTCTGTCTTCAACCTCTCAATCAATACTGGTAGAAATTCAAGGCGCAAGAATCTTCAGTCATCACTACCTGTATAGGGAAAAGTCAGGTATCTCCTCTATCTCTATAAAAATATCAATAAAAGTAGGGCATCTTTAAAATAAAAACAGGAGTTTAAAGTACATTATAATGGCACTATTTCTGTTATGCTCAGTGCTAAGATTGCCGTTTTTCAGACCTGGGGAAGAAATAGTAAGGATATATCTGTTATATATGTCATAAAAGATATTCTTTCCCATTAAAAGAAATATTACAGGCTAGCATGTGAATGATAGGGAAATTACAGTATATAATCTGCAGAGAGTAAAACTCAATTCTGTGTATCACCAGAAGGTTTCAGATAACGTCCTCAGCATTTCAAAATGCCAAAGCTGAATTACAAGATGTAAGCACTTATTTTGGCTCTCTTGGACTACCACTGTTACCTGCAGGGGTTGTTGAGACAGGTACTTAGTTAAACTGGATGTAGTATTTTGTTTCAAGCAAGTTTAATTTCAGTGCCCTGTGTCTTTTATTTACGTAATTGTAGCCTGTGCTGCTACTTTACATCAGTACTGGGGTAATTTGGGCTAAGAAATACTACACACGGTTAAGAACTAAACACCAAGTGATAATGACATCTATTAAACCTCTCCAAATGGCATTATTTAATGGGAAGTTTGCCTGGTGATATCATCCACCATATTAAGTTGATTAGTACGTATCTTTAAAAGACAAAAATAGAATGGAGCTATTACATGTAGCACTATATAAAGTGCTGCATGTAGAAAATAATGAGATTCAAGTAATTGCAAGATTACAAAAAGCCAGTGATGAAAGTCACGTAATTGATGTGTTATTGCTTCTGCAGGAAATGCACATTTTTTGTTTCCTAGCCATAGCAGCACAGAAGTTACCATGCTTCCCTTCCAGTCATTTGCCACTATAATTCTATCAAAGAAACTGTTACATGATTCAAGAGACAACATTGCTCCCCCACCATTTATTTATACTCCATGTAGAAATGCTGTCCTCGTGCAGCCACCCACTATAATGTGTTTATGACTAAGTCCTTGATTTTGCATGCCCACTCCAACACCTTTATCTTTGCTGAAGGTTTGCTAGGATCTGTTCCAGGATCACTCCTGACGAATGTCTAGGGGAGACACTCAGATTATCTTTTTGCATTTATTGAAAAATACTGGTATGAGAAAGGAAAGGTCTGTCAGCAAATTTTGTCTCCTTCAGATTTGAAGAGACTGTGAAATGTTTGCCTGTAAGTATTTGCTTTTGAAATCGAGCTAACAGACTTTTTACTTTAGTGCCTTCTATTTCCTGTAACACTCAAACATTACCTCTGTATGACTTGCTCTGGAATTTTTTCAGGTACCTGACTCAAAGTGTTGTTTTCCAGTTTTGAGTTTAGCTGGAAAAAGTTGGATGTAAATGGAATAAAACCTGGTCAAATAATAATCAAAAAATTACAAAAAGAAGTGTTCTAGGAGTTAAACTAATAGTAAATGCTTTGACTTTCTGCTTGGTGAAACCTAGGGCTATGGGAAAGACCATCTCATACAGAAAAAATGTCTGCAGAAGAAAAACTAGAAAAATGTTTTCTTATGCTTTCTTCTAGACTTGACAACTGTTTATCCCATCAAATGCAATGCAGAATTCCTTTTCTATTTCCCCTTTCCTGGGAAGAAATGACTGTGTTCCGCCCTTGGCTATCTGAGCTCAAGTATTTTGCATATATCAGTTCAATCTTTATTACAGTGTATTACCAATGTAAGGATGCAGAGGCATAAATAAACCTATCATAATAACTGAATTAGAAATATTGGCCATCTTATTTGCTGTCCAAATGAGAAATATGACTTGCTTTAATCCTCCTGGCCACCAGAATTTTTACTACCCTCTAATGAAGATATCTGACTGCACTTCAATCACTGCCGATGACACTATGAGCACTCATATAATAAAGTGCTATGTAGAGAGCTGTGTTTCTGTGCCCAAGCTGCTGAGGGATTTTTTTTTCCTAACTCAAAGGATGCAAAGCTGGGCAGGGTACTTTTATAACTGAATTCACTCTGGGTGACAGGCAAAATACTCTGGGTATGAATACAGTGTAGGTGATGTAGAAAGTACTGCCTTTATTGTGTTGGAGCTAACTCCCAGTGTTTTGCTTCTATGGCTTATCAGTCAGAAATTGCCCCAATGTATTAAGCTTTTAAGTATTTTAACATTTCCTCTAAACCCACACATTAGTGCAATGATTCATTTAACATTTACAAAAACAATCATTAAAGTATAATTAGAAAAGAAAAACCTATTTAAAGGAAAAAAAATATCACTTTTTCCACTTTTTGAAACGTTGTTTATCATATTGATTAATTACATATTATTTGGCCAACATCTCTAGTGCACAAATAAATCCATCTCAATTCATGGTCTGGATTAAGTGACCGGTGGTGTGCAGGGGAGTGCAGGTTCAGAATCTGGTCTGAGAGATGAGCCTTTCATGGACACACATGCCTGGGCCACTGCAACTGCTGTCCTTCTCCTTCCCCGTGACCCCATGCTCCAGTCTCTACTCCACCAGCCATCTCAGAGGCTGCTTGGTCTCACAAGGTTTAATGCTGCCCTGGCTTCTTTTGCATGAAAATAATGATTTTTAGTAGGAATTATATTTTAAAATTGCTACTTAGAAAAGAATAATTAAATTCATGTTTATGTTATATGAACTGTATTTTTAAAATGACCTACCTATGAAGTCATGGAATTGATATTTATTTCTTGGTATGTGACATATATTCACAATATTTTATGATGTGATTGATGTCAATTGGATGTATTGAATAGTTAAGCGTATGGGTACTATCTTATCAGGCAGACAGTGAAAGAACTTCACAACAGGGTGAGTATCATCTTCAAGAGTATGAGTATTATCTTACCTCTCCTACAAGGATACAGGAAATCCTGATGTGGTCTGGACAATTTAGCTAATATTTATTATTCCATAATTATTTGGAGGACCTTTTTATTGAATTTATAATGGTGTATGTTAATTATCTGATCAAATGCAGTATTGTAAAAAAAATACTGTACAATGTTAGATAGCACATCACTTTAACATGTAACTATGTTAGGATGTGCTAGCATCATACTGTTTGTCTTAATCTCAGGCATATGTATAACCAGTTGTATTTTACAAGGGAAAAATAAATGTAATAGAATTTCAGGTACTAATTAGAAGTAGTAACAAGAAACACAGGACTTGGAAATAGCTCTGTGCTGAATGATTTCAAAGGCTTTTTATCTTAAAAAGATAGCATGTTAAAAAGATGAAATGCAGGTTATTTGTTACATTACCATTTTTTTCCACTGTCTTGTAGTATTTCAGAAGAAGGGTTTTTAATTGGCTGTAAGACTGCAGAAGCCTGGGTGATAGCTTTTTTGCCTTAATTTTATTTCTAGCTATGAAAAAAATATGTTCCATAGGTAGTCCTCTAATGGTTGCTTATTTACTGAAAATACCAATATATTTCCTAATATATTTTTCTTTGCATGATTTGGTGTGTACTCCCAATATTTTTCCTAGAGTTAGGAAGAACAGTGATTAAGTCCTGCAGTGAGAGCCAGAGCCAAGCTGTGCCAAACTTCAGCAGTGATGAGTTTCAAATATTTTGAAAGTTACGGTTTTCTCCCAACTGCTTTGTTTGCAGTAGGGAATAAGAAACCTGCTCTTGCCAAGAGCTAGCTGCCTTTTTTTTTTTTTTTTTTTAAGTGAGAATTAAAGCACTTCTCTCCTGTCAGCTCTCTCAAATCAGGTATGCCAAGGGGAGCTTGGAAGCTTTCTTCCTCTGCCCTTCTGCTGAGTAAGAAGAGTGAAAATTCTTTCTTAGAGTCATTGATATCAGGCCAAGGATTCTTGGCCCAAACCTGGAACAAGACATCCGTCCTCAAAAACAGTAGCTGTTTTCTTCCTAGGAAGTAGTTTCTTTCTTGGAAACTCCATTTCTGGGTTTATTTCTTGGAGGAAAAACATGTAATAGCTCTGTTGTCAAGGTAGAGCTGTGCCTTTAAAGCTGATCCAATGCCTTTTTTTGTCTAAGGTGAAAATAAGTGTTACAGTAACAGTAATGTTGTCGCTGTATTGGTTCTCACATTCAGGGAAAATGCCGCTGCAGAAAAAGGAATGTTTGCACTCTGTGCAGATGGAATATGTGTGAGTTTGTATAGAGCATAGAAATTTATATGGACATCTTAATGAAGTTAGGTAATAGAAATTGAGTAATTGGTCTTTAGAAAAGTTTTTAGAATAGGTTTAGTCCTGAAAACCAAGAGATGAAGGCTACAAGAAAAATATTTAGGTTTGAAAATATGGAAGTTCTGCCAAAGGCACAGTTACACCAAAAGATGTTTCATTCCTGTTAATGTTTGTGGATCAGCCCTTCTTACATGCCCTGTGATGCACCCTTGGTAATGGAGTAGAGGAGAAAAAGCAAAGGTGTTTCTGTTCAGGGTTTCCTCATTACAAAATGATGCTTATTCTGGGTCCATGTATTTTAATAGTTAGAGATCATGAGCACTGGATATATATTTTTCACCTTTCATCATCTATCTTATCCAGTCCTTCCAGCTATTTTCCTGGGGTTTTGGGGTGCAAAAATAAAAAAAACTCCAAACAGGTGTGTTAAACTTTTAATCGAATAATTTCTAGGTGATTAAAGAAGTTATTGGGCAAGTACAGATCAACTAAGGAAGTTAGCGCTTCGATTGACACTTACAGAAAACTAGAAACTAATAAGATCAATAACAATGTTAATCTGAAAGGGAAGCATAAAGAAAAGGTGAATTTCTTGAATTATCTGATCAGAAGCAGGTAAGTAGCGTAATTCCCTGGAATAATCAGTAGGATACATTTGGAACTGTAATTTAAGTATTTATTCTTTGAAATTAATGTATGACTAAAGTATGGATAAAAGTTCTATTGTTTCACTTGCATATCACACCTTGAGCAGATCTGTGCTCTTCCTTTTGTGGGTAACTTGCAGTCAAATTACCACCAGATGTTCATGCTGTTAAAGAACAGTTGTTGGCTTGCCAAGAGTGCCACTGTTCAACCTTTCCGTGATTTTCTTCTTGTAATATTGCCATTAAGCTATGTTTTATTTTAAATTAATTGCATAGATGAGCTGCAAAAGTGTCCCTAACTAACATGTCACCTTTGTAATTTTGAAGTAAAGTAAAGCACAGAAAGATAATGTTAAGATAGGAACTTACTAGCTTGTGTCTCTTTCCCTTTGGAACTAAGACTTCATCTTCGAGCCAAATAAAATCTGTTGGTGAGTGCTCCAAAATACAATCAGAATCCTTTCCAGGCCAGTATGAGGGGCTTTAGTTGATCTGTTTTAATCAGAAGGGCTGTTTGTTTCTGTTTGAGCTTTAGGTCTGAGTTTTCTATTTGCATCCTGAGGATAAGACTGCTTCCAAGGTCATTTCATTCTTCAGACCCACTTCCTACTTTTATGGAAGTAAAAAGCTTGCACTGAGTGTGCCATGTGGGACAGGACCCTCTGGATCAAGATAAGCAGTGTCCTGGTGATCCTACACAGTTACTGACGCTGTCTAATTCCCCACAATTGAGCAGCCCAGTGGAATGACATGTACAGACTAGACAATGATGTCCAAACCAAATGAATGCCAGTGTTTTCAAATGTTTGTGCCAAATTTGTGTTTCCAAATCTATGGTGATTAGAGACCTACACACTCAACGTTTAATTTTTGTATTAGCTAGCATTTATATTTCACAAGAACACTGGTAGTATGGTCACTAATGAATACATATGAAAACAAGATCTCTAAAGTGCTTTCACTCAGAAGTTAAATTTTGATACAGTGGATTTAATACTTCTGGGCAAAAATATAAATGGCTTATGTGACTTTTGAATGTCTAATTTTTATACAAAGTCCAGATGACGGATGGTAGAAATAATTTAACACAGACTGGTATTTTAGGTTCATAAAAAGAAGCAAATAAAATCACAAAACAGTGCCTTGATGTGATTTGTATATTATTGGTTGCATGATAATTCTTAAGAGCTAATGATTTTCACTTAATCAACATGTTTTTCTCGTAAATCAGAATTGAGACACCTGCTATTTTGGAAAGGACAGGTTAAATAATTAAGTGTGAACACAAAATCACCTACCTTTTTTATTTTTATAATAACTTAGAATGTTTTGTTTATCCTTTGGTGGTATAAAATAAAAAACCCAAGTCCTGTCAGTTGTGTAGTTCTATGACATTTAGCTGTACCTGATAAATTGAGGGTCCACTGCACTCTAAAGCGAAAGTCTCGTTAACTCCGGTACAGTCAGGATTTAACAAAGATGTCTAAATTCTAGCAAAGCTGTTGGATTCAGTACAGTGAAATTGAAGCACACGGTAACTGTCTCACTGAAAAGGGCTGAGAGCAAATGCATTAGTGGCTTACTGAATTTTTTTATCTATTGCCATAATTATGAATATTTATTAAAATAAGAAGCATTTCTGTTGCACACAGATACTCTGTTACTATTCAGCATCATATTTTTAAATTTAATTTTCAGTGGCAGCAAAATGGTAGCTATGAAGTATGTCTTATTTTATCTATGTCAGAATTTCTGAGTAGATTTAAGTTACATATTTAAGATGACAATCTTCTACCTTTTGCTACTCAATAGTTAGCAAACACTCTCACAAAGTAATAAAAAATAGAGGGGATTGGTTTTCACAGATAATTAGCATTCCCTTCTACTGCATGTTCCCCATCTCAAATGCTGTACTTTATCACCATCCAGTTGATGATGATACAGCTATTTCTAGAGGTAGAGGGTCAGACTTTGCGCTGTGGAGATACCTTGTTCACGCTTAGCCAAAATAGCAGCTGTGGTGACAATCAGTTACACCAAGTGGCACTGTGTTTGTGGCACTGGAGGGGGCTTTTATCCACATCTGCAGAGCCTTGAGAAGGAGACTGTGTGTACATAAATGAATCACCTCTATTTCTGTTATTTATATTTTTTTTTCATATTAGTAAGTAAATCCAAAGCATTTTTGTCTGTTGAATATTTTCCTTGTGTTGATGAGGACTGAAGATTCAGTACCACCTGTGAAATGGGGATGCACTCTTGTGGTGTACTAGTCATGGAAACGGCAGTAGAGAGACATTCAAATTAGTCTGTATAGAATTAAATATTCTCCTGGTCGTGGAATATTATGATACACTGCAGTAGATAATCAGCATTATTTTCAGCCTTAGGTTATTCTCTCCCTGTATTGACTGTGGGCCAAGGTTCAAGACAGTCAACCCATTCATTACAGAGGAGAGTTTGCTTGTGTAATGGCTAATGAGGTAATTTGTTTGTGTGTGTGTGTGTGATGCAGTCTTATAATAGCAATGCCAGGTGTAGTAGATTTAGTGATTGTTGTTTTCATTATAGAAGAGTGGTTATTTTGAAAAAGAGAATTGTCATTAAAAATTAAGGAAAATGGAGCACTGAATGGCAATGTAATTTGCCACCATCACACTCTGCAAATTGGTATTTAATGGGATTAATAGGCATTTTTGCTTTTGGGTCATAATATGTTGCCTTCTGATTTAATTGACTGAAGTTGGAGAGTTATGATACATTGGTGGTAGTTGGTTCCATCTTGAATGAAACGTAGTATAAGATCTGAGTAAAGCTAATTTGATACATATATTTGTTTCGCCTTTCAAGTGCCTGTGAATACTTACTTTCCAAAGAAACATCTACAAGTTTCTTCAGTAGCAAATAGCAAGACTCAAGACTACCCTTGCTCTCTTTGGGGTTAGATATTGCACTGCATAATCACATGCTCTGTATCCTCTATTTTGGTTACAATTTCTTCAAGATGAAGTTTACTACAGCCTGTACTGGACTTAGCACATTTTCCTCACGCAAGAGAAATTAGCTGGACAGTGGTAAATAATAAACACTGGCATTGTCAGTGTAAACCTGGAAATCCTACACTATGACCTTGTTTGCCTTTGATGTCCTCTGCTACGGTTGCCAGATTCTCAAGGGCTACATTCTGCAGCTTGTGAAGGACAGTCCTGGGGCCACTCTAGTATTATTCTTGCAATCTTTTCACTGGAAGCCCACAGCCTGAGCATGATAGAAGCATTGAGACATAGTTCTGATTGGATCAGCTCACTGGGACACCTTCACGTGGACAAAAGGGGGTGAGAGGAAACTGCAGCCCTACAGCTGTTCCAGAGACCGGTCTTTTGCTGTGATATGTACATAGCCATTGAGTTTTATTTTTCTCACTTGTTGGGCTTGTCTGTGAAATGCCAGTCACTTCTAAAGCAACACAGGAGTAGAAAAATTCATGAGCTCTTAAGGAGTGTTTGAGAAGCACAGAAAGTTCATGTTTCTACTGTAGGTGGAAATTTGCAGTTTTATTTCTGAATTTTAATTACATCGGAGTAGAGAAGCACATAAATTTTTCTTCCCTGACATCGTTATATCTTATCTGAAGTGCAGCCTTGCCAGTTCAGTAATCTGCCAGTGAAATCTGGCCTGGCCACGCTGCCCACTCCAGAGCAGAGCCGTCTGGCTTGTCTTCTTGGCAGCCTCAGCAGAAAGGTCAACTCCTGAGGCTGTCAGAGAAATGCTGCCGTATTGAGATACCTTATTATGTCTCTGGGGAAGAGGCTGGGATAGGATGTGTGACTGAGACTGACAATTTGTTCCCTAATTGTCTTGATAGTCCAGGGACATGTACATTAATTGGGGAACAGCTGGGTGAGTCCATTGCCAAGCTGGCTTAGAAATGGTTCTTGGTGCAGCACAAGAGAGCAACCAGAGATTTATTTTTTTTTATTCATGAACAAAAATGTTTTCATGTAGTTCGGAAAGCTGACCAGTTTTATGGGAAATTTAGGAAAAGGTGGAATGTTCTGTGCTGGCAAAATTACATCTACACCAATGTCTGATGTTCCACTATCATTGCACAATGTGGGGTGAGGAAACCAAAGTGCTGGTATAACTTTCCCTAGTCTTACTCTTTACATTTTTTAATACCTTAAGTACTGTACATTTTCTGATTTGAAGTCCTTATTTTTTTTATTTTTTTATTTTTTTTAAGAGAGAAATGCTAAATAACAGCATAGGTGCTAGAAGGTATCTGGGAGTAATAACCTGGTGGATCTCACTGGAGTTGTGGGCACACAAGCAATGATGTAGCCTATTAGGAAGGTGCTCTGTCTGCTGTGAATACTGCCCCTTCCCCTCCCCTTGATGCTGATTAAGTATTAATTGCATTTCAAACAAATTGGAATGGACTGATAGACTCAAGTCTGTTATCCTAGCTTTTAACACCATGAAATCATGTTTAGTGTTTTGCTCTACGGGGGAAATGAATATCCCTAACATTTTCCTCCCAGTAATGACAGAAACACCAATGGAGATTTCTGCATTATGAAAGTGGAATGGGGACAATTTTGAGAAGGAATGGAAAAATAGACAAATCTCATGCTTTAGTCCATCAACTGGTTGCTCTTTGGGTTAGATAACTGCTTCCCCTTTATGCTAGTACACATTTAGATCTTTGCATTTTCATTTATTTTTATTCATTACCTTTGTAGTGCTTTGTCCCATTGTGTTCTAATGTGAATGAGAGTTTTATTACTTCTGATAGGAGATTAATTATGGCACAACTGCTCTTTTCTTTCAACCTTTTATAATTGTTAGATAGCTACTTAAATGATGCAAGTTAACATCTTGCTGTCACGTGGTGTATTGACCATTTCAGAAAGCTGGAGCTCAGCCATAGCTGTGCTGTTCTGAGCATAATCTTGAAGTTGAGAAAATGAGACAGACTCTGCTGGGGCAACCTGGATTTGGGAAGTCTGAATGAACTGGACTCTGTAGAGACTGTACACCTCCCACTGCCCTGCAGTGAATATTTCCTCACCTGCTTCAGTTCAAACTCAAGAACACAGGTTTAACTGCATTGTATATTTCAGTATTGTATTTTATTTCTGGAAACCACTCCCCCAGTGGATTTTTTAATATTCAAGAGTTGTTTACTTCCTCTGCCCAGTCTGAAGTGCTGGCAAGGGGATATCGGGAGTTGTAATAACAAGGCAGGATCTTTCGCAATTGCATAATAGGGAAAAAATCTGTGATTTTGTAAATTAATAGTGACTGTTGAGACAGTTGGAGATTTTCATATATTGATATACCAAAGCAATCGGGACCACTGAAAATCGGCAAGAGTTGAGCATGAATTGATATGATATCTGACAACAAGATCAGGAAAAGTGGAGAAAACATCAATAAAGAAAGGAGATTTGAATTATCTGGCCCAGTCCAGAGTCACTTTTATTCTGGAGTTGAGGAAAGTATGAGTATAGGTTTTGTGCAAATACCTGTTCTCCCAGTCTGTGCTAGTTACCCCTCTCTGCATAAAAAGACAACATGCCATAAAGCATCATTTAAAAAAAAAAAAAAGTCAAGATTGTTTTTGATAAGGATGATTATTGCATTAATATCAGCATAGCAGTTGAGATCTGCTCTCTTGGGCTCTTACCTTGATGTTAATATAGCTCTGTGTAATAAAGGAAAAGTCCATCTTCTCAGCAGAGCTAATTTGCTGCTCCCTGGTGGGATGCTACTGTAACTGGGCTGCTTCCACTTCAGTAGCTACTGTGCCATAAGATCTCCACCTGTTTTTTGGGTGGTTTATGTTGGGCATTAGAGGGGAAGTAGAAAACGTGTAGAAATCAAAAAGTACAGGAATTACCCGTGCCTACAACTTTACAAGCTATTTTGAATACGGAGTCTTCTATATAACAACAGAATGTCTGGAAGTGTCACAGTTTACATTATAAAGCTAGTATAGAATAAATATTCTCTTGAAAGGACTAGTGACAAGAGCCTAAACTTTTAGAAAAGCAGTGAAAATCTTGCTCAGATGACATGTGACTTATTTGGCATATTGAAATTTGGTCTGTATCTGTAATGTCTTTGTAAACTATTATTTTATTTAATTAGAAAACACTTAATTAGACAGATTTGTCTAGCACCTCCTGTTCATTAAACCAGAAAGCATTCTCTATTTTAATTACCATGACATTTTCTATAATCAATTTAATGAAATGCCATCTGCAGTTCTAATAATACTGTGTACAGCAAAGACTGATTGACATATGTGTTGATAGCAAGGTATCAAACTTCTCTTATGTTTGTATTTAAAAAATTGTAAAATATAAGGAAAAGGGTGACTCTGATTTGTTAATGGTTCTGTTCGTGCTGCAAAGCAGAATTTTATTTAAACAAACCAAAACTTAATAAATATTTTCAATGAGAAAACAAGCATTTATGATCTTCAGGTTAACCCTATCAGTAATTTCAGAAGACTGCCCTGAGGCCTCCTTATTCTAGATATCGTGGAGCAGATTTTCAGCATTGCTTGGATGCCTGTCCTCTTTCCTTCACTTTTTAGATGCTACTTATGGTCTTGAGAGTAATAGATGGCCTTAATATCCAATGGTATCTTTGCACAAAACTGCCTAACTACTGTATCCCTAGCAAACTCCTTGGGCCCTGCCTTATAAGGGAGCCCCAGGGCTCATCAGTTGCCCAACTTAATTAATATTCATTGTATCCTTGTGAAGTACGACATAACGGCTCATTTTAAGTAAGTCTTGTTTTTCAAGTTGGTGAAAAAACAAGTAGTGTTTATTTGGGAATACTAGTGGAAGAGAATAGTGGAAGTGGAAGAGAATAAAGAAACAGCTCAGTGGACTAATGTCACACAACTGTTGTTTGAAATACTTAGATGATTTATTTGACAAATCAATTGCAGTCTAGATACCAGTTCTCATAGCATTGCTTACAGATACAGCAATTTTGCGTAAAGATAATAGAGTCTGGCTCTAAACAATAGTAAGTATCTGGAATATGGAGGTTTAGTCACAGTTCAGTTTTGCTTTAAAATGTGTGGTAACTTGCCCTTTCAACTCAGTCTGTGGAATTTAAATTACAGTATGAGTTGCTAAAGTTCAGTGACATGTGAAATAGGAGTTTATACTTATCAAATAAACCACCACAATTCAGTGTCCTACTTTCAGAAAGCAAATAATTAAAGGCCATATAGAACCTGGGCCAAATTCTGACACTAGCACAATTCAAAGCTTGGTTTTCAATGATGGTGATGTAATTCAGGATGGGATTAGTCCATTTGTTCCCCCAAATAATACATAATTTTTCATTAGAATTTAAAATGGCCTGATTTTTTTTAAGATAATGTGAATGTATATGGTGTCATGTGAAGCCAGCTGGAACAGCCAGTGCTGCAAATGAATTCTGTAGCATTTTGGAGATGGCAATTCAATAAATGAGAGTAAAGAAGTTATTGTAGAATTGATGGGGGTCAAGCTGCTTGTCAAATAAAAAAAGTTTTGCATTGATTTCTGTGCATTTTATGATATTTTGTCTGTACTTTGGCATTCCCTGGAAGAATGTATTTTAGGCCAAGCACAGTATGGAGCTGCATCTCCTGCGAACACCACACATTCTGATCCTGAGCAGAACCTTTATCACTGTTGAACCTAAAACAGGAACAACAACCTTAGTAAAACTATTTATATGAAATGCTGCTTTCATTTAAAAAAAAAACACCTGAGATAACGATGATACCATACTTGCATAATAGTTGCATCACTGAAGGCTATAATTATGATATTGATATATACATCCAAAGTATCATTTAAATTGTAGGGATTAATCATATCAGTGCACATGATAAAAAGATTTACTTTTAAAAACATACAATAGCGTAAGAATTTAGACATTTAGCCTCACAATGATAAAAGAATGTATTGTTTGTTCTACAACTAATATCAATGTAATATTTATGTTACTGACTCAGGTGAAATCCTTACGCTGCAATAATTACGGACAGATTTTGGTTTTAAAATTTGTTTTCATGTAATATTTTACTTAATATTGCATTCTTTGTGAAAGCCAAATAAGTTGTAGAGAACCTGTTCAGCAGCAGGTTTGGTCTACAGAGTTGCATGTCTACTAGGCAGCCTCCCTTAGAGCCAGGTTTGAAATAAGCTCAGAATCCAGATGGAATAAATTCTTGGCAAATATAGTCATGTATAATAATAGCTGAGCCTACCCTACCTTTTTCTGTCTGTCGGTCATCAGAGTGACTGCTGAAACACCAGTTTTGTTTCCTTGTTCTCACAGTCACTAAGTTTGTCTTCCAACAGACCCAATTAGTTTAATTAAACTAGACATTGCAGTTCTGATGAAAAACCTTAAATATGTAATACAGAGAACAGGCAAGATATTTATTGCAGTCTGTGTTGAAACCCCTGCAATCGAGTGAATCGATTTGGTAAGCTGTACCTGAACCATCTCAGCAGGTAAAGTAAACCACCAGCCGCAGGGTGAGGAGGGGAGAAAGAGCCCTGGTCCGCTTTGTCTGCCTGGCAAAAATGTCTGTTCTGAGATTTGTGTGCTGTGCCTTTGAGCATCATACCAGGCGAGCACCCATGTGGATTCTCTGAATGAGGCTGCAGCACTAACCAACCCCAGTGTCCCATCTGCAGCTGAGATCAATATTTGATAGTTTGTAGGAAAGCGGAGTAGAAGGCACAAACAGGAGACAAGTTATGCATCAGAAGGAAAAATAAATATCCCTTGACCCACAGGCAGTCAACTAAAATACTCTAGGTTTGAGATTTTTTTATTAAAATTGTCTGAGCACAGAGCTACAAACACGAGTTACATTGTGCAGACAAACCTGTATTCCCAAAGATTCATTGCAGAAGGGGATGAGAAAGTCAATAGAGGGAGGTAAATCCAGAGATTCCAGGCCAGAAGAGATCTCAACAGCCATCCAAACTCAACCTTGTATATATTTATCCACAGTCAGACTAAACTAATTCTTGACATAAAGATCTAAAGCATATCTTTAAGAAAAAAAAAATAATCCCACAGACGTTGATTCTGTCATCTCCTTTACTGAGCTTTTCCACACATCCCAACGTTCATACCTGTTGTTAGCTTTTACCTAACTATATATGTATGACCTAGGTATCTTTGAAGTTTCTTCTGAGCTGCTTTCAATCCGTTCTCTGTCCAGCCTGTATTTGATGCTATAAATCCTGTTGGCTAAATGTACGTGGCACGTAGAAAAGTAGATAACTGAGAAGAAGGTACATTCTGATACTGTTTGGATTTGCATAGCCTATTAGTCTCACCTATCAACCTAAAATGTGTTGTTTGGAGCACTGTTCAAGCAGGGGGACTGAACGTGGCTAGTTGTTGGCAGCTGTTTGATGTCTCAGGGTTATATATGCCATTTCTCACATTAGGGTTTACTCAACTGGGAACAGCTCTTTGTCCAGACAACTTTATTTTTTCTATAATATTGCTTAGCACTGTGGTACAACATCATTGGGGATTTTCAATGCTAGGGTACCTGAAAGAACACGTGTAAAAAACCCTGAAAGAAGTTGCAAAAACTTTAATGTTCTGTAGTAGCCAGTAACCTGAAACCACAATAACATTCTGCAAAGTGTTACCTCTTTTTATTCAAAACGAATATTTAAAAGCTTTTTTCTTTATAAGAAGGTGCTATTAATTCCACACTTCACAATCTAATTTTTTGTCTTCAACAACAGCTCCGATAATCCTGTCCTAAATTCCATCAATCCCACCCCACTTCCCAGTCATTATCCTGAAGAAGTTTAGTAAGCTCTTACAGTGAGCCATCATTAATTTTACAGAACTTACCAGAAGACATTCAATAGCGCTGTGTATCTAAACTTTCTGTGGAATCAATTAAAATACAGCAACATTTTTCTGAGTAAGCAGAACATATTTTTTATGATAGCATAACCTTTTCCTCCAGTCATGTTTACTTCCCTCTTCATAAAGTTCAGGGATCTGTAATGAACTTCTCAAATATTACTGAGGATTAGTAACATTCTTTTGTTTCCTTTAGATTTATTTTAGAACTTTCTGTGTGCTTTCTACATCTTTAATAACAAAATAGTTTTATTTTATTAAATATAAATTTCTAACATGGGTTTTAAATAATATGAAAGAATCAATAGTCAATCTGTTCAATCTCTTATTAGAAATAGTGGGAAACTTGGAACCAATTTCTTGTAAAATCAAGGCCTATAGTTTTTATGTATTTCTTGGTAATTTTTCAGATATTGGTACAAAGAGATACAAAACTTTTTTGATAGAAGCCACTATTAATTTTGTAATTTTTTATTTCTTTCTTTAGTTCAGATGCATTTGATCATTTTTCTTATGGAAACTTATAAATCAAGTAAGGGGTCGAAGGAAAAAAATACAGCAATTCATCCCAGTGTTTTAAATGTTCTACAAATTTACCTATTTAGCTTTAACCATCCTTTCCTAACAGCTTACGTGATGATCTCGTATTCTGTGGCCCAGCACTACTCATGGACTATCTTAAGATATAGTGCATATCTTTGTCAGTCCAGTTACCAGAGACACAGAATAGCACAGAATATTTTTTTTTTTAGAATTTTTCTAAGGAGATGTGTAAATATGGTGTCCAGCAAAAGCTTTTTTCTTTGCAAAACTTTATTTTGGTATATGGCCCATTTTCATAGTGAATGTGGTTGTACCTTAAGGTCTTAGTGCTGTCTCGGTGAGAGAGGTTTAATGTTCAAGATGTCACTTCATTCACAAGAATCCCATTTTTGCCACAGAAAATGTTTCCATTTAAGTGAAATCATACTTTTGAGAGAAGTGAACATGCTATAAGGCATAAACTGTTATTTCTGAAGATCATGAGGCAAATCAACAAACTAGATATTATGAGTGCAATTCTTCTCTCAATATTGTTTATGTATTGTAATTGTAATGACTATAACATGCTGGTTTTCTCTACAGATGTGTTAAATACTCGATGTGTTTGCTAACTGAATGCCTTTCTTGTTGCAGATACAGCAGTGGTGTATAAAAATAGGAATGGACATGTTGTTGAATTGAATGTAGAAACAAATACAACTACATTATTATTGGAAAATACAACTTTTGTAAGTAATATATATTATTTACTCATTTCTTAGTGGAAATTTGCTAGCATTTTTTTCCTGCAATGTGATTGAAAGAGTATAATAGTGAAAGGTTACAGAAAATATGTTTAGAACCTAGAGTAGATTATATATAAATGGAAAATATAATCCCTTCCTCTGTCAGTGCACAATTTCTGGCTGAAGTTATTTGGCGTTTTATTCAACCTGTGTGTAAATAGCCGAGATGTTGGAGAATATGTTGGCTGTAGCCCATGCTTTGTTCAGGCCACTTGAAGGTTCATGGCTGGCATAGTCCTGGTGAATCTACCTAATGTCTATAATAAGAAATGGGATAATGCTACTCATAATGTTGAGAGCTTTTACCTATCATAAAAGGAGAGGAGTGTTTGTATGAAGATTTCCCTTTAAGCAACTGCATGTGCAAAGAAAAATGTATTTCCTGGTCCTGTTAATCTCTGGTTTACGTGTTCCTCTGTGCTTTACTGGCAATCTAGATGCTTGGGGATTATTCCTCTTGACCGGTAAATAGTATACACATGAGTGGTTTGCATATGTTTCTGACTAGCAGTAATTGCTAAGAAACTATTTAATGCCTTATTCTACATTTTATTTTCCTTTGGTTGCTGCTGTTATTCTCAGTGATACCGCTTATATCCTACCCCGTAATTCTCATTTATCAGGGTTTTGCAGCATAAACGTGTGACTTGTCAATCTTTTCTCATAAATACCCTGTGTAGACCACTGGCTGTTATTGTTAATCCCTGTATTTTTAATTTAGTAAAATATTTTGTACCTGCAGACCCAAAAGAATGACTTGTTTTTATCAATGGTCTTTGAAAAAGCTGATTTTATTCCTGGTCTGTTCCTGGTCTTTGCTGATACAGATTCCTTGTTGCAAAGTATAAGTCCCAGGTGACCTTTTCTTCTAACTCCTTGAACTAGAAAGAAGAGAGTAGAAGTTCAGGAGAAATAACTTGACACTGACTTCCTGGGTGAATGAAAAGATGAAGGAGAAGGGAGGAGAGAATTGTATTTTAATGGAGTGCATGCTGCACCCTTCCATATGCTGGGATGTGCCTCAGAGTGCCTCTTAGCCCAAAAAAGACTGGTGGCACAATTAAAAATGAGTGAAAAGGTGAATTTCTCTGAAGTACAAACTACAATGTATTGCAGAAGCATTTTCCTTCTTATCTGTATATGCCTGTGTGAGCGCTTGCCTGGCTAAGTAGAGGATTAACCGTGTCAGGCCTCCATGTTGTCTTTAGTGTATAGCTTGAATCCAAGCAGCTGCTTGGTCATCCCTGGCTATAAAACTTGACTTTAATGACAAGACTTGAATTTCCTCACAGATGAATTCATATGCTTTTGGCTGCAAATATTTGGCTCGTGTGATGTCAAGTGTAATGCCAGCATGACAGGCTCGTCAGGCCATTATGCTGAACCAGTCTTGCCAAGTAATGATGGATCAGGATGGACAGGCTGCTTCACACTGCGAGCATCATCTCTTTTTGGAAAGTTGCTCTTCTCTGGGCTTTTTATGGAACTGATTTATCCTTAAGTCATGCAGGCAGTAGATATCTACACTTAATTACATGTGGGGAAACTTGTCCAAAATGGATAATAGTCAAGCAACCATTTAACAATTATGTATGGAACAGAGACAAATAAACACATAAGTATGTTTTTTTCCTGCAGAGCTCCTCTCTGCACACAGTCAAAAGCTGAGAGCGTTAGAGGTAAATAAAGTGAATTCCAGCAATGATTAGTGATATGGAAGTAGAATAAAAAGCTGAAAACAGAGTAGAAGACCTAGTAAGTTTGCTGTTGTATGTTTGGCGGAGAGCAATGAGAAATGGTGCTGTGCTGAGTTTTCTGTTGACAAGGGAGCCAGCAATCCTAAAAGGAGATGATAACATTACAGGGGCAGACTGTATGACTGAAATCAAAAGTTGTCCTGTTCTTCTAAGCTCCATTGTCCCTACACTGCTAAATGTACTCTTCCAAAGTTAGACACCTGGATTGTTAATCAAACATTTTCCTCAATCAATGTCACATCTGCTTAATCACTGGTGCATAATTAGAATGGTGCTGGTTTAATGACTCTGCAGAGCTGTCTTGTGTTAATAAAAAATACAGCACAGATCCAACATAGGCGGTGGCAATGCAAGTCCCCTCATTCTTCCCTATCAAAGGGTTCTAGTCGTGGAAGAGTCACCTTTCAATAGGAGTTATTAGTCTGCTTTCAATCTGCATTCCCTCTCCTATTTGCCTCTCTGCTCAAGCAGCCTGCAGAAGTGCTGGGTTTTTCTTCGTAATGTTGATAATTGTCCATTGAAAATCGAACTGCCATGATAAACTCATAGCGCAGAGGCAAGGGGCTAGTAATGACTCTTTGTCACTGCTGATGGGCTGTATTTGAACCAGCGGGTCAGAAGAGATTTTCTTTTTTTCTCATTACTAATCCCCTGAAGCAGTCTTCCACTTTGTACAGATCAGTGGGTCTTCTTTTGCAACTTAGAGACTGCCATTTTTGTGCAAAGTAAATTTCTTTTATCCTTCTTTGTGTTACTTATTGTAAAAAGTCAGATAACCCTATTGAAGAGCTGTTAGGCTCCCTGTGCATGTGTATCAGCAAAAAGCAGATTGTGAGGGTTTTTTTTTTTAAATATATAAGTTTTATATATTTTTAAAAAGTTTTAAAAATACCTTTAAAAATAGTCATGCATCTGGAAAAAGAAAGGCTAGTGTTTCATCATTCTAAGATTCCCATTTCTCTTCCATAGGGAAGTATCTATACAAAGTTGCTGAATTAAAGTGTTGGGATTTTCCAGTTTCATTAAGTTTTATTCAGCAATTGAAGAAATTACTGCACTTCATTTGTCCTTTTCAAATGGAATCCTTTTCTGTAATCAACCTATTAGTAAAACAATCTGGATTTATAAGATTAAATTATCAGGAAAACAATATTGTGGATAACAAATACAGTGACAGAAGTGAAAAGAGTAGCTCGTAAGCACAAAGAATATCTTTTGGCATCTCTGGAGATCATAATTTAAAGACATTTACTAATACATATTTGTCCTCTGAGTGTATTCATGTAGTGCATCCTGTTGAAGCTGTCTAATATACAGTTAATATTCTGAGCCAGTGGCATACAAATGTTAACAGCTGGAGTCTGGGCTAGTCTTCTATTAAATGGAGCCAAAAAAAGCCCTAGATATTAATCACTGTGTGGCATCCTGATGTTTGTGATGCTGCCTCGATATGTGATTACAATATGTTCTCTATCACCTATCTGAGGTGCCTATCACCATGATTGTAAGTGACGTGCCTACCAGTTTTTTAGCATTCAGCAATACTTACACATTATAGCTCCAAAATAAGTAACATTATGCCACATTTATCTGAGTAATTTCAATGTTTAACAAGCATTTTGTTTATACCTTTTGCCATCAACTATTACATAAAGTCTCTAAGAGCAGGTTCTCACTTCACACACAGGATCTGGCTAAGCAGGAGAGGAGAGCATGAAGGACTACATGGTTTCTTTTGCTCAGGAGACATTGTCCATCTGGTCCCTTGTCATGTTTCTGCCTTAACCTCTCTAGACTGTTTTAGAATCCTTAAATCCAAAACAAAATGAAAAAGCAAATACAGATATGAGAGAAAACGTGTGTAGGGACTACGTTATGGTACTTTCCAAATGTGTTTAATCCCCTGAAAGAAGCCCTTAGAAATTTTGCCTTCATTTCTCCCTCTTAAAAAAAGCTGCAATAATTATGAAAGCGGTAAGACTGTTATTTGCTAGCTCTTAGTTCCGCTGCTTTTGTGCTGGATATATGAAAAATTATTCCGATGCCATGCATACACCCTGACAAACACTCAGTCCAGGATCTTGGGTCAGAAATGAATCTAGCGTGACTCCTTAAGCCTTTTGACTGAAGATGATGGGATATATTTTGAATCATCAAATAAGAGGCTTTTGATTTGTTTGTAGTGCCCAATGATACAAGTATAATTGTTTTCAGTTTGGAAGCTCTAGAATGGGTCTTTTACTCACGTCAGCTTCCCTCCAGCTGTATGCGTTGGACTTTTCTTAAATCCAACAATTCCTGATTTGGTCTTCCCCTTGATTTTGGTGCCTTTTCACAACTCTTCTCAAGCTTGAGGGGAGACTGCATCCTGGTGCACAGCAAACAAATCTTAGTAAATTGCAAAACTGTTTCCAGAGGCTTGCCAGGAATATACCCCGCAGTATTTTGTACTGCCGTATTGCTGCGGACCACCTTTTACACAAGGATGGAACGAGAAGGATTACTTCTGGCTGCCTGCTAATGAGGGGATGGCATCAGAAGGGTGAGCAGAGCAGGAGTAGTCTTGGCTCATGAATTATGATTAGGCTCTGTAGCAGTCCAGTTGTGAAAACCCTGTGGAGGCCTTGCAGCCAACAGCAGAGAATGAGAGTGTTAGTCTGAGCAGAGCTTTTGGCAGGGACTGTGTTGTGGTGTTTTACAGAGTATTGTTCATAAACAGCCCTTCTTGTTGATAGTTCTGTTCTTTTTGATGTTTTGATTTTTGGTTTTGTGTTCCCCACCACCACATCTCCTTCCTCTTTTGATGGGAAACTCAGTGCAGTATCTTAATGTGATTATAATTCCTTTGTTGATTAATATAGATTTAATTGCAAGAGTAGTTTACATGCTTATATTTTAAGAGCCTTGCATAAGAGATTAATGGAAGGGTGAATAATGGTAAATACATTAAACACCATTATATAACCACATAAATATTAGTAATTGTTGCAACACTGGACATTTTAATGACCGAGACATGTTGTAAATAGGTGGTTATGAACATTGTAACATTATCTCTGTTCTTCCATGCTCCTCTTAAATGTTAAATAGCCTCCTCGGCAAAACCTTTTCAGTATAGGGGTTTTTATGAGTTAGGGTTTATTGTTGCAGTGCACCCCTGTGCATAGAGATGGGAAAGCCTGACAGATGGAAGGATTTGCAGACACTGGGGTTTGGTGGTACCATTGGTTTTTGTCCAAGTGAAGGTTTCCACATAAAAAATGCAGGGGACAGTATTCCAAACTGTAAAGTTAGGGTAGCTCTGTGGGGATTCTCTCTAAATAATAATCCTGATCAGATCATTCCTTGATATAAAAAAAATAGTTAAGGGTTAACTATATCAAAGGAGAATGGGAAGGAGAAAATTCTGTGATTTACTGGCTAAAGGTTATTTCCAATGGTGCAAGGCTCCTGTGAGCTGCACAGATCTGTTCATGGTTTTTTTATGTCCTACAGTCACCTCCTCATGTGTGTGAAAATATTTTGGGGCGACACGAGCAGTTTAAGGTGGTCTGGGGGGATTTGGTTTGTGTTTTTGAGAACCACCAGGATAGCCCCCATCCATAAGGTAGAGTTCAGCTTAGACCATGGTTTAAAGCCACATTCGTCTTTTACACTGGATAGGAAACCTGACTGTTAACAGTTACAACACATAACATTGCAACATTTTTGGATCTAGATTAAATGCTCAGATGACACAAGAAATATAACCTTGGAAACCTGTTTTCGACATTCTAATTATCGTGCATTTTCCTAACTACAACCTGATTCTCTTCTCAGAGATCCCCTTTTTTTCCTGCTATAAGGCTTCCTTTTTTCTGGGCTCCACTCTCAGCTGCTCTCTCATCTATCCTCCCTGTGGTCCATCTCTTTTCAGTTGCAGTAGTGGTAATGGAAGGAAAATCCCATTGATCTCTTGATTGCTGCTACCACCCAAGGAAAATGCTGCATGCCAAATGCCTTCTCATTTTGCAGCTAGGGTAATTCTGACCCATCTGATTCATCTTATGCATTGCCATTTGGTCAATGCCTGTCTGATAAGTTGAGCTGAATACCTATCAATGCTAATGAACTCCCATACATCAGTGCTCAGTTATACCATTAAGTTAAAATTCTGATATAGATGTAGGTATGTAATACGGAGAGATGTGTAATTTCCTAACTAGTAGTATTGCCACTAGTATTTAATGTAACATTCTAGAGGCCTTGAAATATTTTATCCTGGATGAATAACAAAAAATTTGAAAGCCTAAATATGTGTAAAGTAAGCACTAAACAATAATTGGAGAAAAATAATAACAAGATGTAAGTTTCTGGGAAAAGCAGAAGTACAAGAAACTGGAACAGAAGGAGGGGTAAAACTAAAGAAAAAAAAACCACAACAACAAAGTAAACTGAAGTAACTGAAATTTTCCTCTAATTAGTTTTATCTGTCATGTATTATTTCACTTAAAACTATCCAACTGGAACTTTGAAAAAAGAGTAATACAAAATGTTTGTGATATGTTAAGGGTACATTCTTATAGCTCTGGGCTATTCTGTTCGATAGGTAACTCCCATCTGACTGCTCTATGGTGTATTTTTGAGACTATGAATAAGGCACTGATTTAAATGTTATAGTAGTTAAAATCCACAAAAATAGTAAACACAGCATTTTTAGTGGGTGAAAGAATAAAGCAAAAATGAAGGGCTTAGCCAGTACATCAGTAATTCAGAACCAGGCTTTAAGAAAACAGAGGAAATAAAAGGGAGCTGATACTGAGGGGCCCTTTCTGAGGATGCAGAACCAAAACCCAGCCAAAAGCTTCTCTTAAACACAATCATAACAGGCATTTCAATTACCAGAAAACCACACATAAAATGCAAAATAAAAAAAAAAAATCAATGCAGAATATTGACTTCGGAAATCAAACAAAAAATATTGTTCAGCAGAATTTTGTTTTCCACTTTAATGATTAAAATAGAAAGGGGGAAGAAAAGCCAGTTATGTGTGGGAGAGTGGCCCCTTATATTTATTTGTTGCATAATTGGTTTTTCAGTCTTACTCATCTTCTTTTATTTCCATGCAAAACTGTATTTAGCAAGATATGATTGGAATGTGGAGGAGAGAAGGAAGGTGGAAAGCTGAAAGGCAAAAGACTGTTTAAATGCACTGTGTCCTTTTGCCTCAGTTTGGCTTTTACCTTTACGATCTATGGTGACTGAGACTAGGAGACATTGCTTGGCCACGGGATTGTCACATCATGCACCACTGTCCAGGAGAAGTATTAAAACTCTTATCATGTGAGGCATTTCAAAGAAACCTAGAAATTCAATGTTTAATATGGTAAGATCTAATTATACAGTCAGTGGGTGTTTTGGTTGAGTGAGGAATGCAAGATTAGATATAGGATCATTCTTTCATGTCTGAAGTAGTGAAACTATGTCCAATTTAACAATATAGGAAAAACAGATGACGGGTCCATGAATTAAGAAGGGCAGACAGTGTACAGGTCTTTAAAAAATGTTATTTTTTGGTTTGGAATAATGCAACAGTGTGCAATGCAGCTAATTTAGGGATTCCAGCAATTTATATATTCAATGTTTTCTAGTTGCATACAGTTGGTGTTTTTTGTAGGGATTTTAAGTCTTGATGTGGCTAGGTAGAAGTGACAGATATTAGAGACATAAGAAAATTACCTTCCCTTTACCCTTCTCTTCTGTCTTTCCTCTGTTGTGGTTTGGAAAGGGGATAAGGAGTACCCAGTGCAGCACTTCTTTGAATTACCCCAAATCTCCTACACTGTGCAGTGATGCAGAGGAAAACTAGCCCTCTTCTGCATCCAGGAATTGTGCCTAATTAGCCATCTATATTTCTCCCTGTTTCAGAGTTTATTTGTCCAGAGCTAACTTTCTTAGAGATCAAGCATAGATAAAGCATAGAGACATAGTCATAAGTGGCAGAATTTAGGTCTGTCTTTCTGAATGAAGGCTCAACAGCTCCTGACAAAGGAAGGAGCTTGAAAAGAGTCAGAAATGCAGACATGCTAGTGGAACAAGAATCCGTCCAGATTTTTGATAACAAGACATGCAAGGTTTTTAAATTCCCAATGTTTCCAGTCTGGTACTTTTCCAACACTTTCTTTAAAACTCAAAAATACATTCTTCTGAGAAGAGAACAAACCCCTGGGGTCAAAGTCTTCACAAACTTCTTTTTAATGAATAAAATATCTAGTCCCTGTAGTGAATGTCCCAATAAACAGTCTCCCAAGGGCCTGAGTGGCACAAGTCTTACCTCCTACAGCAGGGACCGAAACTTTCTTTTAAACCCATCCCCAGCTGATCTTATCTCCTCCATCATGGACCCACTCATCTGTTGGTAGATGAAATACCTTAGATGTGTTTATCGGGAAAAACTGAAATCTGTCCTTTTTTAGTGAACTCAGTGACTGTGAGCTTAGGTGCTTTATTAGGCAGGACGAATGAGTCAGGTGATTATTTTTTTCCAGTTGTTAATCTAAAAGGGCTTCTTCTGTACATACAAGTAGACAGTTTCTGAATTAAGTGCCAAAATTGTGCTCGTCTTTGCCAAAAAACACTGAAAACAGAACTCTAAGGAAATTTAAATCCCTTAAAGTGACTTTAATTCATTTTAAATCTCTCTGAAAGTGTATTAAATTTCCTTAAAGGTTTGATTGTAAGTCTAACTTAAAAAAATTGACTACTTAAGTTTTTTCTGATAATTTAAAGAAATCAGCATTCCTATCAGCTTCGGCATTGAACACATGATTTCTGTTAGTCTAATTTTTATTTTCCTGTTTCTTAAGTGAAACATTAAAAAGCATGAAACGGCTTTATTTTCCGTTTAATAAGAATAATGCCATTATACCAACAAAAGGAAAACTATTTTGCCAAAATAGTTTGCAATCTAACCTGCAAGCAGGAGATTATAGCTTATTGGCTATAATCGTATTTGCATTATATGTGCACCATGTGTCTGAGGTATTTCTGGAGGCAAAAAGAATTTTGCAGGTGAGTGTAAGCGGAATGAACAAGGTCATCTTCAGTAGGATTCAAATGATTTTAAATCCCAAACCCACAAGACTCTATACTTGGATATAGAATATGTCAGTAGCTCTTGCTGGTGCTGCCTTGAACTGCCAATAACTTGCAGCTGAGCTACTCAGGTGTTTGCATTAAGTGCATCATTACTTTTGTGGTCGCATAATGAGTGACTGAAGTTTCTTACTAAATGCATGAAATGGTAAGCACCACGCTCCCTGAGAATGAATTTGGAAAGCTGCCTGTGTTATATATTGCTGAAGATTGAGGTAGTGGGGTAATAATTAATAAACTGCTAGAAAGCAGAGAAATTTCACCTCTAAAAATGTTTTCAGTGATGTGCCAAGAAAAGGGAATGTTATTTATAGATTAACATTAATGTAGTCTCTGCTTAAAATTGGTGAACTCATAAAAGCTAGTTTGAGCATGGTAGAAATCTGTTCTGAATGCTTTGTAGATACAAAAGGATGCCTTTAGTTTTTGTTTTCTTTCCTTAAGACTGCAAATTTATCTCCTAACTTTTGACACTGTCATGCTCTTGTGTCAAACTAATTCATGGTTTATCTTCAAAACTAATTTTTTTCCTTTGATTTCTTTGGATAGCTTGATTCTAATTGTGTTACCTAGGGAGCTGAGTTTAGTCTTTATATCAAAATGTACCATCTTGTTGGTCTATTGGAAGACTAGATATTTTTTTTTTTTTTTGAGGAATCACTCCTTAGCTTTTCCGAATGTATTATTTTGTGACTTCTTGTTTGTATACCCTAAAACACTGTTGAATTAGTTAGTTCAGCAGTGAGATTAGGCTAAACAGAAGAGGATACTTAAGAAGCAAAATAAGGGAAAGCCTTCCATTGAATAGGGGATAGATCTTGTTTTGGATAATTACGTGTTTGTTTTTTCTTTCATCTTGTACCTTTGCAGTTCTGTTATTCTTTTCTATTCTTATCTACGTTTTTCACTTCTTCACTTTTCATGCTGCAAATAAATGTCTTGAGTTTCATTTAAAATTATTTCCTTTGGTGCCCTTTAAAGCACATTTGTATCTTCCTCATACATTAGATGCATTAAATTATTTCTGACATCAATGTTACCCCTTGATTAAATTATAGCCCTGAATTCAATTGGGTGTCATGTAGTCTTGGCTAGATATAAAGCAATATTAGTTTTATAATGCTACCTTATGTTTCACTTTACTCTCCACTAAGCGTTTTCCTTCGTACAAGAAAGAGTTTCCCTTTAGAGCAAGTTGTCTTGCAAAATGCTTATGTATGTGGCGTTTAAAGAAAAACAGTAGAGACATAGTGCGCAACTATTCTCTTTCTTGTATGCTATCTTTAAGCCTAACCTAGTGATGCATATCCCTTATAATCGCTCCTGAAGTACATTCCAACCAAAGTGTCTTTCTTCATCCTCTGTAAATGAATTAGTTATAGTTGGTATACTTGAGCTTAGTGCTTGAGATCATGATAAAAAACACATCAGCTTTGTAATGGTATGTAGCGTTGAAGCCAGGTTCATCTGTTGCCATTGTACTGATACCAGCAAATTAGATTTTTAGAATTGGAATTATTTGAGTTGTCCTTTTCTGAAAATGATGTAGGTGTTCTAAACCAGGTCTGTCTTATGAATGGGAAGTTCTTAAGTTACCTTAGAAGGTAGAACATTTTGAAAAAATTATCTTATTGCAAACTCACTTTTATTATTACTTAATTTTAGGTAACATTCAAAGCATCAAGATACTCAGTTTCACCAGACTTAAGATTTGTTCTTCTTGCATATGATGTTAAACAGGTAAGCCAACTATTCGTAATCAAAGAGCCTCAAAATTAAAACTCTGAAACCCTTGTTGTTCTATTTCATCTGCAATGCCATATAATATAATGTGATTGATGTACTTGATTTCCCTAAACTTTTTGATGAAATGATGGTGAAGTGTGTATTTCAACGCGTGCAGAAATACTGCAAGGTTCTTGAGTTGGGGCAAATTGCTGTGGCTCCTCTTAAATGTCATGTGGGGTTTTGTAGTAAAGGTTTCATAACCCTTTACTAACTGTTCTGTTACTAACTGATTATTTGAAAGCTTGTCTTTTGATATTCCTTCCTGTTTCAAACAGCTGTATGTTGATGAAATATGCTAAAAAAAATAATCTAGGCTGATTCATGTTTTGGAAATTTCATTATTGGCCTCAGTTGTCTGAAGTATATTCTTTGTTTTTCATAGTATTTAGAGATTTTGCAGGCTGTTATTTTGTCAAAAATAGTTTCAATCAATAATTTTGTATAGAGTTTTCTAAAATAAATCATTGAACACAGAAATGAAAATGGTTTTATGAATTTCCTCTGTGCATATTAGTGTTTGTATGAAAAGTGCTATTATAATATGATCTGTTATTCATTACAGAATAGCTCTGGACTGGTAGACTCAGTGGTTGTTCAAGCAAATTTGGGTGTCTTAGGGTTTTTTTGTTTATTTTGATAGAGCGAAAAAATACCTCACTCAGAGGTTAGTGTTCAGAAATGATAAAAGATTATTATTGTTTATCACGTTATACTACAGTATAGTAGTTTACTTATTGTTTTGTGTTGGTAACTGATAGTACAATAGTTATGTGTTTTGGATTGAAATTCGTAGAACAATAAAACACTCATTTCCAGGACAGTATGCAAACCTTCTTGGCCTCCTGGTAACATCACTGTAATGACTGGTATATCTGCAGCTTTAAAAATTATATCTCTAAACATGAAAATGTGCTGAAAGCTGATCTGAAGTATTTATTGATGTAAAATTATTCATCACTTAGGACTAGATTCAAGTAAGTTTCCTTTGACTAATTCTAGTGGATTCTGGATCAAGGTGGTTTTATGATACATGTTGACCAATAAACCAAGAAAGAGCTGCTGTTGTTCAGTTTGCTGTTTTTGTTGTGGAGGGTTCCAGTTTTATTCCTTTCTGAAAAATAATTGCTCTTTGCTGTTTCCATTCTTGATTGCTTCTTTTTGTATGAAAAAGTTTAATAATCAGTTATAGTGACTTAATTTCCTCATTTGATGAATTGAAATTTATGTTTTGGATGGGTTTGGGATTTTCTTACTAGTTGCATATATAGCTGATATAGAAATATAGGCAAACATGAAAATATCCATCACAATTTATTACATCAAAAAGTAGTAACGTGAATCCATGCCCCGCAGGGAAGATGGTACATTGACATGCAAATTGCTTTCAGTGTATGTTGAATATATCACTTTGCAGGAGGACTTCCGTATTTCATTCTTGGGTTTGTTGCAAAGAGAAACTTTTCCTTCCTTTTACAGTCCAGTTGCTGGTAGTTACTTAGTTTTCAGCATTTATATTTTGCTTTTAGCCATTGCCTTAGCTCAAGTACAGTGAGAAGTACTAATTAGAATGAGAAGTTTGGGTTTGGCAAGCAGTTTGATGGTATTCCTTGGCTTTGGATGAGGCTTGTGATACATATTCTTGAGTGCTCCAGCTGGGCTGATGGCGTTCAAACCAAGAAACATACAGTGACTGTTGTATCCTCTAGAAGTAGTGGTGACAGTGCTAAAGTTGGTTAATAGATATTGTTAACCAGATCCTCAATTGATATAAATAATAATAATGCCATTGAAGTCCGTTACCTCCTGAGAGGAAACGGTTCCTTAGGATGGAAGGGAAACTCACCAAAAAGACTGTAAGCCAATTCTTTCAGAAATACAAAATATATTATTGTAAATATGTGGTGAAAAGCCTTTTTATTTTTTCTTGAAATTTTCTGATTCTTGAGATATTTGTTAGGCTGATGAGGCACTTCTGTTTTCTCAAGATCTCTAGGGGGAAAGGTATGTGATGCCTTGGAAAGCCTGTTTATTTCTGCATGACTACTGCTTCCCAATAACATGAAGGGTTAAGTTAGTGTTTGTTCTTCTTAGGTTGTTTTTCTTTTTTCTCAGAGCCAGAAATTTTGGGTCTGGCTGAGAGGAAATCCACCTGTCTTACTCTTTCTTCAGTTGTTAAATATAAATTATAAAATTTCTTGCCTATAAATTTAAAATTAATATTAAATGACATAATTTGAGTTTTTCAACTTAGTTTCAGTAGAATCAGGCCAGATTATTTCTTCATATCTCATTTGAGTGTAATTTTTTACAAAACTGAAGATTTGCTTGTTGTCATGAGTTACAACTCGTGGTTGAGCCTTTAATAATACTGCAAATGACTTGTTCTAAGCATTTAGATGATCTCTCCATCTGCTGTAAATTGCCATGGACCCCTACTCTAGTCATGTTTCCCTTCTTTTTTAAGATTTTGTCCTTCTTTGTTAAAATTTAGGTGTAAAATTGCACTGTAATGTGTTTGATGGGATTTCTGATTTTGTGGACTGTCAGAGCTTTGGGTTTTAAAAATCATAATGGTTGTTTACATACATTAATCTGTGTTCTTTGTAACATACAGTAATACAGCTGGAACAGATTTATTAATCAACAGTTTTATAAATAAGCTATTGTGTTTCAGCTGAACAGATTGGAGAAAATAGAGACAAATGTTTCTTCAAGACATTTTGTCACGAAATTGTAATTAGAAACAAGGTTATTTTGATGTTTGGATTAAAAATAAATGTTGAGTTAAATTAAATAGTTGAATATTTATTTTATTGTTGTCAGCATTTTCTTTAATCTTTTTTATGCTTGGAGTGGCAAACTTTAATTAAATTTGCAGTTGTTTCAGCACAATTAAGAACGTCCTCTATGCATAACGGGACATAAATCTGCATGAAAATAAGCTATCTTTGAAAACAAAAGTAATAATTGAATGAATCGTTTAAATCATGCCTAATAGAAGAAACAAAGCCATTTCACATGGCATAGCAGCTGTTTTGGTGTAGCTCTATAAACTTCATATGGGAGAAAATTCCTTTGCTGAGGAATCCAAAGTGCTGTAAATTGATTTCTGGACATCAAATTCCTGCTGTCTATATCATAGCAGGTCACAGAAGGTAAGCCAGTACTACTGGCATAAGCACTGTGGCTGTCTGGCTTTTTCGTTTTTAACAGCAGGCTGTGGCAATTTTAGAGGTACTTTCTGTATGTCCTTTGCTGCAGTGCTCCATAGCTCTCCAACGTCCTGAAATGCTTTCATTGATTCTCCAAGTTTTTGACTTTGCCAAAACTTGCATTGATCACCTGTTCAGGCTTCCTTTCTGTCACTCACCGTAATTTGGTCAGCATCACTGAAAAAGTCTCATTTTGCAGGGAAGTAGGAACTAATTTGAGAAACGAGCGTATACGTTCTTGGTGAATGTTCTGCCATCCTAATTCTTCTGGGACAGTATGAACACAACAGCAGGGAAACTATTGTATGTATTGTATGCAGAGAGGAGACAGTTTTGCAGTGCTATTTCTTTTTGATTTTGATTTTCCTTTGAATATTGTCAAGGTATGAGCAAAGAATGTGATGCTCTGAGAGGCAGAGCATCTAAGGCAGTTGAGATTTCCAGATTAAAGGTTATTTCACTGTTGCTTTTAATAACTACTGTGTTAAAATGACATTTAAATTTTTTCTCTCTCTGCTGGTGGTGTTATTCGCAATTACCAAAACCTGATTTATGGTTTTGATTAAAAAATGGGAATTGGACACTGTTCTTGCATCAATGGTAAAAGATGGGGGAGTAAATTTGCAGTGCAATGAACACTGTGATCCTAAGAAATTCTTTTTACCATTGGGCAACTTTGGTGTCCCTCAGCAGAAGGTTATACCTTGTGAGTTGTCCCTGGAGTCCACTTGAAATGAAAATAAGCTTTATTCTGAATATTAGTAGTTTTACTCAGACATCGTAGGCCTGTTCTCCCCATGCTCTTTCTAGAATATAATATGCCACAGGAGAGTAAGTGAAGAAGTAAATGAGATCAATTCTTTTTCTTTGTAACTTGGCTTTTTTTTTTTTTTCTTCATTTGATTTAATAATCCCTTCCTTGTAATTTTGGGTTTTTTTCCTACAAACTTTCCTTTCCTTCTCCCTGCTTTAAATCCCTTTTGAATACCAACTTTCAGGATTTTTTCCTACTTTATTCCCTTTCTTTCAATGCAAGATGAACTATGTGCAGGAGTTTTTAGCTCTTGGTTCAGAAATGTACTTAAAAAAAAAAAAAATTAAACTTCTGCTTTGGTTTAGAATCATAAGCATTTATGCACTCTTTAAAAAAGGAAATGTTTTCCTGAATTAAGGCTTCAAACTGCAATCTTTTTTAGCTAGAGAATTTTAATAAAACAATGTATTTAGGTTAAAGCACCACGAAAATAGCTTTTACTAATTCTTTTGGTAGGATCAGAATGAAGAATACTCCAGTCCCCTTCAGAAAGGTAGGAGAAAAATAGTTTTAGATCTGGACATCACACATTCAGTAGGAAAAATCTTGCAAATGTTTCTGAATGTCTATATTGAATTCTGAATACTTAATGTATTCATTAATGTAAAGATGAGAGTTCAACACAGTGTCTGAAACAAAGAAACCCTAACAGAAAGAAGTTACTTATCTGCAGTGTGCTGATGTCTATCATCACTTTGCTGCTATAATATCTATTTTTAGAGGTTAATGATAGGGTGTACTGACAGTCTACAGCGAATGGAGGGTGAACAGCAAGTGACACACTCATCAGGCTTTTAGAGCTTGCCTGATACTCTCTTACTCTGAGTGTACTGAACAGAGCTTCAGGAGTTTGTTTGCAGATTAGAAGAATCCATGAAGGAAAAAATTCAATGAAGTTTTAAATTATTATTATCTATTATGCATTCAGAAAATATCTTTCAACCAATTAGGTGAAAAATAAATATTCAATTATCAGTAATCTTCTTGGTCAGTGGAATTATTCTTTTTTTTTTTTTTTTTCCTGCAAAGATTAAAGGATAAATAAGTTACCTTGCATTATGTTTTAATTTTATCTTATGTCTTATCAAGACACTATTTGGCATTAACATGTACAGGTGTTTTCAACAAGATAGTTTATAGAGAGCTTATGAAAATCTGACTTTGAAGAGCATTATCTGGAGAACCAGCTAACGGTTGGAAACATACACAACAAAGATGAAATGAAATCTGTCTTCTAACACATGGAAACAATATTTTCTCAACAAGATTATTCCATACAAAAGATTTACAAAAGACTTTGTAAAGCAGCAGTGATATGGACAACAATATTTTATGTAACACTGTCTATGAAGAAAAGATCTGATGTAAAAGTCATACTGTCAACTTTTTCCTTCAGACATGGATGCTGCTTTACATAAACCTGTTTTTTATGTGTATTTCCCAAGGTCCTCAGAGTGATCTTTCATTTTTCATTTCTTCTTTTTGATATGAGTCCAGAAACAAACCATCCATGTGCTTACTCCCCAGTTTATGAGAGCATAAATAAAAGTCTAATCCAGACATGACTTTTCCATTCATAGGTATCTCTCACCAAGAATGTGAAAGACCAAAATTCATCAGGTTTAGGGCAGGGAGAAAAAAAATCAGAAGGGAATTTAATTGAGAGCCGCCCTCCAAAATTTGAAGCTATTTCTTGCAGATATTTTTGTGATATATTTTATTCCTCTCAGGTATGGCAAGATTAGATGTTTAGAAGGTCAGATATTGAGCAATTCATGGAAGTGGGGTACTCGTATTTTCCCTTTTTAAATGTTGTTGCTCTATTTTGAGTGGAAATTTTAGCTGGGTTCGTTAGAATTTGCTAACATAATAGCTAGGCTGTAGGTGATCTTGGCATAAGACTCATCTAATACATATATTTGACTTCATATAGCTCCACAGACATGCAAGGCTTTTTAAAGATATAAAAAGGGAAGGTGTTTTCCTGAGGAGATTATGTGCTTTGTATTAAAATCTGGAAAGGTGCATTTTGTGACACTATATGCTGTCATAAATTATCCCATAGGAGTGAGCATTCATACAAGTACACGGTGTCCCACTTCTATACAGATCTATGCCTAAATTAGGTGGGAAAACTTAATAACCACCAGTCCCTATACACAGAAGATGGGGAAAATCTAAAGAGTCTATTTTATACTGAGAATCATGGGCATTGATGTTTGTTTCTATTTGTTTGATAAACAGCCTTTTCTCATTTCATCCATGTTGAATTGCAGTCCAGTGAGTACTTGCATTCAATTCATTAGGCAGCCTACTACTTAATAGAAGTAGCAGAGTTATGCCTGGAGCATCTTCATATCTTTTGCATTATATGTCTTTATATGTGCATTATTATGATTGCATTATTGGTGTATGTGTGATGAGATGATGGGGTTGCTCTCTGTCAGGGCATTACTATGAGCAGCTGCAGAAGAGGGGTGAACTGTCATAATTTCTTCCTTTTAAAAAATTCTGAAATAAAAAGGTAGAGAAACTGGGGAACTATTTGAGTGCTTCCACCATTTTGGTTTTTTACTGGGGTTTTTTTACTCTAATATGAAAGCTGTCATGTCACATACATCTGCATATCCATCTACTTACCTATTTTTCAGAGGGGTTTTATTTAATTTCTTCTAGAAAGTTCTTGATTTCTTCAGCTGACATGCTGATTTGTATATGCAAATTCAGTCTTGTGTTAACTGTTAAGAAAATAGATCCCCCTCCACTTTTCATTGGAAACCACAAGACAAAATGTTACTGCTTTTCACACATCTTACTGGGTCTCTGTTCCAGGACTTCTGTTCCATCTCAAATTTAATAAGTAAAAAAAATAAATAATTCTATGCTAGGAACAAAATGACTTTTTTTTTTCTTTCTCATTCAGCATCACCAGAGTTGAAAAATCAGTATTCGTATTTTCAACTTCTTGTTCAAGGACAGTGTTGAAAGAATAACATGGCGCTTTGCTATTGTTCAGTAAAAGTGGATTCTAGGACATCTAGCTTTTCAACCAAAATGTTTATTGACAGAAAAAGTATTTATTTTCAATTATATTGTCATTCTTATCAAGTATGAATACTGTTATTTCAGGAGGACTTCGGTAGCATCCAGCTGAGTTTCCAAGATCCAGTAGCTTAGAAACTCAGTCTTAACATTACTGTGAATTTCAGGTGGTCGTATTCCTACATCACGTAATAATCCACAGGAACTGGAATCCCTGTGTGTTAATGCTATATAAATAGGGAATATTACACTATTTAAGTTAACGGCTCCCTTAATCTATGAACAATTTATTTTATACAGCATAAGTTCTAGCTTCTGCTATGAAACTTCCAGCCCTATCACATCCTTCCTGTTCTCTTCTGTGCATTGATAATATGCAGAAATGTCCCAGAAATGGCCATTGAAGTGAAGGGTTTGTCCATCACAGCCCATAGACACAAAAGCACTGTGTATAAAAGGTGGGTTTTTTAAATTCCACTTATCTCTTGCTACAATCTGTTGTACATACCTATGATGTTACCAGAAAGAGAGTACAATCAAAAGCTAGTTTTTCAATTCTATTGTAAGGTATGTATTTTTTTAGAAGATGAGGTACTAGTGATATTCTTATCAAATATCTGGTGATAAGTCTTCCTCAGCAATGCTGAATGGGAAAATAAGTTTAGTTTGTTGTTGTTTTTAATAAATCAAAAACAACAACAACAACAAAAAGTGAATAGGGACAGCTAGTCCAGTGCATGGACTGATAGGAGTCTTAATTGGAGCTGTATTAGTAGCTGCTCGAGGCTGAAAAAGCTGACCTGCGCTTTAATCTGGTTTAAGATCTGCTAGAGTTTACCACAAGCAACTAAAGCCAACTGATGCACCCATCTGGTTTTCAAAATTCTTTGTTCCATGCTCTGAAGAAATCAGAGTTCCCTTCCTTACTACAAAAGAATATGGACTAAAAGAATATTTTATGTATCTCTCACTTTTGACACGTTTCTACCCTGAGCAGGAATCATTGTTAGTTCAACTTCTACAGTTATTGATTTCTCAAATACAAGAGCTGGCTCACATCTTGAAGTACAGTGAATAAATTACTTCTGAGGAGCAAAATCACTTCGTGGGTCTGATTCACCCATTATGTTAAAACACTTTGCTGAAAATGCCACGTATATTTTTCATGATGTAGATACCAGCACGTTCCAAAATGACTCATTCCACATCTAACTTGAAGACATACTCTTTCTATACGTTCTGAACATAAACAAGATTGAATTACTTAAAGAACAGCCCTCTTAACAAATGCCTGCAGTCCAGCTCATGTGTTCAATACACTTAGAAAATCCATTTTAAACAACAGGTGGGGTTTTTTTTGCTTTTATTTCATTTTCCATAATATCCTCTATCTGAAATTCAATAATAATGTATCTTACTGAGAAATGTGATATGCATTATAGCTTTCTCATTAAACTTTTAAATAAGCTACCATTAGTATTGATGAATGTGATTCCACATGGTCGCTTAATCTTAAAATAGTCATTGATCACACATTCAAGATTTTAGTCTTGCAGCCAAACTAGTATATGTTGTAAGTGATCATGAATTTTATACCAAGAGGAATTAACATCTTTCTTTTGCTGCAGTGTAATGAATTAGATTTACAAACTAGGAATGACTTAGTGAGTTTGTGTTTTTTTTCTAAATGCACTATTTGCTACAATCTTTTCAGATACCTCTGATATATGAAATAGAATGAACACTCTATGAGCCCAAAGTTTTCATCTTTTTATTTATTTTTGTCTTTGACTGTTAAAAATAATTTTTAAAATAGAAATTAAGAGGCAGTTATTCCACATTATTGACTGATGTGCTAACATGTGGTTGAAGTCACATTAATACCAGAGATAACGAGTGGGTTTTTTTAAATATCTTTAAAAACGCTAAAACAAATCTCTCTGTAGAGGAGCCCTGCTGTTTTTCACATTTTAAATGTATATAAGGATGTATTTAAATATACTTATATAAGAATATGTGCATAAATTTAAATAAATGTAGGTTGAAATCTTTATTTTAAAATAACATATGGACAAAATAGAAGCATATGCAAAACAAAAAAGTTTATACTTTTCTAGTTTTATTAGTGTTGTCATAAAACTTTTGATAGAAATCTGCCAATCACGCTGTCTTGAAATCAGCCCCCTGAAATATTACATTCATATCTTATTTCATTCGTTAATTGCAATCAAGTACAATATAAGCTTTGCCTGGGAAGGCTGTGCACTTTCAGGACCCAGGTGGACCAAGCCCTAAGCTAACTGGTCTGTATTCAGTGTGGATCCTGCTTTGTGCAGGATGTTGGACTAATGACTTCCTCGGATCCTTTCAACCTCGGTGAGTCACCGAGTCAGTATTGTGTCAGAAGTATTTCCCCTGAAGATAAAGACTCCCAAGATTAAAAAAAAAATACTATTTTTTTAAATGGTTCCCAAAAAGAAAACAAATGTCAAATGACTAACCAAATGTCCAGTTCCATAAAGTGCCAAATATTCCTTAAAACATTTTCAATAGAACGTTCTCATAATTTTCTATTACATTCACTTAGTTTCCTAATGTTTCTATACCTTTGTGTATATGAGAAATCTCACTGTCAGATGCGTGAACAGATAAAATTCTCACTGCATCTATCAGATTTGGTTGGAAGAAGTTCTGAAATGTTTGTGCTCTGCGAAATAAGGAAAATCAGATGAAGTAAAAACCTAAACTCTGACTGAAGGTTTACTTCTTATTATGATTAAATAGTTAAACAGGCTGGCCAGATCTGGAAACCAATTATTCTAAAATGTGAGAGGGGAAAAAAATAAATCTGCTTTTTCACTTATTCTGCATAATTCTTTCTCTTATCAGCTGCACACATTGAATAATAATTAATTTTTGCTTAAAATAGAAAAGTTGGGAAAAAAATTAGTTACTTGGGGAAAAAAAAAAAGTCACAGGGGCAGGTAAGACTTGCAACTGCTTTTTAATTCCAAATTGCAAGTTCCTGGTCAGAAGAATTTAATACACAGACTAAAAGTTTAACTGTAACAGTCTTTATTGATAAATGTTTTTAGTCTTGAAGGAGAGGCTTTTTGTATTGTGTATTCACTCCAGCTGCTTAAGGGGGAAGGTGTTGGCTTTTTTTGTTTGCCTGTTTTTAGAAGCAGAGAAAAAACTAAATATGTCAAGATGTTAAAATCCTGGTGCCTTTTCGGAAGAAAAGTAGTCACTCCAAAGACAAGTTCAAGTGTCAGTACCTGTGATAAGGACAACTTGTAGCAATGGCAAGTGGTCCAGAACATGAACAAACATGTTTAAAAGCTTTTCCATAGAGAATATTTGCTCTTCCCAAATGCCTGTACAAAAACGATCTTGAAGCTGGAGGGTGTTTTGTGCTGTAGGAGCTCCAAAGCTGCTTGTCACATTTTAGGGAACCAGTGCAAACACATCAGAATTTAATTTTCTTCCACAATCTTTTGCTTTCGCTGTGCAGGCGATATCATTAACTTTATATTTAAGAAGTAACCTTTATCTAGCAGGCTCCTAAAGTGCTTATCGCTTCTGAACTGGATGAAAATGCCACTACAGTCAGCGGAACTTTTTCCATTGACTTGAAAATGGGCTTTTGGATCAGCTCTTGTGTACCTATCACACAAATGTAATAAAGTCATCTCCTTAGTGTGACAGCACCAGGCAGGTGGACAATAAATAAGGCACAGCGTGCCACTAGGATTTTCAGCAGGATCTTGTAGAGAATAGATTTATCAATGTTTCCAGAGGCTCATCTCTGCTGTTAAGTCAGTCTTTAGGTCTGTAGGTTGTTGGCACCTTTGTGAGCATTACTCATCTTGCTTCCCGTGGTGTTCCCTCTTCTTAGGTCCCTAACTTTTGACAGCTCACCTCCATCATTATTTTCTGTAGCATTTTGGGTACAATTCACTTGGCCCTGGTGCACTGTCAGCTTTTAGTGGTTCTAATTGCTGTCTGCACTGTCATTATCATAAAGATATTTTAAAACTACATTTTCCTCCAGCGGAAAGCTTCCGGAATGTGACCTTCAGCTGCTTCTTCTCCATGCTGAGACAAGAATTAATTCAAGTTCTTGTCACTGTCACCTTCATCTGTCCATAGTTTCTTTTAAGACCCTTCCTTTGTGCTGAGGTGCATGTGAACATGCTGTGTTTCACCTGTTGAAGGCTAAGAGTCTGTATAGAGGGCAGTGAGACCAAGTTCATTCTTCTCCTCCCTCATGGGGAGCTGAGGTTGGATTGGTACTACCCCTACTTGCATCAGCTGTTCTCTTTTGGAGATTTGTGATTAAGGAGCAATTAGAAGATGAAAAGGGCAATTGCACCCCTCACTGGGTTTTGCTGGCTGTGCTGGCCAAACTCGCAGAGCAGAGAAAATAAGTAACCAATACTCTGTGCAAAGCACATCTGGATCTGGGCTTTTCCTGTGGTAATTCCTTGTCTCTGTACTGTCCCTGGGGGTTGGCGGTGTCTGAAACTGTGATCTAACAAATTCTGCTCAACAGCTTGAGCTCCCATTCCAATTCTGATGGAAAATTTATGACTTTATATAGATTGTTCCTGCAAAAATTCACTTTTTTCTAAACTTAGCTTGGAGGAGAGTTAGAAGGAAGATCAGCTGAATGATTAAATCAGCTGAGAAAAGGTTGGTGTGTGGAAAAGCTGGTTTTGTTTTCATGCTATATCCCTTAGTAACAGAAGCATTTGCACACCTTGATTGATATTTGTTTATACATTTAGATAATTTTCAGCTGCATTTGACCTACTAGTTCTAGTCCTTACTGACATTACATAGTCCTTGGGCATTCTAAAGATGCATCTAGCTTTTTCAGTTTCCTTTAAGCCTTTGATTTTCTGTCCTGGGTAAGATATAGAAGATCAAGCTGGTAGAAATAACTTTGTCTCTCTAGGATATTATGCCAGTGTTTTGTTGGTTTTTTTTTTTTTTGTCTCAGATGTCTTCTTGAGTCAGCAACACTAACAGTAGTGGAAATTTTGGTACAGCAGTATAATGAAGATTTTAAAGGACATGGTGTTAAACATGCTTTTAGGTCATCAAAATGTCTGAGGTTGAGGGCAGAACATTGGTACTAATGTAACCTTTTTTTGGAGTCTTCTTTCAGATAGTGAATCAAGTAAATAATTTGATGTACTGCACAGATCTTTAGCCTTTGTTGTGAGTTTTATATTTGTCGTGTAATGACGTTTGCAAATGTTGGTCAAAGCTGAAGTCTTTTCTTGAAAACTGTTGTGCTATCTTAGCATGGCATTGTAACAGGAAGGCTCAGGTTCCCATAATGATTGAAGGACATACTTGAAATAATGTAAATACACTGTAGTTAGACTTAAATTAGCAAATTGAAGTGGTACTTGCCATTTTAGTAGAGAATTTATGGCTATTTCTTTGTTAATTTTCCTGTATCCTAATCTCATATCTCTCAAGTTAAATAAAGCTTTTGTATGAATTGTTAGAGAACTTAGATCAGTTGTATTTTTGAGGTTGTGGTTCTTTTTTTTGTGTGCCTCAGTCAGAGCCCATGCATGATCCCAGAATGCTGTACCTGAGGTTCTGGAGTCCCAACTATGTGATAAAAGATGTTGGGCTCATCATAGGAATACTCTATGGCAGCTTTCATCCAGACATCCCCAAATGACATGGAGGTGTTCATGAATCATAGCTCTCAAAAATATTACAGATATGTTTTTAAATTTGAATTTGATTATGTGTTTATATACTTAAATGTTTTATATCTTAAATGATACAGGAAAGTTATTCTCCATTAACAATATATCCATTTATATTAAAATTTTTCAATATTAAAAAAAAATATGGTTGCTTTCATTAAAATCTTCTAGGCTATTCTGTGATATACTGTTTGCCCTAATTATTCAGTTTGATAAAAAATTAGGCATGTTCGGAGTGGATGGTTGGTAGGATTTCCATGTAGTAAGCTTAAAAACAATTAAGCACACACATAAAATAAAAATATAGTGATTAAATTCAAAGATTGATTTGCAACCCCTTGAGACACATAAGAAACAGTCCTCCCCAAAAGGGCAGACTATCAAGTTTTTTGATGGTTGAGAAAGGAAACTTTTATATTAATAGTATTTTCCATCAGCGGAATTTCACTGTGACTCTCAGCTGTGGTATTCATTACGCCAGCCATCTGCTTTGGCAGTGCCATAATTTCTTTTTTCAGTATCTCAGATGGAATTAAAATCATCATACAGTGAACATTGCTAGGAAGCTAAAACATCTGAATATGAACTTGGTATTGAAGTTATTGTAGCTCATTGCAATTTATGTTCCATTTCTATAGTATTCCAAAAATAGAAGAAAAACATTAACTGTTTTGAATATTCAGGGAAAGGCCATCTATTTCTGTGGTTTTGCTTATATTAGTGTTCCGGTAGTTTTTGCAACCTTACAGTGAAATAGGATTTTAGAACTTGTAAATGCTAAAAGCGAATGAATGAGGAGAAACAGAATCATCCAGAGTCACAGTGAGGAAGAGATTGCTCTTCTCTCCCACTCTCTTCCCTGTGTCATTCTTAACTCTTTTTCTTACTATAAATCTTAATAGTCTTAAGTTTCCTGGTATTTGTATTTATCTTAATTATGTGGTTTTATGTTCTGCCAGAGAGCATTCCCAAATTCTTGTTATGGTTTTTTTTTTTGTTTTGTGTATGCTTCCATAATTGGAAACTGTTAATACCAAGTTGTCTGAGAAACCTCACTCCTCCCTCTCTTTCTTTCCTTTTTCAATTCTCTGGCTTTTGTCTTCTTGCCTCTCTTTCTTCTACCTTGTCTAGTGTTCATGAGAGGTTTACTTTCTATTTCTTAATCCCGTTACCTTCTGGATATAATTATGCATTCTCCTTTTGTATTCCTTTTCTTTCTGTTCCCTAAGACAGAGAATTCCCTTTTCAAATATATTTCTTGATCTAAAAAATATCTGCTCTTAATCCATATTCTGCCTACTTTATTATTTTGCCTCTTACATTAAGTAATATCTACTTTCCTTATTACTTGTGTTATATTTGATAGGTTTATAGATAAATTGTCATAACAAACTTAGGAAGTGTGAAGTAACTATGTTCCAGCAAAAAATGGGAATTCAGAGCACACAGTCTCTCTGCAATTTCCTGTGATTTGGCTACACTGTGAGATGAATGTGCTTAGGAAGTGATTAAACATGAGAAGATACCTGATTCCAGAACTCCTTTGCTCATTTTGCTGGCTGTATCTTGGGCTTAGAGGTGTTATGTGACTGAGATTGGAAAAAATCTTCTAATGAACTGGCAGGCGGTCTGGTTCATGCCAAGTGCAGCTGGATAGTGGGAATTAGAAGGGTATCCCATTTCATTCAAATTCCTATACAGTGTTTGCCATTGTGATGACCTATTAAAAAAGTGTCAGACTTCAAAAAGTTATATAGAAAAATTGTATAGAAATGAGTTTAAATAGTATGCAGAGTAAAAAATTGATAAAGTAGATGGCAAATACTGGCAGCTTAATTTGGTCCTCATTTCTACTCTTTTATATCTGATAAAGTGCTCCAAATGAGTAATTATTACCAATAGTGGCTAGCATATCTGTCAATCTATACATTCACTTATCTTAAATAATGGAAATGAAAGTCAATTCCTGAATGACATCTCTTTCAGAAATGTTTGAGACCCTCTTTTTTTTTTTTTCCTTTTCTTTTTAACGTTGAGATTATATGTATGGTAGTATATTAAATTAGCATAAAATGTTATGATCATTGAGAGTGATATATGGACATGTGCTCCCTTACAATGCATCACGAATACTGGGTGGTAATTGGTTCAGGACATTGATTAAAGAGCTATTGAGTAAATTGGAGATGTGGTTTACTACACAAATGGCTTATCAAGTTTCATTTCTGTTGTACTTGCTATTTTATTACTCTATACTGAAAATATTTTGTGAAAGTATGGCTGGACATACACATATATAGCACTTCACAGTTTGACTGAATAATCATGTGGAAAAAAAAATCTTTATACAGAGGGGTTTATAAAGGGATTATTCTAGTACGTCCAGAAGAGTTCTCTGTGAATGATTTTAGTGAACCTAGATGTTGAGATGTCATGTCTTTAATTGTGGAGGATCATGGAGAGCACATAGGAGTCATAGAAAGCCTATTCATACCATATGAACAGAAATCATTAAGCTTGGTTATTTGATATTAGATATTAAGACCAAAATGAGGCTAAAATAGAGGAAACCTCTTGGAAATGACACACTCATCCTTCATATGTTTTAAAATAGTTTGGAAATAATACACAGAACACTCTATACAGGAATAGATTCTCAGAGATTTGTGTTCCTGACATGTTTCTCATTTATTCACACAGTATTTCTTGCTGTATTATCTCTAAAAGGTGTAAATTCAAATATGCCAAAGGAAAAACATAATTCACTGAGAAGCTTTTATTTTGGAAGTGTCATCATGTGTTAGAAAATTATATCCTCAACTTAATAATTTACATTTTTGGAAGAAAATGCTTTGTCAGCTAGCTTTCCACATACATAAGAATAACACAGTTGTCTTGAACAACAGTTCCCTTGCATTGTTTTTGAGCAGCATATTAAATTACAACACTATTTTAGAGGGTTTTCGCTCTAATAACAATAATGGGGAAAAGGACAAATCACTCTTTATCCACGCTTACTAGAAAATTACTTGAAAGTATCTTAAGAAAAGTGGAAAAAGAGGGATTACTCTAAACCCTCTCTGCACATCTGCACTAGATCAATCAATATGGGAAGGAGATCTGCAAGTCCTTTGATGTGGCCTTGCACAGCAGGGTGCAGAAGTAGTAGTCAAGATCCTGAAACTAGGGTATAGTTGTGCCAATGTGTCTTTTTCTTGACAGTTACCCTCCATTTGATATTCTGTACTTTTCATGACATTTTTTCTAAATGGTCTGTGCAATTTTGTTAACCTTTGCTCAAGATGTGTAAAGGAAGACCCTGAAAAGATCCAGGGAGATTGATGTGCTATCTCATAAGAAGAGCTAAAAACGGTTTGGTTTATTTTATTAAAAGGATGGGGTAAGAAAGTCATCTATATACTAAAGACAATGTTGCCATGAGAACAAATAAATGAATGTAAACTACAAAGTACCAGAATAAGTAAAAAGTGTTAACCTCCAGAGGAGGAGCTCTTGCACGTACTCTACTACGGGAGGATTGGTGCAACAACATACGCAGGTTGAGGGGAAAGTTTGGTCAGTTTTTGCTGATTCTGGGAGAGTGTTGTGTGTTACAGCAGTGTGGGATACATTTTAAAGAGGAGAGGTCTTTTTAAATCTTCTTACTTCGTAGTTATGGTGCAGTTTACAAGTGGTTCCAACAGTAAAAAAAAAATAATTAACTTGTAGAAATTTAAAAAATATGAGAAGCTGTTCAGAACCAAAGATAATATATTTCAAAGAAAGAAACTGTAATGAAAGTGGAACAATTCTACACTATGAAGTAGGTGGACTGGGTGATGTATGAGATGATTTCCATGTCTAATTGCATTTGATCTCTTTGATCTTCAAACTCTAATATATTTCTCCCTGATGATTTCCTGCTTTCAACTGACTTGCTTTCATTTATTTCTAGTCCTACACAAAACACTCTTGCCAACCTCTGCACCGTTCATCTATAATCTATTACCTTTCATTTTTTATTTTTTATTTCTTAAAACGTCTTCTGTAAAGTATTCACCCAGAACTGTTCACCATCAAAGTGAGTTAACAAAGAAATATTTATTAGCAAACTTTTCTGATGGTGGAAGAAATTTTCTGGAGCTCTGGTCTAGTGAATTCTTTCCCTGTCCCACTATAGTCACTGACACAAAAGAGAACCTCTTATTTCCAGGGAATTTCCAACAAAAAAAAAAAATCCTCCAATTCTATTCACCTTGATCATCTTAGTCAAGGAAAAGTTTTCAGTAGCTTAAAAGAGACAAAAGTAACAAATAGTGGTTTGAAGTGGTTTGAAGTTTGTACTAAGGATTTTGTCCTCCATCTCAGGTTTTGGCAATGGATAAAAGAGACTATATGATGGTGAGTTGAATCTAGTCAATAGGTTCAAAATACTCAGAGATACCTAAGCAGATTAAATAAAGCTGAAATCAAAGCTTACTCAGTAACAAACTTCAATGTAGACAGTGAAATGCCATATCCATAATACACTGAAAACTGATGTCAGTGTCTTATCTTGGGTAAGAAGAGGCATTCATCTACAGATATGAGTAGAATTAGGAAGAGTCTTCTCTCATTCAAAATATTTAATCACTTATAAAGTTTGCATTGCTATAGTGTTTTCCAGTCATGGATTTCAAATTATTTTAAGAATATACGGAAGTTTATGTCATGATTTTGGCAGACTGGTTTTGTTCTCTCGGAGAACTGTTCTTTTTCTCTCTGAGATCCTACTTTCTCATGCTAGGTTTTACCCAGCCTCTGCTTTGGAATCAAGTGGGGAAGAAAAATCAGTGTCTGAGAAAGGATAGTCATGAATGCAGAATAGTGCATGTAACGTACATTTAGTGTGTATGTGACCAGTGAAAACTTACTTGACGGGCAGTGAATGTTGTTATGACCCCATTGCATTACTATTAGATTTTAGCTCCCTTTGGTCGAATTAAGGGTGTAAAGTTTCTGCTTCTCAAGCAGTTACAGTTATTCTATTGAGGCATGTGATTGCACTTCTGCAACATGGCCCATGAATTGCTGTGCAAAGGCATGCTGAGCAGAGACCTTTGACTAAGCACTGGCAGCAGAAGGGAGGTTCAATGTCATGGCCAAACTATTTCACACTGTGAAGAGGCAGGGGTTAACTGCTGGGGTCAGTGTGGTGGTCACACTGCACAGGTGGGCTCTCTTGAAGGCTGTCTCTGCAAGGGGCTGCATTGCATTGTGCTCCTGCCTAATTCCCCTGCTCCTCTCTTGTATATTAGTAGGTATTATTGCAGGCTCCGTTAAGTGTTACTGTGAAGTGCTGTAGGTCTCTGGTCTTTGTAGGTCCAGATAATTTTTTTGTTTATCTTTTCCTGCTTATTGCTTAAATGTGGTAGCTCCAGTTCAATAAATGGCAACTAAAACTTGTAATGGCAGAGTAATTTTAACAATATAAGAACTTCTTAATGCAATGATGCACAGTGTCTGTTTTGCCTTTTGTTCATTTGCTTTGGAGTAGCAAATATAATATTCTAGAGGACAATATTTTGTATTGATTTTGTTAACAAAATCAATAAATAGAAATAACTTAACACAAGAGGGAATTCTATTACAATCTTGATGGAAATTTTTCGAAGACGTAATAAAACCTTAAAATGAAGTAATATGTATAAGTAATCAACCAGTGTTGACTACATCATTATGAATGACAAGCTTGTGATATAAAGTACTTTCTTAGTACTGAAGGTCTATTTTATTTGTGACTCTCCTCATATTCTCCTGGGCATAGCACATAAAAATGATCTATATTGTTTAGAGAAGTGTCAGAAAGGCAGAATCTTTCAGGGATGTCCTAAAATATGCTCTCATTTCTTTTCTTCTTGTCTTCAGGTTAATTTTTTAGTCATACATCACAGTTCTTACTGATTCAGTGGAAGCAGTAAAAACTATTGTACTGAACTAATTGGCAGTGGCTTTTACTAGAGCTGCTCTGTGGTATTTGGTTTGAGTGAAGCCATTCTTAAATAAATTAAAACAGCTAATTTGCATAGTACTCTGGCAAAAATTAAGGTGACTGAGATCTAGACTACCATAAGTGAAAGCAACATTAGGTAAAGACTGTAGCTGAAACAGCTGACTCATTATGAAGCCATTTTGGGGCTCTTTTGGCCAATGCCATAGACTAGAAATCAAGAAGCCACCTGCAGAATTTTTGTCCATTTTTACCTTTTTCTTTTCCACTCCACACCTGGATTATTACTCATTATATGTTTATTATAACTGCTTATATGAAGAGGAAATGACATTTCTCAGTTCCATATTACAGATGAAGCGAGAATATCTTGTTACTTTTGAATGTTCTGTCTCTGAAAGTGTGGAGCATCAATAAGAGTATGTAAAGGTTGGAAAGATTTAAGGAGAACAAAATATGAAGTTAGGATCTCCTTAGTTTATCTGTGGAATGTGCTCATTTTTTTTCTATAAGATTAAAGTTACATGTCTCTTATTTACCATTCTTTAGAAAAGTTAAGTCAGTTAATACATTACAGAAATCAGGAATGTGCATTTAACTGAAGATTATATGGTATACTGAAGTTTGCAGCTTGAGATCTTTATAATTTTGCAATCAGGCTTCCTGAGAACTACTTTATACCAAAAGAGAAATACTATTATGTAGTTACAACCAAAGAAGTTCATGTAGGTAGCACCAGTTTATCATTGACCTGATTTCTTTCAGGTTTTCACTTATCGTGCACAGAGCTAAAATAAAACCCTTTCAAACATCAAAACTGGATTTTGAATGAGGTTTGAGGGTGGAAGACTTTACCTGCTTTTGAACAGCTCTCCCCGCTGCTCCAAAAGATCTGTAGAGAGAGGATCATGGAGTGAATAAATGAGAAACCTATAAGCATATATTCTGATCTTATTGCTGTTGTTTCACTACAATGCAGCAGAAGCTACTGAGACCCTTCCTGTAGCTGGCAACTTGATTTATCTTTCTTTTACCTCTAACAAACATATAGGGACCCTGATATTTGAAATGTGCTTATCAGTTACGTCAGGATTGCGTTTTTTCTCTTTCCTTCTTGATGTAAGTTCTTAGACTGATGTGTACTTAATGAAAATGATTTATGTAGGCTCTTCTTTTATTCCTGATTGAGGAATAATATGTTTTGTCCCTGCACATAATAATCTCCCCTTTGGGAATCCAGCCATTTTGACAGTAAGGAAGAAAAGAAAAGATGTCAGAAGAGTGGGAATATTTCAGCTTCCATCACTGGATCCAGATGTCCAGTTATTTTTTTTTTTATGTAGACCGAAAGGGCAGGGGCAGGGATGCAGAAACAGGCGAATAGGGGATAAAGACATAAAAAATAATGACGTGATTCAGCATTATACTTTTTCCAATATTAGGCACTGTATTGCATATCTTGCATACCAAACTACAATAATTAGATCCACAGAGTTCTTAACCATGACTGTTCTGAATGTATAAAGCTGTTGGAGAGCACAGTTATTCAGCCTTATTCAGTCAGAAAATAATGCAAAATGTAAAAAGAAATGTCAGGAGTTGTGAATTAAAAAAGAAGACAAAAGAGTATGAAGTTCTCTTATGTTACAATCTTTCACTTAAAATCTTGTCCTAACAGTTTAAATGTACATTTAATGAGAACAAGAGCATTCTTTAAAGGAACCTGTAAATAAAATGGAATTCCGTGGAAGCGTTCAAGGCCAGGCTGGATGGGGATTTGAGCAACCTGCTCTAGTGGAGGTGTCCCTGCCCATGGCAGAGGGGTTGTAACAAGATGATCTCTAAGGTCCCTTCCAGCTATTCTATTCTACGATTCTAAAATCTAAGTTGGATTTGGTATAGTGTATTTTATTTTTCCTCTTTCTCTAAATATGAGTAAAGAACCTAAAACTGTAAATCTAAGTCTGATTTGGAATATTAGTCAATGACAGCACCCTCTGAAAATTCATTTGTGATCTGCAGATTGAGATAGTCAAGCTAAGCATGTGGATAGAAAACATCTTCATCTTTATTTGGAAATTATAAGCATATTAGTTCTTTAATTTTTGATTGAAGATTGAGGTTATGAAATAAAGCATAGGATTCCCAAATGTACTTGAAACTTAAATCTTCTAATTATTCCTGAATATGAATATATGGAAGCATTTGTAATAAACCCATGTTTGCATATTTCTCATTTCTTACAAAGCCTCCCACATATGACATTACATCTTGAATCCCCTTAGAGTTTTCCTCTTTCAGTTTTGACTTAAGAACCTAAAAGAATATATTATTTAATATCTTAACTTTTAGTGGAAAAAAAAAAAAATTGTAGCCATTTCTTCTCAGCCCCTTCAAGAGTGCAATTGTCATAGAAAGGAGTCTTTAAAAACTCTTAGTTGTACTGTGTAAACCAGTTGGGTCTGACTGAATATCATGGTTTTTTGACCAAATTGACCAACCAGAATGACAGGTGGCCCCTCCCTCCCCTAAGGAAAAGAGAGGACAGGAAGAGGGAAAAAAATACAAAACCAAACGTAGGAGTTTAGAAAAAACTAAACTACTTTAATGAAAATATAACTAAATAATAAAATAATAAGAAGAACAAAAAGAAAAAATAATAATAAAAATATGTATACAGTATATACAAAACCATATCAAGCTGCTAGGATGAAGATCACATCACCAGCAGGCACAGAGGAAAGTCCAAGGCTGGACTCGGTGATGGACAGGAGCCAGATTCCAGATCTGGAGTCAGGAACGCTCGGATCGGGATCAAAGGCAGACGAACAGACAAGGTCCTCCTCAGATGTCACCATTGAAGGAAGAGAGTTGACCCTTTGATCCCTCAGCTTTTATACTGAGCATGGGGCAGATGGGATGGAACACCCTGTTGGTCAGTTTTGGGTCACCTGTCCTGTCTGTTCCTCCCTGCTCCCTGGGACCCTTCTACTCTTTTCCGCTTCCAACACTCCAATGGGACAAATAACAACTTTGCCTGCCCTTGGTTGTTACAGCAATAAGTATAAGCAAGGGCCTCTCTACATACCATTCCTTGGTATAATCAGGTCTTATCGCTGTGAGAGTGAGCAGTTTCTGAACAATATGCTGTTAATTTCAGAGTTTAGTTAGTTACAAGAGGCCCGCCTGAAAAAGTAAAATTACCAAACAGAAAATTAGTTCCATTTTACCTCAAACCAGGACACTTAACAATTAAGATTAGGTAATCATGCTGATGTGAACCAAGTCAGGCAATTGCATGAAGCACCGATATATTTTTATTTTATCATTCCAAGAAATGGATGTGCAAAAACTGCCTGTAGTGGATTGATTAAATTACCATCTTATTGACACGTGAAAAAAAATTGTTGGTGCTAGTTTGAACAGAAAGCAGAAGTGAGGACAGACAAACATTTCAGCAAATTGTTAATTGTATGGGTTAATTGTTTTCCCAAAAGTAAATTAGAAATTCTGTAGAAATAACCAAATTCTGGACAGCAGTTGTGGTAAAGATATGTATTTTTGAATGCATTTACATAAAATTTTAATAAAGAAAAACTATGCAAATATCTGCATAAGTTGTGTTCAAAATCTGGACAGCCTTTTGAGGAAAAAAGTGCTGAAATTCCCAAGTTTTTACCCAATCAAGAAACTATATTTCTAATCCATTACTTTTTTTCTTTTTTTTTTCCTTTTTTTTTTTTTTATTTATAGTTTATCTGTCATGCCAGAAAGACTTTTGTTTGCTTTAATTACAACTGAAATCATGCTATCTCTGCTGGCTGCAGAGCTTTCAGGAATTGTCACTCTTATTTTCCAATTTATAAATGTGCCAAGAAAGTATCTCCATTTCCCTCCTCTCTCTAAATTCAGAGCTTTATCAGACTTTCACGCAGCGAGCACTTTGCTTTTGAACGTGGCTGTTCTCCATGGTCGCATGTTCATTTTCAGAGTGTACTTCCACATAGCTATACAAGAAAATTATGTTCATTAGAAGTAAACTTCAGGAAGATCCAGAGTTTAGTTCCAAAGTACATTTGAGCTTTCTTTCATCTGTGGAATAGGTAGGAGCTTTCAGATGACTGAGGTTTTTTGGTTGTTTTTTCTTTTCTTTTTTTTAAGTATTTTTCACCCTTTTTCCCATTTTACCATTACTTGCAAAGTAATAAGGATTTTCAAGTTTCACAAAATAATTTTCCATTTTCAAGAGTGAGAAGGTGGTGCTTTCTTTGTCTCTTTTTTTTTTTTTTTTATTCATCCAAATCATATATTTAGAAATAATTCTGTAATCCTCTTGTGCTTGCCGCAAAATGAGCTGTAATGCTGACAAGGAGGAGAATTAGAGGTGGTGAAAATTGGAAGAATTAAGCTTCATGAAAGTGGAAAGAGGAGCCATTGGAGCTGTGACAGTTTTGCAGTTTTGAGACCTGCAGTTTTCAGATTTCTTTTTCCTTAATTGAAAATTGAAAAAAAGTGAAAACATTGATTTCTTGCTAAGACACTCAAACTCCAAAACGTTCTAGTTGTAAGGTAGCCAGGCGAGGTAGATGTATTACTCTGGTAATACATCTATAAAGGCATGCACTCAAGCTTCTTTTTGGTTTTGTTATTGTGGTAATAGATGTGAGTGGGTGTTGGAGGTGCGGAGAGGCCGTATGGAGGCAGCCTGGTTGTGTTGTACTGGTAGACACTGAATGAACATGTGGGTTGAAGGAATATTCAAAATGGGCATTTAGTAGCTTTCATGTTTCCTTTGACTTCTAAATGGAGAGTGGCTGCTTAAGGAGAGCCTTGCTCCATTATGTTCCTGTACCATGTAAGGATGCTGGCAGTTTACATGAGCACAGCAAATGGTTGTCCTAAGTCCTTTCCCCTCCTTCAAACTCCGGAGAACCAAGTACTGCAGAGAAGGGAATTCCTAATAAAGAAGTAGTGCTAAAATGTGTTTGATAAACACCAAAATTAGAAGAAAAAGAGTACCCGAGAAAATGTATTGATTTGTTTTTGAAGCAATGTAAACCAGCATAGGCTAATTACACCCTTAATGTCTGTGGTGCTTACACAGATATTTGTTCAACAGAATACACATGTTGCTATGGCAATCATTTTGTTTGTCAAATATCAAGTAAAGTTCAAAAAAAATTTAAAAAAGAGCCTTTAAATTTTTTTTTTTTTTTCTGTTGTGACTAGTGTCTCCAACCCACACACAGCTGTTCTAAAATAGCAAATAGTCTCCTGGTCTACAGGATTCATATTCTAAGCTGGCAGCAGCATCGCTGCTGTCAGAGGTGATCTCTGCATTTCTAGGTGTCTGTGCGGTTGTCGGTGAGCACGAATCAGACAGAACACCATCCTCCACCCACGCTGTTTTGCCAGGCTCCAGGCACTGCTTTCTCACTCTGCATTGCACTTGCCTGCCTGGGTACTGAGGGTGAAGCCCTCTTCCCCACGTGTTGAAGAACCCTTTAAGAGCCCTGTGGGATAATTCACTATTCCTTATGGCCCCGATGAAAAGGGTGTTCTAGCCTGCCATCATACACAGCTACAGAAAAAGAGCAGTTTTGTGAATTTATGGTTCAGGGATGAAAGTGTAGTTTCTCTGGAGAAGCTCCTATTGCCTGGCTCAGCTGTTTACATGGTAGGGTGGGAGTTCAGGTTGATGTATTACCTGTGTTCCCCTCCAGGAGTGGAGAAACCCTGATAAGATCTACAAGTGCTATTCACCTGTAGCCATTACTGAAACCTCTCCTCAGAGAGCTACTGCAGTGGGAAAGGATGAAAACCAATTCTTTGCACTTCACCTGGTATTTTCTCAGAACCTGTGAATACTAGAAGTATGGATTTTTTTCCCCTCCTATCCAGGTCAACAGTTTGCAAGGAAATAGCTGACAAATGGTGTCCATAAAAAGGACCTTCTTTTTCAAAAAAAAAAAGTTACAACTCTATTTTTGAGTGCCCTTTTAAATTTTCATCTGTGATCAACATGCTTTTATAACCTGTGCCAACACATTGAGAGAAAAACACACTTTGAGTATTTATAACAACTTCTGGTGGATATAAGACAATGACAGCAGAGTTAACTATTTGCCTTTTTCAAATTTATGTATTTGCATACAATTCCGTGTTTCTTCTGCATCACAACCATTTTGAGATGTATGAGCATGATGGCATTTTACGAAGGAAGAAGTAGGAAGCTGCAACATAAATCATTTATGTGGGTTCTGCACTTCATGGATCATATCCAGAATCCTCCTTCATTTGATGACTCTCCAGAAAATGCTTTGGTACTTTTGTTCCCTTTAAGATAATAACAACTATGTCAGCACTTACTTGGTTAGAGCACTATTTTTCACACTTCTATCTCCATGACTGTGCCCATAAATTCACAACTTGATTCTGAATTCTTTGGGAGGTGAAAGCTTTGTCTCACACATAGGAAAGACCCTGCCAAGAAGTGGATCAACTGCATAAAGAGGTGTTGATATGTCTGTCTTGGGCGTAACTTGGACACCTGCCTCTCCCTTCTCCTGAAGATTGCAGACCTTGCTCCAGACTTCCAGATCTCTGCAGAGAGCAGCTGTTGCCTGGATCTTGCATCCCTGTGAAATACCACCTTTGCCGGGGTTCCCGTGAGACATGGGAGCACAGCCTGAAGCTGAAAGGGATGGTGCTTATAGCCAGGAATAGCTGCTATGAAAAATGAGGGTTAAGTGCAAAGACAGATACTGCTCTTGTACTGCAGGAAGACTAAAGAAGAGGTAGCGAAAAGGCAGGTAGACAGAAAAAAGCTTAGAAGTAGAAAACTCTCTGTGGTTGACTTCTGCAACTCCAATTGATGTTGTAACCCCACTGTGTGGAGATGACTAGTGATTGAGATGGGCACAAACCCAGATCAGGAAAAGACCTGCCAGCTTTGACAAAAATGATGTCTTTTCTGTGTGCATGATAGGGTCACATGGGCAAGAATATGAACCCAAGATTCAGATATCTTTAAGTTAAGGCATATTATATGGATTGCTTTAAGAGGTGTTTTTGAGAGGAAGATATCTTGGAATAAGAAAGTGTGCTTGGAAGGAGAACATTGATGTGTTTGTTAAAAAACGAAAGTTAAATGCATTTATACAGTATATATTGTTGGAGACAAACACATAACTACGCGGGATAGTTATATGCGGTGCTTTATTGCGAGGCCTCGGGAACCAGGGGTAGATACCCAAATCTGGTTCAAAGATGGCCTCATTCAGTACCCATTTTATATTCTCTAAATTACACAACGTTATACATATTCAATAGGTATTGCTACGTAACTAATACATATGCATTATGGATTACTTCATCCTATTGC
>JAOQGH010000077.1:9193810-9227870 GCA_025769975.1 Gallinago jamesoni
ACAAATTTCTTAGTTACAATGTCATAATGATTATGATTCGACTCTATAGTTCTATTTAACTCTTGTTTTCACCAACAATATGAGAAGCAAACAAAATTGTATTGCCCAAGAAAGACGTAAATGATCTCTGTTTTCCTGCATCCTCTCTGAATTCAACTGCTCAGGAAGCTGAATTTGGAAAAGCACGTTTTGCATTGTGCTCTAAAAAAGAAATGCAGATAGTTTGACTGGGAAAGAAAACCTCTTAGAATTCACTTATGGTGAGAACTAGCACGCTCTCAGCCTTACAATCTCCATTAATGTCAGTATTGTCTGCAAGTCAAAGAAAAAACAGAAAAGGTGAGAGCTTTGCTTTAGCTAGGCTTCACTAGCCTTTGGCCTATACCTGCTGCTGTCTTGATCCTATTCGAGCAAAATGCCGTAGATTTCAGCAAGGTGATCATTTCGGTATTAAACCTTTGAATATGAAGGCAAGTCTAATGCGTGCCCAGAATTTATGGGGGGAAAAACCCAAAGCACTTTGGGCATCAGGCCCTCTCTGATTCGTTTTACCAAGGAGATGAGGCTGGATGCAATTTCAGCTAAGATTGTTACCCAACTTTCATGGTCACACGCAAGTGCAGGCTGTTTCTGTTGTCAGCCTTGACCTGACATGTTTGCAATTGAGGGATTTGGTTAGCGCTCAGGACAGCAGAAGAACCTTTATGGTAGCTTATTTTTAAGGGTTCTAATTCAGAATTCAATAAGACTAACAAAAAAAATTGCTTCAGCATCAAATCAAGGACAATTCAAGGGTTTGATGGCATTAGGTAAGGCATTGAAGAGACCTTTGTTTTTTTACCAGAATTGATTTTTAAAATTTATATGCTAATAATAGTAGCTTTGCCTAGAGTGCCTAGAGTGTTTTATGGTTTTAGACATTTGAGGTGTTTGGACTTTTTTCCCCCTAACGGTTGTGATTTTGTTGCTGGTGTCAGTTCTGAGGCAGTCGAGGTAGCCATCTCCCACTTGCAAATCCAGCGGAAGCACAAATAGTCAGTAGTGGATCACCCGCAGCTTCTGGGCTTTGCAGAGATGAAATTAACGTGGAGGAACTTTCCTATTACTCATCTCAGCAGTGCTGCCCAGGGGAACTGCAGGCATCCCTGGCTTGCAGGTCAAATCTCTGTGGCTGCTGCAGTTTGAAGGCTGTTGTCCTTCATCTTCCCTTATCTTCTCTCCCCTCTCACTTCAGGAAGTTCTGTTAGGAAAACTATACAATATTTTGGCAGTAAAATTTTGAATTAAATGTAGTATTTCTCTGACCCATTAGTCATTCAGTCTACTTTATCATAATCATTTTAATTTGGGAGACTGAAGCTTTTGTAAACAACACCTGAAATCTTCAGAACAGGGATTAAGAACAAAAAACCTGTTTGCATAGATTTAATGTTGCTTAATGGTAGTGTGATAGTATTTCTTTTCCTTTTACTGATTTTTATTTTTTTTTAACCAATAGCTCTGGGTTTAGTGCGTTTTTAGTGAAACACAATATTCCTAGGTTTTATTTTTAAAAATTAATTTAAAAAATGGGAACAGACTGTAATTATAAGAATCTTTCTCCCATCAAAGCAATCCCTCTGCCTCTAAACTCTGAACAAGGTGGCTGAACTTCAAAGAGAAATACTGTTTCCCTTTGTCCAGGCCAACCACTGCCTTCAGCCACACTAGAAAATATTGGAATGACTTTCAAGTTTAATTACTTAAAATGCTGAACTGGAATTGCTTCTGATGAACTTGCAATTGAAATGTAACTTTTCTCCTTTTTCCTGTTTTGTGTTAAAACTACAGAATAATTTCTAAAACACAGTTATATGCAAGCCAGGCAGATCTGCTGGGAAAATAACTCATTGGGAAATGTGACTTTGTAATGTAATTCTTGCTGAAACCTCAAGTGTTTTTGATAAACATGTTTTTGCTACTGGAAAATAAATTTTATACTTTTTTTTTTTAGTTATTTTTTTTCATCCAGCCCATGTATGTCTGTCTGTGCCATGATATATGTATATATATAAGGCAAATGGGCTGATGGCACATGACCTGCATTTAATCTAAATGTGCAACAGGGATATGACTACAGCAGCTTGTGTGTACTCTGAATCGTACGGCAGATACAACAGAATGACAGAGACTGCATATAGGTGTTACGTTTAAACCAACAGCATTATTGCATCCACTTGGGGGATTGTTATTCTCGGATCTTGTTTTGTTTTTGTTTTGCAGTAGCATTGCAGATTTGTTTAGTACTTAACATAACTGGCAGAATTTCAAATGTCATACAGGAGGCTTTATCAGATGAGCTATTAGCTGTGAAGTTGAAGGCTTTGAATGCACATATGCGCATAAATAAATGGAGGCTAAAAGAGGAAAGATGTCTGTATAAAAGGATGGGTGCAGTGTGTTTCAACTAATTATGTGTGAATACAGCTTGCACTTGGTAAAGGTTTCAAGTTGGCAGAGCTTTTATGTCTTTCACCATTATTCCCAATTGCTGCCATCAACCCCAATGCAGGAAAGCTTTTTACATTTATCTGCTGAACTAACTTAAAGCCTGTTCATACGTACAATCTGTTCTTATGCATAATATCTGCAGGTGTGGTGTGTGCATTATAACCATATGCCTCAACTCTTCTTATGGAATACCTTTGAAGAGGGTAGACTGAGTGTAGACTGCAGGGCTGGGGAAAATTCGTGCACAATGTTATATGGTTTACAACATAATTGATGTACTAATCTTTTGAAGTTTGTAAGTTGTTTCAAAACTCCCAGTGTGTACTAAGAAGTGAGCTTGAAGGTGACACAGAGAATCTGTTCTGCATTTCAGTGAGAGTTGTCAGTTGACTGTATTCCTTCTAAAGATCTCTAGTCGGGTTTTCTGTTTTGGCATCAAAAATTGCTGCTTATCTGATACTTTTTTTTTAAAATGAACGCCTGCATAATCTGCTGTGGATAGTGGACTCTCTTTCATGCTAAAATATGATATAAATATCCTTGACTTGAGCAGAGATTATTCTTAGTACCTCATGCAGTGCCACACTATGATGATGTCCTTGAAATCTGGGATTGTTTCAGTGCTTGACTTCTTAGCTTCTGAACTCTTAAGCAATAATGTGATTAAGAGCTGGCTCCTGATGCCATTCTTTTCATTGACTTGACTTGGTGGTGATGGAGCAAGCTTTTAATGTACAACCTACAAGAGTGAAAGAAAGAGTTGAAAACCATTATTTCTACTCAGTTAACAGGGACTAAATTTTCACGAGGGGAAGCTTGATAGACAAGTGAGAATTTGAAGAAGGTCAAATAGGAAGAGTTAATAAACTTGCTAATATAGCAGGTTTGAATGTCTGTAATACTCCAGTCTGCTATGAAAACTTTTTAGAGCCAGCTTGCTGGTTATAAATTACTGTAGGAGGTGAAAGTAATTTATTTTAAATGGCAATGACACTGCTTATAATCCATTTTCTCCCACTCTAATAGCAAATTTTGGAGAGCTGTTGGATTCCTAAATTCCAGCCAACTGACACCATCCATGGTCTTCTGTTGTGTGGAAATTTTGATGCGGCTGCATCAAAAGCATGGCCAGCAAGTTGAGGGAGATGATTTTGCCCCTCTGCTCTGGTGAGAACCCACCTGCATTAATGCATCCAGCTCTGGGGCCCCCAACACAAGAAGGACCTGGACCTGTTGTACAAATCCAGGGGAGGGCTGTGAAGATGATCAGAGGGCAGGCAGGCTACAGGAAAGATGGGGAGGGACTCTTTATCAGGGAGTGGAACGATAAGATGAGGGATAACAGTTTTAAACTGAAAGAAGGTTTAGATTAGATATTAGGAATAAATTCTTTACTGTGTGGTAAAGGCACTGGAACAGTTGTGAATGCCCCATCCCTGGAGGTGTTCAAGGCCAGGCTGGATGGGGCTTTGAGCAACCTGGTCTGGTGGGAAGTGTCCCTGCCCATGGCAGGGGGGGTTGGAACAAGATGATCTTTAAGTTCTCTTCCAACTCTAATCATTCCATGATAAGACGTGTTGCGAGCAGGAGCTGCAAGTGTTGCCATCTAGAGTATTTGAGAATCCACATTTCCTGTAGACTTGTGTCATACAACAATGAATTACTGTAAGAGCTGAACATAGAAGAGCTTGTGTACTAGAATAACATCAGGTGTCATAGGGGAAAAATTCTATTAAATGTTTTTCATCAGGGGTTTGTTCACAGGCCAGTTGTTGATTTCATTTCCAGGCTACTGGAATCTTATTACAGAATAGAAAATCTTAAATGAAATCTTAATTTGAAAACCCTCAGTTTATCAACCAATAATAAGCGCAGGTCATCAGAGTTAAAATTTTAGATATTTTACCAGAACTGGAAACTAGAAAATGGTACTACATACAGTTCTTTTAACTTGACTATGTAACAGAAACAGCATATACTGCTCAATATGTAAGAACCTTAAAACACAACAGGGTTTTATATTGAAAAGCTTGTGTTAGTGTAATTCATCAGATTCCTTGAGGGATCTATACTGACTCCCAAGGTAGGTGTTGACAAAGTGGAATAAATAAATAAAATTAATCAAGATGTCTAGGTGTTATTCTTCGTATACTCTACATATAAGCAGTTCAGATAAATGTGCCTTGGTGAAGGCTCATTGTTTCTAAGTATACTGAATTCCACTTTGTAACCTGGACAGGTGAGGTACTCGCTACAAGGCTGCTCTGAAGAAAAAGGTAGAGATTCGAATGCCGTGTCTTCCATCTTTCTTCCTTCTGAGAAATCTAAAAGCTCAGACTACTCTTCCTTTACTGAAGTTCTCCACATTGTCACTTCTATGGGATTTGAGGGTTTTCACAAAGGAAAAGTGTTACGTAGATTGTAAGGTTGAACTTCACAAAACAAAAAGCTGTCCCTTTTTGTCTCTAACAATGTGCAACGGAACAAATTTAGAGAGGCAGGGGTTGGCCTCTTCTCCCAAGGGAATAACGACAGGACCAGAGGAAATGGTATGAAGCTGAGGCAAGGGAGATTTAGATTAGACATTAGGAAGAATTACTTTACTGAAAGAGTGGTCAGGCACTGGAACAGGCTGCCCAGAGAGGTGATGTAGACATAGCTCTTCAGGGCATGCTCTAGTGCCCAAGATTACTGGTTTGTGGGGGGGGTGTTGTGGGGGGGGTTGTGCGTGTGGGGTTTAGTTGGTGGGTGCTTTTTTTGTGGGTTTTTTTTTGTTTGTTTGGTTGGTTTTGTTTTGTTTTTTTAATGTGGTTGGTCTCAATGATCTCAAAGGTCCCTTCCAACCACTAAGATTCTGTGATTCTGTGAAATCAGTCATCAGTGGAAATGAGTAGGACAAAAGCAAGACATAAAACATTTTAGCAGAGATATGGAAACGATCCTAATCAACAAGTTTAGGTGTGTAAATCAGGAGATTTGCCTCTCTGGTGTCTCACTATTTTTCATGGAGAAAAATAACTTCTCCAGAGGTGATTCAGAGCAGAAGCTTAAGTTAGAATGGTAGGTTGGTAAAGTTGGTATTTGATACTTCCAGTATCTTTTTAAAAAGATTTTGTAATTATGTATGCTTAAAGAGGCCATTCCAGTTATGTCAAATTTGACTAGAGAAAATTAAGAATGTTGATTTTTAAGTGGTCATTGTCAAATTAGCAGAATGCAAATACCAGTTTTGTTGTGGGTTTTTTTTTTTCCTTGACAATTACTTGTGTATTTTGGGCGTTTGTTTTAATGTCATATTAAACAGCATGATATAACTCCTAAAGGACTATAGAACATTTTCAGGTTTCATTCTGCTTGAAAATTCAAGCAGATTTCAAAAGCTTGAGTGTCTTTATAGAACATGTCTAGTTTCTTAAGAATTTTACCTGGATACATACCTCATCTTGCAATAGATAGTTTGCAAAATTTTAGATGAAAAATGCCTCTTTGTAGTAATAAAAGCTGAATATGAATCTGGTTACTGGAGCTATTCTGTAAATTCCCCACGGGAGGCTGGTTACCATTTTAATGTGATGACTTAGTAATTCTGTACAACTCCATCAAAACTTGAAACAGTACATCTGAGAAATATTTATAGTTCTTATTTTCTTGGTAATAGCTTGTAATCATATGGCAGTCTTTTTTCATCCCTGCCGTCTCTTTTTTTATATATCTATATTTCTGTAATAGTGTGCTCTGAATATTGTTTCTTTCCTTCCTTCCTTCCCTCCTTTTTTTTCTAATGTAGTGCTACTAAAAACAATTGCAATTTTCAAGAAATGTTTTATAGTAATTTCACCTTTTGTATTTTTCCTGCTGAATTACAAAAGTTTATCAGTGGTCAACATTTCTGTTTTTTAGACTCATTTCTTACAATAATCACGTTTCTGAGTTGACTATCAGTTATTCCTCTTCCTCCTCTCCCACGTGTCACTCGAAACATCAACACTTCTTATGCAACTTTTGTCAAATGAAATTAAGAGGAGTAGAAGTGTTAAGGTTACGAACATTCCGTGAATTTTCCTCTACTTGTCTTCTAATTTTTTAACAAGAAATCCCAATCAACATGATGGAAAATCTTTCTATAAAGAAGATAGGAGAAAAAACTGGATGAGAAGTCAAAATTTAAAAGTGGTTACTCTTTTACTTCTGGGGGATCCCAAGCTGTCCCCTTTTCTGACTTTCTTTGCAGTTCTAATCCTCAAGAGTTTGCAGGATCTGCTGTGTGCTTCAGGTCATTGCCATTGTCTGTGTTTGGACATCCTCTCCAACCTCTCACCTTCTCCCATTGTTTTCAGGATGCACTTCAGTTTTTGTATGGCATTAATAAGCTCACTTAGTAATGGGTTCACGTATATACTGTCATCAGACATGATGAGAGGCCATTAGATAGTTACAGGTTATACATTCGATCCACTTGACAATTCAACCTTTTGTGTTCTTGCCTCTTTCAAACAGGGTCTCTTTTCAAGATCTTTATTATCGATTCTTCTCAGCTTTATCGTTACCTGTTGCCAAATCAATCTTTGTGTTTCTTTGTATGCAATATCTATTCTTTCTTTTACTTCAGCATCTCACCTGTGTTTTGTTCACCTGCCATCTTGATCAACATATTAGAACTGTGCTTGTGTATTTCTTAGGAGCCCGTTTGCGCTGAAGGCACATGTCACTTAGCGAGGCAGAATTGATTCAGCATAATACAGTGGAGTTTATTTACAAGGGAGGTTTATTTAACCTGTCTATTTAACATTACATCTCTGGTATAAATTGCAGCATTGACAAGTTACAGAACATCATGTTATCCTACAGTGGGCAGAAGGGGTTAATTTTTTATGGCTTCTTTAGTTAACTAAACTTTATCTGGATTAGCATGAATCAGTCTTAGGAACCTGCAAGCTTGCCTTTGCAGTCCACAATGTAAAAAAGACAAAATCTCCCTGATTGGATCGCTGTTAAGGAAAGTAATTTATTTGACCTAACAAGCTTGATTGAATACTGTTAAGCCGGGGATTTTATTTTAACTAGGTTATGTGAGGTTGTAACTGTCTGTTTGCAGTTTCCCAAAAGCCTGTGGGTTTTTTATGCATATACTTTATAGTTCATTGAACTAGCCCTGTAGGTTCATCATCTTTGGTGCTACTGTAGTATTCTCTGACTGTTCTCATGTATGTTAAGCAGCCAGTGTTGGCTTTGATGTGAGTTAGAAATTATGTCACGGAATAGAGACTGTGACCTATTTGATTGATATGAGTAGTTCATGTTATTAACAATAAATGCATCCACAAAGTAATGATAAAGTTGTATTAATTTGTAAGGTTGTATTTGGATACACAATATTTAGTACCTACTAAGTCCCAAGAGGAAGGACCTTTGGGTTAAAATTTTAGAGGCATTGAGGACATATAAAAAAGCCCTGTTCTACTACAGTACTAATTGTACCTTAGTTACAGGTAGAATTGGGTGTAATAAAACCTTGGTTTTCTTGAATGCAGGTCAGAGTGCACCTGGATAAATTGACTTCCCGAGATACTCAAAGCAAATTAAAGATAAAAGATAAAGATAAAACTCTGTGTGAATTGTAATAGAAGTTTTGTCCAAGTTCTGTTCTTATTATTCTTTATGAGCTGTATGTACTTAGGCATTTCTACCTGAGTCTTATTTCAGTGTTTCTATATGTATACGTATTTTTAATGTCTTCTCATTTAAATGTTTCAAGTAATCTGTTTCATCATCACCTGTTAAGGAAAAAAAAATTGTGCTTGATTGAATTTGAAATAGAGTTCAGCCAAATTTAAATTATTTTAAGAGTCTACAACCTTTAACCATCATGTACAAAGACAGAATTTCTAATTTGTACAAGATATTAACTTTGAAGTTGACATTTCTTTTCTCTAGCAGTGATTGCAACTGCAGATTCTGCATAAATGGCATATTACGTAAAGTGAAAGTTTAATTATAAGGGGAAATGTAATTGAATATTTCTGTATGATTAATAACAAAGAAGCAGGAACATCACATTTGATTTTAGAGAAGCCATCTAAAGGATGTTGAAATACTGCTGTCAGTGAATTAAACGTGGAACAATGCTAAGATGTGCTTTCTTTCACTGCTCGTGACAGCATGGGCTGTGACCTTGCTGCTTTGATTTCTGCTGTATGTGGTATTAAGAGCATAGTCCAAGGCAGACAAGATATAGGTCATAAGGCTTTTACTGCAAACTCTCCAAGCTGGTTGTCGATATATACTCTTTTCTTAGTGAATGTAGCACTATCGCCTAAAGGCGCAATACAGGAGCTTTATTTAAGTGAAAACACACTGAAATGGTGAAAAGGCTGAGCATAGTCCTTTCCTCGAACTACCAAAGGAAAAAGATCCGGCAATTTCAAAATCAGTGGGCCCCATTCACATCTTATGAACTATAATGTGAATCCAAAATAACCACAGAGAGCTCGGTAAAGTCACCCCGTGGGGAAGCAGCAAGGAGAAACAAGCTGATGAACAAAATTAGGATTTATTTTTTTAAATATGTCTGATTTGCAGCTTGCTTAATTCATTATAAATTGGAGGCACTTAAAGCATGTGTTCTTCTCGTTGGTCACTAAAGATTACTAAAAACTGTCCATGTTATTTCAGCTCCAGTGACATCTCCAATGACTCCTTGCTGGGCTTTCGAACCAATAAGCTATCAACTATTAGAGGAAGCTTGATCCACTGCCAGATGGCATGTGCTTTTCTCTGGGCAGACCATTTTTGGCTTGTAGTTCCCACGTGATTGTGGTATCACTCAGCAAACAGTTGTTCCTAAACTTACACATTTAATGCATGTACAGGATTATATTTTATCAGCAAAAATACTTTACCTAATATTTCATTGTACAGGAATTAAAAACACAAAATACTGCTGAAAATTCAAATTGGCATTAATTGAAAAATTTGACTAGTAGTTACTTCACTGAGTAAGGGTCTTCAGATAAACCTCCTCCTTTCAACAAAACTACTGTCAGAGTTGTAACTAGAAGTAATCAGTGTATTGCTTTTTGTGTTGTAGATATAGATCTCTAAAAAGAAGTGTGGTTTATAAAATTGTTATGGGATATTGTTTCAATAATTAAGATAAAATCCTCCTGAGTAACCAAAACCACTTTTCAGAGCTTTAGTTTTCTACCCAACAAATTATCTAACTTTAGTACTTGGGGTTAGCATCTCACATAGCTACAGCTACAGATGGAGATGTGATGTGATCATAGCCAACACAGTCCTATGTGGTTATTTTTTTTTAATGTTTGACTCATTAGGTACAAAAAATGAGTAGAGTCCAATTTCTAACACTAAAAAGATATGAGGCGCAGAAGAAAATTCGTTTTGATTTTGAAAATGTGATTCGGCTTCACAGGCTGGTGCTTGTAAATGGATACTAGTTTTCCTACAAAGTTTAAGTATTTCTGGAAACAACCATATTTAGTAGAGCATTAGCAATGCTTGATATTTTGATAAATGAAACTGCCCTTATGATGCTGCTTTTCAATCTGCACCTTAGGAAACTTGTACTTGCCAGCATATCTGCACTATACCTAACTCATGTATCTAACCTGTGCCTTTTTGCTGCAAAAATTGAAATAAAAGCCTCATGTTTAATCTGAAATGTATGCCAGGACTCCTGTTGCATAAGAATAGCCTGATGATGCTGCATGTGAAGGAGGAGAAGCTTCTGAACTTTTCATTAGGGGATTGAATGTATATTATGGCAAATTGATCATTTTGAATTAGTGTTCTGCACATTTAGGATAGAGTGTATTTTTATTCATGCATAAATTGCCTCTGAACACAATTCAAAAACCCAATCGTAAGATTAGCAATGAACATTTAAAAAAAGTAAATTAATATCTTCACGGGGAAGAAATATAGTTTATTATAGAATCATCTATTTCCACTGTAATTATGGCTTTGTTGGCATTTCTATGAAAACTTTTATTTTTTTGAAGGGGTTTGGAAAAACCTCTTTCGTAATAAGATGTAGCACAGCCTGAATCTTGGCAGGCAACATCTGCACCTGAGGTCTGTCCTGTGCTTAGTGCTCTCAGTAGGCAACTTTGACTTTTCTCCTGTGATAGGTCACACCCGAGTTATTGGAAGAGTCCCAGAGATGCTGACTTTTCATTTTAAGTAGCCTTTTTATTATCTGAAGTGGGGAACCATCACACCTAGGAATACTTTAAAAGAGATCTTTTCTTGCTGATGGTATCAATCTCTGGTGGTGGCATAGTAGAAGGAGACCTGACCTCCCCTCACGACCTCCAGCCACACCACCAGTGACTTTGGGGGGGCTTCTGCAAGTTGTTCGTGTGAGAATGACCCTAAACTAGGGTCTGCTCACTACAGGGGGTGGCTGCTTCCACTCAGGTTCTATTAGATGTTTCTGTTTCTATCTATCACCAAGTCTTCTGTTAGGAACTTCTTCACATTTTAGAAGATAACAGACCACTGTCTTGTGCCTGCTTTCCCAGCACCTTTTAACAGAAAGCACCTCTTAGCCTGAGCTTGAATTCTGCATGTTTTAGGGCTCATTCTCAAATGTTTCCATGTCAAAGAACCCTAAAGGTGAGAGTGGCATCGGCATCTGCGTGGAACAATACAGGAAAAGGGACCGAGAAAATATTGGCTGTGTAATATAAATAATGAATGAGGAAGAAGTAGAAAGAGTTTATTATGCAAACCATTTTATTATCTTACAATAAACTAAGGGTGGCGTATTTGCAGTTAGCTACTTACTGCTGCTTTAGCTTAAGAAACTATAAACTGTTGCTGTATCCACTGGAACAGAAAAGATATAATTTGATCTAAGTATATTTCCTGGACAATAATGCATATATATTAAAAGAATAATAGTTAATACTATTATATACAATAAATTATAAAAATTTAATTCAAATTTCACAGCTAGTTATTAGCCCAAGAGATATATAGAAGTTTGTGAGAAAATTTAAATATATTAAGCAGATGCTATTTGAACACACTGACTTTCTGCTTTAAAATCATGACTTCAGTTCTTGTCTCATCTTCTGTTGGTGATTTTGACTTTAGTCTGTAATGACCCTGTGGTTCCGATGAATCTCTTCTGGAACTGATAGAATGAGAACTGGAGTAAAAATCAGGTTAAATAAATGAGGTGGAAAACCAGACCTCTTCAAAGTAAGATTACTGGAAGTATTGATAATCTCATAGTTAGTCTGAGTGCCCTGATGTCTCAAGGTGTTCTTGTAATGTGAGCAAAATTAAAAGTAGGAAAACAATAATTAGAAATTTAAGAAAAACATTGATCCTCACTTCTTTAATCTGCAATTTTAGTGAGCCAAGAGTGTTTGTCAGGATAAAAATAGGTACAAATTAGAAATTTTATTGATTGTAGGATTTGTAAACTAAGAGAAAACCAATCAGGGTATTCTGAATAATGAACTAATCCAAAAGCTATTTTGCTTCATTTTATACTTGCTAAACCCACTCCCATTTCTGGGATTTGGTCTCACTGACTGGCCTAATCTTCATGGGAAAATTGTATAGAGTTATTCTTCATCTCTAATATAGAGTTTTCCTATATGTGGTCTTAGAAGCAGGCAGATTCATGTCTGTGTCCTGCCAGGAAATCCCATTTGGAACTAAGGTCTGGGGAATCCTAATACAGAATGGAAATTTTTCATCCTCACTCACTCTGCTTTATCCTGGTTAATTTTCTCACAATTTCTACATTAACCAAAAATTGTATGGGGTCAGCTTGGTGACAAAATGCCATATTAAGGATGTCAGGACATTTTGGCTTCCTGTGAAACTGTGCCCTGGTTACTGGGAGCAAAGCAGAGTACCTAAGTCTGAAACATGTTACCCACAGGCTTGTTCAGAAAGGAGGCTGAGTAACCTCAGAAATTTCTAGTAATTGTTTTTCACTCTCAGCAGGCCTGTGTTTCAGTGCAGCTACATCCTGCTTTTTCTAGAAACTGCTAAAGGGAAGGAAGGAGTTAGGAGGAAGGGAAAAAAAGAGAAGGAAACATAAAAAAGATAAAAAATGCAACAAGCATCATCTTTCTGGGGACAGTGTGGGCAGTGAATAAGAGAAAAGAGGATGACAGAGCTGAAAGATAAGAAAGAAGAAAGGGACCTAAACATGAGAAAACAAGAGAAGTACAAAAAATGAAAAGATGAAAGGGTAAGGCATAGAAGTGAAAAAGATACAGTGTAGAAAAAGTTCAGACATTCTGAAAAATGTAATGAATGTCCTTAATTTCCAAGTCATGTAATTTATTTAGTAGAATTTATAACAAATCAATCAGACCTTGGAGTTACTATGGTGACACATTGAATTAAAAAAAAAAAAAAGGTTTAGTTACAATTGTTTTCTGTTCTAACCATAATACTCATGTGAGTAGATAAGGTGATAGAGAAGACTGTCTTCGATATCTTGTTTCATGGTTTCCTAAAGACTTTGTAACTGTAATTTCAAGAAAACAGCATGACTGTAACTATGTTACTGTTTGATGAGTCTAATCCATAATAAGATAGACGTTTCAGCTAAGGTGTGTGTTCCCCTCAGTCCCTCTGTATCTGGCTGCATGCTGTGTGGTGCTTCAAGGGTGCAGATTGGCTGTAGGTCCTCTCTAGGAGGCTTGAAACCCAAAGCCCGTGCCAAAGCCTGGCATGAGCAGTTGATGGGAAGATGCAGAATGACATCATTGCAGTGTCTGTAGGAGTCTTGCAAGAAAAGAAAGTTCAAATAGTATGATTTTTGTTTGTTTATTTTTATTTTGTTTTTTAGTAGTAAAATTGTTTTGATTAAATCCAGGAAAGGCTCCATGTTACATGTTAGCATACAGCAAGGTGGCAGGCAGAGAAGATGCAGAGTTGCTTTGAGAGTCAACATACTCCATCCTGTCCTGGAGGTCAGAGGGGTAGGGCAAGGAGAAGTGCCACTTCTCTGCTGTATGATCTTTGGCTCAGGGAGTGAAGAAAGAGGAATTAAAATTCTTCCACCCCTCCATCAGAGATCATTATGTGTCAGACATCCCACTAAAGCAGTTATTTCTTTCTGGAGAGCTAAATGTGAAGTTATAAAGACATTCACGAGTACAATTTTCCTCCTCAACTGATAATAGCATTTGAGTGTTACCAAAAAAAGTGTGTTAATGAGTGATTAAAAATGGGCATAGTTTAGCTTTTAAAAGTCCTACTTGCTCTTCGAATTTTGCAGTGTGTGTTTAGATATTAGTAAAGCTTAATCAGATCATAAGGAAAGGATTTTAACTAAGAGGAAAGGAAATCCTAGGGAGGATTTTTCAAAACAGTGTTGTGAATGTATTTGGTTTATTTTAGCAATTCCCTAAACATGACAGGATTCATTGATGCTGTAGCTCTGGCTATAGAAAGAAGATGGGCTGACTCTAGGTTATGATCGTGACTTGATGATTTCCTTAAAGGAATGTTCAAAATCACACAGAAATTATGGGTATGATCTGTCAATCGCAGAGTAATGTCTGCCATTAGCATGAGGTTGGCAGGAGCACAGAATATATGATTATAATGGTCACTTTTGGCCTTAAAAATAGAAAAATATAATACTGTTCTCTGTACTCACACCTGGCACAGAGACTCTAATTTCTGAGCTCTATTTAGTCCTCTAAAATACCAGAAACTGGATTCTATTTGTTGCCTGTGAAAAAGTGTGTTTTTTAACCTCTTAGTAGTACGTCTTGAGATCACAAATAACCAGTTTGTACAGCTTATCTTTACTTCTAATCCTTAAATTGCACTCACACTCTAACTAAAATCATTGAAAGTGACTTCCATGAATACAGGAGGGCACAGCTCTGTAAAATGGCATTGCAATTTAAAAAGAAAGCACTTGTGAGAGAAAACATACTGTAAATGGTCAATGCTACTTACCCATTACTACTCCTCCATACCTTGAGGAATATATTTGTTCCCTGATAACACCAGTGAAATAGGCAGAATTAGTAGTTATTTAAGATACTATTACAGAGTCAAGAATGGTAGGGCCTTGCAGATCGTTTAGTCCAGCCTCCCTGCCAAAGCAGTTTCACCTAGAGCAGGTTGCACAGGATCACATCCAGGCAGGTTTTGACTGTCTCCAGAGGAGGAGACTCCTCCCACTTTTAAATCATCAGCAAACTTGTGCTGAGGGTACACTGACTCCTCATCCAGGTCATTGATGAATATATTGAACAAGACTGGACCCAGTACTGACCCCTAAGTAACACCACTAGTCACATGCCTCCACCTGGACTCTGCGCCCCTGATCACAACCCTCTGAGCTCTACCATTCAGTCAGTTCTCAACCTCACCTTACACTCACTTAACCCACATTTCCTAAGCCTACCTATGAGGATGTAATGGAAGACAGTATCAAAAGCCTTGCTGAAGTCAAAGTAGACAATGTCCGCTGCTCTCCTCTCATTTACCCAGCCAGTCATGCCATCTCAGAAGGCTATCACGTTGTCCAAGCGTGATTTCCCCATGGCAAATCCATGTTGGCCACTCCCAATAACCTTCTTTTCCTCTACCTGCTTAGAGATGACATCTAGAATGAGTTGTTCCAACACCTTTTCAGGGGTGGAGGTGAGGCTGAATGGCCTGTAGTTACTCAGGTCTTCCTTCTTGCCCTCTTTGAAGACTTGAGTGACATTGCCTCTCCTCTGGTCTTCAGGCACCTCTCCCTTTCTCCGTAACCTTTCAAAGATGATGGAGAGTGGCTTTGCAATAACATTTGCCAGCTCCTTCAGCACTCGTGGGTGCATCCCATCAGGGCCCATGGATCTGTTGGTGTTGAGTTTGCCTAAATTATCTTGAACCTGATCCTCCTCAACGAAGGCAAAATCTTCCTTTCTCCAGACCATTTGTCTTGCCTCCAGGGTCTGGGATTCCTGAGGGGTGGCCTGAGCAGTAAAGACTGAAGCAAGAAGGCATTCAGTAATTCCACCTTATCTGTATCCTCCATTACCAGGACACCCACCTCATTCAGCAGCAGGCTCACATTTTCCCTAGTCTTCCTTTTGCTCCTGGTGTACTTGAAGGAGCCCTTCTTATTGTCCTTGACATCCCTTGCCAGTTTTAATTCTAAGTGTTAACATTCCTTGTTGCATCTCTGCATGTTCTGACAATATTCCTTTATTCCTCCCAAGTGGCCAGTCCCTTTTTCCACATTCTGTAAAATTCTTTCTTCCATTTGAGTTTTTACAGAAGCTCCTTGCTCATCCGTACAGGTTCCCTGCCACCTTTGCTTGATATCGTTCTTGTAGGGATGCCCTGATCTTGAGCCTGGAGGAAGTGGTGGTTGAATATTAACCAGCTCTCTTGGACTTCCTCTACCTTCTAGAGCCCTGTCATGGTTTGGGCCAGATTGGCCAATGGGATTCATCCAAGTAGATTTATTAAGAGGCCAAAGTTAGCTCCCCTGAGGTCCAGGGCTGTAATCCTACTTATTGCCTGTCTTCTTCCATGTACTATCCTGAACTCCACCATCTCATGGTCCCTGCAGCCAAGTCTGTCCCCAGGCTTCACATCCTCAACCAGTCCTCCTTTGTAAAAGGTCCAGCAGCGTACCTGTTGGTTCCTCTGGCAGAACATAAGAATAAAAGTAAATCATCCAAGGGTTCTGTCATGCATGTGAGCACAATGAACTTTGTAGTAGTCCTAAGATAAGAAAAACATACTGGTATTTTAAAGTAACATTTCCCAACATTTTCCTGATTTTAAAATTACCTCAGATCACTGACATCATTGCCATGAACTTGTTGGCAATTATATTGGTGTTGTCAATTAGACTATTGGTAAACATCTGAACAAAAGCCCAGGATGTTTGGGCAGCTGATAGATGACACAGAAGGTAGACTTTCCCCAAAACAACCTTAACCCAGGTTCCATGTTTATCCCAGGTGTGCTATTGAAAAGACTTGCACAGGAGGTTGTGTGCTCCCGGGGGTATCTGTATAGGGGTATATCTGATAAAACACGGGATGTGTCAGGTATATGCTACTGCTTCTCCCCATTCCTGCTGCAAGGGAGAGTCAGGCCATACCTGAGCCTAGACTTGGAGTAAAATGGTGAAATTCTCTCCTTCCAGGAATTCCTTATTGCATTTAAGATATTTCAGTTCACAACAAAGACAAGAAAGCATCGTAGGCATGGTTATCACAGTAATACTTTTAAACACATAATGACATTTGAGTTTTCTGCATATTCCTTTCATCTTTTGCAAAATGGGGTATATCCTATATTACTGTGAGTAACCTTTGGCAGTCCCACATCTTTCTCTTTGATTTCCTAAGATCATAAGAATATGCAGAGGCTGTTTTATATAATGGTTGGTTTAATGAGTATGGTGTCATCAAAGATGGAGCTTCATTTTCAATTTCTATGCAACTACTAATGTTTCACTCTTATGAGATGGAACATTAAATATATATGTACATATTCATTTTTTCCCCATTTTTCTTTCTTTCTTTTTTTTTTTTTTTAACTGTTTATATCACTATTTTCAGATGTGCCCAAAACAGTGGAAGCTTCTAAAAAGAAATGAAATAATTTCTGTAAACGTAATCTAACCAGTTTGAGCAGATTGTGTCCAGTGGAGTGCAGAATACATGATGATATGAGCGTATGCATATAGGTTTGTAGGGACCCTTCCTCTCTCCACATTGTCCTTTCCTTGAGCAGAGGATTCATAAATTCAATTTCTTCTTTTCTCTCTGGAAAAAAAGGTGATTTTCTTACTCCAACCCAGGCAAATCTAGAATCTCATTTTGTTAGGCTCACAGCCAGAGCCATGCAGACGTGTGCAGGCTTTTAGCACAGGTTCAGCTAACCCCAGCCAGTGCTGCTGCTGGTGTTTTGAGAAGTCTTTTTCTGCTATGCCACAGGCTGTCAGCTGTCCTCCCTCCTCTTCAGTAAGAGATTCTGAGATTTGTTCTCAGAAATGGCAGAACTGTTTTTCTTGAAGCCTTCAATAATACAGAAAAGTAAATCCAATGCTTTTTGGTGGAATGCCCTTGAACTGAAAAAAAAAAAAAAAAAGTGAATGGAAATGTTAATGTTCAAGCTCTGCCAGTCCTAAGCACGTAAAGCTTAGGGGTACCAGCAAACTGTAACTACAGGCAAATATTATATAAAACACCTTCTTTTACACATTTGTGAAATATTTAAGTACTTTTGAAATGAAGTTTTTCCTCATAATGAAGAATAAGTAGTCAACATGCCTCCTTTTATTTTTTAAGTTTGAAGATTGACTTATTTTGAAATCAGATGCAGATTGTTTCTTGTCTCGGTGTAAAATAAAAAAACCAACCAACCAAAACAAAACCAACAAAATATGAGCAAACCCTTAGACCTCATCCTTTCCTTATTTTCTCTATTTCCCTTTCAGCTCTTTGTACAAAACTTCACACATTGAGTGGATTTAATTTTGGAAAGCTATCAACTTTATTGCGTAACTATGGGAGATGTTTCTCTAAATGTCAGGTATTATCAGAGCACAGCACATTTAGAAGAACTCAGACTGTATAACCCCAAGGTTAGATGTATTTAAATCTGACCATTATATTTCATACAAGACAGAATATCTGTAAAAATTTGATTTTTTTTGTCTCCCAATAGTTGCCATACTTTAAAATATGTAGAAAAAAAAGCCTCAAAAGGAGAGTCATGAGAGCCAGAGCTGCCCAAAGCACATATTGAGGTTGTATGTGTTTACTTAACAGTGAGATACAATACTGTGTTATTCATTATGCAAAAAATACCTCTTCAAGAACAGACTAATTCCTTCTCTGATAAGGACTGACAAAACAAGATTTAGTTATTTATTAATTTAAAGTCTTCCCATTAAGTATTATAACTTGCCTGGTTTGAAAGTAAATTTGCACAGAAGGATGTCCCTATGAGTCCAGTTTAGAATTACTTGGATCTTTGGAATGTCCCAAGAGCAACTCAGGAAGTTCTCCTGAGGCTGGCTTTGAAAGCATGGAGCACTAAACTCAAAACGGTCTGGAGAAGGCATTGTCTGAACCATCTCACCTGTGGTCTCCAGCTGAGGGCCCTGCTGTTCGCTCTGTCTCTTGCTGCAGCTGGTTGTGGACCGCAGCAGGAGCTCTTGAAGTCTTTGTCCCATTGGGTGTGTAAGCAGTGGTCTCTGGGGTGGGCAAATCTCTGGTGCAGCACATCTTCAGATCTTAGCAGGCAGAGAGGGAGTGTCTGCTGGAGACAAGGAGAAAACACCCCTTCTTGGACACCCTGGTGCTTATGGCAGCCAGTAGATATGGAATTATGGTTGCTACCTTTTTGAGTACTGTTTGAAAGGGCAGCAGTGATTGTTGGGGCGTGGAATGTGAAAGTGCACTGAATAGTGGTCTAAGAATGTTCAATAGAGAAGAGCAAAAAGTTCAGCCGTGTGGGATATCAACTGTATTTTATTTGTGATAGTAGAGCAATTTAGCACCTGTTTCAAAACTGAATTTTATTTTTTTTTCCTGTGTGTGAAGAATTTTAATGTAAAAAGGACACCTCTAGGAATAGTCAATAACCAAGTTTCTTCTAGTGATAACTTTTCCCAAAGGACTGCAATATTGGGTTGCAGCCTAAATTTTGCCTGTGATCCACTTTACAAGCCTGAGTTCTATTTTACATCTGGCTCTTAAATGATACTGAAAAATGCATCCTGTATTCACATAGGATTCCAGTTGAAATTAATAGAGAACTTGACCACATGATGCAATTAAATATTTTAACTTCCATCTGAATGTTGATGCACAGATGCTTAGCTGAGAAGCAGAACATGCGGTGCAGTTGCTGTAAGCTGCCTGAATGGCCTGTAGTGCCAGAGCAATAGCCGATTCTTTTTCTCTCTTTGTTCTTTTCTTTGCAGTTTGTTGGAGCAGTATTTAGGAATCAGACTGTCTCCTGTTTTCATATATCATCTTCTTTCTTTGTTCTTGCATGGGCCTTGCTGGAAGTCTGGAGAAAATGTATGACCCAAAAAAAGAAACAAATGCCTTATGCTTAACTTTGTACAGATACAGAATAATGGGAGCAAGTAGAGAAAATCAGTCAAGTACGTAGCCAGGGATGTGAAACCTGTGAATCAATTGCACTGCAGATGGTGGTCCTCTGAGCAGGGTAGAGAATGCTTAGGAGAGCACCACACCTCCCTATGTGGCACCTTGACTGGCTCTCCTGCTGTGCATGTGAAAGTACAAGAGAAGAGGAGGAGGAACATAGGAATTGTCATTCCCTCAGGTTTTGTGTCAGCATGTAGTTATGGTATGGTCAGGACAAACAGGACCTAGCAACTGGGAAAATCCCCCTGGGGTGACTGAGTGAAGATGAAGAGTCATTAGAAAGCACTTCAACAATAATTGAAGGAAAAAGTCAATTTGTATCTCCAAGAGAGAAGGAAGAGCTAATGACAGTGAAGTCTAATGTTGATTGTTTTGTCCCAGTGTTCTGCAGCAAGGTCACCTGTGGCCTGATGGTTAATGCATTTAACATCTGCAACAAACAGGTAAGAACTTAGCTTAAGATAATGAAACAAAAGGTTAGAATTGCTCTCCTGGCCCTGATAAAATTTGCTGTGGGGAAGCAGTTGAGATAATATAATTGTGATTATTATCTGTGAAGACATATGGAAGATAGACAAGATTCATAAAACTGAAAAGAACAAACAGTGGTCTTCCCCCAAAAGAGACCAAAGAAAAGATTCTGGGAAATTTTAGTGGAGAAAGGGAGGGAGATGATGGAATTGGGAGATGGGGGTGTTCAAAGTTGAACTCCTTGAAAGTGTCTAGAACATAACAAGGCAGCAGGATGCCAACATCCATCTGTGAAATTCAAATTGTACCAACTCAGTCTAATTTCTTGCTGTAATTGTAAAAAAAAAAAAAAAAAAAAAAAAAAAAAGAAAAAAAAAAAGCCTGGTGAGTAGATAAGGAGTAGCAAGTGTGGTACATCTTCCAGTAGAATCTTACCTGCTGTTTTCCATGGCATTGCCACTAGGGAGCTGAGGAAACATGGTCTGACTGGGACCACTGTAAGTAAAAACAGGTTGCAATTGTGCGCTTAGTGTGAATGCTGGCAAATAAATGGTTCACTGTCAGAAAAGATGGATTTATGGTTTTTAGGGCTCTGGCCAGTGATCAGTGATATTCAACATTTTCATTAATGATTTGGATAATAGGACCAGGACTGAATTTATTTAAACTTGCATAGTATACCAAACTGGGTTAACCAGTAGCTTCAGGGCTGCAGAATCAAAAACTATATGAACAAATTGGAGAAGTGATCTGAATATACAGGTATTCAATAGCTATAAAGCTATGTGGCTACTCAATAGCTACAAAGGCAAACTCTTGCACTTAGTTGGGAATAAATCTAGTAAAGAAGTACATAATTGGCAGTGTATTATAAACAGTAATATTGTAGGAAAAGCTGTGGGGATTATAGGATGTCACAAATTGAACACAGAAAAATAACATCCTACAGTTTAGGAAAATAAAGAAAGTATCACACTTCAGTGTTTAAGCATGCCTTTTCTGTAGGACACGTGAAGTCTTGATAGTGTTAAGTTAAGAAAGAGTACGGTTTCCTTAGCTTCAACAGGAGAAAGCTGGGAAGATAAGTCTTCAAATATGTAAAAGGTTCCTTAGAATAGTTAGATGATAAACCCTTATCTTTTATATGCTCTTGTGACAGGAGAAGTAATAGGATTAACTTGTAGCCAAGGAGATACAGGTTTGAATGAAGAGAAACCTAACTCTAAAGATAGTTAAAAACTAAAATAAATTTCTTAGCTTGTAGAGTTTCCACCTTTGGAAGCTCTTTGTAACCTAGTTAAACGAGTGTCTTCCATGTGCTTTAGGGTCAGATAATTCTGTGTTGAGGTGAGACTATGGTTCTGGGTCAGATTTTTCTATTATTTTTGCATCAAACATTGGTGTTTGGATACTTAATCTCATACTGTTTAGTATTACAGTCCGCTGCTCGCTCTGTTTCAATGCAGAGGATAATCCAATAACAGGGAAAGTCTATTTACGCACATCTTTGAGACTTAGCAAATTCCCTTTTTCTTATTGACTGCAAAACCTGTTTAAGTTGCATTAAGTACAACCAGAATGTCAATGAGCTCTTCTGTATTAGCAGACAGGGTTATTAGATTCCAGCTCTCTTCTTACAATATCATGTCAGAGAAATGCATATTAATCCAAGTATGATGCAGTATAGAGAAAAAACATATCATAATTGGGAAAATCAGGTAAGTAGGAGAAATTAAAAAATTGCCAAAAGTTGTAATTCAGAAGATCAAGAAATAATCATTCTTTGCCCTCTGACAAAACGGAAAACTGAATTTAAAACTAATATTCTGTAATGACAGGTCTTAAATTTCTTGATGTCTGTCCTACTGGAAAGTAACATAATTTGCTATATTGATAGAACATTTGTATTTGTGAATAACCATAAGTTGGCTTTAGTTGGCTTTTATTTTTTTATTACTAGCAAATATTTAGTTAAAGTAAAATGAAGTTGCACATGAAAAGTTTTCTGAAGAATATCAAGTTCCAGGCATTTTTTAAATCATATTTTTCAAAAAATGGGTAGTTTTTTTCAGTTTGCATACAACAATTTAGCACACAGAAGTAATTGTATGCCAATTTAATTAGACAAGGAATCATCTGTCAGTGTCAGAAAGTTAATGATAACTTGTAACTTATTGCTAAAACACTGTGGACAGAGCAGTCTACACTTTTTCCTAAAGTGTGTCTATGGAATTTAATTGCAACACTTTGTGATAAAAATCTTTGAGAAGGTGTTAAAGAAGTAAATGTGTTGTTATTAGTATGGAATAAAATGGATAGCCTTGCTAGCTGCAGTTTGGCCGTGCAAAGCATTGCAATGTCTTTATCTCATCTTGGTAGTTCAGAGTTACAAGCACCAGAAGGGTAATTGCTTTAGGAGCTCTGTGGTCAGATTAGCTGCAGTGGCCACAATGGGAAAGCTGGAGAATTTTAGTGTTACATTTTACAGCTAATGGTCATCTAATAGAGATTCATTCAGGTAGGAGCTATGCCAGAAATGAGAATGGAAATTGAAAAGGGTCTTCTTGGGAATACTGGAAAATGCAGGTTCTCCTAGATAAAAATAGTAATAGGCTCCTGGGTGTGAGTCTTAGATCAGCTCTACTAGAATAGTACATCTGTAAAGAAAGCAGTCTTCTGTAGGAAACCCCATTAGTTAATAACTAGAATAGATGATGAAAGAGTTAAATTCATTTCTTCTATGAAAGCACATCATTAGCTGCCTAACTTTACCTGCTTCCTAAGTAGTGATACAAAAGTGTCTGCTAACAGAAATAACTCGGTAGCATTTAGTTAAATGTATCTTAGTTGTCAGGTACCACTGACCTAATTTGAAAAAAATAATAATATATATATAAAAGATTTGAGAAAAAAAAAGAAGACATATCTAGCAAAGACTAAAGTTCTTAATAGACCATTATAAATTCCTAACCCACTAAATGAATATGCAATTAATCATATAGCTTGCACCCATATATACCCAGCAGTATGCCACAGAGATTTGTATGTACCCTGTATTACATCAGTAGTGCTGTGCTTGTAGGGCACACTGCTTTTGCTGATTAGCATTTTTAGTATTGAAACAGAGAATGAATGATCATATTTTTAATAAGTACTAATTTTTAGGGTCACATTTAATCTCATTCCCAAAGTGTTTATGTATAATCCATAGATGTCTGTGTTCATTTAATATTAGATGGAATGGGAATGGTGTATAGAAATGTCACTCTGTAGACTCTTATGAAACTTTTATTTGTTTAATGGCAAGCTGAGGTCTACATGTGAAATAGTTGCCTGAAATAGCTCTTTATGTTTGTGAGGATAACTGTGCTTTGTACCCCTGAGGACCACAAAATTTTGTTATTGAATTCAGTCAGAGAAGACCTAGACTTTGAGACAGTGCAGAACTGGTTACACCACTCAGTCTTAGGCCACAGAACCAGATGGAAAATAAATTTCCACCCTATGAGAGGGTGGATTTATGTGAATCCTATCCCTCCTCCTTGCTGTATATAAAGCTTTACTGCTTGTTTTAATCTGACACATCGTTGTTATCTTTGAAAGAAACCTGGATCATCATATATGTTTCTGCATTTATTTTTTTTTTAAGTCTCAGCTTCCATATTGAATGTATAGAACTTGTAAGTAAAATATAATTAAAGGGAGTTGAGTAAGAGTCATTCAAACTGCTGCAACAGTGTTACTAACAGAGATTCTGAGGTGACTGCTAAATCGACAAGAAATTTCTGTGCGGGAAGAGAAACTTTCAGGGAACTTGAGGTCAAGAGATAGACCACACAGAAATGGCTGTTCTCCCACTTGAGTATGTGGCCTATTGTGTATCTCTTATGAAAAATAAACTGCATTTCAAAAAATAGAAGATAAAATATTTCAAAAGGGGATATAGATGTTAAAAATGGACATAGCTCAATAGAGTCCAGATTTAGAAAACAGTACAGCAAATGAGGACTGGATTATAATAAAATAGTCACTGCTTACTTGGAAATCTAAGAAGTTTAATTTGATTAATGTCCCATTATTATTTTTAAAAGGACACAAATGTGCATTTTACTAGGTAGTTCCTCATACTAAAGGTGCTTAAACATTTTTATAACTCCCACTACTGAAATTAAAAAAAGGATTGATCTGTTTTTACTCATTATGTACATAATCACTTCAGGTTTAATCATTTAATTCTGCCCACTGAATTACAAGGAAGATGAATTAATGTCAATTAAGTGGTTCTATCCTGGAATTTGCTCTACTTCAATATGTGAGAGTAGTATAAGTGCTTTATATCAGGTATTTGATGTAAAATCACTTGGTTTTCTTTATTTTTTTTGATTATGATGGCTGTAGCGCATGTGGAAAGTGTACGGGTAACTATTTTCAAGGGCTTATGTGTCAGATTTACAGAAGTATTTGAATGTCTAGACGTGCAGATAAGCACCAAAGATGATCTTTAAGAATCATGCTAAAGGTATGCATCTCATTGACTTACTGACATCTCACTGACTTCATCTGATACCTAAATGCACCTATCTTTAAAATGTTTAGAATTCTGCTCCCCACATCTGTTTTATGCAGAAGAAGCATTGAAAATTATGTCAAATGCGGCCACGAGACTACCCTGGTACTATTGTTGTCCCTGCAGGAGAGCTCCAGCACAGAACAATTTCTTGAAGTTACAACCTATCCCCATGGGTTGCTATTTAGTTCATCTCCATGAACAAATAACTTCAAGGTTTCATTGTGCAAATAACTGAAAATCTCTAGTTGTCACTTCTTTTATATATACTCTGAGCATATGTGTCAACAGCAGTGCATATTTATTTTACTACTTGTTTGTTTCTAGATACAAATCACACATTAATGAACTAAGCAAAGTTTGCAGAGATCAATAAAAATCTGAGATATATCTTTAATCTGAGACATAAATTTTCTTAGTCATCTCTTTTCAGATAAACTCACATCAGAGGTGGGAATTTTTAACAGGATCAGGCAGTAAACTCTTTTTATCCAGACTTAGATTTGAAAGGCTGAAACTGAGGATAGGCTTCCCTAACAGAGGATTTCTTCTGTCAAGAACTTTTCTTGTCAACTTTCCTTTGTCAGGTGACCTGTCAAAATCTGAATCTAGATTATTTGCTTCAAAATATAATCTAAAACATTTATGATGGATTTCATGAACATATTTGAATTCAGTCCTCACAGAGTGGCTGTTAAGCTTGTTAGTCTTTGCTGTAGCAAACCCCACCAGAACCTGTTATTTTTCCTTGAACTATATTCCTTTTCTAATTATTACAGGATTGGCAGAGGGTCTATGTATAATTTAACACTTCTGTTCATATAGGTCTCATCCAAAAGTCACAGTTCCTACATGAAGTTCATAGACAGAGTTTTTTTAATAAAATAGTTTTAGTCACTAGTGCAGAGGCTCACAAGAGGAAAAAAGTCCATCTGCAGATCACATTCATAATCACGTTCACCTCAGTATATACAACAATAAATACATTTGAAATTAAGCATTCTTACCAGAAAAACATTGCAAAATAAATCATAGAAAGATTTGGCTTGTTTGTCAAATTTATTTATTTTTTTATTTTGCTGAAATCACTCACTTTCTCACAAACATTTTGAGATCAGAATAGAAGCTCAGAAAATGTGCAAGTGACCTGTCAGAAGGGCTAGAAAACTGACTTGTAGCCTGTGCAGCAGTGTTTAAAGAACAACTCCAGCTGAGTGTTTACCTTGGTGTAGTGGAGCTGGATCATGGAAATGTTTAATCTATGTACGAGAAAGTATATAGTGTTGTTGATACTTGCTTAGCTGATGACTGGTGTGAAAGATTTAAAGTGCATTTACTGCAGTTTTTTACTCGGCGATTACTAGAAAAATCCTTTTAAGCTGCAATCACTGATGCAGCTTTTTTCTTGAGATAGCAACCTGAGATTGGATCTTATAGTAAAAGATGTCCTACAACAGCTTGAAACCATGTGCCTAGCAACCACCATGAAATGCAGTGAGTTCATAAGCATGATGCACTACCTTGTAAACCTTGTTTACACAGATTATCAGAACATGGCTTTAATGAAATACTTGGAACTGATGTCTCTGGATGGAAATAGGGAAACTAGAGAGTTGACAGATGGGGAAATCTATAAATACGATCAACAAAATTATGAAATGTTGAAAGACAGGGAGGAGAAGTCTACCATCACAACAAAATTCTCAGGGGACCCATATTAGTACAAGCAATACCATCTGTACTACCAGTTACACAGAAATGCCTGTGACCCATGCTTTTGGTATGTTCTGTACCAAACAACATAGATGAATAAAATACAGACAGTTTTTCTATACTGCTGAATTCATCCTTGAAGTTGAAGATGCCTTTCTCTGCTTTGACAAGGCAGTAGAAGAAGATGATGGATGGCATAGTTGCCAGTGCCCTTTCAAATGTCTTACCAAAAGCACAGTGTCAAACAGGAAGCAAACTGTACTGCATTTTATCAGATATGTTAACACAAGACAAACCAAAGCCTGTAACATGAAGGTAATGGAAGGGAAATATATGGCAGTAATGAAATTTTGCTTCAGATATTCTGGAAGAAACAGGCTCCTCAGTAGCCATTGCTATGTACACCATTAACGATGAACTCATGTGAGAGTACTAAAAAAAGCAACAAAAAAAGCTGGTTTGCCATTCCTTAGCAAGAGCTAATATCTGATGCAATTTAAGAAGTGGTCTGATATATTTTGCTATTGTACAGTCAGAGCCCAAAATAGTTCTTTGTGAAAAATATTACATCAAGAACAAAAATAGTTGTTAATTATTTTTAAAATAGAACAAAACATATGGTAAGAACAGTCTACAAAGAAAAAGGATGAAACTAGATTTAAAAAAAAAACCTACAAGCAGAGAAACTCACCCTCACTCTACCAGTCGCTCCCACAGAGAACAAAATGACTAGAGAAATAAGGCAGTGAAGTATCAAGCTAGCTTCTTTATCACTGAAATCTGGAATTTTCTTCTTCATTGAAGTAGGGACAAGTAATCTTTATGGAAATCCTGTGTCTTTCTAGTAATATAGAATTACTTAGCCTGAAGAAAAAGGGTCAGCCTGACCCAGGTCATTGCTTAAAAAATGCTAAGGCAGAGCTTCCTTTCACCAGGAACACCGGTGCAACAGCATAATTGCATCCACTGTGCAAGTGAATGTAAATGGTGATGGTTGGCACTGCTTTGGCTTTAAAGAAATAATATATTAATCCTGTAATGGAAACTATTCTTCCAGAGCAAATGCCCAAAGACAAAAAGGGCATTTTTTCAAATGTGTTTTTTTCAAACATGTTAAACTGCCCTGTCTTATAGTTTTCTTTTCGTAGCTCGTATGTCAGGGGTATCTCCCATCTACATTATGCGTGAGGAACCCATCCCATCTTTCTCAGAAAAGGCATTGGCTGCATTCCTGGCTCCTTGATCAAAGAATAATTGGCTGACTGTCTCTTTTCTGACTAGGCCAACAGGTCAGTCAGGAAAGCAGATAAATCTGCTGGTGTTTGCATCTCTCAACAGTGTTGAAAGGAGGAGTGTTGAATAAGTGAATTTCTGCAAAATGGGAGTTAGCAGTTACTTTGGTACAGATAGAATGAAAGATCTTTTAAAATACATATGCAGACAGAGTTGAAATACCTTGAAGTAGATGGCAAAGACTAGACCTTTATGTAACTGTCCCAGAGAAATGTTTTAAGCACATCTTTGCAAAGTTGTCTTTGTTGCACATCAAGCTTTAAACCAAGCTTCAGTCTCATGCTCTGAGGAGCACTGATAGTGTGACAGACCTAAGAGATCAAATGGTTGGGTCCACTTTTTAGAGGAATATTAAGATGTGCCCCTTTATTATCCAATGTTTCTGTTCTTTTTAAATAAAGATAAGTCTTTTTGGGTATTTGAGCATGAAAGGTTTTTAGCCTGGGGTCTTAGCCAATAAATTAATGTTTCAGTGAAGGCAGTCAACCACCTGCACAAATTTAACCTTTTTAATTCTATTTATTGTCTGCAAATATAGCACCAGATTAGATGTTTCCTGGAGAGGTGAGTTTGGTGTGAGGTATTCACACTTTGTTATAGCTGCTTTGAGATCACTGTGAAGTAGTCCGTTGTACCAAATGAATAGCCCTCTATCATGACCTTTTAATCGCTTCATCATGAAGAGGTCTTTTATTTGCTAAAAGAGTCTTCTTCAGGTTACCCCTGTCAAAGGAATTGTAATAGCATAAAACGGCCACAACAAAGACTTATACAGAAATATGGTACAATAAAAGCAAATTAGTGAAGGTAGGCCTAGTTGACTACAAGCAGCATCATGGTTTGCTAATTGGAAGTACTGGAGTGGATAACTAGCTGTGAGCTCAATTGTTGGAAACTGCATATAGAGGTGTTATTTTTACTCAGTTTTATAACAAGGTAGTGGAACAGAAGGGGAGCAATATAAGCCAGTTAGAAGGACCAGCGGCACCAAAGAAATCATAGAGACAAGGGAGATGAATAGGGCATGACCACAAGGGAAGTTTAAAACTAAAGATGAAATTTAGCCATAGTGATCCTTGTGGAACTTACTCTTATGGACAAGATTATCTTTTCATGCTGTCTTAACATAGGTATAATCTATTGAAGATACTGGAGTTCACAATCCAATGCAGAATTGGTGTAAGAGGGGGAGAAATCTAAAGTGCAGTGTTTAAATCATTTGAAGAGTTTAAATAGGGTTTCTAAAGAATGATTTGGAGGAGTAGAGTCCTGCCTATGTTGGCTGCCTAAGTCATAAATGTTTGACAGCAGTACAAGAGCTTTGAATCACATGGATTTCAAAAGTAGTTGGGAAACCTGTTCACAGCTCAGCCTACAGGCAGATAAATACTTAAAGTCAAGATAGACAAACGGTCATTTTCTCACAAACACACGGAAAAGACTGAATAACGAATTGAATACTATTGAAAACCATCTCAGTAGCATATAAAAAACTTCCTGGAGAGTCTAGCAAACAGAGATACCATTAGAAGTATCTTCGTATCACTCTGGGAGACCCCCAGAGAAGAGACTGTGACATCACATGTGAAACACCCACTGCATTCCTGCTTTTCCATGTGACACGTCCATGCTAAGTAATTAGTGATGTTGCTAAGCAAGGTAGTGAGAAGCAGGAAGGTTATGTATTGAAGTACTGAACTGTCAGATTGCTGAGAAAACTGTTTGCCTTTTTCACTCACATCTTCTATCCTCCAAAAGAGGAAAGCTCTAAATGCCAGTCAGCTCTGCATAAATTTCCTTCATCAGTCCCAAGAGCCTGTGTTTTCCAGCCACTGTGCCCACACACTGCACATCTGCTTTTTGCTTTCCTTTCCTGCTGCCTGTTCTTTTGATCTGCTTCTCTTCACCTTCGTCCCTTTAAGGGACTCAGTTCTGTTTTATTCTGAACTTGTTCTGTCTTTTTATTTTTCCTCTTTTTTCCTAACCTGATATTTTTAGCCCTGTCTCTTTGTCTTCCTTCTTCCATCTTGCATGCTTGCTATTTTACCTATCTGCTTCCCCCAGCACACTTTTCTTTGCCATTTTCCCTTTGCATTTCTTCAGACCCACAGGCCATTTATCTCACTGCTTGTGCTTTCTCCAGCTCCACAGGGTCCTTACATCTCCTCATGTCATTTTAAGTAAGCAGCAGAGGAGCACCCGGCATCTGCTTTCCTACTGCTGCCAGAGTGAGTCACATTGTCCGGAGAAGACAAAGAGATACTAAGACTACAGTCTTTACTTCAAAATTGCCCCATTGTATGTCTTGATTTTATTTTGTATCCTTATCATATCAGGCATCTTCAGTTTTATGCTCAGAGCCTGGACATTTTATTTTATATGGAATATGATTTTAGACATTTTTTCACCAGCTTTTTAACCCGTTTCTTTGCATGTAATGTTTCATTTGAATTGGCCTGTGCACATTTTTGTAAATATCACCACATGTAGAAGTGTGTCTCTTCAAAACAAGGCAGCATTTTTTTATACATTTGCCAATTTTCTCTTTAGCAATGTGTTTGAATAAATACAATATGTGAGGAACATGAGAGGAAAACCAAGTCTTGGCTTGATTCTTTCTTACACAGTATCCCAAAGATCAAACTAAATTAAACCATCACAAAACACTCTAAGAGACTTGATGCAGCTCTGCCTTCAAGAATCAGTGATTTAAAACGTATTTTGGTTTCAATTAGCAGTTTTCAATATGTGTGGAGTATACTCACGGGGTTTCAATATGTGTGGAGATACTAAGGAATTTCTCATAAAGGATCCCTCTAATACAGGATTCAGGTTATACTGGAAGGACCCTGTGAAGAGATCAGACTGTTTAAAATATCAGGCAGTATTAAAGTACTTAAATACATATTTTTCTAAGACCGATTTAGTATCCTCAGCTGCAATGACCAGAAGCAACCACCCTCACCAGCCTCATTTTTTATTATGAGAGTTAAAGTTCTGGTTGTGTTTTCAGAATTGATATCTTTTGTTTCCTCTTGCACTAGTCCAGACCAAGATACACATGCACATTGCATGCCTGCAAATCAGTTCAGGAAAAAACAAGTTTCTATCAATCTCAAAGTACTCAAAGTCAAAATTTTAATCATACTGCATACGAATGTGAACATATGCTTGAGAATGATGTGTATGTACACATGTATCAATATAAAAAATGCGCACGTTATGCTTGAGGCTTGAGATTTACCAGCTTCGCCGTCATGTAACAATGATTTCAGTGAAGTCATGCCTGGTTTTTAATGCTGAAGGTGAATAAGCCAGAAAAAAATTCATATAAATTTTTGTCATAAGTCATCTCATACAAGACTCAAGAAACATATTTTACGTGATAGTGTAACTAATAGAATTTCAAATGACAGTGATATATGAGGCTTTCAGAAGTAGCAATGCAGAACATTCTTTTTTGAATAATTCACTCATCTGAAGTTATTACATATTCAAAAATGATTGAGTCGCATATCCAAATATAGGGTGGTCTGTCTCAGCTCTTGATGTAGGAGAAGAAAAAGAAGTTTCTGCAGCTATTCTGAACTGTGGTTTGATTCACATTACTGTTGGTTAGATGAACTGAGTTTAATTGATTGTGAATTAATTAACATTCTGTAGTGGATGTCTTTTTCTTGAGATAATTAATCTTATTGAAAAATTGTATGTGGAACAGTTGAAGATTTAGCCGATTTTTTAGAGGTGCTTTTTTGTTTGGAATTCCTTGAAAGCCTTTTTTCTTACAGATAAATTACGTGTCTAGAAATGTCTCGCCTTTATATTTATTTTGGTTTGGCAGCATATAGTTGTTATGACTGCCAATATTTCATAGCCCAAACTATTAATGCTAACCATAAATTATTACCAATGATATGCAGTATTTTTTATCAGTCACGACAAGTAATTGATGTTGATTGAAACAAATAAATACAATGCTTTTCCAGGTTATAACCTTGTCATTTAACTTCAGTGCTGCAAATGCATCAAGCTATCTTAGGTTAACTCTTTGCAATTAGATACAGAGCTTTAAGAAACAAGATATTCCACCTATAAGGGCCAAAAAATAGGCAAAAATATAAACAGATTTAGCCAATAGTAATGGTAAAAATTACCATTATTTTTTTTTGTTTCCAGAATTGGGTAGAAACAAGAGGATTCAAAGATATATGGAAACTCATCATCTCAATATTGTAGACTCCTTGATTGGTTGTTTCTCAAGGTTTACTTTGGAACCCACTGGAGAACACAATGGAAATCAATGTGTGTTGTGTTATTTAAATTGAGAAGTCCCATAAACTTTGTTTCAGATGTAGGAGGTCAGGCACAATGATCAGGGCAGTGCTTTCTAGCTGTATGAACTATGAAGAAATGTATCTTTAATTGCAGTTTAAAATTAAGGTAAAAATGAAAAAAACTACTGGATTTTGGTGAAAAACCACAACTGATGAAGGAATTAAATTCTGTGCCTCTCTCTAACTCAGATATAGCCTATATGAAATCAGTCATTAACTCACGTGATTAAATTCTTGCTGAATCTAGGACTGGGAAAATAACAGGCAAACACTATGCCTCTCAAAAGGAAAAGGTGCCACTTTTCTGAAGCATGGTGTGAATCATTTCTGGTGTATACCCCCTAAGTGGGTTGAGCTTTGGTATTTAGGGTCTGAGGTTTCACTGTATTTGTTTCCATGGCATGAAATCAACAGAATTGCAGTCTCTAATCAATACCATTTTTATAAACATGCAGACTAAGTCCCTTATTGATACAGTGTGTGTTTTATTCAAACTCTTCAGTTATAGTATAAATGTTATATATTGGTTTCCTGTGTCTGTATCTCAAAGGTTAATGCTGCAGTGCTCTCTCTGCTTTTTTATATACTCGGGCAGCCAGTTACATGAAACCCAAACATGCCATATCTAGTTGTTAAATCCCCTTTAGAAGCAGTTCCTATGCTGGAGAACACATGGAGTCAGACCGGACAGTCAAATGGGGAACATTTGAAGTGAATGATAATGGAATTTTAAAGGAAGGTGGATTTTATCTGATAGCATTATTGATAACATTAGCATTGTTAATTTATTTAGTGCATAAATTGCAAAATGGATGGAGGATTCATCTAGCATGTACTTTGCCTCTGGCAGTAGTCATGTCGCTACTAATTTCTTATTAACTCCATCACAGGCTTTTACTAACAGGGGTGTCACACATCTCATAATACAAAGGGAAGAAAAGAGTATATAATTTTTATTTTTTTGTTAAAGTTCTGGCTCAGCATATTAGATACTGATTCCATACTCTTTGCACTGCAATCCTAAAAAAGTCACATGTCTTAAAGGTCATGAAAAGGAAATGAGGAAGAGAAGTTTTTTATGTGAATGATGATTTTTTTTTTTTTTTTTTTGGAGATCAAAACGTTGCTGCTTGGAATCTTGATGGCATAAGACAAAGACTAAGACCCTTCCACTGAAACTCATTTGCTTCCAGCAGACTACCAAAAAGGGTGAAATCTGGCCACAAATAATTTGATATTCTGCAAATGTGTAGCGGGATAAAGAGTTTGTATCTGACATTAATGACCTGCTCAAAGTCTTTTCTCATTTTCATTGCTGGAAATCTGAATTGAACCAATATTTACTGAGCAAAACTGAGAGTAAAATTTCACTAGCTAGAGCAAAAATAATTTAGATAATAATATACATAATTTATATAGATAATAAGTATAGACTTTGTATAATCTTGTATAATTTGTATAGGCTGTGATTTTCTATAGAGAGTGAATTTGAATATATAGTAATTGACTTAGTGAAAATACGTAATACAGCTATTTGCTTTGGCTGGCTCGCTTCATGCTTGCTGAAAATTAAGTAACAAAAGTCAGATCTCTACCATACACAGAATAAGTTGCAAAGCCATCCAACCTCCTTTTAGTCTTAATTTGTATGTTGTCACACTGTATGTAGATACTAATTGCGGTCTGAAAATGCTGTGGCTGGATCAATGCAGGGTCATGCTTGAGAAGCCATTCCAAAGCCCTGTTTCGCAAGCTCAGGCACAACTAGCTCAGTGTTGCACGTCATCAAACTCCCGCTTAACTGGGGTTAAATCATGTGGAATTAGATGGGTTGTGTGCACCTTTGGGATAGACTTCCCGAAGTCATCAACACAGTCTCATATTGTCTGCTAAGTCACTTACTTTTGATGCCACTGTGGCAGGTATAATGCATTAATTTTAGTAATCACAGAATCACCTAGGTTGGAAGGGACCTTTTAAGATCATCTAGTCCAACCACTACAAAAAATAACACCCCCACGGGGGGGGGGGGGGGGGGGGGG
>JAOQGH010000077.1:9240944-9296404 GCA_025769975.1 Gallinago jamesoni
GACCCGGCACTTGGCCTTATTAAACCTCATCCCATTGGCCTTGGCCCATTGATCCAACCTGTCTAGATCCCTCTGTAGAGCCTTCCGGCCCTCAAGCAGATCAACGCTCCCCTAGTTTGGTGTCATCCGCAAACTTACTGAGGGTGCATTCAATCCCCACGTCCAGATCATCAATAAAGATATTGAACAAGACCGGCCCCAAAACTGAGCCCTGACAGGAGCCGTCATCAGGATTTTTCTGTGCAGTAGCCTGCAGAGAGCAATGAAAATAGAAATACGCCCCTCTCATCTAGACTATCATGTTATTCAACGTGTGTGTGTGTGTAACAAAGCATATCTGAGTATTCACACTTCTGTCTGTTAGCTAATATTAACTGCAAGTCCAATGGCTCATAAAATAGGACTGCTGTGCTTCTTGTGTGAAAATTGCGTAGCTTTATGTAATGCAGAAAGAAGAAAATTAAACTTCAGAAGTCTAGAATTCTTTTGAAATAGCCACCCATAAAAACTAAATACACAGTCAATGAGAAAAGAGGTCAAAATCTGATTGAACCTTTTGCTAAATCAGAGTGGGGAAAGATTGGGTAACAAGTTTTATTATGTCCTGTACTTTCATATAACTCCAAAATCTTGCCCAAAAATATTGCAGGCTTACCTATGTCCATGGATCATATAATCACTTAGTCACTTTGTATTTGATATTTTCAAAAAGATATGATATACCACAGGACGGGGTGCAGAATCTGCACGTAATCGTCTTTTGTTAAAGTAATGTAGTATAAATGTCAGTTTTGTCTGTGAGATAGGAAAACCAGATATATTCTATTCTGTATTACCTCCTAACCACCTAGGCAAAAGGAAGGGGAAGATTCACTATAGTAAGGTGCTAAATTGTCAGAAGAGGAGAGTTTGAGGAACTGTCATTTCTAGTGCCTTTGTCGTTCAGGTTCTAAGCCAGAGGTTGTTTTAGCCAATGGTGAACACAAATTTTATTTATCTTTTGTAAAATTTTTGTAGAAGAGTTCTGAGTCTCTGTGATGGTATCAGTGCCTACAAAGTTGGGCTAGGAACAAGCTAGAGGCATAAAACGAACTTTGCAGCAAAATCCCCTGAACTGTTTCTGCATGGCAGGGTTCCTCTGGCTCTTTGATAACTTCAGTTTACTATATGGTAACTTTTTTTTTTCTCATTTGGCACATAGTGTCCAGCAAAAATATAGACAGGTTTCTGTCAGTGGAAGTGACAGTGACCCCTCTTCAGTGGGGTTGAACGTCCTTTGCTGCTATCGTATGTGTCCTTGAAAGTTAGTTCAGTTGTTCCAGTGGTCAAGAGATTGTATCCTGGCCCAGTTTAGATCAATGGGCTCTTTATGTCAGTAAGCCAGGATTTTACCCATTGCATATGGGTAAAGTGGGTAAAGATGGAGTAGATGGGCCTTGTTATTAATAAAAAAAATATTTTTTTTAAAAAAAGTAAAAGCTGTATATACTTCATAGATGATGATGTCATGACTCCCCATTTAACCTCTATCAGCAAGACAGCTGTGATGAGGAGGAAAAAACCCAGGTTTTCATCACACGGCTTTGGTCTTTGGTTCAATACTCTTTTACGTTCATTCTCTCTATTTAATGAAGTCATTCTTGAAAAAGAGACATTAAATTCCATCATCACTAACCCATAACTGTCCTTGCATGGGTTGGTTTTCTTTTCCCTACAAAGGGGCCTATGACTTTCCTACTGTATTTGCACTGAAGGATCAGAGCAGATTAAACTCCTGCCACACTGAGTTGAAGTGACTTGGGCTCTCATACTGACTCGGCCTGAGCCAGAGAGTGGAATTCAGAGAACAGCTTGCAGATCTGGAATTGTGGGCAGTGTATATTCACAGTTTCAAGGCCAGGATGGCTCTGGAGAATAAGGATTAAAAAGTCGGGTGTACCGTTGATTTCTAAGAGAAAATGAAGCGTTGATTGGCAGGGATGAAAGAAGGCTGAAGGACCTGACAATCAGCCAATGCTTAAAACTCTTACTTTTGTGGTCAGAAACTGGTGTTTGAAAGGTCTGTTTTAAGCTGGTGGAAGCAACGTCAATGAGGAAAATGGAAATCTGTGCAGACCAAAGTATTTATTGCTTCATCTGGAGGCCAGGATGTGGTGAACTCATACACTAATAATACTCATGTGCTTATATAAACATTTTATATATATTAGCATGGTTTGATCCATAGTGACTAATAGGTATTACTTGATCATACCGATAGTATTGCAGAACACTGCACATTTTTATTTCACTGTCTATGGCAGATGCCAGTGCATTTACAGAAATAGAAGAGGGAAGTTTTGTGTGGAAGGAAAACAAACGGTTCTTTTCAAGTGTTACTTCTCAGAACCTGAACTGTCCCAGACAGAAATGCTGTTTTAAGAGTTAGTCTGAATTTTGTCTTTCATATTTGTCTCATTCCTAATGAGATATTTTAAGACAATCTGGCTTCCTCACATTGAATGCCCTTCCTGTGTGAAGTGGTAAATGGCTCTGGAGTCTGTACAGATTGATGTCATCTGCTAAAATATTGGCCCACCATAAAGACAACCAGCAACTTGAACAGTGTGCACAGTGGGTAGACCGAGGCACACATACCGTATGACAAGATGGGCTGGACCATCAATAGCAGCCAAAAGGACAAAGCTTTGTGTTAAATCCTGCCTGGGTTTCTCATATAGAAGATGCTCAGAAGCATCCTGGTATTCTTCTGCATTTGAATAATGTACAAAGTTCTCAGGGATCATCTACCACTGTAGGAATAATAGAAAACATAAATATGACTTAATAGCACAGAATTTTCAATTTTGTCTTTTTTGAATTCGGTCCTTGCTGTTAGGATGCTACTTTCTTACATTTTGTCAAAGGAAACAGAGAAAATTCTTCCTTTGGCATCGAGTCTAGACAGTAATCTTAGATATTATCCCATCTCCCAACATTGCCTTTTTTCTTCCAGTGTAACTAGGCTAAATTTTTTTTTGTTATAGATTGATCAATCTGGACATAATTGAAGGCTTGATGTCAGTGTGAGATGAGCCTTCAAAATATCAGACGTCATTTTAAAAGATTTTATGGTAAGGGAAGATTATGATTTTATTGTAAGTCTATAGGAGCAACCCAGGCATGTAAGAGTGACATTTCTGTCCATGCTCTTCCATGCTGGTTTATTAGTCAGAAGCTATCAGTAAATGCGAGGAACAAGGAGCATGAGTTTCTGAGCGTATGCTGTTTATACATGAATCGGTTATACATATCGCTTACACAGACGAAGACTAAGGGGCTGAGCAGTCCAATCCCTCAAAAAGACATTTTGCAGAGTGCTGCAGCTAGTGTGGTTTTTCAGGTAGCTCCATGGGGAGGAAGCAGTAGATCCAGACTATCAGCTCAGGGACAAGGCAGTCTTACTGTAATCTTCTGTGCAATCACAAAGATTTATAAAGTAGCTTTTTGTGTAGGTCACACTTCAGATATTATATGTGATTTTGTTTATACAACATGTAGCTCAATGTTTGGACTAAGGAATAAGTTATTTTGGGATTGAATTTAGTGAATGTCATGATCCAATATCATTGGAAAGGCAACACAATTACTGTGTGTCTAAACAAGAGGGGGATGCTTCTTCACTTTTATTGGAAATCAAGAACAAAAAATTCAGAGTTATCGTGGAGTTGCTGATACTCTGTGAGTTCATGACCTGGTTTATTCCATGACATTACTAACTAATCTTGTAGCTGCATTATGAGTGCATCCTCGCTATTGTTTACAGTAGATTTATAAACTATCTAAATAGCAATTAAATATAATAGCCTTGTAGATTGTTTGCAGTTTTTCAGAAACAATTGTGCTAACACATTACTGTGATGCAGTGGCGTTAATCTAGACTGCAGAAAAGTGGTGTTCTGTTCTGTTGTTCATGCTATGTCTGGCAGCCTGATGACTGCAAAAATAAAATTAACATATTGGAACTGACAAAAAATAAAAAGTTAGTATGTGACACTGGGATGTGTTTTGAGGTCTCCATATTCCATACTGATCAACAGCTACTTCCTCTCTGCCTTAATTACTACATAATCAAAAGGTTTGAAAGCTTCCCCTGAGAAAATTCCTGTCTAGGTCAATCACAATCTTTAGAAAATTGGTACCTTTAAGAGTAAGTATAATTATTATTGCTTACAATTATATTAATTTTGTTATTATCTATTACTTTTTACTGCCTCATTTGCAATGTGCCTATGGTTTCGAAACATAGATCATATAAGGCTAGATTTGTCTACTGCCATGCTTAGGTAGCTGATGGTACCTGCTGTGCCCAGTATCTGTCTAATTTTAGTAGTCTGTGGTGCACATGGAACTATGGGGTAAGAGTTGGAGCAAGTTAGAGCTGAATACCTCTGAAAATTTTATACCAGTAGGGATTGACCTGCAAAAGGAGAAAAAAATCATAGAGAGGAGATCAGAGCTATTCTGTGCTATTGGAGACTTGAAAAGCAGCTCTGTTGCAAATTCTATTGGACATTTTCACCTGCAGTCCCTGTCCATGGGAGCTCACAGTCTAAACAGGCTACAGATATAATGTAGAGGAAAGAGATATAACATAGAGCTGCTTTGCAATTCCATAAACTTTCCTTGAATTTCTGATCCTGTGACATGTGATCTGGATAGAAGATTTGAAAGGTGTGGGGAAAAAAAAGAAGGCTTTTGGAAAGTCTTCATAATTATAACTGACAAAGTCACTAATAAATACTCTAACCGTCCAAAATTTACACTTATAAAAGCTTTATAAACCACTTTCTTGTGTTTTATATCATCCAAAATATAGTAATTCTCTTTCGTTCTGGAGATCACTGCAGGACCTGTAAGAAAGACATCAGCAGAATAATCAGTCCCACCAGTGAAATGCATTCTAACTCTTTTGGGTAATAGTTTGACACCCTGCATTTTACTTGTCTCTCAACATGTGAGTGTCCAAGTTCATTTCCATGGAGCTTCTTCTACAGCTTATTGCTGTATTGCTGAAGAATAGAAGATGCTGACCCTTTATCTTGCCACTTTTCCAACATGTGCAAAATACCCCCTAGAAATCTGATTTGTCCATGTGATTTCATATACAATAGTTCTCACTTTCACATGTACAGAACAGTAAATCCACACCTAACTCAGAAACAACCATGTATAGAGCATTGCCATAGGAAGATTGGTGGTGTACCCATCATCCTTACCATGCATGCAGCCAATGGGCAGTTTGAGTGATCCCTCTGCCCAGCACTTTATTAAGTAGAGTTGTGTTGAATATGAGTGTTGAGTCTGAAGCTTTAGGTAGAATAAAGCCAAATGACATCACAGCACCAGTTCATTATAGGACACAGGAAAAGCCACCTTTTTCGTCCAATGAAATGGAGATGTGGAGGGTTTCTGTGGCTCACTGCAGCATGTCCTCTGTGGCTCTTGGCCGTAGACGAGCTTTGATATGGACCAGGAGGTTTAGATTGCTGTCACAGGACTTCTAACTGGGTATAATAAACAAGTGTTTCTATATAATGCTGTATGTTTGTTTGTTTTTTCTGGATGATGTTAGAAAGTGTTTTCTTTCAAAAATTAGCTTCTTTTTGTGAGAGGAGAAAAAGAAAATAGCAGTTATACTCTTGTTGCATTGACACACAAAGCATGTAATCTTAAGTGCACCTGGTTCTTCAGTGGAAAGCTACTTCAACTAATGAGGTTTTGGCAAGGGAAAAGGGCAGAAGGGGGTACTCATCTTCTGTAGCAGTGAGTATAATAATGGTCTGGTAATTGCAATTTAAGTCTGTAAGTCCCAGGGATATAGTAAGGGAAATCACAGATGACAAGGAAATGTGTGTTCAGTTTAGACGTGAAGAAGAGAAAGGACATTACACTGTGACTACGAGTAACATAATCAGTGGCTGCATTGGAAAAAAATGTGTCTATCAAGGCTTTAGAGGATGTTGAATGACGATAGAGAAGATGCCAACCCAGGTCTTTCTTTACAATGGTAATTCATAGACAGATACTGTGGCTGATTTGCAGTATTTTTTTTAAATTGCTGAAAATGAATTGTAAGTTGCTGAAGTGGAGCTATTTGTAAAATTTTTCAGATCTGTGAGCCAGAAAGTGGTAACAAATATGTTAAGTACTTAAATGAAAACCAAACTTGTAATCTTGACAGCAAGTGTTGAAAAACCACAACCAAATAGTTTCCATGTGGATGCAGGGATTTGATTTTAATTTCTTCCTACAACCCAAACATAGTTCCAATATTATTTACAAATCAACAGAAGTGCATAAATATTTGCATTTTCTATAATGTGTTGAAAACAGCAGTAGGAATTAGAACCACTTTTTTTTTTTTCCTAAAAGTAGCTTGAAAATAATTTAAAAATTAATTATGTCATTTAATATACCACTTACTTATTTTTTATTTAAGATCATGTGTTTGTGCTGAACTTTGCATATGGAGCAGCACAGTGTTCAAGAAATGAAGAACAGCAACTCCTTGCATATATATAATATGTATAGAATCACAGAATGATTTCTGTTGGAAGGGACCTCAAAGATCATCTAGTTCCAACCCCCCTGCCATAGGCAGGGACACCTCCCACCAGAGCAGGTTGCTCAAAGCCCCATCCAGCCTGGCCTTGAACACCTCCAGGGATGGGGCAGCCATGATTTCTCTGTATGTATGCATACATTTTGTCATGAAGCATAAACACTGCCAAGCAAGTTTTTGATCAATCTGTTTAGCTTCAAGCTAATTTTTCCTCATAACTTTTATGTGCGAGGGCTGTGTGCCAGTATCTTTCGCTCTGGGATTTAACTGCTAGTTAACTTCTGGTTAAGCCGGCTATATGAAAGCTATTTAAACTGGTGTTCCTTTAGCTGTGGTCTAGGTAGCAGAACAAGTTACTCTCATTCTTAGGGAGGTGGCTTAGTGGTGGAGTTGGCAGTGTTGGGTTAACCATTAATGGACTCAATGATCTTAAGGGTCTTTTCCGACTGAAGTGATTCTGTGATTCTATTCTATGATTCCCCCATTGCTGTGTGTTGTGTTCCACCTTGTGCTCCAACATGAACTCAGGACTAGTAGAAAGACAGTTGCTGTGTGTGTCTTGGGGTGACCTTTCTCTTCCCAGTATGAGGTTCAGCTGCAAAATAGTGCTGTGCCAACTTAGTATTGTACCTGAAGCTAGTTTGAGCTCTGAAGAGCAACGTACAAAATTTCCTGAGCAACTAAGAAAGTTTTCTTTATTTGACTGTATACTGTTTAATGAATAGCTGATACTATTTGTGTTAACAGTTGTTAGTAGGAGAAGATATTTCATGTGGAAATTTTTTTGACTGGTCTAACTAGGGGCAGTTGGATTTGGCCCTGGTTAATGTATGGTAAGACAAGAGACAGAACAAGTGGTAAGAGGCAACCCAGATGGAAAAAACATCTTGAAGCTTTTAAAGAACTAATTATCCAACTAATTAGCTGGCAGTCTCACAAAAAGAAGGGATGGAATTTTGCCGTATGCTTAGAAAATGAAGAAGTCTGATAGATCCTGTGCTGAGATGTAGCTATCAGCTATGGTGATGGTGGAATCAGTCGGTTAACCAGACTGGCTGTGTGGGTGCACTGGATGACACTTGTTTTTGTGTCAGTAAAAATACTTACCCCTCTGTGTAGAGCAAAAAATGCATTTGAATGGTCTGTTACATAGAACGTTGGGCTCTGAACACATCTGTGCCAGTCTAAAAAGTGCTGAACTGTGTCCTTGCCAAGGTCATGGGGAAATATAGCCAGAGATGGTCTGCCTGGAGATGCTTTAGGTAGACATCTTTAGCACTGTCATTAGCAACTGCTGGATTTCTGCAGCAGCAGCATTTCTGGAATGCCTGAAGGTCTCCTTCTGGGCATAATCAAAAATATCTTAGTCTTGTCGTAGCTCATACTCCCTATGTGAAAGGTAATAAAAACTGTCATGTTCTCTGGGGTATTAAGTGGGAGTGCTGAAGTTGTTCCAAGTTGGAACATTTCTTTGTCAGGGAGTCTGTGGATAAGTCTGATGATTTTCTTGGTTCACAGGTATGACATTCACCTGCACAGGAAGAGACCAGTGCTTCTTGTTCAGATATTTTTTTTTAACCAAAGGTGCATTGACACAGATGCCTTCTTTGTTTCCTTTCCAGCTGTATCTGGTTTTAGAGTTTGGTCAGCACCTTCCTTAAACTAGGCGTTTGTCCTGATGAAGCTATGTAATGACAAGCCCGACCATTAGTCACACTCCACCATTTCTTTCCTTTAAGACAAGATGCTGGATTCTGGTTATTTTCTTTTTATCTTGAAAAGTTAATTTTGGGAGCTCTTAAAACTTATGTAAGGGTAGATCATGGCTGCAAAGCCCACTGACACTTGCAGTTTGCATTACATATTACTATTGATGGCAAAATGCATTTCTGCTGATGATATCAATCAGGAAGTCAAACAAATCTGCCATGCTCAAACTCTGGAGGATTAATTAGAAAGATTCATTCATTAAGTTAGGAAAATAAGTACCTGATATATCAACCATTATGGGATAGATGTCCAAGTTTTCCCTATGATAAATATCAAGACAATTTTAAAGCCTGTGCTAACTGGTTTTCTTATGTTTTAGTTGTTAGTGATCTCTGCTATCATTCCACAGCAGGAGATACAGAAATATTAGACTGGGGATCTGAAAACTTGTGCCTTATAGGACAACCGTACCTTCTCATGGCTTTTAAACAGTGTCAACATTACACTAAAAAGTGTGACACAAGGCAAAAAGTACCTGATTGTGGTACAGAGTGGGGAGATGTACCTTCAGCTTGGGAAAACGTGAGTGAGTCATGTTGCTTCTAGATCTGAGATGGTTCCCATGTATTGGGGAATAGCAGTGGCAATACATTATACCTGTATGGTTAGTGTTTGTGTAATCTATTTTAAGAATTTCTTGCATGGTAAGCAAACTTGTTTATCCATGCTTAATTTAGAGGAAGGACCCACACTAGATTCCTACGTCTACCTCCATAATTCAGGTTCGAGAGAAATTTGCCTCTCTGGTAGCTTTTCTCCACAAGTGAGACCGACAACTGGTTCCAGGAAAGGAGATAAGTAGAGTAAGGGCTGCAGCTCTGTTTCTCTTCCACCTGAAGAAAACCAGGCTTTTGAATGTACATACAAGTCTGAACTTTGGTGTCTGGATGAGTTTCTAAAACATTTGGTAATACCTGGTGGCACCTCTGTCTCAACTGCCAGGGCTAACTGGCTGGTGGCAGCCTCTGGTAGAGAAGGTGCCCCTACTTTGGTGGAAAGCTCAAAGCCCTGCTCCGTACACACTCACTGCTTCTGTGCAGCGGAAGCCACTGCACAGTGACCTCCACCAGCTCCAGGCAAACTGCTGCTGCTGCCCAACTGGTGAGTAAAAAGCTTAAACTGGTTCCAATGCACTACCCTGCAATCAGAGGAGTGATTGAGTGTGGATATGCCCATGCAAAAGGCTTCCGTGGAGCACCTAAAGGGGAAAAAGTGGAGTATTTTTCTGTAATTTAGTTGCTTTTCTCTGTCTGTAGTGTTTGAAATGATTAAAGACACACAGGGGGCCTCTCCAGCTGTTGGCACTGGGTTTGTCGTTCAGCTGTGGGATTAGATGTCTCTGTGTTTTCACAGCTGGCTGCCATCTGGAACTAACTGCTTGGACTGGGTGCTCTGCTTAAGACCTCAGCCTGAAATAGAATCATGTAATTGTGAAACATCTTGCAAACAATAAATAAGTGTTTGGGAAGAAATTAATTTAAAAGAAGGTTTTTGAAAAAAATACATCAGGGGCTGACATGTGTGGAAGAAGGAGAAGGATTAGTGCTGTAGGTAGAACATTAGAGCAAGCAGAGCCTCAAATTCTTCACAGTCAGCTGAAATAAATGTGATCATTATCAAGAATTAATTTCTCACTAATCCAAAGCATTCTTGCAGATGTTTTTCATTAATTGGAAAAAACTTATTAAAATAATTAAAGAAATGTTGTGTTTTTTTCTTAATTTCATTTAAGTCTTGATGCCATTAGCTGTGCAAAAATCTGTAAGAAAACAAAAAGTAAAATATTTTAGAAGGTTTTAGATTTTTATATTTATCTCCATTTACAGCATTATTACCTACAGGTCTTAGCTAAGAAATAAATTTAAATACTCTAGAAATACTTGGGAAATATGTGGTGAAGAGAAGAGGTTACTTAAGTAAAAAAACCTTAATAATAATTTTTATATAAGGTAGCATAGCCTGGTTCCAGTTTGTGCCTTTTTCAATTTATTTTCTTATCGTCATGCCTGAAAGATGTGAAAGCATTTTGGGCACAAAGCCACTGATGTATTCATGAGAATATTTGTCTGATACACAGTTAGCAACTCCTCTTTTAGAAGCTTTGGAAGATTCAGTAGTTACAGTCAACATTTTAGTACTCATGATGTAGTAATTAGACCCAAGCGTATATTAATAAAAGCCCTTTTACTTTAACTTGCTCCCAAATGCCCGAGTAGAGATAGACTAGCAAGGGAAATTTTTGGTTTATGTGACATTGCCCAAAACACAATGTACAAAGTAATGAAGTATGTGAAGTCCCCACCCTGGAAACCTTTGGGCTTGTGTTTAATTTTATTTACTGGAGTCAAGATTTTAGTCACATTTATTTGCAAGATTCTGCTCCAAGAAAATATATATGTGTATATTTAATTAATGATTCTTGTCCCAGGGTTATTATTTGCTTTCTGCCTTGCAGTATTTGAGAGTTTAAGTCTCTGTTGTAGGAAAAGTAGTAGTCTAAGCTCTCTCTCAGCCCCTCACTCTCACTCAATTTTAAAGACCAAATTGTGGGTCATAAATTCAGCTTCTATGTATTGCTGTACTGCAACTAATCAGCAGCAGCTGCTACCACCTAAAAAATAAAAAATTCCATCTAGTCTTTGTGTTTTTCAAATAAAAGCTCGGAAATATATTTTAGTACAGCATAAAGTAGAACTGCAAGGAGTTTTCTAGAGATATTGTTTCCACCAGAAAGCATTGGCGGCAATGTTTAAATTGAGCAAGAATGCAAAAAATATACGAGCCGAAGGAAAGGAACTTAGGTGCTTTGCAGGGACAAGAAGCCGACTTCACTGCTCTCTGGTAAAACCAGAGGTGTTGTGCACACACTTGCAGCTATTTCAGAGGAACACAAAGCCAAGTTGCTTCGCTCCTTGTTGGTCTTGTATGTGCAATCAGTAGAGAAAAGAGGCAAGAGCAGCTATTCACAATCTTGTGAACAAAAGTAATTTCAAGCGGTGACCTACTACAATTCCAGTGTTACATGTGTTACATATGTGGTACATTTGAGGTTATATATGAGTTACATATGAGGTAAATTTATAAATATAATTTATAATATAAATATTATACTGGGAAGAAGAATTTGCAATGGCCATGCCTTCTAGAAATGTCTGTCTTGTCTGCGTTGCTCTGGCAGTAATGTAAGGTTGGATGTTGGTTTTCGTAGCTACACAAAGCACTTGTTCTTAATTGAATCCACAACTTGGATTTACAGAGAGCAAAGCAAAGAGCCTCTTGGGCCACAGCTGGTAGCCTTCATGATAAGGTTGTCGCTCCTATAAAAACTCAGATGTTTTGCTGCAGAAGTCAACATTTTAACTCCAAATCCTTATTTCCAAGACTTGAAGGAGTTAATTACAGATGAGCACTTTGTCCTGGTCAGGACATGGAGGACATGGAGGGGAATGAAGTCCTGACTGCAGGGGTTTGGCAGCATCACTAGGAAATGTGCCCAGAGCCATTCCTGTGGGTACAAACAGCACTTTGTGGGCTTTATGTGGAAACGGCACCTCCTGAAGTATAACAAATATTCAAAATTATAGATGAGATTAAATGACTGACCATGATGATGAATCTTTCTAACATGTTTTTACAGCCTCAAGCATGAGGATATTGATCTTTTGAAACGCTGCAGGCAGTGCAGAGCGATACTTATTGGTGCGCCAACCCTAAATCATCGATGTGCATTTACATGCTGTTTAGTTCTGTGGGGGGACACGAATGGTTGTATTTCATAAAGGTTTTGCAAAGGAACATAAATTCACCATTTTTAATGTTAAATTCAAGAAAGCAATGAGCTCAAGGCTTTCTAGGGTGGGAGCTGCTGGGTGGCTTTGAAGTTTTTCAAGAACTTAAAAATTTTCCAATCCATATCTTTAAGAAAAACTTGTTCTAGGGGTAGCTTTCAAAGTTGAAAGAACACGTGTTAGAAGCAATGAGGAGAGAAGGGAAACTTTGGATGACAGAGTAGACTAAGAGGATTGTGGGGATGTTCAGAGGGTGGCTGAGGAGGGAAGACAAAGCTGCTTTAGGAAATGAATGGAGGATAAAGCTGAGGAAGCCGGCAGTCTGTGGCACAACGGAGTATTCCTTCTGAGATATTTACTTATCTGAAATGTGTCAAATGGAATTTGCAATGCCTGCTAACTAGTAATAACAGGATTAAAGACCTTTTCATGATTCAGTCATAAAACAAGTAGTTCTTAATCCTGTACTTTGACTGGCAGTGATGGCTTTAATTTAAAGTTTTTCATTGCAGCGACTAGACACTATGGGTATCTTCACCAGTAAAAATACAAATGGCCTGAGAAGGGGGGAGAGAAGCAAAAATGATACTTCTGATCTTCAAAATTGAATTAGATTGATCTCAGTTAATTAAAGAAGCTTAAATAAAATAGAATCATTTGATCAAATAGACCTTTATGTAATCTCCTGAAAGCAGTTGTTTATATAAGAAGAGATTGTCAACTGTAAGAAATTGCTCCTTACTAAGCAATAGTCAATAGAGTGGTTTCCCCTGCTTACACTATCTGTAATTTAGTCTGATAGCAATATTTTTAGTTCACTTGAGTAGCAAGTACTTGGCTCAAATATTTTGGTTTTCTTAGTTAAGCAATTAACTATGCCTTGTTATGACTTGTATTTGTTTCTTTTACCTTAGGAAAAAAAAAAAGGTACATTTTTACTGTGGAAATATACATTGACAAAACTCTAATCTATGTTTAATCTTGGTGTTAATGCTGGGTCATACATCATTTTCCTGCAAATTCTCCACTGCAACAAATATTACTTATAAAACTATAAATGTAATTAGTGGTCAGTACATTTTGGAGTATTCAAATCGCATCAACTATTTTTACTTCAGTTTTGAACTCACTGCTCAGTTTTGAATTTCTGACCATAAAGAACTTTGTTCCAAGTCACGTTTGATTCCTGGTAATGGTCAAAATCATTATATTGCTCATGGTATGAAAAAACCTCAGCTTTATTGCTTTATGCAGTAGAAATCATGAAGTGGCTCCTGTTAAAAATCAAGAAATGCCATTAGTTTGGGGACTTACAGGGAAATCTATTTCAGATAGTAATTTGGAAGCAGAGAACGGCAGTAATAGTGATAATAATACTTTGCTCTCTGGTTTGTATTTTCCCATATGTCATTTATCGTAGAAGTATGAGATAATGATAAATTACTAACCTTTTAAAACGGTCTTTGGTAGAAATATATTTATTTCATGTTAGCAGTCCCTGAGACTCCATATATCAGTGTACATTGATGAAATCATGTAACAGTAATTTCCATTCTGTGTTGCTCCTCTAGTGCTAGTAGCTGCATTTTCTTAGTGTGAGTCAAGTTTGGTGCATAACAGTGATATTAGTTTGATTCCTTTGTTAAGCTGTGCAAGCACATATGTGGCCATTGTAAGTTAGCAATAAAGGAAAGAAAAAGGCTAGAACTCTGAGCTTATTATAGCTAAAATAAGAGTCTAGTCACAGGCATTGACAACTCAGGAAAATGAGGTATGCAGGAGTACAGACAGAAATGATTAAGAGCATTATTACTGGAAATGCTAGTAACTGTGGTTCTGCTTTTCATACCCATCTGTAGATTTGACTTGTTCGTGTCTCTGAAGTTTGTTTCTTATTAAAATGGACTGAGAACAATAGGGCCAATTAAGAAGTTTGGGAAAACATGTACCTAAATCGTGTTGAAGTGAAATGCTCACAGATCTCCTAGCTGACAGGAGAAAGGCAGACACACAGCCCATTGTAGCATACTTCTGAGTATGTAAGAATTTCCATGTCATAAAACTTCCTCATCATCATTATATTTGTCTCCTGCCCTTTTTGCCATCCCCATACTCCTCCAAAGCTGGTTTGTTGGTATTTTTTCCCTTTTATCTTTCTTTCATTCCACTTTGTCATGGAGCCTGGAGTTCAGTCTCACAAAATGAGTTAACTTGAAATCCTTTGCAACAAAGTGAGCAGGGAAAGGAAAGCAGAGAAGGCTGAGAACTGGCAGTGAAGAAGGAAAGGACTGTCTGTCCAGTCCGTTACTTGAAAATAAAGGGCATTTACTTAGCACACTTGAGGTAAAATGTTTGTGTGTCAGAGTCAGAAATAGTGTCAGCAAGTTGCGAAAAGGTAATGGCAGTCTGCTATTTATTTCTGCTTTTCCAATAAGTTCTCACACCATGATATAAAGCTGTAATTTAAATTTATGATGTGTGCTGTATGTACTTGCAGAAGTGCGTCTAATTTCACAGCTAGAAAAACAGATGATTTTATTAGATAGAATGGAATTAATGGAATATTTCTGTATCCATTCAACTGTTACAAAAATTGTCTCCTGTATGATTCTGAGGAACGTAATAATATATCTTAAAGTGAATTGAAACATTCCAACTGGGAAGAAAATTTCAAAGGAAGAATTTGGCCTGGCATAAGTATTGAAAGTTTGCTTACTTTGCCCAAATTGATTGTAAAAGGAAATAGGAAGCCAGTGTTGGTGAAAACTCATGCTGAATTATTCTGCAGACTGTTCTGAGCCTGAGAACATTACGTATTCATTGCTGAATATTCATTTATATGTGCCAAAATGTTATTTTTTCTCTCCATCCCTCTTTCCTCATCCAGATTTATATTTTTGAAAATAACATCTACTATCAGCCTGATGTAAAGAGTAGTTCATTGCGCCTGACATCTTCGGGAAAAGAAGGAATTATTTTTAATGGAATTGCAGACTGGTTGTATGAAGGTAAGCCAGAAAAATATATCTGTTTATTAAAACAGATGAGAGGTTCTTGTACAGACCAAACAACACAAATCTATTCATTTCAGAAAATTCTATCTAAAGTTGGTTTTGCTTCTTTGCTTTCTCATTTTCTTGCAAGATTGCCTTTGTATCTATTCATACTTCGTATTGACTGCTCTTTTACATATAACAATATTTTCTGAGAAAGAGGAATTTATTTTCAACCAGAATGTATCAAATGCACCAGGAACAATAAGTAGTATATAATCTTGATATGGAATTTTAGTGCCAACTTCAGTGGGGCTGGCATTTCAAATAAAACTAAACACTCTGTATGATTTGCTTATCTAGAATAATTCCATTCATACCTTCGGAGCTATTCTGGGTTTACAAAGGAAATGAGGAGGGAAAGGACTCAGTTTGTTGCTCGCATGAACAGATCATGCCAATGTGTTTACAGTTAAAATATCCTAATATAAGGTAGCACAGAAAAATCATAGTGTAGAAACAGAATTATGTACATTTTCTTTTTTGTGCTGGATACATAATGAAAGGTGATCACTTTGCCTCACTTCTGTTTTTTGTCGAGGTCTCTCCTTCAGCCTTTGTAGTGTTTGGTGTGCTGAATGTTAGCAAGACTCACAAGAGGCTCCAGCTCGTCAAGCCCCACAGTAACATTGTGCTTGACTTTAAGAACATGCTTGAATCCAATTTCAGTGTTTTGAAAGGATCTAAAAGTGTCATACTGTTACCTCAACAGTGGCTCCTACTTTTGGCTTAAATCATCTTGGGCTCAACTCCTGGAAAATTTGCTGCTGCTGGCAAGCAGTGCCAAAATGAAATGGAGGCAGCTCAGTCCATAGTCCGTGATGTCCTCTGGTTCTGAAGCTGTCTTCTCTGTAACACTGCAGAATGTTTCACTCTGCAGCCAAAATGCTTTTAATATAATAATAAATAAAATTAAAAAAAAAGATTAAAAAAGGAACAGATTGTTCAGCTTGATACAAGAGCTTAAAATCAATGCACGTTTCAGTTTTTATTTCTATGGGACTTGTGAATTTTTTAGATAAATAGCTCAGTGTTAAATACCTGTTACCTAAAGTATATAACTCCTCTTATGTAGAGTTTTTCAGGACAGAGTGTTTTTTAGGAATGGTGGTGTGCCGTAGAGCAAGGAACGTCAGTAGGACTCTTAGAAATGGTCTATCCATACCTCATGGTGTTTCAGAAGTTATGAGCAGATAGCTCACACATGGGGATTTTTTTCATATCTCTGCCCAAGTAAACCCTGAAATTAGAATGGGAGTTTGCATCCCTTAGCCATATAAATGTCTGTGTCTAGTAATTACCCACTTCCAAGGTTTAATTAATTTTTTGAAATGTTTTAATGTGGTGGCATATTTCAAAACTTCATTGGAATGGAATATAGTTTTATATGCACATCATGTTCATCCAATCTAACATGACTGCACGCAAATTTAAGAATTAAGCATATATAGCTCATTATAGTTGATATAGTATATCAAGTTTTTGCTAAAACAAAGTGATGTTAGTAAGAGTCACAGTCATGGATGCAAAGAAGGCAATTCTGGCTTCAATTCTGCAACCATTCTGAGGGCGCCCATTCAGAAGAGGGCAGTCTGTGTTTCTCTTCCCTTTGGGGTGCACCTGGGTGCAGCATGGACCTGCATTGAACAACATATAATGGAGGACCATTCACAGCTGTTCTCTATAGAACAAAATGTAATATGAGATTCTTTAAAAAACACTTCTTCCTAGTCTGCAAAGGATAAAAAGTATATCATAGGATAATTCATGCCCGAAGGGACCATAGAAAGTTACCTAATGCATCTGACTGGTTCTGGTGTTTGCCAGGTGTTTTATTTGAGCTGTCTCGAAAGGATGGAGTAGATCCTATCCAAGAATTATACAGGTAGAAGTTTAAAAAGTATTTTAATGGAAGAAATGCTGGAGGGTTTATATGATTTGGACCTCTGCATTCATGAGATCTACATTTAGGAACTAAAGAGAATAAAAACTGATCTCTTTTATTTGAAATATGTCAATATGCCATTTTCTTTCTGTTTCTGCTTACCTGTGTATCTCAGAAACAGTATCAGAGGTCGATGTGGATTTTTTTTGTAACTTTGTTTGTTTTAAAGGTCAACAAATAAATATTTGTTGATAAAACAAATGAATCTTCATTTAAGCTTCAAATATTTCATAAGGAACAGAAAAAGAAAATGGGGTAATAACAGGAGCAGCCAGCACAGTAATGGAAATGGTGCTTGTCTGAGGTTACGTTCCTCATTCTCTGTGTGTTTCCATCATTCCTACAGACACGCTTTATTAATTAATATTTGGGGACTGAAAGGCTTTAAAGCTTCATAGAACTTCTTTTAGCTGACAACAAAACACAGATCTCTTCATATGTGTTGTGGGTGATTTTTGCCTGTGAACATATGGATACGTAGGTCTCATGCAGGGCTGATTTTCAAAAGAGCCACGAGCCTGCTTCTTGATTTTTGAAAAGGAAGCCAGGCTTATTCATCTAAATAACTTACATTTCCAAGTTTTTTAATCCCTGGCCCAAATAGCTGCTGCGTTTCCTGACTTACAGAGAACTCTTTGGGCTCCCAGGGATGCAGGCAGGAGGCGAGCTCTTCTCTGCAATATACATAACTCAAGTTAAATGGAATTCTTTCTGTATGCATTGAAGGATAACATCAGTGTCTGTTGGCATGGATGAATATACTACTTCTTTCCCATCAACCATTGTTTAAGTTGGAGCAGTCCTCTACTTTTAGTAGTTTTTAATAGCATCAGAAGCTGAGCAGGCTGAATATCGTCCAGCTGAAGTCAAGAGATTTTCAGTTGAATTGAGAACTGTTCCTCCTTCGACCTCATTTGTTTTCTGTTATCATTCGCAGAAGTTTATTAGCATTTTACCTTACACTAGCATTTGGGAATAGCTTTTCCATGTGTGAATAACCTTGTTTGAATGCAAACGGTAATATTTTCAAACAAACATAATTGGGACTTTCGCTATCTGATATTCACCATTCATTCTCTGCTGCTCTCTTGTGTAAAAGGTTTTAGTTATCCAGCCAGGAAGAGAAGCGTGACACAGAATATATGACTTGAATATAGGTCTCAGCTTCAGTGCACTTAACCTTAGATAATTCAACTCATTAAGCCATTTCAAAACTTTCAGAATCTGATTAGCATCTTGGAGAGTCTCCATTGACAATTTAAGTAGTTTTGTAGGTAGGCTCTTAAATTAGATATGAAATCATGCCTTTGTTCCTGTTAGTATACTATTCTCAATTAGGTTTATAGCAAAATTCTTCAAATTTAAATACAAATTTCTCACCAAACAAGTCAACATATCAAATACATAATGCAAAAAAATCGGAGTCTTTTCACAAGTGGAAGATAGAAGACCTGTACAGGGTGAATTTGGAATTGGTCAGGAGCTGCTTTGCTGGGATTCCAGGAGTTTGGAGTTCCATTTTGTTTCTTTCTAATATGAAATACAATGACAATAAATGTAAGAAAGCATTACATGACTGAATAACTGCATAACTGAACTTTCTAAGAATTAAAGATGATCATTAGACTGGGACAAGAAAGCCAAAATATTGCACTCCAAAAACTCCAAAAATGATTACATAAATATCACTGCGTTACCAGGTGCCACAGCCCAGAGAAATTGGGTATACTAAAGTTTTATATTAGAAGAAAAAAAAAAAAAGATTGACAATCCTAAAAAAACTATTGAAATTGTCCAAATAATTTAAAAATTAATTAAACACATCTAATAGAATGCAATAGAAGGAAACATATGGCAGTAACAATCATCTTTCACGTTTAAATGATTTATTGATGTCAATGAAAGTATTCATGTGAGAAAAATGGTTAAAGTTTGATCTTTTGATATGCCTTGTTACCCAAACATTCAACCCAAAATTATGTGAAATTACTGGAATTACAACAAATGCATTTCTAGTAGACAGACACAGAAAGAAAAAAATCAGTGCCAGCTTAATGAACTGGAAGCTATGTGATAGTTATTTTTATGGACCCTAAGGAGATCTGGTTTTGCAGAGGAACTTCTTCATTCTCACATTGCCCACTGGTGGTCTCCAGACGGTGAAAGACTGGCGTTCCTGACCATAAATGACTCTCTGGTACCGAACATGGTTATTCCTCGGTTTACAGGAGGTCTATATCCAAAAGGAAAGCATTATCCATATCCTAAGGTAAGATGAGTGCAAGTGCAGCCCCCACCTCCTCTTCCTTGTTCAGTGATAGTATCCAACCGTATGGAAGGAGTGTTTCTAGACAGTAACGGAGGCTGATTTTGTTCATGTTGCTTTTCAGGAACTATTAATTACATTTTTTTCAGCAGACTGTAACACCTTGGGCTGGAAAGAAACTATCAGGTGAGGGAACAGCAGACAGACTCTTTTCTAGTAATTTCATCATTGAGATATGGCTTGGTAAAATCAATCTGCCACTTCTGAGAGAAGGGTAATATATTTGAAGGACTGCACACAAAAAAAATACTGTCACAACTGCACTGGTGGAGTCATACACACTGTGTGCAGAGTGCAGGGATTTGTATAGATTTCAGTAAATTATGCTGTTATTAATAAATGTGAAAGACTGGCCTTGGATAAGATAAGCCACAGTGAGAGTTATCACTGAGTTTCAGAAGATTTAGAGAAGGGTTTTTAGATTCCTTTTGGAAAGTGACAGAGCAACCCAGGCAGAGATAATGTTTGAAATCGCCCTTCATTTTCTGTGGATCTCCTGATTAGTTGCCTCCCTAGTTGTCATTTTTGTGCTGAGCTTCAGCACTGGTACTATCTTCGAAGTTATCAGTTTATCCGTCCCTTGTGTATGGTTTCAAAAAGCCTGAGTTCCTTTCTGAGGGGATATGTAGGTCCATGTTCATGGTACTCCTTTGACATTTCAAAGGAAGTTTATTGAGGGCTTTAGAAAGTGTTACTATTACCATATTCTTGCTACTGTTTTTTTGGAGATGACCCTTTGTTCTTAATGTGGCTGGACAGTTAGATCATACCAGGTATTAAGAAAGAATAATATGCGTGATATATATATCTAATTTATTTGTACTACGAAATCATACTCTGAAATAATGAATTAACAGCATTTTTAGAGCTAGTTTACACGCTTGCCTTGGCAAAAGACCTTGACTAACAGAGCAAAGAACAAAATAAGGAATATTTTTAAAAGTCAGCTTTGTAAACAAGAAAGGAAAAATTCCATTTCATTAGCAATTCAGCATAAAAGTGATACACAATACTACTTCAGTAATCTCATTAATGAAAAAACATTATCTTTATTTAATGTCTCCTTTTAATGTCAATTTAGCTACTCGTTAAACATCATTAATTGGTAATGAAGCTTGTGATATAGCAACAGAGATGGGGAGAAAAAAATAGAAAGGTTTGGTCTTTATTATAGAATGAAATCATTGGAGAAAATTATATCTATAATTAATAAATAAGATGGAACCCTTGTGTTTGTGAATATTTGTGAATACTGGAACATGTACATCTGTCTAGATGTCATGCATAGACACTGTATTCTTAAAAAAATGAAAAAGGAAGTTAAAATTTTGTTAAATACATTGAGAATAAAGTAAGATTTCAATGTAAAGGCTTCTTGCACTACTGTATGAATATTTGATACATTCAATACATACAAATTTATTCTGTTCATCTTGTCAGGAGGACCCTGGGTGGTGGACGAGTTGAGGCTGTTCTCTACTGGGGGAGAGAGTTTTCTACTCAGGTAGAAAAAACACCTTCAGCTGCCTGAGTCCACTGGAGGCTCTTGGAAGCACTTGGTGTTCATGCTGCTGACCATGGCACCTCCCCAGCCATAGGGACAGACCTTGTATTGCACTAGAAGCCACCACTGTAGAGCTCTAGCTCTGATGTATCCATGCACAGAGTGGGGCACACCATGGATTCTCCCATCAGAGACAGTAGGTTGGGGCAGTACCATCCTGAAGGGAGAGCAGCTCAGGCTGGCAGCCTGTGATGGACTCCCAGTGTGGGGATGGGGATTCCAGAGCTGGGGTAATGCTGAGCTTCATGTTCAGTGGCTCTCATGGATCTGGCCATGCCCGCTGTGAAGGCATGCTTTGGAGTGTCTCTCTACATCTCCTGCTCATGCTGGATAGTCATTACTTATGGCCGCCCTCCCCTGGATACCACTCTGCAGTCAATGTGAGGTTCAAAGGGTAGCAGGAAATTGCAACTGTGTCATAAGGACTTGATCTTCCAGTGGTTTTCTTCCATTTTTGCTTTTGTGTAAGCTGTGTTCATGCAAAGGATGCTTTTGAAAGACCACGTTGCTTTTGAGGCAAATGGAAAAGTTTTCATGAAAAGATAATCATAATTCCAGGAGTCTAATCAAATTAATTTTCAAAACTTTTTTTTTAGTACTAGTAAAAATAAACAAATGCCACTTTCTTGTTCCCCACACCACTCAGAAATGATTGGATACAGGATTCCAACTATATTTTGAGATAAGTCCAATTTCTAAAGGGAATTTGTGGGTGTATTTCAGCCAAGCTGTTTTGCATTTCTGAATTCCTCTGTGAAAAGCCAGATATACAACTTTGTAGTTTATTATGATTAAATCTGTATAGTCAGTGATTTTACCTTACCCTTCCAATATTAACCAGGAGTCAGCCCCACCAAGAGACATCCCCCATATCCCAAGGGCACTGTATGGTGTTGTGTGACTCCTGTGGCTTACATGAAAAAGAAGCTTGAATAAGATATGGCTAGGACAGGAATGTGGGACTAGTAGCCAGCCCTGCAGAGCCGTGTCATCTCTTCATCTCAGAAACCTTCCTTAGTAATGAGCCATGTTACCAGGAGAAGAACAAATCCCGACTTCCTGTAGATCCTTAGGATTTATCAGACTCTTCCCAGTGGATCTATATCAAACTGCCGTTTTTAGCAACAAGAAGCATTTTGTTTTTCTTAGTGCTGGCCTGCCAAAACAGCTGGGTCCTGAGCATGGCGAAAAAATAAGTTTTCCACCTCAGAAAGCCAGGGAAAGAAGACTAGGGGAAAACAATAAAGAAAGAGGAGGAAGAGGAGGAATGTTATGCCAGATATGGGACAGATTTTTGGAAGAAGGAACAATCGTGTCTGGAAAAGACTTTCTGGAGGCTGGGTTTAACTGCTGGTTTAGGAGTTGGCTGTGGTTTTGCATCTGACTTTACTGAACTGGGCCAAACCACTTCTAGTGTTGCTCTTCATGAGAAGGTCTGCTTTCAGTAAAGGCCAGGAAGACAATTACTCAATTAATGCTTTCTGTAATTGAGACTGTGTAATTCATATGGCTGCGAAAATATTTTTTTTTAAATTTAATATTTTTAAATTGTAATAATTTCTCATCATAAAGATACTGATTTGTGTTAATGAGTGATTCTGTTTAGCTGTCATTGATTCAGTACCTCTAAAGCTCCTATTTTCTTTTTTTCAAAGGCAGGTCAAACAAATCCAACAATAAAGCTGTTTGTAGTTAATCTGTATGGACCAGCACATACACTGGAACTGATGCCACCTGACAACTTCAAATCAAGGTATATAATTTCATTGTTGTGAAACTCATGTTTAATTTAACCTGACTGTCTCTCAGACTAATGGTTGCCTTTTTACATCAGCAAATCGCTTTTCTTTGACTGGAATGCATTTGATCTGTGTCCCTGTGGTTGAATGATGAAAAAATAAAGTGCAACTGTATTGGATCGATGCTTCTCTTAAAAATCACAAGGATCTGGGATTTGCTCATGTCTGATGTCTAGAGAAGCTCCAATTTACTTGAACTATATGAAGTTAAGAATCCTAAACTAAATCCTAAATCCCTAAAGGGGCTGAACATTGCCCTTGCTCTGAAGTTGCTACTGCATTCACTCCCAGCCTTTCTGTACTATATGCCAACTTGTTGCTTTCAGTTTCTGAAATGAGGTTGCAGAATATTGAAGTGTGTTACAAACGCACAGAACATGTAATCAGGGTGTTCCCTCATTTAGAGAAATATTCTGAACTTTTAAAATGCAGTAGGTTACAGAAAGTTTCATTTCTCTTCATGGCTGACAGAGGCAATGACAAGGGACCTTCTGGGGTTGGAACTCAGTGATCTTTAAGGTTCCTTCCAACCCAAGCCATTCTATGATTCAATTTTCTTCAGTGCCTATCTAATCAGTTCCTTATGGAGTCACTAGTAAATAGGTCATGGTAGTCTTTCAGAATCAAATGGAATGGGACAGTACCATATGTAGGTTTATGGATCTGTCAAGGCAGGAACATTTTGGAAACGCATATTGTACAAGTCATAACCAACTGCTATTATGGGAGAGATTCACTCCTATGTAGAGAAACCACAAAAATCTGTAGGGAATGTTTTCTGTTATTTATAACCATAAAAAGTAACATTCAGATTCTCAGCTCTCCCCAAATTGCATGCAGTGCAGGGCTTCTGAAGACAGAAAATTGTTTCTCAGATTTTTAGGGCATCTGGGTACTTGATGTGAGATTGGGTAAAATCAATGTTCTGCTTTCATTTACTTCTTGCAGTGACTCTATAGAGATGCTTGGTAATATTTTCTAAGTTTTGTTCAGGTTATTCTGATACAAAGGTAGGAATATCAATTGTAAATTTACTTCTGAAAGTTTTATTCTCTGGAAAAATTTACCATCTACTGCGCAAGGCTAATGCCACGAAAAGACTGATAGTCTTCCTTTAAACATGTGATTGTGTTCTGTACAATTACTGTTTCCCCCTTGGTGTTTCCATCCTACGTGTACAATTACATTAGATTTTCTTTAGTGGCAAACATGATTTTGTACTGCAGGGTTTTTTTTCTCATTAGTCCTAGAAAGCCAATATACCTGGAAAATAAAATATGTGTGCGGTCAAACACTGCTAGCTCCTGAAGTTCCAGCAGGAAAGCTAATGCTCTCCTCCTGCTACAAATCCTGAAAAAGCGATATGGTTTGCAAGCAGTTACTTCAAACCACTCTAAATTAGGACACCTAAGGAATCCTTGTAACTAGTGCTATTTAGATATAAAATACTAATATGATATTAAGAAATTATGTAAGCTGATTTTTCAAAACCCATGCTTGAATTTTGACTTGTCAGGCACAAAAATTTTATTTCTTTTCCAAAGCGGAAATCACTAAAACAAAAAGTGAAATAATACATGAAAGAAGTTACAGTTCACTTATTAGAGTAGCGCCGTGCTTCCTTACGTGATTAAAAGATTTTTCTGCTAAAACTGTGAATTGGCTCTTGAAAGTTTCTGAGTAGAAGTCCGCCACTGCTTTCCCCTTTCTCAGCCATACTGAGCAAGCTACATTGGCTCTGCACAGTTACCAGCCACTGCTGACTGATAGTTTTAAAATGCACTATAAGAAATTGTCAGCCCTTTTTCTTACTTTTTCCAGTTATATTTAAATGTATGAAAAAAATGCTAGATGTCCACATTCTCATTTCATATATACCTGCTTTTAAAGAGACTGAAATATAGAGTCAAATTCTTCTGACTTTGTATGACAATTTTAAGTAATTTTTACTGATTTAAATTAATCTTTTGTAATAGAACTGAAAACACTTCAGAGATTCAGTTTGCATAAATTAAAATAATGCTCTTACATGCCTCATCAATGTTTCTATTATTCATGCATTTTCAAATCAACAAAATCATTTGGATATTACTGTACTTCTAGTCTGAAATCACCTTTTGAATCTAGAAAGGTTGCTTTTACATTTCTGGCAGCCAGTTTATGTGAGCCTTGCTTTGGAATAGAAAGCTTATTTGATTTTTTGATATGACTGGAAATTGGAAAGATTGGGGGAGTGCGCAATTTAGTATTAAGAAAGCTGGGGTTTACTTTCAGCTTTTCTTAGATATGCTATGTCTAATCACTTCTTTCACATTTCTGCCCCTCCCTTCTTCTGTAACTTGGCAATAACAACACCTATCTCACAAGGTTAATGTAAAGGATTAATTCATACCTTATAGCAAATGGCTGTAATCTATTCAGCCCAAGCCTACAGGGTAAAAATATGTTCACAGATTTTATTTTATTGAAGCTTTCCCTTCCCGGTTCTGTGGGAAGAAATGGGACTTCTGCTCATGGGACAGGACCCACCCCTGGGTCAGCAGACACTGGGACATGGCTGCCTGCTTAGCCATCCTGCGAGGGATCTGTACTTGGGACTGAATGGGAGACAACAGCGCGTGCTGATTGTCACCAAGGCTGGACCATTCTAGGAGGACCATGGCCAGCAAACTGAGGGAGCTTGCTCTCTCCATCTCCAGTGAAGGCAGAGCATCACCCACACCAGTTTGGGGATCCAAAGGGGATGATCAGAGTCTGTCAGTGGGCTACCGAGATGGTCCTCGCATGGCTGTGAGGAAATGAGAAGCAGAGTTTGTTAGCCTGGATAGGATGGTGACCACCAGCACCCATGGAAAGGGGAGCTAAAAAAGCTCTTTCCAACCAAATATCTGTGGCTTAGTGTCAGAAGAAAACTGCAGTACATCAATTGGTATATGCATAGATAAAGTCATGTATAGTGTACCAAAATACTAGCAAACTGTAGTTATCTTAGCTACCGTGCAGGTCATGTCTCAATTTGTGCTGTTTTCCATGTGTTTTCCTGAGAATGACATTTTCTATTAGTGTCTGTAAATTCTCATCTGCTTTTCAATACACAACAATATAAATAATTTAAGAATATAGTAAATATTCGACAGCATTGTGCAAGTTGTTTACCTTCTTCAATAACAACCTGCCAGCAAGCTAGTAGAGCATAATAGGTTGGATTTCTTTAGGTGAACCCTGTCATTTATTATTGAAATCCAAATCTATTAAAACCGTCAACGAAACTCCTTCTTCCATTGCCGTAAATGTTAAATGTCTTCCAGAAATACTTATGAGCAGATTTCTTTCATAATCAGCTCATTGGCTTAAAATGATTTCTTCATTATAGTTAATGGTATGAAGTCACAAAGTTTGACCTTTTTTTTCTTGAACAGTTTGTTATTTTTAAGTTTAATACAGTGAGTTATTTTCCCATTAAGTTAGTCTAACGTCTAATGTTCAAATTTAATTATGATTATAACTGTGCTTTCAGTGTAACACAGTGCAAATCCCTTTCCTTTGTTCAACTTATTGTCTCTGTTGACTTTGCTAAGCACTTACAATAACAGCCAGCAAGATACACACATATATCTCTCCAGTCACAAGCGTCCCAAAACTTACAAGTGAAAAGACATGCTGGACATTCTTGACTGATGATAAATGTATTAGCAAACTGGGGAACTGCCTCCATAGACCTGTGTATCAATTGAGATAATCAAAATAAAAGAAAACGTTCTATAAGAAAGAAAGAAAGATTAAAAACAAAGAAAAGTCTTCAAGCTTGGCAAAGGATGATAAACACCTTTGATATTTACTGTGTTTTATCAGCAGTGAAAAATGAATCCAGATTTGATCAAGTTACAAATCTTTGGAAAAAAGTTAATTGCCATATGCTCAGGAAAGACATTTGCTTTATCAGCACCTACAGTTGGATTATTTTTTTTTCTCACTGAATTTCCTCCACCCCCCTCAGGATGCAAGTCCTGACCTTTGTTGGTGTGCAGCACCTCCTCAGCACACGTGAGATGTTCCAGCTCCTACCGTTGAGCTGACTGGATACATGTCATGTTCTTGGTTCATGTGCCTAAGGGAAAGCTGTGTCTTATTCATACTGATTAGCTTGTATAATTGCCTTAGGCCAATTTGAAGCCAAGGAACAGATTTAAACACCGAATGTGGAATCAGAAATAGCTCGCTGTCTGGCCAAGGAACTTGAAACTCTTGTTTTTACGTGTTGCCTGCTTCAATCCATCATAGAATAAAGTGAGTGATGTACAAGCTCCTTCAAAATTGACTGATCAGGGGATGCTGTGGAAGGAGACTGCTTTTCTGTGTTTTCTGTCTGCTTTTATACAGAGTAAAGAGAAAAGCTATCTCTTTGGAATTCAGAAAGGAAAAACTCCTAGGGCAGATGAGAGGGAAGAGACTCTTAAAAAAAAACAAAACAAACTTGATGAGGCTATGAAAGGGGGACTTGCTAAAAAAAAAAAAAAGGGTTTGAATGAAGTTTTCTTGACAATCAGGGATTCCAGAGAGAACTCTAAGATCTATGAGATGGTGGGGATACAGGAGATGGGTGTCATCAAATGGATTTTATGGTTCCTGTGATCATCTTATAGTGGCCCTGCTGTGAGAAAAGGGATCGATAAGGAAAAACCTGGAACTGGCTATACAAAGTGTAGGAAAAAGAAAGTGCGGAGTGAGGTGAGGAGACACAGCTTGAATAAAACAAGTTGCAGCAAGAGAGAAAAGTCTGCTCTTATTGGCCCAATTGAATTCTAAAACTGGATTCTGCCACACAGCCCCTGTGTGATACACTGAGTTTAAATTAACATTGCACAGGCGATTGGTAATTGTGTTTGTTACTCTTTGGACATGCAGTAAATTAATTGACAGTCTGATTTAAAAATTGTTCCCAAACAAGGATGAAAGTTGTGCCCTGACCATACAAAGTGTTGTAGAACACCTAATTAAATGGGTATCAGATTGAGGATCTATTAATGGAAGTTTTTATGTAATATCTTGCTTCAGTCCTTTGTCCAGAAAGTGATCATAGTTTTTCCTCTTTGAAGTGATGTTGTGAGGAAACGTAAGGTATGTACAGATGCAGAGGGTCTAGTAATCCCAGTACATTTGTCTATTTGGATCTGGAGGAAAAGAGAGAGTGCACTTTTTCATTACTAGAACAATAGATTAGTTGAAAAAATGCCTGCTAGGTTTGGAGACACAAACTGATAGCAGCTTCCTCAGAATTAAAAAAGTTTTTGCCCTGCAGCCTTCTCTGGTTTTATTCAAGTGTATCAGCCAATCTAATGAAACGTAGGATTTTCTTCTACAAATTTCAACCTTCAACAACACTGCTTTGTATGTGTGTATGTGCACTGTATATATGAAACAATAGACTAATTGCAGAACTTTGAATTACAAAAGAACATCACCTGGAGACAGTATTTAATTTCAGAAGGGTATGTGATTCTACATATATTTATATACACACTGCACTACACTCCTGATAAACAAGTCACAATGCAGTGAAATTTGAACATATTTTTTATTCATAGTTGATGGAAGAGGGGAAAAAATGGAATTTTTAAATGATCTTTTGTTTCACTTCAGTGATGGAGGAGTTTATGTTAGTAATGGAAGATGATATTATGGTTTGATTTGGATTATCAATTAGTATTTCAGCTGGATTCTGAATGATTAAATCTCCTGTCTTCATCCCTTACTTAAACTTTTTCAAATGGAACAGCTCAGGCTCTATTTTGTAGAATTTGGTTCGGGGATAATTTGGGCTTTACTGCCAGCGGATGCTGTCTTACCTTGATGTCCAAGTACTGGCAGATAGAGGTAATCCTTGTATACCTGTTTTAGCATTTTCTTTTGGCTATCTTTGGGTGTCTGTATGCACAGCTGCAATGGTTTTGGATGGCATTATGAAGGCACGACTGCAGAGGGAGAAGTTTTCAACTCTTGTTTCTTGAGTTCTGCAGTGAGGAACCAGTTAACTGAGATATGGCGTTGCACTCTTGTTTGTTTGTTGGCTGTGTCATCTGACCTCGTGTTAAATCTTGTGTGACTTTTGGCATACGTTTTTGCTCCTCAGTAAGTTAAAAAGCTTTTTAAACCAAAAAAAAACCTCACAAATCACTAAGGATTAGGCTCAGAATATATCATAATTTCTAGTCATCATTTTGGTATCCACATGTGAAAATATCTTTTACTAAAAGTCAAACATAAAAGCCAAAAGAAAGTTGTGCTTATTGGGTTGTTCTTCAAATGCAGCACCAGAGCAAGGCTGGGTGAAGCTGCGGTGAATTGTTGCCTCCTGCATCTCCTGCGTGCAGCATCAGAGTTGTACACAACTTTGCTGTTGGCGCTGCTTAGCATCTTTGATCTAGAAAAAAGTCTTTTGAATGTATAATTAAATATGTGTTGTCAAAGACTAATGAGATCTCCATCAACGTTAGATTAAAAGCCTAATTATATGCAAGCTAAGCCCCTTGTTTTAAAGGGGGGCTGAGTTGCCAGACAAGTTCGCTTCGCTGTTACACGTAACTCAGCTGGACTGTGAAAGCTGCCAGCTGCCATGAGTGGAGATGTGAAGCAAACAGCCTGGCTGGGATGACAAGCTGCAACATGTCTTCCTCTGTAACATCCCCAGTCTGACAGCCTAACAGGAATTTGGGTGGAGGGAGGCTCATACTCCATACCATGAGTCTGTGCCTGGGAAGCTTCCCGTGCTCAGCTGAAGTCATCGAGGGACAGACAACTTGTCTGATATTTGTTAAAAATGGAAGCTGACACACTGATACTGAGTGTGGCTTCCCTTTATGCAGAAGTTCCATTATAAAATACTTGTTATTTTATAACAAGTGACATTTTAAAGGGGTCTTGTCTGCCCTCTAACATCAGAGGCCTTTGTGGGTTTTTTTGTTTGGCAGTAAGGCTGGATTCCTCTGCAATGATGTGTGTCTTCTGAAAGCATATGGTATGGGAAAATAGTAGTGTCTATTGAAATCTAGTGTTCGTTTTTAAGCTGGCCAACAAGCACGTGGTTCATGTATATTCACAACATATGTTTCACAGGTATGTGTTTTTCAGATGGTAAAGTGTATATATTACAAATGGCTGAGAAGGAGGTGCTACCAGAGTACAAATTTCCCAGGGGAACAGCGCACTAGGACTGAGCCTTCCCACTTGTAGGAACACAGAGACTGGAGTGTTTGGGGTTATTTTCTTCATCCCTCATTACTGATACTGTCATGCAGCACAAGTCCAGCATTTGATGAACTGTATTTACGTGGTTTTTAGAAGAGTCTAATCTGAAATAGGAATGATATGCACATTGTGTTTTCAAATGTTTACTTAGGGAATATTACATCACCATGGTGAAATGGGTAAGCAACACCAAGGCTGTGGTGAGATGGTTAAACAGACCTCAGAATATCTCCATCCTTACAGTTTGTGAAACTACAACTGGGGCTTGCAGCAGGGTAAGTTAGATTTTTTCCTAAACTCTGTTTTCAAGGTTTCTTCCTGCATTTTGCTTTCATATTCAGAAAAAGATTTTCAGAAATCAGTTTGCAGATGCAGTAGCTGCAAGCTGAATGTAATTAGTCAACAGGGAGGAAATGGATGTGAGAAAATTCCAAATCTGGTGAAACGATTTCATGCAGTTAGCAACTTTGAGCGACATTTTCAGAATTACTAAGCTTTGTTCATTCATTAACTTCAGTGGAAACTGCAGTTGCTGAACATCGTGTACTTTGGATGTAGCTAGTGCAGTGACAAGCTTGTCTTCCATCAGATATTTTCATCTGCCTGCTTTCTCTTCTCTCCCCCTACAGAGTTTCATCTCAGATCTTTCTATCCCTCACAGCTTACATATGTTTAAGGACAAGGTGTAAAATTCTGATAATTCCTGCAAATTTGGTAGCAGAATTAAATAACTTCAGAAAAAAATAGAATTGAAAGGCAACAGGGATATTTCATTTTGAATGCAAGCCAAGCTGAAATACATTTTTCTGTTTGAAACCAGCTGCATCCCATCCCTTGACCCAGACTTTGTCTTCTGACACTCCTGCATTACATCTCTCCATTTTCACAATCTTGCATCTTGAATGCAGTTGGCCACTTTCCCATTCTGAGTCACAGTCTCTTCCCACAACTAGCTAAAAGTATAAATATTTTCTAAACATGCTAATATCAGTAACCCAGCAGATGCTCTGAATTAGAGGGTATAATTTGGCAGTGTAAATGGTTATGAGTGATTAATGTAGGTCTAAGTTTGGCCTCTGAGTCAAAAGGCTCCAATCAGTGTCTACTAGGGAAGTCAGTCATGTTGAAGTGTTAGGGATTATTTCCAAGTTTTTCTGCTTTTCTTGCTAGTTAGTGTGGCTTACTTTTCTGGACTCAGAAACTGGAGTAAATCCCCAAAATATGGATTAAGATTGTGAACAGGGAGATTTGTTGATTTTTACCTGGTTCCAGCAAGCCTTGTCCCCCTTCGTTAAGAAAGTCGGTCAGGAACCACTGTGAGCAGTTGTTTCTGAAAGGAAACCCTTGTGTGCTCCAAGGTCAATTGGACTTCTCTGAAGTAAGTATCCAGGGAGCTATAATCCAGGACATAATGTAAGAGAGAGATTGAGAATTCCCACTCCAGAAAAAAAATAAAGTGCAGCAAAGGACTTTGTAGGTGGATGAAGGATAGCAATGGGAGAAAGGGTAGCGATGCAGTGTCACCGTGCTGAGCACAGCTTAGACCAGGCTGATGCTTATTGCCCTGGAAAGTTCCCCTGCTGCATCTGCTGGATAAGGTGATGCTCTTGAACTCAGTAACGGAGGAGAAGAGGCCGTATTGTGAGAATTTAACATTGCATCCCACCATCACAACTGCAAACCTATTTTTAATTTTTTTTTAGCATTTTGCACATGTTCTCAATTCCAAAAAGTACTATAAAAAAAGCAGCTGCTATAGTAGCTACAGATTTTTCATTTTTCAGGCCATATATGTACAGATGCTTCTAAAACTAATAAATTTTCATTATTTCAGTGTGACTGTGACAATTTGCAGTAGTTGACATATATTCTATATTTTCTCCAACAATGTGTGCGTGGTCTTTGGGGTGTTTTTTAGATGGCATGATATGAAATATGACTGTGACCAATAATAAACAATCAATTGCATTTATTTTTTTTCTCTTCACTAATGCCATACTGCAGCTCGTTAAAGCAAGGGATTGTTATTTGAAAGGTCTCACACCTTGAGCTTGATGCTGGCTGTTTGCCCAGTGTTGATGAAGAACCTAAAATATCCAGTTGTGAGATGATGCCTAGAAGTAAAAAACAAATAGAACTGCCTGTGCAAAGCTTCTTGATAGCTAATCGGAAAGGACTGGAAAAGGCATTCTTAGGTCCCCTGTGGTGTTCTACCAAAAATTTTGAATAAAGCAGCTGACTTTGTAATTAAATTATCATTTGTTTGTTTGAATGGAAGTGCTAAGGAAGAGATGTGAAGATTGTAACAAAGTCGAAAAAAAAACCATGAACTAGCTAGAGATCTTTTGCTGAATGTGAAATATATTTTTGATCTATAGCTATTCCATTAAGCAATTTTTTTGTTTTTTAGAAATATGAAATGCAGTCAGACCTGTGGCTTCCTAAACAGGTAGAGTCTAAATGCTATTTCTGGGTTTATAATGTGGAATAGCTTCATTGTAATTTTCATTTAATTATATGTTTTTTCTAAGCTATTAAAATGCATGCCTTTTAAAGTTGAATACTTTTTAGGATCCTAAATTAATTTAACAGCTGAAGAGTATAGCAGAGTCTCTGTCAACATTCAGGTGGCAGCTTGTTGCTCTGTTAGTGGGAATCCTGTCACTTAGCATCACACAGAGGACATTTCATGATCTAGCTGGCCGTGTCTGTGGTGGAGAGATACTCACTTCTCAGCCCTTCAAACTGAGACACCTGTCTGGGTGCCAGAGGCAGTATTCCCTTCAGTTTCCAATATCTCTGCATTCAGTTAAGTTAGCACTTAAATGACAAGCTGATTAACTACCTAACCCTTGGATAGTTAAAGACAGATCAGATGAACCCCATTCAAACCATGTCCTTTATACTCTGTTGATTTTTTTCTGATTAGAAAATAACCTCATCAAATTAAACACAAAGGAGTTCAAAGATTAGAGGTCATATGGGCTATAATTGGAAGACATAAGAATATTTCTAAATTCATACCCAGAACAATATGTTGAACTAATGTCAGGAAATGTTTCCGTTTTCATAGCTTCCAAAGAGCTATCCAATAAATGGATGAAACACATTCTATTTAAAATACATTTCAAGCTTCAGTTTGCAATGTGCAAATGAGAAATCATTTTTAAAAATCTATGCTTTTATAGCAAGCCATTTTCCTTTAATATTTCTGTGTAAAGTTAGACGTAGAGAGATGGTATCACATCAGGCTACAATTTATGGTAAGATCATGATTCTGAATATCACTTCAATGTGCTTAGTTTTTCCATATGACTATCAAAATCAATGAGTGTTAAGCATGTACTTTGTAACATTTTGCTAAGTCCAGACCACGGAAACCTTTGATCTCATCACTAGTAGGATTTATCTCTGTCATTAATTGGATGTCTGTAATGGAATGTATCCTGGAAAGTCCTGCTGCATTAGGGACCAGACTACCATCCGGAGGGAGAGTTTTGCAAGGGCTGTAATCCGTGCTTTAGAACAAGATTGCACAGTGGTAACTACTAATATGAACTACAGTTACCTGTAGCCAGCACATTTTTGTTAATCTTAGCAGAATATGTTTAAAATCTAAGGAATTTTTTTCCAGTTTTCTTATGAGCATAGCAACTACCAAAAACAAGGAGACAAAAACACCGAAGCTGATTTTTTGTTAAGAAGTTTAATGGAAATTGTCACAAACCGACACAATCTATCTTACCTTTGTAGAATGAAGAACCAGTTTTCTCCAAGGATGGCAGTAAGTTCTTCATGACTGTCCCAGTGAAGCAGGGAGGCCGGGGTGAATTTCACCACATAGCCATGTTTATGGTTCAGGTAAGGTTTTGGTTTGGGCTATTTTTAATATCCTACTGGTCATCTAGAACTTTTACTGAGGACACACGACCCAAGCAAAGGCTTGTACTTCAGTAGTGTCTGAATACTCATGTCATGGTCAGTTGTCCTATCCAGGTCACCACGTGGTACAGAGGGACGTATTTTTAACTTCTTGCAGAGTAAGTGGAGTGCTCTCTTTTTTCTTAGACCTCTGCTGTCGTGGCATGTAAGGTCTGTAAATGAAAAGTACTTTCAAAATATTATCTCTGGAATATTTCATGTTTTCTTTGTACCTCCATAGAAAAGAAGAGATGTTTTCTTGTTAAATCTTTTTGTCAATAATAATATTTTATAGGCACAGAAATTCAAGAGACAGCAAAAATGCACATTTTAATCTTTTATACACACTGTATATGCATAAGTATAATTTTAAATGTTGATTCAGAATATGTTGACCATCATTCTGGGCTAACACACAACAGTAAATTGAGGCAATACTCAAAATTTTCCAAAATTAGGACTCTTGTATTACCCTTTGCAATATTTTCCAGTGGCTTCCATTTCCTAGGGTCATGTCATTGCTTTTTACAAAGCAGAACGTGAAAGAAGATAAATTTGCACTATGACTTGGAAGGTCACCAATATGAAGATGTGATGAACTAATAAAGGAAATTATGCCCTGGAACGGAGCACACTGAGGCATCTATTTAAATCAGCAGAACATTAATCCAGATACTTTAGCAAGCCATATGATATAGGAGGGATTATAAAGGTACCCAAAACATCAAAATAGCAGACTTGGCACCTGGCAAGTCTATTATCTCCCTTTATGACAGTGCTCTGGTATGAACATTATTAAGTCTGAAATATGTTCACAGTGACTGCAGACAGAAAAAGAGCAAAAGAACTTTAATGAAAATTTAACTTGAAGAAGCAAGAACAAGATACTCATTCACTAGGGTAAATATAACAAGAAAGAATCAGACAGGAAGAAAGGGATCAAAGACATGTAAAATTCTACCTTCTAAAGAAAACAGTAACTCAGATGACGATCTGGAAAAGGTGTATTAATATAGTAACCAGACAAAAATTCACACCAGAACAAAACTGTTTAGCCAATCAAGTCTTATTTTGTTTTCCTTCACAATATGAAGAAGTATCTTTAAAATACATGAAATAACAATGATGTAGATCTAAAAATTAACTTGGAGCATTCCCAAGGATGTTACAGATACAATCAACTTTGCCTTAAACCTGTAGGCTCTGATATTTTTCACTACTAAAGAACCTAGGAAACTTGATCCTAACTCAGAACAACATTTAAGCAAAAGATTAAGCACACTCCTATTCAATAAGATAATTAAATATATACCTAACTGTTAAATGCATGTTTTAATCCCACCAGAATAACATTTAAAGTCAAGCTTATAATTAAGAGTTTAGTATTCTATCCCTGTTAGACAGAATTGCAGTACTGTCCTGGGTACGGTACAGCTCCAAAAATCAAAAATACTTCTATTTTGATCACCCTCACCATGAATATAAACAAGTCTGAATGGTATCACCAATGACAAATTTGGCTTTAAGTATATAGCTGCTCCGGAGAATAAGAGGAAATGTGATATCTCATGTATCAACCATTTTTCATCATTAAGCAACATTCTGTTGGGGTAATGGGTAATGGGGCTGATATAGAGCAATAAAGGACAGGAAATGTGTTTATATGATGTGTTTTACACACTGCATTAATCTGATTGTCCATTATTTCTAAAGCAAACATGGAGGCATAAAAATTATATTAACTGTTGCACATAAAGCCTTTTGTCACATCAGATGTTTGTCACACCTTGTGAGAACCACAGCGGCATAACAGGTACCCTGCAGAATTTAAAGCAGTCAGTAGGTTGCCGGTACCCAGATGATCACAGGTTTTTTGTGATGGAGCTCAGATAACATTGGAATTTGGCATTCAGATTCTTGTTACTTCTCCGTACTACTCAGTGCATTGATCAGCTCATTACAGAAACCAGCCTCCAAGTGCAGGAAAATTAAAATGCAGCACCAGTGTGAACAGACTGGTGACAAAGAAGTAAGTTTGAATGGCTCACTTTAAATTAAATTAATCACTGAGGTTTATTTGTCAATCTTACAACAAGTACTGACAAACAATGGTCTTTCTTGGGCTACATTTTTTTGACTGTATTTTAGGAAAGCAGGTGGCAATGATATAATCAAAGCAGGTTAGCAGAAACATCTAATTAAATCTTTTTGCAAGGGAAGGTTACTGTTTAAAAGGTTACTGTCTATCATATATTATTTACTGTCTGAATGTAGAGGGCTGGATTTGTGTTTTGTTGGTTTCAAATGCTTTTATTTACTTATAAAATATTCAAAAGAAACTAATCTCAAAATGGGATTGGATCGTGTGATATATCTAGAAATTTCTTACTTGGGGTTTTACCACTCTAGAAAGTCTCTTTTTTCCAACCGCAAAATAAGAATTAGAAAATAACTTTAATGGATCAAGGCAAGAACTTCCTGCAAGCTTCATAAATTATGTATTACGGCTGTAACCTTGAAAAATAACCATGTTTATTAACGCTTGGCTGGGCTTTTTATTGCTGTTTCTTGTTAGATTCTGTGATCTCAATATTTAAATATCTCTTTCAATAGTTACAGCTTCTCTTTCTCTAGAGAAGAAAAAGTCACTTATAATAAATCACTAATTTGTATTTTAATCATTTTTGAAGACAGCACTGAATTTGAGAACCTTCCTGAACAAGTGAACTGCTGTCATAAACATATATAAAGCATTTAGCACAATGTCCTGATTTCAGTGCGTACTTGCAAGACTTGACATGGAGTTACTACATTATTCTTTTCTCTTTTTTTTTTTTTTAATCTATTAAAAAACAGATCAGTTCTAAGGCACTTCTTTCTGCTTTGCCATTTCCAGACATGCCTCATAGGTGTCCTTGAATATTTTCTGCTTTCTAGTTATTGCTGCAGTTGATGTAGAGCTCAGAGTGTACAAGGTACAGTTCAGAAATGCAGGGATTCAAAAAAACCCTCTTTGACTTTCTGAGTTTTTGTAGGCCACAGAACCACTGAGGCCGCTGTGATTAGATATGGGCTGGTCCTCCAGAATCACATGGCTCAAGGATGGAAAGAACCATTGAATACTCCCTCTGACCTCCTTTGTAGCTCCAGCTGCTCAGTTTCTCCCACTAAAGCTGAAATATAAGCTGAAGTATCACTTCTTTTCTTTATAATGTTTGGCTTGGATTTGAAAACTGGTAAGTTTTATATCCAGGCTGAGTGTCATAGCCCTAGTACAGAAAAAACACTCAGAAAAAACTCTTTGAGTATGTTCATGGCTGATGTTTTAATCTACAGTAGTCTAAGCAAGAATTTTATCTTTTGTGCTAGGAAGCGCTCTCAAATGAGCTTCTCGCTCTTCAGATTTCATTGTTTTTAACCTGGGTCTGATGAGGAGTCAGCTGCAGCTTCCAGCCAAAGAGTGTGTAGATACGCATGGCATCCTGGTGTTTCCTCATTCAGTCCCCAGTGCATTGGCTGAGGAAACTGGCATCGCTTTCTTTGAGAGAGGCTTTGAATTTCCACTTGAAGCAATTATTCTCCTATGGTCACACTTGGCTAGAAACAATTTATGCACGGGAATAGGGAGTGCTCCCCAACGTGTTAGCATTTGGTTCAGTTGCGAATATTTGGAGGCTACTCTTAGACTCTCCTTATAGATCCTGGATAGAGAGAGTCTTCTCCTGAACGTATGGTGGAGAAGAGGCTTTAACTAGGGTTAGATCCTGTGAACTTTTGTGTCTGAGTTTGTGTGCTGCATTGCTTGTAGAGGTTGGCCTGGCTCCTCAGATGAGGGTGGTGATGGTGGTGTCCTGTCTTGGCACAGCATCTTTGTGGTTATCTTGGCTCAGTACATGGTTTAGCGGTGGTTTTGGCAGTGTTAGATCAATGGTTGGACTCTATGATCTTAAAGGTCCCTTCCAACTTAGACAATTCTATGATTCTATGTGATAAATATGAAAGCTTGGTGATCACACTCTGCTGCAGGGTTTTGGTTACAGGGGTCTGAGTTAGATTCCCCTGCTGTGCCCTGTAAAGGAAAAGAAACAATAAGAGAAAGAAAACTTGAAATATAGGGATTGTATTGTCTGATGGCATGTGGGCAACTGAAAGAAAAATGGTGATGGAAAATGAGATTATTTTAATGACTTTGAAAAGTTCATATGTGAAAAGGAAAGGATACTTCAGGCCTGTCAAAATGTGAGGTTTGTGATTTAAAGATGTTATGTCACACATTAAAATTTAAACAGATGTAAGCAGTAATGACATGCAGACAAATCTTGCTAGGCAAAGAAAAATGTAACAAGTAAGGTTAAAGTTAATATTTTCATCTCTCTCCAGGCTAAAAGCGAACAAATCAGTGTGAGACACCTGACATCAGGAAACTGGGAAGTTATCAAAATCCTGGCATATGATGAAAATACTCAAAAGATGTAAGCATTATCTTCTTTGTCTATTTAGGAAAATATCTGAGTTATTAAAACAGAATCCATTTAACTAAAATTAAGTAACAATATTTCTTTCATTTTTAAGCATTACCATAAATTTTGCACTGCCAAGTACATAAAGTGCATTTGTCAGACAATTTATCTGCCAATGTATTCCTGCGTGTGCTTTATGCAGAGGGAAAATGAGCATACCATGACATCAGTTTACTCACTGTATTTTTTAAATAAAGAAATCAACACACAATGCAGCAGTAATAACATTTTGGCGACCCTTTCCTGGATTCCAGAAAAGAAATCATAGTAAATTTTCACTTGATAAAATCCCTAACTCTTCAGTCTTCATGCTTGCTTACTTTCTGCAAGAGATCTCTGCACTTTGTTTGGGGATCTGATTCAACCTCATAAATTCAAATTACATAGTGATTATACAAACACCTGATTTTCACAGATATCACTCAGAAATCTTTCTAGAGTCCACCTTGGCAGCACACACTTGGTGGTTTTTGGGAGCAGTAAAGAACTGATCTGAATGATCCACATAACTTCAGTGGATCTTGGTTAGTCTTCACAAGGCAAAAAATAAACAGGTGTGTCTAATTCTGATTTTCTTTAAAATAAATAATACTACAGCAAAGACCTTTCTGAAGCTGCAAAAGCTGCCTATCTTCTCCGCTGGTACTGGAGAAACTCCCTTTCTGACCAGTACTTCCATGGGTTTTGAAAATAAATCTGTGGAGAATTTCTTGACGCTTCTCTAAGATTGAGGTGAAAAAATGAGGTCTGGATGCACTCAGCCTGCAGAGAGATGGCAGACTGCATGTGGGCTGTCTCAGCCATTTTAGAGGACTTCCTTACCCTCCTTCTGTCTCTCAAGCAGAAATTTTGTGGGGATCTCATCTGGTACATACCAAGGACTTGACACGATAGTCTTGCAGCAGCTCTACTAAGCTTTTTTCCACCCACACAACCTTGTCTGTGAACTGTTGCATGGGGTGTGAGCTTCCGTCTCCAGATAGAAGGAAAAGTCATTCTACAGCTCAAAAAGGCTTTTGAGTATCATAAAGCCTGTTGTAATTTATGATATAATTTCATTGTGACCTTTTTCTACTCCTTGGATTTATATTGCAAATTCTGGGAGTGAAGGAGGAACTTTGTCTTCTGTATTTCTAATATACAGAAAGGGGTCCTGATTGCTACGGGACCTCCAGCGTATTTCAGGAGTTAAACAGAAGCTATGAACTACCGTGTTCATCACTGCTTTAGTATGAAATCATATAGCATTTGAAATAACTATGCTGTATACTGGGTATAAGTTTAGTCGTGGAGCTTAGATTTATGTATTTGATCTTCATGTATATTTGGGAATTTTTTATTTTTAAAAATGTTATTGATGATGTCTCACTTCTCTAACCACCACCCGAATCAGGCAGTTTACCAAACTGAGTTTAACTTTGTTCATCTTTTGAGCACAGTTATTTCTTGAGCACTGAAGAATCCCCAAGAGGAAGACAGCTGCATAGGTAAGAAATAGCTGGGGCTATGTTAACAGCTTTTTCATCTCAAGCCCTAAGAGCTGTGATGACTCACAAAACGTGAGGTCAATTGCTGTTTTGTGGCTGGGATAATCGATTATATTATGTAAAAATTACTACTCTTGAGCCATAAGAAGGAAAGAATGTTTTTTTTAAAACTCAAAATGCTAATATTTTACATGTCTTGAAAAACAGAAAAGATTTTCACTCAGAATGTTTCTACCACTTATATCTTCACTAGTCCTTTATAAGCATCTAAAAAGCTAAACCTAAATGCAAGCATGTAATATGACTATATTTTTAAAAGTAGTGAAAATCTTCTGAATAAAAATAATATTTATGGGGTCTAATCTTACATTTTAAAATATGTGGCAAAACACCTCCTCCTTATTCAAACCTCGGTGCTTAAATCTGAAGCTAATGAAGCTTTTCATGGTTTCCTACTAACATTGTTACCCTGCAGCACTCTAGTTATTGGAACTCCAGTCCTGCTTTGGGCAGGCTTTGGATCCTGCCAACACTGCCCAGTTTACACAACAGTAGTCCACTGAGTCATCTGAAAACAGTTAACATCAGCCACAAAATGAGACAGTAATATTTTGGCAAGTTTAGGGACTGAAACAAATTTTATCACTCTGATGAGCTAATCAATGGTTTATTGTATTTTATTCCAATGGCAAATGTTTCTGATCAATTTTTTCCCCAGTGTATCAACGGTGGGATCATTGAATCGCCAGTGTCTATCATGCAACTTCTTGAAAGACCAGTGCACATACTTCAGTGCTAAGTTTAGCCCCATAAATAGGCATTTTTTACTGCACTGTAAAGGTGAGTCAAATGCACAGCATCTAATAGTACTGTGGTTGCTTCTGAATGAATGTATTCCATTGAGAATTACATTAGGCTGGAGCCTAACGTTTAGCTCAGTAGTGGATTACTCAAAGTTCTGTACAGAGCTTATTGCGAGACCGTAAGTAAAGACGTTCGGTGGACAAGCTAAATAACAAGTGATATCAGAAAGCTGCTCCAGTCCTAGCCCTTCAGTCCTAGTAAAGGACATTGACTTTAAAATTTACCCTGAATAAAAATCCTTCTCCAAAAAATGTGGTATTTATAATGATGGTATGGTGGTTCGTAACAATATCATTTTAGTATGTATTGGGATTGATCATGTGCAACTATATCTAGTTAAAAAATGAGGGCCTGCTCTCTATAACACTGTGTCTGTGTATGTATAAATGTACATGTACAGTCTATCTATACATACTCATATATGTGTATATACATGTGTATATATCTACCAAAAACCAGGTATGCTTTAATCCAAATAGACAGATCCCCTTTATCAATAGAATTGCAATAAATAACTTTTTTTTTTATTGTTAGCTGCATTCCAGTAGCACCAAATGGCACCAATTGGGTTCAGAGCTGGTATGTATAAACAGAAAACCTAGAACAACCCCACACTGAGAAATTTATAACCTACACCTAGGAAATAAACACCAATAAATAAGTAAGATTATAAAAACAGGTTCAGAAAGGCACAAGACAATCAATAACAAAGTGTATAGCTAGACCTGTAGACCTTGAAACTTGTAGTATTTTGGACAGTGTTCTCCCAGTATTTTTGCTCAGCTACCATCAGATTGAAAACAGTAGAACACAATTCATCCGAAATACATGTGAATAGCCCATTTTATTTGCATGTATTTTTTCTTTTTTTGCAACTGTACTTTTTTTTTTTTTCACAACAATAAAATATCTGCCTGCTTGAGAATTGAATCAATTCAAACAAACTATGAATATATATTGGCTAAAATAAGGTTGCAGTTGTTTTGTGGTTTTTGGTTTTTTTTTCTTTTTTTTGTGGAAGTGCACCTATAATACATAGCTGATTAGAAAAAAATATATGCCAACTGTATGGTTTATACATGGTAAAAGCTGCAGCAGAAGTTATGGAGCTAATCCTTATCTGAGTAAAGACTGCACTAATAATGAGCTTTGCATAGTTTAAGCAGAATTTTCCCTTGTGCTTGGCATAGTCCCTGTAGGCAAAGTCTCAGATTCCTGCAAGAGGGAGAGTTGGTAAATTGGGAAGAATTTTTTGCCCTGAGTCAGCAATGTTCTAGGCCCCAGAACCATAGCTTCTTGTTACTATTTTAGCAAAGTATATTCAGCCTGTAATTTTTAACTTTTTTCTTTGATATAAAAATGTGGATGCCAGCAGGAGGTTGCACATGAAATTTCTCACAAGCTCATGACTTTCAGTGACTTTGGGGATGGCAGTTTTCTGTTGAGTGGGTAAAACCGTAGATCATCATCCCAGGATTAAACCTACACTCCACTGAGTTGCAACCAGTAGACTGCCCTAAGCTGCAGGTGTTGGGCAGGGATGATAAAACACCACCATTAAGTTTTTCCTGCCTGTAACATTAATGTATAGTTGTCAACTTGGGGTTATTCAGAGGTCTTCTCTTGTGTTTCATTAGAGCTTGACAATTATGGCAGCAGCGTGGCCCCCAGGTACTGCCACAGCTCTGCAAAATCCCTGTGGTGGGGCAGATATTTGACAGTATCAAAGTTGGTTATGGCATCACCATAGAGCAGGTACTAAAATTCTTCTGTGGGGAGTCGGTGTCAGAGTACAAGGTAAACTGCTTTAAGGAGACAGATGACACCACACCTATGCGCATACACACTCGTTTTCCAACACAAGAAAAAAGCCTGACTGAATTGATACAAAAGCAATTTGCCCAGAAAAAAATCCTTGGGGGACTCTAGGCTGGTTTGATCTATAGAAGTTTCAATTCTTCCACCTCCTGTTTACCTCTGAGCACCTTTCTTAGGATAGTTTTTCCTTCTTAGTTACCCTCAGCCAGATCTATCTCCATATCCAAGCTGTATCTGTCTCCAGAGACTCTCCTGAGTGAGGAGTTATTTCTAGCCTGGTGGACAGAAGACCAGCTCTACAGCCTCTCAGTTTCTGCGAGCATGTCCTTTACACTTAATTTCCACACTGCTTGTGGATTTTCCTTTAGCACTCCATAAACTCTAACAGGTATTCATCTCTCCACTCAAATAAGATACCTTCACAAAAGGACTAATTGTTTTTCCCATTTTATACAGTGGGAAATAAGTTGTGGATTTAGTGTTAGCTATGGGAGGTCAATGGGAAATCCAAGTGCTGTGCTTGATTCATCAGAATCTCATCAGAGCAGTAATACAATGCCTGTAACACAAGCCTGTCTTTCTTTTTTCTGATTGGCTTTTTAATCTACTGTAATCTCTCTTTTTCAAAATCTGTTATCATCCTTCCATCTTTTGGTATGACAAGTAGAGCTGGCCTGGAAAATGCCAGTGCTTTCCCCTCCAATAATGGTCTTTCTTAAATCGGAATTCAAAGCAAAATGACACATTAAGAAGAAGTAAAAAGAGCTGAAAAAAAAAAACAAAAAAAAAAAAACAAAAAAAAAAAACTTCAAAGAAAAGGAGACAGCTGAGGAAATTATCTTTTGAAGAGCTAAGGCAGAAAGCTTTGATTTGTCAGCAATCTACCTGTAAGATTTCTGTCAATAGTGTCCCTTGAGGCAGAGAAACAAATTGATAAAAATCTTTAGTGGAGGCTGTCAGAGGCAGTGAATGGCATCATGCTATTTATTTCAGGTATTTAAGTTTCCCTAAGCTCATGCCATAATTAATTGAGAGAGACAACCTCCTCAGGATGACTCAAAACACATAAATTAAGCTCTGTCTCTGAACTGCTCTCAAAGGGAATCTTTTTTTCTCCAAAAAAGAGGAGTCTTAACTCCTAATTTGAGAGGGTCCATGCCTTCATCTGCCATGCAGTCCTCAGGGACTTCAGCTTTTCTACATCATCCTTCCTAGTCCAATAGTGACTGCCTGCCTGTAATTAAAACTGAGATAAAACAAAGTTTCCCATGCCTAAATTCTGTGCTGGGGGTGGGGATGAAACATTTTCTTTTGCAAGTTTGCATGAGGGGGGTCCTCAGAGCAGGGACAGCAACGTCAGCTCTACTTCTGAGTGTGCTGAATGTCTGGTCACCCTGGTTTCACTTGCCATCCTGTGTATTTGCACGGTACCTATTGACATGGAGAATTATTCCTGATGCTTTTAGTTTCTTAGTGGTATAGTAAAAGTATAGTATCTGACATTACCAGGAAGTAAGATTAGATTGCATTACACCTAGATTTAACCGTGATGCTGTTGGTCTTGAAGAGCTGGCACACCAAAGAAGCTTCTTGAACAAATAATAAAGTGAAAGATATGATATTTTTTCAACACCTCAATAGCTTTTCCATAGAAAATATAAATGAATATTATCACTCATTCACTTCCCAGTCAACCTGCATTTACTGTTTCTGAATGTCAAAATGCTATATTTCAGACAGTGCCATTAAATGTCTTCATAATTTTTTATTAAAAAGCTCCTTCTGGGTGCAGAGGTCTAGGCTGTTTGCTTAACAGGCAGAAGGTAGTCTCCGATTCATGATCTTTTGGTACCTTAATCTAACCTGTGTCCTTCTGAAGATACACCAGTGGAGTTACTGCTGGTTTTGAAGGGAATCATGTCTTCTGGGCTTCCAGGGTCTGGTCTTATGTGGTAACTTGCGTTCTTATTCTTTGTTATTGACTGAAATACCCAGTACTAACTACCCTACGCTTCCTGTTTTTCTTCTCTCCTCTAAACAGGTCCAGGCGTTCCAGTTGTTAGTGTGCACAGCACAAGTAATCCTGCAAGTGAGTACTCCCTATGGAATAGGTATATTTTATTCCTGTCCCTGATTGTTTTGGTGAGCGTGAGAGAGGGGTTGCAAGTAAATGAAAACTAATAGATGGCTCATTCATATAAATTTCTATTAATTACCTTTTAGCAACATCCACACCTGCAAATGATAAGGAAAGAAGTTAATAAAATGACTAAAACTTCCCGAGGCTTTTTGGATATGTTTTATGCTAAGTGCTTATCATTGATCTTCTGTTTGCACTTGAGTTAATTAGATGACAGGTTGGTTCTTCACCCATTTCACTTTCTATGTAAATTGTGCTGCCGTTACGATACACCTGTATTTTTAGAGATGTTTTTAAAGTTACAATCCAATTATCTTTGGACAGTTGATCATCAAACCTGACCTACCTATGATGAACTTTGTCTTTCTCTTACATTTCTCAAATCAGAGCAACTTCACTGCCATTTTCAAAGATGGCAAATCAAAGAACAAAGGCTTTTTAGGAGGGTATTCAATACCTCTAATTTTCAAGTTTTACTTACTGCTTTCTGTATATTGCCACCAAATCTATTGCTGTTTCCTGGCTGCCTGAGGTGCTTCTCAATGGAAAACTGTCCTTCAGCAGCAGAATTCTTCTCACTTAGGTATTTCTCTGGTTCAGTAGAGGTGACAACTTTGTTACCTTCGACTCCGCTGTGGCTCCACGTAGCATGAAGGTTTGGATTAGAGGAAAGGGGACATCTTTCCATATAAAACCACTAAACCAATTCTTACCTATTCTAATTTCATCCCACAGAATTTTTCCCAGAATCCAAGAGTCCTGAACTGTACTTGCCTGCATCCCTGTTGTCATGGGCAAGCCACTATTTAGCCATAACAGTGGACCTAACATTGCATTTTGAAGTAGCGTACTGATCAACAGTATCATGCAATCAAGAGTTAATTAGTGCCTGCACTTTTGCTTCCTGTTTGGTGTTTTTTTTTTTAATGTCTCTGTTGATAGTATTTGCAAAGCTGAGCACTGTAGCACACCAAGGGGAGGGAGTTTTAGCCAACTCAGTAAGTGGTAGCTATTACTACTCAAAGTAAATTAATTTACTTCTGTGGAGCTACTCATTTCTTTGAAGGTAGACTTTCACTCTTTATTGCTTGCATCTAAAATACTGTTGATAGTGAATTATTATAAAAGAGATTTACATGCAGCATCTTAGAGCAAAACAAAGCCATTCAGGATAGAAGGATATTGTTTGTTGTAATAACAAGAAACCAAATAATAAAAGAGATAATTTACTGTTAATGTTTCAGTGCGAGATTAGATTATCCTCTTCAATTCATAAAGGAATGATTAAGGATTACTTCAATTATTCCATCCTCAGACTATAATTATACCATTTTGGTTGACTGCCCAGAACAAACATTCTTTTTAGATTACCTGTTTTGGCCCTACTTGGAGAGTTTATTGTTTAATAAAAAAAATTACATTTTGGAAGCAAGAGCGGTAATTTGAAGAAAAAAGAAAAAAAAAACCCTAATTAATCATTTTTTTTCATGTGCAAAGGGATTGCTTCAAATCTGTCTGCAGCTTTAAACCAAACTGAAGTTTTGTCTTGGTTGAAGTGTAGAAGAGAAAGACATGCAGTGATCAAGTAGAGCTGTGCTGGCTAAGTAATGACTTGGAATATGGAGCTTGACAAGGATGCTTGCTTGAGGCTTAGGATATCACCCAGCAAACTAGCTTTTTCCTTAAACAGCTGCTATTGTCACGGGTACTAGTCTTTGTGTTGTTCGTCAGCAACTCTGTTGTTAGTGCTTAGAGAAAACAAAGCATACTGAAGCCAGAAAAGGGAATAGATGTATATGTTTTGAATTAAGCCGATTGCTTAGTTCCTGAATTGCAAAGCACTTGCATTTTAAAAAAAGTATGTGCAGAAGGAATTCATTTGCAAGATTTATCATTGCCCATTTGTCTCTTTTTGTTTCATTTCTTTGAATCTTGATTTGTCTCTGATGTGATGATTCTCTGTACCTTTCAACTTGCTTTTTCTTCCTGTTTTCCACAGAGTTTTATATTTTGGAAAATAATGCTGTGTTGAAAGAAGCTGTTTTTAAGAAAAAAGATTCCAGGACTGAAATTAAAATGCTTCACATTGAGGATTACGGTAAATTTGGCAAAATGTTATTTTTAACAAACCAAAAACTTTCTTACAATGTTACTGTTTTTCATCTGTGTAACTACCAGCCTTTAATGTTTTGCTCTTTTCTTAAAAGAACTCCCTTTACAGTTGTCACTGCCAAAAGATTTCACGGATCGAAACCAGTATGCCCTACTATTAATAATGTAAGTATCTGTGTAGAATCACTCACAATAATAAAAAAGTACTTCATAGAAAACATTTAACTTTGTGTTAGGATAATGTTTGGGTTTTTTTTTTTACCTTGTGTACGAAAACTACCATATGGATTTGAGTTGATAAATCAAATGGTTTGTTTTCAGGAAGACTTTGTTATAGTTACTATCTGGTAGAGATGCCTGGGGCTTTTTTGAGCTTACTGGACCTAGCTCTGCTTTGTAGTACTTTTGTATACATGAGGCACTGGGCCTTCAGATGGTGTAGCTGTGAGGAGTTCTGCAGTCTTTCCTGGACCCGTGCTGATCCCTACCCACAGAGGATCTCATTCAGAGCATAATATGCTCTTTTTTTTTCTTTTTTTTTTTTTCCATTTTATCCCTGATAGAAATTGGTGGAGCTTGCAAGAGGGTCTCAGTTAAGATGCATAAAGCAAAACTGATTTTTGGAGCACTGGAAAGAATGAAAAAAATATTTTTGAGCCTCAATGACTGAAGGCATTATAGGCATGATCCAAAGTCTGGTAATGTTTGTAGAAAACCTCGGTTGGAGGAAGGAGGTACTCCCTAGCAACCTGCACTGTTCTTTTAAAAAGAAATAGCATGTGCCTTTCTTTCAGAGACAATCAGCTTTTAAGTTGTGTGTCTGCAGAATGCATAGGAGAGGAAGAGAGCAGTCATCACCGTACCTGCATCCTACCTGGGAAAAGGTCAGCTCAGGACATCATTTGTTGCTCTCCACCTGAGCTCAGCACAGGTCTGCCATGGGTATAAGAGGGCTTTCCTGTACCGACAGATCTTCTTCCAGTCCCATTTAAAAGGAATTGATGTGAATTTCTCTAACACAGATGTAGGAGTGCACTGCTGAATTCATGAAAATGCCACATCAGCAGGGCTGTATCACCTGGAGTAGACCTTCTCCTCGTGACAGCAGACATTCTTATTGTTGCATGTGAGGTCAAATTTACAAGGTTGAGCTGCTGAGCGGTCCCAAATTCCTCAACTCAGATCGGATCTTAGATGATAGGACAGAGAGACATAAAACTGCTTATTTCTAGGTCCAGTGTGTGTTTAAAACTCAGGTTTTTCAGTTTTATATATCTGCAGCTGTGGAGACTCTCTGCTTTTTAAGTGCCTCATAAACATGTTTGTCTTTTTTTGTGGAGAAACAGGACACATGGCTTATTTTATCCTTGCAATATTTGCTAGCATGATCTTGAACCATGATTGTATTTTAAGCAGCTCTTTTAAGTGTGCCAAAGGCAAGCTAACTGTGAATTGGCACCAGCAGCATTCCAGGGAGTTGCAAACACTTGTGCTTATTCTTTTTTTCTGAGAGTAGGGAACCATTAAGGTGTTAGCAGTGTAACGCTTTCCTCTTTAAGTTTTCTAGTAAATACATAATCTGTTATATACAGTTATGATAGAATGCAGCGTTATACGCTCATGTAGAACCTAGAGGAGCCAGGAAGGATGGATCAGAAATGTGGAGAAGGCCAAGGCCAAAAATGAGAGGAAAAGGAAAAAAAATCTAAGGAAATACTATTATGAAATGGTTTTAGAAATCAAGACTTGAAATAACTGAGAACAGTAATGAGGCAGTGTCTGAATTTCAACTTACCACAGTTGTCAGTACCCAGTGAGCGAGTAATGTGGCCAAGTCATAATGTATGGATATGTTTTATAATTGTTTTATATTGCTATGGTGTGCATGTGGGCTAAAAAGGAAATTCATCTACTTACGAATACAGATTGTGGTATCTACATTTTATAATATGGAGGTTTTGCTTCTTTTTAGTCCAATCCTTACCTTTGCATTACTGAATTCTCAATGTTGGTTTTAACGTGAGTTATTTTAAGAAAACTCGTACACTAATGTACACCAATGAAAGTATGAAACTGAAAATTTGAAATCTATCCTGGCTCATGTCATGCTGCATGTGTTGTGTCCCCCTCTTCCCTAGAAAAGAAAAAAAAAGAAGTTACATTTTTTCAGCAGCTTTTTACAGACTTGAAACCGAATTTGCCAGTAATGTTTTTTTTGGGGGGGGGTTGAAGATGTCCCCAGATGAGATATAAAACTGAAAACTGTCACTGAAGCTAAGGGAGGTTCCCTTGTGGGATGATTATTTGAGCCTAATAAATTCTGCCTAGCTCTTGAGAAAAAACAATTGGAAAACTGTGTGTGTGCAGAGGGTAATTTGTTGACCTACACAACTCCAAATTGACATCTTAAAGTTTATTCCATTATCAGAAGTGTTACTTTCCAAAAAAAGTATTCAGGTCCAAGAAGAACATGTAGCTCTTACAGGAAACACTGATTAGTTTTATATGTGGTATCATTTCCCAGATATTTGACTTTCCTGAGTCCTAGAGTGCTGCTGTTGGGACTGATGGAGAAACTCCCTGTTCCTACTGCTAGAAGTGTTAGACAAGAATTGTATTAGTGGCTGATAACAAGCGCTGCCTTTCATATTTTTCAGCTGCACCTTCTTTCTTGCTTACATGCTCAGCCATGATACAATTATCATTATATTCCAGATACTGAAAGTTTGAAAAAGAATGCTTACCAATGTCCTTGGTAAGAATGTTGATTTAATTCTATATCCATTTTTTTGAAAGGAGATTCTATATAACAGCTTGATCCAGGCAACACACACTTAAATGTATGTAAAGAGAAGAGAAGATATAGATCTGGAAAAGTGAAGTTTTGGGAGATATGAAGTGGATTTTGCCTTCCATCTCAGTAACAGTGGAATTTGACAAGGACTTAAGAAAAAGAGAGGGAGGGAAGGCAGGGAGGTAGGTGAGGAAAAAAGAACGTGAGTTTAAACCTGAAATTCACCTAATATGCAGTCTCTGCAGTGCAAATTAAATGCCTAGTTAAGTGCATATAAGCTTCTAAGTCCCATAAGCTGGAGGGCAAATAAGGCGTGTAAGATCTGACAGCCACTGACTGTGTTTGGCTGCAGTGATTGCTTCAGAGTCACACCAAGGCTCTGATGAAGATTGATCTTCCCTATGTCGTACATTTTGCCAGGATTTGGTTTGCCTCTGTGGTCTCTGTCTATGGGATTTTTGCACTGGTGACTGGCTTCACTGGCTCAGAATAAAGTGGGTTTTTCATGGCTGAGGTTCATAATTTTACTGTAAATTTTCAGCAGCAGATTCTATGTGGTGTTAATGTGCTCTCTGGATCAATAGGGTTACAATTGCAATAACAGAAGTTGGAAATGGATAAAGAGGAAACAGTTTGGTATTATTTGGTAATTTTTTTTCAAATCACTGAAAGCTAGTAGCCGTATCAAAGGTGCATGACTGTAATAAGGCTCCTGTATTCATGCAAGGATCCCTACAGACAAATTTGAATTCCCAGCACACAGCACCCAGCTATCTGAGTGTTAAGGCTGAATCCTGCAAAGGAACTTGTTCCAGTGGATTCTGGTCCTGGTGTGAAACCTGGGTGTGAACTCAGTACAGCAACTTGTAGACACAAGCTCAACTTAAGGACTGGGCCCTGAATATCCTGTAACCTTTATCATAAGGATTTTGTGGAAATTCACCCATTAGCAGTTGCAAAGCATGATGCAAGCTTAAACAACCATCATATTGCTATGTTAAAATTTATGTTCATCTATGTGTCTGGGCTGTCTAACAGATAGGTCTCATGCAGAAACCACTTATGTCAGCCAGCAGTATTTTTTTCTTTCCAGAATTGTGTTGCATAGGCCATAAAATGCTAAATAGATTATAACACTCTCCTTTCTTCCATTTGTTCCCCAAAACGGCTACTACATTTCACACTCAGTTTCATTCTGATATAATACAGACAGTGTAACTATAGATTAGAGAGGTGTACAGTAATTGCCTGAAAGAGTGATTATCATCTCTTTCTATATAATTAAGATCAAAGTTTAAATTTCAGAACCTTGATTTTCTCATTATGGTTCACCTTACTCATTAAAAAAGTTGGAAGATACACTCCTTGGTAACACGCAGGAAATGATTAAGTAAAAGACTCTGGCATTTAATCTGGATAATAAAATGAGAGGTGATAATCATTCTTTATTTTTTCTTGAGCATAATTAACCTCATTCCTTCAAAATCTGCAGATAATGTATCTTAAATGTCAGCATTTATTATTTGACGCCATTTAAATTTGTCCAAAATGTAGGTGGATATTGTAAAACTGAATCAATGGAGAGATTGTTCTGATCTTTGAGAGGGAAAAAAACCAACAGGTATTCTCAAAAGTAACAGTGAACTGTCCCCGAGAGGTTTCTGTTTGTTTCTTTGTTTACTTGTTTTCTTATATTTTGGTAATGAAAAAGAATCACTTCACCTGTTATTGAAATGATGCAAGTTTTAGGCCTTGCACAGGCAATCAAACCTGTTTATGCCTCCAGTTAATACACTCTTGGGACTGATAGCAAGATAAGACAGTAGGGTTGGAAGTGAAGATATTTTTTTTTTTTACAGCTTCAGGAATAACTCATTAAAAGACTAGAAGAAATTTAGAGAGGCATAATGCAAGTATTGGGAAATACTCAAGATTGATGTTTGGTAATGCTTTGCATATTAATAGGTGTCTTGCATACCTTTCATTTGTTGTAAAAGATTTTACTTGCTTTAACTGGCAGCTGTTGCAGGTGAAGGAACAATGCTTGGCAACATGGTTAAGTGTAAAAATATGTGGTGGATTCCACTACTTTGCAGGAGGACATCCCTCAAGGCCTTTCTGTTTGGCCAGTTCTTCCTCTGTAAAACAGCTGCAAAATTTACCTTTTCTGGGGATTCCTCAGTCGTGTAAAAGATTCACTAATTGCTTTGCAAGCCATCCCTGTAATGCTTGAATTCATCCTGCCTCTGCCAGTGTGGCAGTATTTTACTGCTCTATTGTGTTTCTGTTACATCGAAGTATGGGCAGTATTTTCTTTTCACTCTGTCAGATTTTCTTCCCCATTCTTTGAAATTTGTATTATATTTTCAAGGCCCAGAGGGAAAATTCATTTAGCTTAGGCTGAAAGAGGAACTAGCAGTCCTGATGCTATGGGCAGCAATGGACCTGCTCACTCCCTTTATCTTCAGCCCAAAAAAGGCTTGGAAAACAGTTGAGCTAAGGTCCATCCTCTTTCAGCCTCCCCTACCCCTACTTCCCCCCACAGCAGTACACATCTTACGATGTGAATTAAACGCTCATTTAGTTTTCCTTAGAAAAAGACAAGAGGAGATTCAAAACTCCACCTCCTTTTCTGATGACGCAGAACAGTGTTTCATCTCTTGTTCTCAAAATTGCATTTTTAAGGTCTTCAGCCTCAAGGGTTTCAGGAAGAGGTTTTAAGAATAACAATCTTATTTTTTGTACTATGCTGTCTACTTCAGTCCTGTCTATCATATGATTCTACCCTAGTAATGGAATAATTTCTGGTGATGTGTTTTAATTTGTTTGGTCATATCTGCAGGGAGGAGTTGTAAACAAACTCTCTGGTTTTAGTTGCAGTCTGCTATAGCTAGACAGGGCATACGAACAGAGGGAAAACATTTGGGACTTTCTGTCCTCAATGTTTGAGGCTATTCAGGTTCCCTGATTTGTGGCCAGTAGGGATGGGTGTGCTTGAAAGCTAGTGCCTGTGAAAGAGATGCTCATGAAATTTGAAAATGAAGTGGTTTTTTTATTACACTATTTTTGCAAAATGGGCTTATTTCCCTCTGCAGTTTCACCATAAGCAAAAGATGACCTTTATCAGTCATATTTCTTTGCATAGATTTTGTCCTCTGAGTTGTAGTCTTCTCACATATTTGCTATGAAGGTACATTTTCCATATGCTGCATCAAGTCCAGTGTTTTGCAGAAATGGAAAGAGATGTACTGGAATTTAAGCAGTGATGATAGCAGTTATCTGCCATGTATCTTTTAAAATTGTTTCCCCCACTGCTTGATCAGCCCTATAACTTCTAAAATTCCTATTTATACTCCTGCCACTTAGTTTTTAAATGGTGCAAAACCTGGAACAAATTTTGCTGCAGTCATGATAGCAGAGGGCAGAGTATTGCTCAGAGTACAGCAGCAGCAGCCTCTCTGGTAACACTATATTATTCCCCATAGGCTGTAACTTAAGTCGTGAACAGGGACTTTAGCTTAAGCTTTTGGATATAGAATCTGAAAGAACAGATTCTTCTCTTTTCAGCAATATATGGACTTACAATGAGCTGCCCCTTTTTCCAGGCAGTCTGAGATGTATGTGACTGTCTTGCAAGAAGCATAGAAATTACTCCCCAAGGTCAATGATATCGGTGTATTATTGATGGCTTCTGTCTATTTAAATGATACCTCAATGGTGAACTTCTGCAGTGTGCTTGAGTCATCAGCAGTTGCACTGCCGTGGTGGAATCCAGGTGCAGTTGCTGTCGAAGACACACACACAGCAGCTCTGAAATTTAGAAGTCAGGAACAAAAATAAAAAAAGGACAATGCAAGTGCTATCACTTACAAGTGAAAAAAAAAAAAAAGAACCAGGAAAAATTAGGCATAGTCTTCATTTGAATCATTCTGCTCTTGTTGCTTGGCTCTGGAGACGATGCTCCTTAAGGAACCTTAAGATCCTGTAGCTTTGCATAACCCTTTTGGTGCTGGCTTTGATTTTGCTGTAGTGCTTTGGCCAGCCCATGGTTCCCTTATGGCCACCCATAGTCAGGTGGGAAGAAGACTTCTGTGTTTGTTTTATGCCCAAACATAAATGGCCCAGACTTTCTTACAGGCTTACTAGCGGAGTTAAGAAATAATTCTGTGAAGAGAGTACCACTGAACAGTAGTTAATTATAATTAGGCTGTAAGTAGTGATGAGCATAAAACAAAACCTGACCTTTGAGATAGCTGTAATCCCAGAATAAACTTCCCAAATTAGGCTGTGCATCTAGTATTGCACTGTAGTAACAAACTTGCTTTGTTACAGAGCCCTCGGGGTGATGTTCGAACTTGCATAAAGAATTAATAACTTGCAGAAGTCCCATTTGAAAGGTTAAAAGTGAGGCCTAAATGGTGCATAGAATATATGCTGTCTCTCTGTGGAGGACAGAAGCACATCTCAGATAATCAGTATCATTTTACAGTAGCAGCTGAAGAGTAAAGAGACCTTTTGATGCTAATAGGAATTTTGACATATACCTCAATGGAAATGGCTTTACATGCCCATCACAGACTGCTTATATGGACATTTTTGAAATAAATTAGCCACTGGAAAATTGCTTCCGAAAGCAATACATCAAACAGCCTGTCATGTAGGAATGGAAGATGTGTAGTGTTTAAAGCCTGAGCCTAAAAGTATCCCAGCTATGCCCTCCAGAGAAGGAGCTTGGGAAAACATTCTTGCCCACTGAGAATCTTACTGAGGTTCGGTCTGTTGCTCCTTTCTTAATAGAAGAAATTATCTGAGGGTATCGTCTTTCATTTAAAATCCTTTTTGGTTTTAAGCACTTTCTGGTATAGAGAAGGGCTTACAAATGTAATGGTTCTTCCCCTCTTCCCAAGTGCCTAGATATATGGCATACACCTAGCTCACGGACAGGGCTTTAAACTAGAATCGGAGGGGGAAGGGGACAATACCAGGCCTACTGGTAATGAGCCTGGGGGTAAAGGACCAAGGATGGGCGCAAAATCGGGTGCATCTACACTAATGCACGTAGCATGGGCAACAAACAGGAGGAGCTGGCAGCCATTGTGCAGCACGGCAGCTATGATGTAATCGCCATCACATGGTGGGATGATAGTTATAACTGGAATGCTGTGATGGATGGCTATAAGCTCTTCAGGAGGGATAGACAACGAAGGAGAGGATGGGGTTTGACTCTGTACGTTAGGGAGTGTTTTGATTGTATGGAGATAGATTCCAGCAATGATAAAGTTGAGTGTTTATGGGTAAAGATAAAGGGAAAGGCTAACAAGGGAGATCTGGTGCTTGGAGTCTGCTATAGACCACCCAACCAGGATGAGGAGGAAGATGAGGTTTTCTATAAGTGGCTGGCTGAAGTCTCTCAATCGCCAGCCCTTGTTCTGTTTGTGGACTTCAACCTACCGGACATCTGCTGGAAATACAACACAGCAGAGAGCAGGCAGGCTAGGTTGTTCCTTGAGTGTATGGAAGATAACTTCCTGACACAACTGGCAGGTGAGTCTACCAGGGGAGGTGCCTCACTAGACCTACTGCTCACAGAGAGGGACTAGTGTGGTGGTCGGAGGCCATCTCGGACATGAAAAGGTCAAGTTTTCAATTATTAGAGAGGTAAGGAAGGGGGTTAGCAAAACTTCCACCTTGGACTTCCGGAGGGCAGACT